>OY728156.1:829743759-830979847 GCA_963277665.1 Viscum album
TTTTCGTGATCATACATATCCAATTAATACAAAATAATTTAATTTATTAACACTAAATCCAATAATTCTCGTATCTTGATGAAATAGATTTACAATTCATGGAAGTGGAAATAAAATCATTACTATAACATGGTTTATGATAGGAAAATCATAAAAAACATTTATTTATGTAGAAATTATTTATATAAATGAAAGCTATTTTCAATAGAGATGTACATGGTTTAATGAATAATTTTTATTTGAAAACATCTTTTTGAATATTTAATTACCTTTATACCATATATCTCATCATATAATATGATATTTAAAATGAAATAGTCCCTGATAACTGATCAACTATAAATTCCACTTCTATGTAATTTTAATAACTATGATAATTAATGTGAATTACATCAAGAAATTATTCATTGATGGTTGGAGAATATATTTTTGTAATTTAAAAAATATATTATTGTTCAAATTATATGAACTGATAATTGATTATTCCAACCAACAGTAACAGGGTTGTGTGCCTTGAAGGATTCCATCAGATTCATTCCCAAAATCCATTTAATTATTTCCATTTAAAATATATATAAATCCTAGTGAAATTTAACCTCATCATTTTTTAATGAACACTATACAAACATATATGATTTTCACTCCCATTAGTAAAGAGGTGTCTGATTTTTCAAGAAAAGAGTAATAATTTCAATATTTGAAACCACATTATTCAGAACATGGTAAATGAAAAAATATTGGGATGATAAAACATGAATCAATTATTTCATGTGTGTATATTTCAACAAAATCATCTTGAAAAGAGGTAGGCTTGGTATATGATATAAGATTTAAGTTAACATATTATGACTATATAAATTCACGTGGGTTGTCTCAGATTATTTTGGGGATGAGAATTATTCTTATAATGTCTCCCATTTAATAAATACGGTTTATATGAAATTCATGGTATTTAATTTTCCAACCTAACATATGATGACTATATAAATTCACTTTTGTTTTCCAGTATTATAACTAGTTCAACATGCCTTTAGTGGTTCATTTAAATATTTTATTGCATAGTAGAATGGTCTATGTTGAAAATAGGTAGGCTTGGTACTTGATATCAGAGTGAAGTTAACTGATCTCATGGTATAGTTTTAATACTTTCCCCTTATTTTGAAGTAGGTTTCCCAATCCAATCAATTAAAATATACAATTTACAACATATTTTTTTGGACAAACAAGTACACCCTCTTAAAATAATTCCATAGATATTCATTTATTTTACAATCTTCCTATTCAGTATGTTTTTTAATTAGTAATAGAATAGAGAAATGTATTATACATAATCACTAGTTCTAGACCAGGCTCGATGATGAATGACTTCAAGGGATGAACAAAATCTATTTCTACAAAAAATAAAATTAATTTCAAAAACATAGATTTATAATCCACTACAATTATATTCTAATTCCTTAGAATGAATATTTATGTTGTTTCTATCCTTAAGGTATTGGGATTGAATAGGTTGTTCAATAATTCAGTAATGTCTTCCTATATTAAAAGACTGTAACCGTTTACACAGATATAGAAATCCCAAAATTTATATTAAATATCCACAAATAAATTTGTGTATAAATTGAAATTTATCTCACATAGTGTTCCAATAAAATAATTATTTAAATTACATCTATTGATCCACACATATAATATTTAAATATATCAACCCCTAGAATAGATAGATGATTCGGTTTTTAATATCTATTGAATGATCTACCTATTCAGGTTTGTCATTTTTATTTCTCATATCAATTAATTTAAAAAATATAATAATTTTCAAGAAATTTATTTCCTCTTTGGAATTAGGTGTATCCATATTTTCATGAAATTGAAATTGTTTATTTATATGATGTTTACCCACTTCCTATCAATTTTACTAAAAAAATACATTGTTTAGTCAATAGACCCTATAAACTAATGGCATATAACATTATATGTCATCAAAATAATAAATATAATAGTAATATAAAATAAAAAAAATTATTTTTTTTGGGAAATAAACAATGTAACCATTATCAATAATGTACTAGTAAAATGTATATATACTAATGAATGATTTTACATAGTATTTTTTCAAAACATTGATGAAGAGATCAGAACAGACATTTATGTATCTTATGATAATATTTTACCAAGGAAACGCTGAAAACATCATTTCTAACATAAATATGTGGGAGTAAAAAAAAATTTGGACATTTAATTTTATGTATTTTTTATGTCATTAATACCATAAAATAGACAACTGACCAAGACTCATACGATTTATAACAAACCACCAGAACCCATTTTCCTAATATGATGTGTAGTGACACTAACATTAGGTGACATCATCAAGACACCAATGGTTGGAAATATATTTCAAGGTTTTAAGAGAAAAATTAGGGATTAATTTTCATAGAAAATCCAAAAAACCTATCAATAAATAATAGAACCGGATAAACAACATATATGACTCTTGATTATAATGAATAAATATCAAGTGTAAAACAAAATGTAAAATGTAAAATATAAAATTTAAAACATTAATGAGATAGATCCTAAAAACATTTGAGAGAAATTATAATAGTAAGAAACCAAATTAGCATCTCTTCAAGAATCTCCTGAAATAGATCCAAGTACCAAATTCATATACCATGCCCAAAATATCAATATGAAATGCTAGAGATGTAATATACATTTCCGTTTCCCATTTCTTGGTAAATTAAATATTAAAACACAAAAAAGTATCCAAGTAGTGGGTGAGTATATCACACAATATAAAATACAAAAGGGGTTTAAAAACATCCCATAACATAATATAACATATTATAATTTTTTTATAAATAAATAGAAGACTAAATAAATAGATGATGAGAAACACAAAAAATATTATCATTATAAATACCAGAGAGGCTCAGCCAAGGGATAACCCCCTGACCATTTATTGAAATAAAATAAAAGGACAGATATAAGCAGCACAGTTCAAAAGATAGAGTTGCATGTCATAAAAACCATACCCATCTCTACACCCCTGGTAGAAAGTATCCTCCACAGTAGATGATTCCCATTCTGAGCAATCATAATGCTTCCGAACATTAGCCTATTTCCTTTGCAGATTAATCTGTTCCTGGGCGAAAAACTCAGTGTTACCACTAGAAGACCTAGTGGCCAATGACTTTTGCAGGTAGGAGTATTCCTTCCTTGACCTACATCGCGAAGGGGAATTCAAAACGTCTTGGGTCTCATTCATCTTCGTCCACCCGCCTCAGACCACATCACTAAATGATGGATTGATCAAACCACTAGAGTCCTCTTTGTCACTCTTAGAGAAATCCCCCCATTTCCCATTGATGACCGCATTCCGAAAATTATCTTCCCCTCTACTACCCTTTTGGAATTGTCCATTGGTATCAACAACAAGGCACCTTGGATATTCCACAGTCTCATAATTAACCAAACTCCTCTATTGCATAGCTTCATATCCATTTCCACCCTCCTGTGAAAGAGACCCATTCTGAAACTGGCTATTCATATCAATTAGTGCAAGGCATTGTGGCTGATCCATCACACATTGATCTACACAAGACCCATTTCCAACTTCCACAATCACTGCACCCTCATTCTGCCCTATAGATAACCCATTGTCCATTTCATCATTCACTTCATCCTCTCACTGAACCTGCAAACTGGATTCCCCACCCTCAATCTCCAGCCCATGAAAACAATTCTTTGTGGACACTGTATACATCACACCATCATCCTTATTAGCCTGACCTCAAACCTCTGACATCCCTATAGGTAAACTAGCACCACTGTTCACCAAAGTAGAAGAATACTCTCCAAACTCGGCCTACAACATAGACCCCTGCCTCCCTTCAATCACCTTGCCACAACTGCAACTATTTACCACACCAACACCTCTAGCAAGAAACCCTCCTTTCTCCTAGATTAAATCAATCAAGGCCATTCCATTCGTGACCCCAGGATCCTGATGATCCCCTTCAGCCATATGAGATGATGCTATAGCATCCCATTTTCAATCAGTTATCTGGAGAATAGCCCCTCGATTTAAATACCTCTTTAGTCATGAATGCACTGAAGATACCAGAGGGTTAACATGAACTTCTGATGGCTTTTCCAGAACATGTGAAAACTGGGAAACTATCCCAAGTGCATTGCCAACCTGAGGGGCCAGAGCAGGTAACATCCTCCAAACAGATTTTTCAAGCCTCCTCCCCGGACCTGGGGACCTACTGCTAGAAATAGAACCATTACACTTATCAACCAAATGCCTCATTTTAATGCAGGTTGTGCAGTATTAAATCCATGATTCATACACCACATCTTTCTTCCATCTGAATTCCTAACCCACAGAAATCAACACCCACTCCACCAGAGGTCTCGTGATATCCACTTCAACACACAGACGAGGATTGATCGGGTGACTCAACGTGGTTGTTTGAACATCAGAAAACAAAAAACGACCTACCAGATTCCCAAGCATACTTATAATCCTGGGATTTTGGAAAGGTAAAGGTAAAAGAGGAAAACATACCGAAATCGGGATGGAGGAGGGGTTACAATTCATACAGAGATCAATGTTCCACCAGAAGAGAAGAAACTTACAACCATTATATCGTCTGGGTGCATTGGACCACACTCTTATCAAGTCTTCTTCTGAGGGGAAATAGATCCTCAAATGGAAACCATCCAGAAGCCCCACGACCGCTCGATCTTGCAGATCACATTTCCCTAAAACAAACCGATCAAAATCATCAACTGACGGCCTAAGAAAATTGAATCTTTCCACCAGGGTTAGTTAAAGATGGCTCGTCGCCTCAGAGAACTCCGTCCCCGAAATTGGGTGTTGAGGATTACCAAGATGAAGGTTTGGCACATTCAGACTTACCGATATCATCGGGAACTCCGGGAGATGCCGAGGGTTGGAGAAGGGTATGAAACGTGGCCTCCAAGGTAGTCGCAAGGCATCCTCCCCCTTTTTATATCTATGAATTGGGGGGGGGGATCATCTTCATTCATACTAGGGTTCCATCGTCATCGCCTCTTGTAGAACTCTGACATCACATCTCATTATAAATATTGTTTAAGGAAATTATGTTGAAAAAAAATCAATTTTTCATTTCACGCATTATTTTTTGAATAACCATCTATTTAACCTGTGCAGAGTCATTTTCATTATAAATGACATTTCGATATAAAGGAGTAGTTTTTAATCCTCACTAAAGTCATCAAAAAGTTATTAATCATATATTCCATAAATCCTTTAACAAATGAAATGATGTCTACTTCAATAGGACCTATTATAATGAAATATGAACCAATAAAACCATGTATTAAAAACCATATTTCATAACACTTAATTCCACATAAAAAATTTATTTTTATTTAAGCATTTCTTAAAACTTATTTAAGGAATAAAATAACAAAAAAAATTAAAATCATTATTTATAATTAAAAAAATATATGGTTTCTAAATAGTATAGAATTTCCCAAGTTAATAATTCATAAATTAAAAAGGGTTTTCTCAGTGAATATTTCAATATTCTATTTTAATCTGAAGAGAAACATTTCCATAAAACTAATCCTTGTTGTTTTAGAATATTTAATGATGAGGTATAAGTCTCCTCTCTCTTAATGTTTAATGAAAATAATGAAGTGGAATGAAAAATGAAAAATCCATCCTCCAAATACATTCCCAAGTATTTATCCAACATGATCTTATCAGAATATACCACATCACATAGATCTATATATGAAAAATTAGATCGATGACTTTGAAAAAGGGAAGATTTATATATATGAATAGAATAATCATTGATGATGAATTATCATCAATTATAGAAGACATATATATAAATACCCTTTTATTTCTTACATGACCATAATATCATTTTAATGAAATACATTGAAATTTTTTTATAGAAAAAGGATTGAATGTTTTAGGGTTTTTGGTAAAATATGTCCTAATATAACATGTACATAATAAGAAGTAAATATTATTTAATTTCTTATTATCTATATTTTTAGTGTCCTTAATTTTCTACATAATTCTACTAATCACCTACGGATATAAATAAAATAAATTGGTTAGTTAAATGCAGAGTGAGAAGATAGATAAAAAAATAAATCAATATAACATGGGTGATAATAATCATCATCATCCAAACATAAGCATGGGATCATCATAATCATCAAGAGAGAAATAAATAGACAAATTCATTGAATGTTGCACTAAAAAATGAAACATCATGTCTTAGTGGTCAAACATGACATGTAGTTGTGAACAAAGTTAGCATCATGTTCATGCATAAAATTTGTGTACAATCATAACATCATCCTCATTATGAATACATATAGAATCATGTTGACCCATATTTCACAATATCTCATGAGACAAGTCACATTTAACAATTAATTGGAGAAAACTATAATTATAGGCACACCCATCACAATATAACATTTACATAATAATATATATCACATAGAATATATAAAAATATTTTCCATGAAATAACCCATGGAATGAAAGTGGTTTACATGAGAATTTCATAAATAATACATTAATTAATAAACATTTGGGTTACCAAAATAAAAAGGGGACAACATTCTTGGAAAAATAATCATAAATCTACAGTGAAGAAGAAATAATCTTAAACAAAGTAAAAGATGTGTTTTTCAAGAAGAATAGTTAATTTTGAAAATTAATTTCATTTCCTACAAAATCACAATGGAAACAATTATATTCCGGAATAGATATTGTTATAACAGTAAAATTATATTTTAGGATTATTAAAATAACATCAGAAAAAATATTTTTCCTGAATGACGAATAACCAAGTGAATGGAATTTGGGTTTGAGAATCCCCTTACCAAATGTCTGAATGATTTATTCACATTAATATTCTAGAAAATCAAATTATATTCATCAGTTAATAAATCCAAAACCACATATATAAATACATATATTTTATCAAATAAAATTTTACTAGGTTTATTTATGGACATTTTGAAGACACATAGTTCTCAATTACATTATTTAGGAGTATTTGTTTCTTGGCATTGATGATCAGGTCATTTTAATACATTCATAGAAGATGGTTTAAAATGATTATTACTATATAAAATTGATATTATTTGTTTTGAATGATTATAAAATAGTTTAATTTGTCGTAAATATAATTTTTAAATCCAAATATTTGGATGAATCAATAGATAAAATGTTGATGATAATCATTTAAAATAATTAGGACAATTTTAAAACATGCCAAACTCATTTTGTTTTAGTATTTTATATTATGTATATAATTTAGTTCCAAAATATAAAAGACGTTATAGGATAAATTTAATAATATTTTTCAAAAATTATGATTGTTTTAAATCCACACATGATGGTTGTAAATGAAAATAAAACTCTTATACCCTTATGATGATAAAACAACAACTCACTATTGGCATTAAATTTTTTGAATAAAAGGTAGATGAGAAGGGAGTAGATGATATATTATTCCATAAAAATAATAAATGTTTTTTATATTTAAGAAAATGGAAGAATAATTCCACATGGATAATGACATGTGATAAAAAATAAAAAAATAAAATGAAATAAATTGAGAAGTAATTAAAATAAAATGATAGAGATTTTTACCGCTTGAATTCTTCTCCTTGAGAACCTCCCTCAGAAATGTTTTGGGTATTTTTTGAGAGTAAAGGATTCTAGTTGGGGGTACGGGTCCTGGGAAGGGTATTCCAAATAAATTGGACAATAATTCATTTCTTTTGAGTTGTGAGTAGAAGAGGGGATGATGATGTTATTTATAGAGAAGTAGAGGATTTTTTATGATTATTTTATTCATTAAATTAATATAATGGCTCAAAATTATGAATATTTTGAAACAATCAATAAATATATAAAAAAATTAATAATATTTCAATATTTTTTCTTATATTATCCATATATCATCTATGATGCAATAATTCATGAATTTTCTAAATTGAGTAAACTATCGCATTTCACTATTCACAAAAATTCAACTATTTTTGAAAAATCCAAAAACGTCACCAAAATTATTTTTTGATATGTTGGATTCAATTAAAGGCTAATTTTTATGAAAATAGATTTTTAAATATGGGAAATTTAATTTTGAATTAAAATCCCCATTTATGTAGACAATAATTTTTTTAAAAATATTATTAATATAAAAACACATTCAAAATCTAATTTGACTCTCAAAAAATTATCTTATAATCATATGAAATTAGAAAATTAATTTATGGATACATTTAATAAAAACAAATTTTCAATTAAATCAATATATTATTTATATATTTGTAAATGAATATTTATAACATACAATAATTAACGACACTTACTTTATCATTTCTGAAAATATTTTTTACATACAGCATGAAATAAATATTTCATATCTTCGATCATGTGATAAATAACTTTTATTTATAAATTCATGGGTGAGTTAGCTATTTTAATGGTTGGATTACTATTAGTAATGTTAATAATACTATTCTAAAGGTTAACATAATATTCCACTGGTATAGGTTCCTTAACATCAATAAATAGTTTTTATTACATTCATTCACCATTAAAAATGTTTGTATTATTTCATATATATAATTTTATGTGTTTTATACCATGTATAATAATTATAAAAAGTCTGTTTCAATAGATAAAATTTTTGGTTACTACATAATTCCAACAATAGAAAACTTATACCCCAAAATTTAGTTTTACAATTTATTTTGAAAATAGGAATGGGTACATGTCCATAATCTCTTACTATGGTTGTCATGTTCCATCTTTGTAATTATGGTTCTTCCCTATAAATTGGACAGAGTAAGTAGTATTTTTTAGAACATTAACTCTAGGGTCCAGAATTATCATTGGCTGATCCTCATAAGAACGATCATTTTCTAACTATACCACCTCTTGATTCATTACATTTGTGGGATTTGGTATGTTTTTCTTCAATAGGGACACATGGAATACGTCATGCACATGATACAGAGTTGGTGGAGGTTTCAATAGATAGGCAACAAGTCTAACATTATCAAGAATCTAGAAGGGTATGATATACCTGGGACATATATTTCCTTTATTCCCATCTCTGTGATCGACTTATATGGTGATATGCGAAGGAATACCATTTCTCCAACCTCAAACTTGTTGTCCCATTGATGATTTTCTACCTAGACATTCTTTTGACATTGGGCAGCTTTATTCTGTTTTTGACTATTTCTCATCTTATCTAAATTTTGATTTATCATTTCAAGTCCTGGTATTTTATGTTCACCAACTTCATTCAACAATTATAGTATTCTAACTCTTTTCTCATAATGGTCTTTATATGGATCCATTTGTATTTTTAGTTGAAACTATTGTTGTAAGAGAACTCATACAGAGGCAGTTGATGGTCCCATCCTTTTTTGAAGTCTATAAAATATTTTGTTAAACATGTATTCCAGTTTTTGATAGTCCACATTGATTTATCATCAGTTTGAGGATGATAAGATGTTTGAAATTTCATCTCAGTGTTTAAAGAAT
Source organism: Viscum album (assembly GCA_963277665.1). NCBI lineage: Eukaryota > Viridiplantae > Streptophyta > Magnoliopsida > Santalales > Viscaceae > Viscum > Viscum album. The sequence continues at coordinate 829,753,358 of OY728156.1, forward strand.
TTGGGAGACTATTCCAAAACATGTAGGTGAATCTCAGATATCGATTGATACAACCTATAGTGGTACTCCATGCAGCCTTACTAATTCTATAGTGTATATCTGTTCAATTTTATACAGTTGTAAATCACATCAAATTGAAATATAGGGTGTTTTATTTGTAAGATGATCTATGAAAACCCATATACAATTATTTCATCAAGATGTTATTGGTTATCCATTGAAAAATTCTATAGTGATGTTCTCCCTTTTAATTTTGGTATGGGTAGTGGTTTAATCATCCCCTTATATTTTATTCCTTTCATCCTTCATATTCTAACCATCCAAACACTTTTATATAAATATAGGAATTTACTTCATCATATTACCCAACCAATAGTTCTCCTAGATATATCGTAACAAATTTTTACTTCTTAGATGAATAGAAAAGGATGGGAAATGTGCGTAATTAAAAATATCTTTCATTATATTTGGATTGTATGGTATACATAGTTATTTCCCAAATCTCATGACTACTTCCTCATCCATTTTGTACACTATTGATATTCAATTTTTCATTGCTTGAAACTTCTCTGAATTTAAACATCATATCATTGATCATCATTTATTTTGTCTATGATGGATGGTTGAGAAATCATTTGAGAAAGGATTGACATAGTTCCGTCCATAATGATTCCATTTTCCATCCATTGTAGGTATAATAAGATTGGACCCTTCTCAATTATCATCAATGATAAATACATAATAGTGTTTCTATAAATAGAATCATCCAACTTATTTTCATTAACAAGATTGTAGTCGATTGAGCATTCAAAATCATTGATGAGATATAACCATGTTCATTGGAATATAATATACTACCTATGTGGGAATATATATTTTAATCTCTTTTGAGTAGTGTATATTTTATACTTCTCACTATATAAATAATTCCAAAATATATTCAACTTGAAGATCATAGCTTCAAACTGTAGATAATTGGTGGGATAGTATTACTCAAGAATTTGTATATATCTTGATTCATAGGATGTAACATTATCAGTTTTAATCAATAAATACCCTAATCAATTCTTTTAATCACAACAGTATACCTTATAGAGTTCCCCACATGCTAGAATTGTGACTTGTGGCCAATTATAACCATATTTGGATAACATTTAGAATTACTCTCCACATTCAATAGTCCAGAAAAACTATTTCCCCAATTTAGTTATATTGGTTATGTTGTTTGAAAGTCATGATAATTTTTAACATATCTATATTAAAACCCCTTAAGACCATAGAAACAATAAATATCCTTAAGAATATTTGCTTATGTCACCCTTCAGTTTCTTTTTCCTTGGAAGGGTCAATAGATGTTCCTTTGATGGTTATAACATTCCCTAATAAAGATATTTCCACCATCCAAAAGTTTCATGAACTATAATTGGTATAATGTTTCTCCCTTCACAAAGGCTTTATCATATTATTCAAATCCCCTCATGTTACCCCATTTTCTTGGTGAATTTCATAAAATAATAAATAATGACTACCAATTTTTTTAAGTAATCTCTCAAGAAACAATAAATTATGTCCATGAATGTTACTAAAGAATTAGTGGGTCCAAAAGATATCACTATTAACTGAAAATGTTCATGCCTCATTTGAAATGTATTCATAAGAATATCTTCATTCATCAACTTTAACTAGTGATATCCTGGATGAAGGTCCACCTTAAAAATACTCTACCCAATATAATTGATTGAAAAAATATTGTATATGGAGAAGGGGATAAATTTTATTTATCATCATTTTGTTAATATCATGACAATCAGTATTCATTTGGATTTATCTATCATTATTCTCGATGAAGAGTAGTGGATCACCCCTGGTAAAGAAATCAGGCATTTAAAACCCTTTTATTTATTTTCTAGGAACTTATTCTTCAGTTCCTTTAACCAAATGGTGGTCATTATATAAAATCACATTAATATAAAGGGATATATAGAAATACATTAAGTTTTGAACTCAGCCTCTAAATCAGAAAGAAGATTAGTCAATTCTTCAATGAACACTTCGATAATGTTCTTTAAATTGGACATTTATGATAGGATTATTGTATCCTTTTTCTCAATAATTTGAGAGAGATATGGTTTCAAAGAAGTTAATAATATCTACGTTTGGGATGATGATTCTTAATGAGATTTATCATAATCTATAAAATTATATATAATTGGATGATTGATGGGGATGTGAAGAGTGATATCTATTTCTTGAATTTTGACATTGGATTTGTATGATTCTAGTCAATCCATGCCCAATATAGAATCTAACTCCATCAAAGGATGTAAGAGCATGTTTTGGGAGAGTTTCAATACACAAACATTAATACAGGAGAGTTGTATACATTGGATATAATAAATGACCAGTTTGTTTCACACTGATTACTCAACATCCATTATTTGATATTGGGTTTTAGTACTACTAAACATGTTTGATTTGAAAGAATTTATATAACCAAAATCAAATATTACATTCTATATCCTTCAATGAATGACATTAATACCTATCATCAAATAATTTTTGGGATCCAACTTAGCAGAAATAATGGAATAATAATACCCATTAACCTTTGCCTTTAGTGTCTATTGACACTGATTACCTGCAAGGATTCCAGGTTTAGTGCACTGGCATGCATAGTGACCTTTCTCTATACATTTTTATCATTGAACCATGGTTGGTGATCTCTTTTCCCCAACCACATTGGCTAGATTTTTTTATTTCTATCTAACATTCATGAGTTAGTGTCAGTATTTCTGAAATTTGAACCGTTTCACCATCGCATTGAGGCAACTCCCATGGTTCTTCTTCACACTTTTTTGACACATGAGTATTTTATCATTGATTCAACCATTATAATTTGGTCCACCACCTTGAAACTACATCTTTATTTTCTTATCTCTATAAAAATGGAACCATTCTCCAAATACCATATCCACTTTGAGATTACGTCGAACAACTTATTCACAACTATCGAAGACTCGAATTGATAGTTTATTTCAAAGGTGTTATTTTAAACAACTAATGAATATATCTATTTTTATATCATTTTTATTTAAAAATTTGATGCATACCTTGATGTATAGGGGGAATTTTCTTTGCAAGTCATGTAAGATACAACTACATTTCTCATCATCTCACATATTTCTCTCTCAATCTTCAAATGAAGATTATGATGGAAATTCATGTTAATAAATATTTTCAATGATTAATCCCACTCATTATCTTCAATTTAGTTCTTCAGTATCGTATTTACAATTAACACAAACTATTAGTTAGACGTACTGTCTAATTGAAAAACATATACATTCTCCTTCTCCATCTCAAAATAGTTATGAATATAAAGGATCATATCCATTGAGTTAACCAATTATTCATTGACTACTGAATCATAAGATACACTAATTTCAATTGTCATTTCCTTATAAAAGACACGATAGTCGGTTTCACCCTATTTGGTGAAAGAGGAAGTTCCATATTATTCATATTATTATTGATAGCATGAGATATCTAGGTAAGCATATACATAATATTTTTAACTGTACCACCAAAGGAATTGGGAATATCATTCATTGAATCACTACATTTCCCCTCCCATGAATTATTATCATGGTTTCTCCTACTTTCCATAATCACGTTAAATAGAAATGGTTAGAACAAAACAAATTTAAAAATATCATAATTATTTTTATTCCTCTATGAAATCAACTCCAAAGGAATATAATACGATTTCTGTATGTTAATCATTTTTCATAAACAAAGACTATTTATGGATTATATATATATATATTCATAGAAGAGGATTGTTGCAATGTTATCTAATAATATTTATAAAATTAGAAAAACCATTCTATGATACCTACTATAGTAAAATGTGTTTTTCATGCATGACAATTACATTATTTTGATGACAAAATATATAATAGTTTCACAAAACCAAGATCCAATGGTTTAGTTTCTTCTAAAAAGTTCCACAAAACTAAAAATTTATATAATTAAAAATAATAATTATTTAGTTGATTAATAATTAGTTTCTTAGTGGCCCTTATTTTCTCCTAAGTATAAGGCTCTCAGCACATCCGGAATATTTTCCTCGTGGTTAATGAAAAGTCCACCATGAGATCTGATATGATCATAATTCTATTATCTATCACAATTTCTCACTAAATCATAATGCTGGTCAGATGCAGATCTAAATCACAGTACATGGTGTTTCTTTATTACAAAAGTTTGATTTCCATAACACCGTACATGACTTTGGTATCTTGAAGTAGCTTTTGATAAATGGAAATTATTGTCAACCTCATCGTACTCTATAGGTTTTATGGAGGGCCCCTCTTCTAAGATTGACCAACATCAACCTTGATGGTGCCTCCAAGTGAAAAATCGGGTCATTTATGGTGTGGTTATTTCTTCAAGAATAATCTTGGTAATATTCTTGGTAGTTTCTTGGGAATTTTTCACCTTGAAACCACCTTTGAATCTGTGATTCTAAATTTGATACATGTCATTGACATTGCAATCCACATTTGTAGGAACAACCTCTATATTGAATGTGACTCGATGACCATCATGAAAATGATCTGGAATAGAGTTACACACCTTGCATGGATGATTACTACTCGTTGTATGGAATGAAACCGTTTTCTTGCAGGTATAATATAGATCATCACTCATGTGTATCGTGAAGCCAATATGGTTTTAGATGGTCATTCCAACATGGGGATCAATCAATACATCACCTGGTTTGATGAGCTCCCTACTGATCTAATTTTCATTCATGAAAAAGACTGTAACATGATCCCGTACTTTAGACTTATAATCTCTCTATTATTCTTCTTAATAATAATTATATTCTGACCTAAGGATATACCTCAAATAAATTGGAGAGATAAAAGAATAGTAAGAGGATAGATAAGAACATGAATCATTAGAACATGGGAGAGAATAATCACCATCATCATAAAAGATAGTATGATATCATCATCATAGTCATAAGGGCATGAATTAGATAAATTCCTGGAATTTGGAAATTCCTAACAAGGAAACATCACGTCTTAGTGGTCATGAACCACACATGGTTGTGAAAAAAGATATCATTATCTTCACACATAACATATATGAGTCATTATAACATCATCAAAATTGTAAACAAATCTATCATAATTTTCACATACATTACACATTATCTCAGGAGATGCATCATATTACACAATGAATTTATGTTCTATATAACTATGGGTCCACCCATCACATCAAATCATTTATATAATCCTGTACGCCACATAGAATTTAGGACAATCATTTCCATCAAATAACCCATGGAAATGAAATGGGTATCATGTGAATTTCATAATGAATAAACTAATAAATAAATAATTGGTTAACAAAAATAAAAATGGAATAACAGACATGGTGTAGAGGTCATAAACATTGAGTGAATATGATACATTCTTAAGGGATGTAAAATACATGTTTTTAGAAAGAAGACTTTAATTTGAATAATATTTCCATTTTTTGAAATATGATATTGAAAACATGTATATATTAAAAAAATGTATAGAAAATGAAAATACATTTTAGGAATATTAAAAGAAAATCCACATAAAAATTTGGAATGGAAGAGGAATTACCCAAAGAAAATAAAATTGGTTCTGGGAATCTCTTTACCTTATGACTAAATTATTTCTCCAATTTAATATAATGTATTATAAATTTGGATTAATTATTAAAAAATAAATAACCAATTGTATATGAATTTAATTCATTATGATTTTATGATTTATTTGTGGCCACATTGATGGGTTACAGTTCTCAATTTCATCAGTCATGTGTGTTCATTTTCATCGTTTTAATGATTGGTTCACATATATACACGAACTGAAGATCTTGTAAAATCTGAATATTTTTATAGAAATTTTATTATATGTTGTTAATGAACATAAAAATGTTAAATTGGTCTTATATATAATTTTTCTCCCCATAAGAGGATGATTAATTAAAATAAAATTAATTCTAATCTTTTAGATTAATATTTGTTATATTTTAACAGAACCAAATCATTTTTTTATATTATTTGATACTATGTATATATGCCAGTTATAGGATAAAAATGTTATAAAATAAATTTCAATATCTATTTCAACCATTATAATTTTTTATGTCCATTCTTGAGGGACATAATGAAAAATGAAAACATGTCATCTATGAAGGTGATAAAGGAACACCATAGGACAATGTTTCAATTTTTAGAATAAATGGGTGAGGAGAAGATGATTGATGATTGATAATTACATTAATATAATAATTTTAAAGTTTTTTTAAGGCACTATATATATAATTCCTTACAGATAAGGGGAATTGTGGATATAATAATAAAAAAATAAAATAAAATAAAATTAAAAGAAAATGATAGAGGGTTTTACCTCTTGATTTCTTATCCTTGAGAATGTCCTTGGGGAAACTGGTTCGTGTATTTTGATGATACAAAAGGATATTATACATTGTGAAGGGGATTTGTAAGAGTATTAGGTATATATTGGATAATCATTATAGAATTAGAGCTATGAAAAAAAGACGTCGTAAGGGGTGGTATTTATAGGGGAGGAGATGTGTATTTTTTACTATTTCAGTCATTAGGATATTATTTTTCTAATGAATTTGTATAGTTGGAAAATTTTCACTAAATATATTAAAATAGTGATGGATATTTTTATGGGCTTACTTCAGTCATACATAATCTCAAATAATATAAATCATGAATTTTTTAAATACTTTATATTACTGTATGTTACTATTCACAAAAATTCAATTATTTTAGAAAAATCCCAAAAAAATCTTCCTAATGGTATTTTTATTAGTAAAATTAAAAAATAAACTCAATTTTATGAAAATAATGTTCTAAATATGATAAAATTGTAGTCTAATTAAAATCAACATTTACATGGAAAAATGATTTTTAATTCATAAATGATTTTATAAAACATTGAAAAATAATTTATGGTATAAACAAATTATCTTATAATAATAAGAAATAAAATAAAATGTATGAATGTTGTTAGTTAGACTAGGATGGATACCCTACGAGGAGGGGTGAATTAGGGTATTACATATTAAAACAACTACCCCTTTGACATTGTTTTATTGTTATAGAAAACTCTCTTCTCTCTCATTCCCATTGCATATTAATAAAAAAATTTAAAACATGCACAAGACACTGTAAATTTACTTGAATCACCCTCACATGGATACATCCATGGAGAATACATAGGTAGTGTGCCAATGTCCCAAATGCACTAAAAGTGAATTACTATTTACAGGTTCGAAGCTGACTCATTGTTCCTCCTTCATTACAACCACTCACAATTTTAGAACTCACAACTCTCTAAACTAAAATGTGCTCACTGAATATTCTGATGATCCAATCAGTGTTTAAAGACTTGTAGGTCCTTTAATTATCTCTAACGAGTGCATATTTATTGGTATGTGATGCTATGTTGAAGTCCAAATTTCATTCACTAATGATTACCCATTTTCTACTGTTCACTTGGAAACAACATTAGGAAATACCTTCAGAAGGATTCCGACTTTGCAAAGATCCCAATTTCACAGAGCTCAGATAATCATTTGTGAAGTCATACATTCTTCGCAAAGTACACACCTTCACAGATCTCACTGTATCACAGAGCACAATCCTTCATAGAGATCAAACCATTGAAAATCTCATACCTTCATAGATATTAGACCATCACATAGCTCATGTTTTCGAAAAGTGACTTCCTTCATGGAGCTCACCGAGCCAATGTGAAACACACCTGTTTCACTACGCTAATCTAGCCACTATGAAGCTCCTATATTTGGAGAAGTATAGTACATCTACAAAAATTCTTTGAGATTTGAGAGCTAATAATTTATCTTAGAAAACTCTCTAAACTCTCCAAGTGGTCGAGGTATATTTATAGGCGATTCCACCGACTCAGGAACCATCCATGATATGTCAGTACTATGTCCACTCAAATAGAAAAGCATTGAAATTCAAACTGAAATTCTCTCCAAATAACGATGCACCCTAGAAAATTTTGGATGGAATTTTCATCATAATCATAGAGAATTCCGTCAATTCCTTTGTGCCACTACTGCAAATCTCCCTTGAAATGTCCTTCTTTGCGGTTTATGAAGGTTGACTTAATCATAGATATCACCATCAATATTCCTCCAATATCTTCGAAATCAAATTTAGGAAGACCATATTCACAAAACTCAGTCCTTTTCTATATTTTGATGAGATATTCAAGGAAATATACATTTCACGATGCTCACCATATTTTAATGTTTGGACCCAAAAAATTTAGAAAACACTGTGAAACAATGACACCTTGTATTTATTCATTTTTACCGCCTACAGATCATCCATTCATTTGTCTTGGTTCATTTTCAACATGGATTTTCCACAATATATGTGGAACTCGACAATTAACCATGAAAACCGACATTGTCAGCAAACACGAAAATCAACCAAAATGTTCCAATGTTACCTCGAGGTATTATTGCCCAATAAATACATTTTATGAAGATAAATTTTCTATTAAATAAAATTCTTAATTATAAAATTGTAATTAAATATTAATTACTTAAAAAAAACACACCACATAATATATCATTTATGAAATTATTATTTATATATTCCATTAAATAAATTTATCATTTTTTCATTCATAAGATCCCAAAATATTATTTATACTTCCATGTGTGAGGTTATTATTCAATTGTCTTGATTACTATTTCTAACGGTCAAATTACTATTCAAAATTTCATGTTACTATGGTATTGGAATTGGTTCATTAATATCATGAAATATATATTATTCCATTAAATATTCATTTATGATAGTTCTAATTTGGTTCTATATGTGATTTTATATCATTGATTCCATATGGAATAATTATAAGAAGGCAGTTTCCATTGACAAAATTCTGAGTTGATACACTATAAATATTAATTCATAAAATCAACTTATTTGGTCAAAGGGAATTACCAATGGGTACTCATAGGAAAGGGATGTCTAAAAGGCTATGATAATAATATATTAATTATATTTTAGGGGCCTAAATCAAATTTTAATAACTCAATTTAAATGTATTTAATCCAATTTTCTTGGTTAGGCCATATTGTTTATCAAACTATGTGTCACCATGAACATTGTACAGGAAAACAACATAAAAGACACATGGTTCTGAAACATGGTTTAGAAAACAAATTCCCCTATAATGTGCTAATAATGTAAATTTCCTTAGGTGTCTCGTGTTTATAGTGCATGGTTTTGGAAAAACCATCAAAATATTTTCATTCTAATATACATGATCACGAATCTAACATAGTTTAACCCAGTCACAATCATTTTCTAAAAAACCATATAACTACCAGTTTCCTTCCTAGTGACTCCAACCCTATACTTTCATGGTTTCCAGGAGATAGTAGACTATTTTTACTTATTGTACTTAAAACAAAATCCCAAAAATTCTTCCAAAACACTCGAAAATCATTTAGAAACTCCAAAAGACAACCGATGTATTATATAACCTAAAAATAAAAAATAAAATGTTAAATTTCCTGAACCAGGGGTGATACAAAATCCATCCATGAAAATTTAAATTCATCAAAAACACTTTTCCATATAAATAGTTAGAGGACATAATTTATAATTGAAATTATTTGAAAATTTATGTTTAATAATAAAATATACGACCCAATGAAATGATTTTGAGTTACTATCTCCATTACAATTACACTTAATTTCCAAGGAATATTTTTAACCCTATATATTGTAAATACCTCCTCCCCAAAAGGTGTACTATTTTAGGGATGTAACTAGGAGAAGAGAGATAGTGACCCCCTTATTCCTGCATCTAGTGGGCCCTTGGTTGGGGACTACAATAGATTTTATAATAAACAAACATATAGGAAGCATTACTCTCTAAGATAACACAAGTAAAATAGAGAGATAAGATAGACAGCAACCAACCCCTTCTCAGACTACAATATAAAATAAAACTCAAGTGAACCTACATAAAATAATAAAAGAACTACCACAACTAAAGGGAAAATTAATTGTATAAAAATTATGTAAATATGATAGAAACTATGAAACGTAAACAGCTCAAACCAAACCCCAAACTAGTAATAACCAGCCTGATCTGCAACCTGATCTAACTGACCTGAAAAATAATTTATATATAAGTCAGGTGAGAATAATAGTATTCTTTGTAGGATCCTCCTCAGATCCTCCCATACAAAAGCTAAATTAATCATGATAAATCAAATTGAACAACAATATGAAATAATTGATTACGTAAACACGAATACTATGTTACCAGGATCACTATGGCCAATAAAACTGAGTATCACATACAAGAGAAAATGTTATAATAAATAATATCTTGGGTACCTTGGTACCAATTCCACACTATTTTGTCACTTTTACCCAATATAGAACGTCCTGAGCATATTACCCCAATTCTATGGCCTACATGCACATGGGAGAAACACCACAACATGCACCTCTTGAAACACACTGCCACAACAAGGTATCCAAAAGTAAATAGGTAGTTTTTTAGAGCCATTATAGCTTGTATATAACATATCCTACATCAAAAAGTTTAACTCAATCCATCACATCCCATACACTGTGTATAGAACTTCAATCCATCCCAGACTATACAAGTTATTCCAAAATAGTCATTCAAAAACTATATTTGTAATACATGTTTGTAAAATAAACACAAGACAAAATATACCTCTACACACATATATGGGTAAAAATAAGTTCCATTCATACCATAATAAGTAACTAACATGAGAATAGAGTGGGCCAAAAGAGGGTATCCATCCATTCATCATCCCATTGGGATGTTGGGGAAACCACCACATGGGCTCTAAATCCATGTGGTGTTAGTTTTCCTAACCAAAATTGTAAAATATCTTATAAAAAAATCTGGTCATCAGAAAAAAAAGATATTAAAAAAATAATCAATACATAATAACCCATAGTTCATACCAGCTTATACTCATTTTTTTATCTCTTGTGTCCTCCCAAAACCCACATGATATATCGATGAATCCTGCCATCATAAGCATAAACTACTACAACAAAAAACAGACATCTACACCCAATGAATTACAACATACCTCTAGGATAAACCATTCTAAGATCAGATCACACCAAGGCCTTCCACAACCATATACCACAACAACCCTTAAGGATCAGTCATCTCAGGCTCATGTTACATCACAAGAAATATGAAAAAAACATAGAAACTGAGCTTATGGATTTAAAGCAAGTCATACATATTTCACACTCAGCAAGCCCTCACGGCTCAAATGAACAAGGAATATGAAATATAAAACCATGAAGGAACTCTATAATTCATTATAGTTTACAAGAAAACTAATTCTTATTCCAAATTTAATTAACTGATTCATTATTCGAAGATTCCAACCAAGGAAACCAATGAAATAGTTTCAGAAGCTGTTAAAAAGTAATTAAACATTTAATTAATCAATAATTTAATTATTTTGTCAAACTAATTATCGTGGACAGAGTCTATTAAAATATTCAATTAAACATTCTTACTTTTATCAAATTTTTTATCATAAAATGAAGTTATCAACCATATTTATTAAACATTCATCTTTAATATTTTATCCAATTAATTATCAATTATTTAAAAAAATATGTTCATTGAAAATTTCTCATGTTAACCAAGAATATTTTTCACGACATAGATATCACACTATATACAAAAAGAGGCAACCTATTATTATGTTTCTGGAGAGAAACTTCATTATGTTACCTATAAAAATTCATTAATCTGGATCATAAAAGTATTATATTAAATTCATTTTGAACAAATTTATTGAATCATGAAAACTAAACGATTTCACAAAATTAAATTTAGAAGTAACAATTACCATACCAGAAAAGGGTGTCAATATTCTTTACATGAGAACATTCCAGTACTCAAGATCCTGATCATCTCCCCCACAAGAACTACACCCATCTGATGATACCCTACCAAAAATGAACTAAAAAACATCCCAAAAATACATTATAAATAAGGAGATCTAGTTCCATCACATTGGAAGGACGAATAAGAGAAATTGAGTTGAATAAAATAAATGAAGAGAGGTAGAACATAACATGGAGCGAAGACATAACAATATAGATTGCTGGAGGGAATATATAGCTAAATCCATTACAATGGGACCCCCAAAAAATCAATAGTGGGGTTGCTGGGTCACCAAGAATCAAGACAGAGGTGATACAAAAATAGGGTTTGACAACCCTGGTAGGCAAAAAATACTTAAAACATATGTCTATGAAGGTTTACACGATTTTTAATCCCCATTCATGTGGTGTAATTCCTAGGGATTGATTTTCACTTAAAACATTTACACCTTTTTCTTATACCCTATTTATTACATATCGTGAAACCCATATTCATTTCATAAAACATTACATGAAATGAAATATTGATGCTTCCACCTTCTAGCAGCCGAACTCCTCTGGGATTCCTCTGATCCTCCTCTAAGAACCCTGGTCTTCATAAATGCAGAAAGGGTCGATCCACTTAGATATGGGTCATTACATGTCTCAGAATGATAAAAATCATAATGTCTTATTTCATATCATTATTCATATTGATTACCATTGGTATCCTTCATTAATACCATTTATTTTATTTCATTATATTCTTATTATACCTTTTCAATATATGTTGTTAATTGTATTGACCATTTTGAACGAGGTTCATAAATATTGTGTTAGTCTTCGTTTTTAGGCAATGTATATTCATTTAAAAACCATTAATGGTACCTCAATTTATTTTTTATAAATACTTATATTTTTTATATTTTCATTACCTTATATATTAATTGAATTCCATAAATATTATATTAATGAGGAATTAGTTTTTGGTAATTTACCAATATTGATGGAGTATAATGTTACTATAATTACATTTCCATAATAATAAAAGAGTCATATTAATTATATATATTATTCATATATAAATATTATATATAATTCTGAAATATAAACTTAATCCATCTACTTTTTGAATTGAATAAAAAGTAAACATTTATTCATGTTTATTATAGTCCGTATAATGTAAGATTTATATTCTCGATTGGCTTAATATAAAATGGGACTATGGTTATTTATTACACCAATAATATAATATCATATTAGTATAATAATGTTATAGATTATAGAATTTTAAAATTGTGAAATGAAATTTCCAGTGGTGAAAAATAATAAAATTTAAAAGAGAAAGAGTGGTTAGTAACATATATATCACTTCTTGGATTATTTCCTTTTTAATGGGAATTAAAAGTATAAGGGAAAGTATTTTGAGAAGACTAATACCTATTTTAGTAGTGTTGGAGTGTGGAGGAAATGTTTTTATAGTTTTTGTGAAAAATAATTTGTTTATTGTGTGAGGGGGGAATTTTGGTAAAAAAATAAAACATTTCAGAAACATTCTTTCACAGTAAAGTATTATGGATAAAAATTGATAAATAATGGAGTAAAAGAGAGATAAGGATTATTAAATCCTCCCCATTATAATTATAATCATTTTTTAAACAAGTATGTCCCTTTAGGATAAATAATATCCATTTTTATATTTCATTTTTCACAATAGAAACATGTTTGTACACATGAATGTTATCCTCTATACTCATGAAATAAAATGGTCCTTATTTTATTATTTGGAACAAATAATATTAATTTTTAAATTAATTTTATATCATTAACATTTTAAATATTTTAAATTATAATATTTAAAATATTAAATATATAATTTATCCAAAATAATATTTCAATGAAATATAACGTAAAATAAAAATTTAATAATACAGGTTTCGAAATTATTCAATTTTTAAAAGTGGTATTTTTCACTCTCCACCTAGAATTCAAATTTTTTATAAATGTATAAAAATATCCACATAATATCATCTTATAATAATACATAAACATAAATTTTAAATTTTTTAAATTTAAATTCTTAAATATTTAAAATAAAAAATAAAAAATTTTCCAAATATAGTAGGAATATAGTTATTTTTTAAAATATAATTTTATAATGCTACAAATAATTTATTATTATTTTATATCATTTACTGATTAATTTTGTAGTAATATATTTCAAATGATTATTATTATTATTATTTAATGAAAATATAATTAGTTTCGAAAAATAAAACAAAAATCTCAAAAAATAAATTTGAATTAGAAAATTGGAAATTCATATTTTTTTAATATATTCCATTTTCATTTAATTTGAATTAAAATTATCCTTTTTATAATCTTATTTCGTATTTTGGTTACACTTATACATAAATTATATTGTAGGATCAAAATATGAATGTAGGGGCTCAATTACAAGAGGGGGTGAACTGTAAGTTTAAAAACATTATTTTTTAACCTTATTGAAAACAATGTTCAACGATGTTAATAAATGAAAATTCACATGACCTATTAGTTCTAAAAACTGTCTAGGTTCTAGAAATATGTTTCTGAAAGCGAAACATAATAAATGTTTACAAGGAAAAGATTCAACCTTGAAGCGTACAAAATATTACTTATCAGAGTACACAAGAATAATAAAGTATAAAAATATTATATATTTTTTTATATCAAAATACCATAGAAAATATACGTGAAACAAAACAAGTAACAAGTATGATATATTTTAACACAAAGAGTAAGGTATCCAACAACCTTGGTTAAAGATCCATTGATTTATAATTTCAAGAAAGCATGCCTTACCCATACTAGGGTAACCCCTCGATAGGAATATCAGAATATTTCTTATTATCCCGGCAAGACCTTGAACATCAAGGTAGTTGGAACCTCTATTTTCCTATTAAGGGAAGTCCTCAAACTTTAAGGTAGTCATCAAATATTCCTTATTATACATGGAAGTCCTTGATTGTACATAGAAAAAAAAACGGGGTCACACGAAGAAATCTGAAAAAGATGTTCCGTACAGACAAGGTGTGGGAGTCTGTCTCACTAGAAATTAAATCAAACTCATGTAATATATAGTGATAAATGTTATCTATATTGTTTGTTGAACACGTTGAAATGAGATCCAATTTATAGGCATTTATCCAATGGTCAGCTCCGTCCTCCAATGGTCATATTTTTTCTTGAATCTCTTAAGGACCTATACACATGTCACTCATACAACAGTTAGTTAGAAACAGAAAAAACGACACTATTTTATAACTATAATAGGTGTAAGAAGAATAAGGTTGTATATTAAAATAATTTTTTCAGAGATTATGGAAAACAATTTGGAGTCTAAACAAATAAACACTTGGTGACTCCAAAAAATGGATGTTCAGATTCTGTTCTCCAAGGAATTCGGAACCACGATTCTATAGATTTCAGAGTCCGAATTCCAATGAATTCATATTATAAATTCTAAAGAATTCAATGTCTAAATTCTAAACAAAAATTAGTACGAATTATATGGAATTCACAGTCTAAATTATTAGGAATTCAGAGTCTGAATTATGAGGAATACAGAGTCTGAAATTCTGAGGAATTCGGAGTCCGAATTCTGAGGAATTCAGAATAAGAATTCTATGGAATTCTATGTCCAAATTCTATGGAATTCAGATTCTGAATCCTCTTTAATTTAGAGTCTATATTCTAAGGAATTTGGAACCTAAATTTCAGAGAATTCAGAATGATGTTTTTAGAGAATTTGGAATCTTAATTTCAGTGAATTTGGAAACTAAATTCTAGTGGATTCAGAATCTGAGATTTAGAGAATCCAGAATCTAAATTTAAGAGAATTAAAATTTTGAATTTCAGAGATTTCATAATCTGAATTTTAGAATACACTATATATATATATTTATAATATTTTGAGGTTTTGGATTTGAAACGGATTTTTAGACATTAGAAATATACAGTGTTAGGATAAGAGAAACTATAGAATGAATAATGAAATAAATGTAATGATAACATTTCATTAATGATGAAAATTTTTTATTATTAAGGTAATTTTAGGGAAAAGAGATTTACCATAAAAAAAGAGTGTTTGTGATTTTCAAAACATAGAGGAATAAAAAATTCATAAGGGAACCTTATTGCCACAAAAATCTCACCCTTTTGGGAATGTACAAACATCCTTACTAAAAATAATATAAAGACATATAATTTTTAGTGACCTAAAAAAACATTATCCCCATTTTAATTATAGATCATAGTGAATGCAACTAACTCCCCCTTAGGATATAAAATCACTAAGGATCATATTCCTGATTTCTTGAATGAGATTTTACATTATCTTGAATAATAAAATATTCTTTGATAAGAACTTCCCCTTAGATGAGCCCCCGTACTTAGGGAAATATCATCTCACTTAGTATTCTTTTTATCATTCCTTTCTCACCATTTTTGATTTTCAAAAAATAATATAGGGAATGGAGAGAAAATTTTGTACCTGAAATATTAGTAATAAGAAACCATAAAACATGAAGAACGACCAAAATTCAATTATGATTGAACGAATTTGTACAATTTAACAAACGACAAAAGATTGGAATTGGAAAAAAATTATCCTTCTTTCTCCTTCAGTACAAACATCTTTACAATAGTTTTCAGCTTCTTGAGCTCCTTTTGATCTTCTTCCATGCACTTGAGAAACTAATGTTGATCTTCACTTTTCTTCTCTAAGGCTCTAATCTTTTTTTCTAGAGCCTAAAGGAATTCTGCTTGAGCTTTCAATAATTATTCTTTCTTATCATATTCCCTTCAAATTCTATCTTGAGATCCCTATCCCACATCCAATTCATGGCCATATAATTGTGCTTTCCTTTTAGATCCTCGTCTTTATGCTTCCAAGTTACCAATTCCAGAGTCAGCTTTTACTCAATGATATTAGTAACATCATTAATCCTTCCATCATCGATATCAGAGGAATCATTGACATTATCTTGAAATTCATCAAAATATTTCAGGTCTTTGACTATCGTCATTGACCATCTTGTAATATTCTTTCATGACCTCTTATGATCCTCAAAACCAACGAGAAAAGATTTGAAATATGACTCAAGTATGAAAAACTTTATCCATAAGCATTGAAACTAAATTTGATTTATAATTGAAGGAATGTTGAAAAAAATGACACCATGAATATATACATAGAAATAAAGGAGTAGTTCCATTAAGCTTTTCTAGGATTATACTACAAAATCATGTCCCTGAGAGGACTATTCTGAATCAGAATGTTTGGTTAGTGAGGGTACTTTTTCTAACTCTCCAGCTTTCCACTTTGTTGAACATCCAACAACTCTCTTTTTCACTATAGATTTATGAGGTGTAAAGACCAACACATATTATCCCTTATCAACTCTCTAAATGATCTTTTCTGGTTTGGGTGATTCATTCTCACTATCAGATAACTATACAATTTTATCTTCTTTAACATCCTATTTCTCAGCAATAACCACTTGATCTTTTGGATCATCTTAATTATAATGGCTACTTTCATCATTTGTTATCTTATTGACTTATTCCTAAACCATTCCTTCATTCCCCTTAGTTTCAATTTTTGAGGATTCATCTAGAAAATTTTGGATCCATAATTTTACAGAGGGGATATAATTCTCATGGTAATCTTAAACTTTTGTTATGACATCATCGGTGTCATCCCCTTGTTCTTCTTCCTCTTCTTCTTCTATTTCCCCTTTCTCTTCCTGAACAATTTCTTCTTCTTGTTCTATATCAGGGAACACCACCTTCTTTTCTAGATTCTCTGAAGTGATTCATGAAAAAACAATTATGGCACTTGGATTTGATAAGATGCTTTTTTCAGTATCATTGATAAGGGATTGAACAATATCATCCTTCAATAACTTCTCCCTCTACTTCTTTTATTTCTGTTTCTTCCCAAAATATTCTGCTACTTTTATCATTAAATATTTTTTCCATATCAGGGTCCAAACCCAAAATAGGCTCCCCTTCCATCTTATGTATCTTTCCTTCTCTCCACATATCCAGTACTTCATCCCGATAATCCTTTTTATTCTTTGGCATATGTGGTGTTGACTGAGATTCCATAGCCACGTGAGTTTTTCCTTTTTTTGCTAGTTCCTTTGCCTTCTTCTTCTTTCCACCCTTCTTAGAATATTCAACCACCTCCAGTTTCTTTATTAGAGCTTGTATTTCAGCTTCCAACAAATCATAAAATTCTCCTGAATCACTAGAAAAACCAACTTTCATTTTCCATAGTTTATCATCACTCACCAATATTACTTTAATATTTCATGGCATTGAACTACAATGAATTTCGAATGTCTAAAGACAAAGAACTATAATATTTGAAAGAATAGATGGATACATGATAATTTGAGATTTTAGGGTTCCATTATTAATATTCTTGATTTTTAGAAAATCAATCTTCACTAAATTATTCTTTCGGAAATTTACCAAAAAATATAATGTATAGATATCACTTTTATTGAGGGTATAATTGTCCTCCTCTCTCTGAATGAGAAATCCATAAACCCATAGCTGAAGAATCAGAAGATTTGTAGAGAGATGAATAATTTTTGAAGTCTTAACTTCCTTGAATTTAAGAAACTCAATATATTTCTCCTTGTTAAAAGATACTGCTACATCAGGTAGCTTGTGGAAGCAGGACTCTGCTTCTCCTTCATAAGGAATTCCAATCATGTTGACAACCATATTTAATGAAATTTAGTAGGTTTTCCCATAGCTCTTAGAAGATAACTTATCTCTCGCTCATTCAACGGGAAAACATACAGAATCATAAAAATCAACTAGAAACATTGGATATACCAGATCTTGTTCCCTCGGTATGGATATACAAAGGGTATCCGAGCCATTTAGCTTAACATTATAGGAAATGATGGAATCATATTTAGAAAATCATTTTTGATCAACTAAGCTCTCTCTATATATTTTCCACTCTGAGATTTCCTTTGTAGAAGATATTTCTTTTTGTGGAGAGGCTTGTACAGAAATTCATAATTAATCATACCATGAATATTTGGAATGAGAATAAGTAGAGAAACATGGGTTTAACACATGAGATATTGAAGATCGATGTGGGAAAAAAATAAGGGGGTCCTTATATAAGTATTTTTGGTGACGATTCAATATCCTTGGTTGATCTAAGGGTTGAAATACTCTTAAATAGATATGACAGTTGAAATGATAACTAAAGAAGGATTGTGATAGGTTCTGATCTTTTGAAGTTTTTTAAATAAGCATTTTGATTTAAACAAAAGTGAATCCGAAAAGATAAAAACAAAATTATAATACCCACAAGTAAAAAGAAGATTATGAAACTTTATGAAAGGAAACATACCTTTTGGATTGATTAGGGAAATTATCAATAATGAAGAATTTTTTTAAAGAACATTAGATTATAGAGAAATTTTAAAACAAAATTAATGAAAATGAAAACGTTTGACTAAGAAAAAATTTAGATTACAAAAAATGTCATTACAAAAAAATTGATTATGATAATTTTGATTACAAATAATTTTCAATAACAAGTAAATGTACTCCCCCTATGAACAAGAGTTTCTTACTATTAGGATATAGGTTATAATAAGAAGATAACATAGATGATTACCTTAGAGTTATAATTCCTGACTTCTATTTAATGTATTCAAGTCAATCATAGGGTAATGATTTCATGAAAATATCAGCAAGTTGATCTTGTGTTCTGATAAATTGAAGAATGATATCTTCTTTTAGTGTGTGATCCCAAATAAAGTGATTCATGATCTCTATTTGATTTTCACAAGAGTGATGTGCATGGTATTTACTTATAGAAATGGTACTAGTATTATCACAAAATATTTGTGTATTGGTAAAACACATACCATAGTCTGTAAGTATGTGTTGAGTCCACAACACTTGAGTACAAAAAATTCCAAGTGCTACATATTCAGCATCAATAGTGGAAAGTTCTACTCAGTGTTTCTTTTTTCGTGTCCAAGAAACTAATGAATATTTTAAGAAATGACAAGTTATTGATGTACTTTTCCTATCCATTCTACATCCACCAAAGTCATCATCTGGTTTTTTTAAAACAAAATCATTTCTAGAAGTATTAAAGTGTCTCAAAACCATGGTTCCCTATAAGTAGAGAACAATTATACTAACTACCATTAAATGGGAATCCTTAAGATTGGATTGATTTCTGGAACAGAAACATACTAAAAACACTAAGTCTTAACAACTTAATTTCATGTATAGTCGACTTCTTACCATACCTCTAAATGGTGTTTGGTCCACCGGTTTCCCAACTTCATCAATATAAAGTGAATTTGAGGTACCAATTGGAGTACTAATACTTTTAGTGTTGTCATAAAAATACTTTTTAAGAATATATTTAATATACATATGTTGGTAGATATATATTCCTTCTAGTTTTGGAGAAATTTGAAAACCAAAGAAAAATTTTAAATCACCCATTATACTCATTTCAAACACAAATTTCATTATATTTGTAAACTGAACATTTAAATATTGTTGACTTGAACCAATTATAATGTCATCAACATAAATTTGAACAATGAAAACATTTTTCATAGTTTATTTATAAAAAGGGTTGGAACAACATTTCCCTTAATGTAATTTTATTATAACAAAAATCATGTAAGTCTATCATAGTAGGCTATAGGGTATTTTTTAAGTCTTCATAAAGATGTGGTATGTTTGGAAACATGTTCGAGATGTTTTGTATATTCAAAACTAGGAGGTTGTTCAAAAAAATTATCCTCTTGAACAAAACTATTATGGAAACCACATTTGACATCCATTTGAAAATGTTTGAAATTAACGAATTCTACAAAGGAAAGTAGAATATGAATAGATTCAATTCTAGCTACTGGATCATGGGTTTCTTTATAGTATATTCCTTATTTTTTATTATAGCCTTTAGAAACTAATCATACATTATTTATTACTGTGATTCCATTTATATAACACTTATTTTTGAAGACCCATTTTTCCCTAATAAGAGTTGTTTCCTTAGGTATTTCTATCATGGTCCAAAGTATATTCCTTTGAAATTCATTTAGCTTATCATAAAAGGATTTATTCAAATCATCATAACCTAAATAATCACTAGTGATTTTAGGTTATAATCGATAAAGGATCGCAATATGTTTTACTTCATTTCATAAGGAACATCTAGTCCTTACTAGTTAATTTACATCAATAATGATTCTATCACTGGGATGATTCATAAGAAACAAATGATTTGGTTTTGTAAAACCCATTCTTAAAAAATGTTAGGAAATCTTCAAGGGTAAATACTTTATTTTCATGAACATTTTTTTCAGAAGGATCTTAGATCAAGGTTTGATAAACAGTTTTTGAAAACACATCCAAAGATGTAGGTTGAGGTTGTTTAAAAACAAAAGGATTAATATCATCAAAGTTGACATGTATAGTTTTGTTAACAGTACAAGTGATTTTATTTAAAATTATATATGCCTTAGAAGTTGTGGAGTAGCCTAATAAAATTCCTTTATCAGATTTGGGTGGGAATTTATGTAAATTATCATTATTATTCAGAATGAATATTTTGCATCCAAATACCTTGAAGTAAGAAACTTTAGGTATTCTACCATTCCAAATATTATAAGGGTTTTGGTTATAAAAATTTTTAGTAAAAACCAGATTTTTTTTATAATAATAATTATATATAGCTTCATCCCAAAAGTGATTAGCTGTCAAATATTCGCTCAACATAGTTCTAGTTATCTCTTGAAGAACTCGATTTTTTTCTTTCAAAAACACCATTTTGTTGAGGGGTTCTTGGTTATGAGAAGTTATTAGTAATTAATTTTCTACTACAAAAGGATTTAAAATCTGAATTTTGAAATTCTATTCTATTATCACTATGAATATTTATCAAATGAATGTTTTTATCATCTTTAACATGGTCTCTAAAAATTTTTAAATAACAAAAAACATCAAATATATTTTTAAGAAAATAAACCCATGTTAATCTAGTGTATTCATCTACTAAGACAAATACATAATATTTTCCTCTAATACATCCAGTCTATGTTCATATAAAGAGATCCATATAAACCAAATATAATGAATCAGTATTTGAGACTTCACCGAATTATTTAATACTTGATTTATGTTTCTTTACAAATTGAGAAGAATCACAAACTTTTGATGAATCAAATATAAGCACTAGTAGATCCTTAAATAGTCCTTTATTATAGAGTTTTCATATGTTTCATAGGTTAAAATTTCATAACCTTCTATTCCATAACCAAAAATGGTCTTCCATTGCACTAAGACAAGTTAGGTCTTGGCATATAATGTCTTCTAAGTTTAGTGTCTACACATTCTCCTGCCTATTGGTAGAATGAATAAAATCATCCTTGGAATTGTGCACTAAATTCATGTAATTCCTAAAATTTATAAGGTAACCTTAATCACATAATCAACTCATTCACATGAGGTTGTGATTAAGACCATTAAAAAATTTAAATCAAGGGTTTTCCATGAAGAACAATGTTACATATACCAATAATTTTTTCTTAACATTATATCTGAAAGATACTTTTCCTTCTTTCGCCTCGATAATCTTTTCAAAGATGTTTTGTTACCAGTTATATGCTGAGAAAATCCACTATCCATGAACCATGTATTTCTATTGGTACATTATTTATTTTCCTAAAAATTGAATTGTTAGACTTTCAGAACCCAAATATTCTTGGATATGGGAAGTTCATAATGTAAAATTTTAGGTATCTAAATTTTCATAGAAAAAATAAACATTATGAAAAACTAAATACTGAGTTTTTTTTAAAGAAAAATATTTTTCCCAATATCCACCACACTGACATTTAGTGTAGAATCGGGCACTTTGAGGAACAAAATAATTATTACTAAAAATAGGATTACAATAAGTATATCCACATACACAATTATTCCATAGGTGATGAATTTGAGAATATATTTTATCAAACATTACCTTACCGAAGGTAACATTTGACAAACACATCCTCAAGGAAAAAATTTCATACTACAGTTAAATATCTATGTTTTTATCCTAAAAAACATTAGTTTATGGACTATAGTTAGTCTCCAAAATATTTTTCTTAGAAATTAATTTTTCAAGATACATAGAAAGTGTATCCTTCTCCAAATTAACTTCCTCATGTTACTTGCAAAATATTTTCAATGTCATGAATTTACTTATCAATATATATAGAAAGATTATACACTTCTTTAGTAAGAATAGAAATTCTATAATTTTATTTATCATGTTTTTTGGTGACTTTATATTTCTCATTCTCAAGAAGCATTGAAAACCTAGAAACCTCATTATAAGTAGGTTGTGTATTATATTCTTTAGGATAAGATTCTTCATCCAAAGACATATAATATTTATTATCACTATAATGAGAATTCAAGGATACATTAGTTATTGATTCAAAATTTTGTACCTTGGCCATTACAAAATGATTTTCAATGGGTAATATGAATTTTACACCAAGATTATTCTGACCAGAAGATTCATACCTCAAGGATTCATCATAGGAGTCTCCACCAATGTCACTCTAGGTGTCATTATCATTAAAAATATTCTTATCCTTAGATTTTCATTAATCTGTTCTATTTCTATCAAAATTATTTTCCTTTCAATCATATTTCATAAGCATAGGACAATATGGACTTATATGCATGGATCTTTTGCATTCATAACATGTGACATCAGTGTCTTTCTTTTCCTTTCATTCCGTCATCTTAAATCTATACTAAAAGTATTTATTCCCAAAAATTTTATTCATACATTGATAAAGATTATCTAGATAATTCTAAGAATGCTCAATTTCCCTTGATTTAGATAAAATAGTGACTTTATTAGGCTTGTATCTTGTATGCCTTTCAGAATTATTGAATGTAGTAGTAGTAAAGGCTACACTTCCATGACCATTCTTCTTTTTATTCAAATCAAAAAATATTTTTATTATTTTCTCATGTTGAAGAAGAGTTCAATAAATATCATCAAGAGTAATTTGAGATACATTCATATTCTCATCAATAGTTGTTATCTTACATTCCCACACATTAGGAATGATGTTTATAATCTTGTCCACAAGTGCCTCATCATCATAAACAGTCTCACCAAGGGATTGTAAACTTCTAACAATAGTCCTAAACCTTTGTGGTACCTTACACACTAGTTCATCATAAGGAAATATAAATCCCTGATATTCGGCTCTAAGCATACCTCTTTTAGTTTCTATAAACACAGATGTACAAATATGAGTATCCTCCAATTTCTTGAAAATACAATTTACAGCTTCATAAGAAGAAATATGACAGTATATATTCCTGGTTAGGTAACACCACAATGTATTGTGTACCTTGTAGTTTAGATGATATTTTGATGTTTCATGATTTGTAAATGATATGAATTTCTTTTTCGGAATCTCAAAATCTCCAGTAAGAAAAACGAAATTATCCAATCCAGTATTAATAACAAAATACTTCATACGATCTCTCCAATATTCATAATCATTCACATAAAATATAGGTTCTCTAGTAGAATTTAGATTGTCAGTGGAACTGACATTCATTCCTTCCATCTAAAATAAAATATCTTTCCATATATACTTATTAATAGTAAATGATTGCAAACCAGGATAAATATCCTATACATGGAAAATATATTGAACAATTAAAACATGAGCAAGAAAACTTATATGTGAATATCATTATTTCAGAGACATTATCATATACTAATTGTTGGATCGAAATATGAATGTGGATTCTCAATTTCAAGAGGGGGGTTAATTTTATGTTTAAAAACTTCTAGTTTTAACCTTTAAGACAACTATGTTCAACAATGTTAAACAGTGTTATTTCACAAGACCACTTAGTTCTACAAACTATCTAGGTTCCAAAAATATTGTTCCAGAAATGAAAATTAAGAAAAGTTTACAAGGAAATGATTCTACCTTAAAACATATAGAATATTACTTATTAGAGTACATATGAATAAGAAAGTATAAGAAGATTATTCTTTCATCCTTTATCAAAATACATCGGAAAATAAAGTTGAAACAAAACAAGTAAAAAGTAAGAAATTGATTAACCGAAAGTGTAGGGTATCCAATAACAGTGGATAAAGGTCCCTTGATTTATACATTCAAGAAAGTATGTCTTACCCACACCAGGGTAATCCCTTTATAGGAATATCAGACTTTTTCTTTTTATCCCCATAAGCCCTAAAACATCAAGGTATCAAAAACCTATGTCTTCTTGTTGAAGGAAGCCCTCGAACATTAAGGTAGTCGGGACCTCTGTCTTCATATCCCCAGAATTCGTTGATTGTACACAGCAATAATTAGAGTTTCACGAAGCAAGTTGAACAAGATGTTCAGTATACACAAGGCATTAGAGTCTCTATCTCTAGAAATTTCTTCAGCAGCACATAATATCTAGCGATCAATGTCATCTCTATTGTTTTTTAGCTCGTTCAAATGAGCTCCAATTTATAAGAATTTCCACAACGATCAACTCCCTCATCCAATGGTCTTATTCTTTAATGAATCTTGGATGCACCTGTACATGTTTCACGCATAAAATAGTTATTTAGAAATTGAAAGTATGACATCATTTTATAACTATAACAAGTGTAAGAAAATTAAGTCTATTTAATCAAATGAAATTTTTTGGAGTCTAAGGAAAAGAAGTTTGGAGTCTAAACAAATAATCACTTGGAAACTATAAAACATGGTTGTTTGGGTTCTGTTATCCAAGGAATTTGGAACCATAATAATATATATTTCAGAATTATAATTACACTGAATTCAGAGTCGGAATTCTGAGTAATTCAGAGTTGGAATTCTTAGAGATTCAAAAACTGAATTCTAAGGGATTCAGAGTCTGAATTCTAGGGAATTAGGAGTCTGTATTCTAAGGAATTAATATTCGGGATTCTAAGGAAATTACTATCAAATTTTTGAGTAATTCAGAGTCCTAATCCTAATGTATTAAGAGCCCAAATTTTGAAAAATTCAGAACCTAAAATTCAACAAATTTCGAACCTGAATTTCGGAGAATTTGGAATATCAATTTTAGGGAATTCAGAATCATATTTTCATAGAATTCGAAATCTGAATTGCATAGAATTTGGAATTTGAATTTCAACGAATTCTAAATGTAAATTTCAAATAATTAGGAATCGGAATTTTAGAATACTTTTTATCTAAGGACTAATAAAATTCCAATTATTTAGATACAAAAATTATTTTTAGACATTTGGAAAAAAAAGGAGTTAGGATAAGATAAAATATAAAATGAAAAATGAAAATAAATGTTAGGAAAAAATTTCCTTTCAAAAAATACTATTTGTGATTTTAAAAAACATAGAGGAATGAAAAAGTCATAAGGAATCATTATTGACTCAAAATATACATTAATTTCATCGATTTTATTTTTTTCTTTAATATTTATATTTTAAAAAAACATTTTTGTGGATTTCATATTAGTTCGATGTTACATGTGATGAAATATACAAAATAATGAATTTATTTTAATGGGATAACCCATCAGAAATTATATATTGTATTTAGTAAATGATAGTATTTAATTAAATATTATCATTTTTGTTGTTAAAACTAAACGGTTAATACTTAATGAAGAATCATTTTTAAAATATGGAGGAGTTAAAAAAATAAGTAATATATGAGTGACATTATCAAAAAACATATGGGTAACTTAGAATAACCATTGATCATATATAAAGAATTTCACAATTATATAAATAAATAATTTTAAAAGAGTTATAAAAAAAGGTTTTTTCCATATATTGTCATGGAAGATATCTATAAAGTAGATGATACACATAGATAAATAGTTTTTATTTTCTTAATAAATAATCTATCAATGAAAAATTAATGATTGAATTTAATAATACCATGAAATAGCCTAGAATATTTTCGTAGATTTTTTAGAAGTTATATGTTGAATGTGAAGAAAAATATTTGGTTTCTTATTTATAATTAAGAAATAATAATTAAAATGTGTCTTTATATTCAGTTAAAATTGAGAATATTTGATGATAATCAAAATGAAACATCACTTGATAGTGAGGATATAGGAACAACGAATGTCTGTAAGACTATTTTACCTATAAAATTACCAATTCTAATGGTTGGAGGAATTTAAAATATTTGAATGTTTTGGTTTTTAAAATATAGAAATATAAGGTAGATTTAATGAAATAATACAAGGAATCTCACAAATGGTTTCAATAAGAGGAATTATTTAATAAAAAGCTTAATAAAGCATCCAAATCCCATAGTGTCAGTCCATATAATGACAATATACATTTCAGATACAAAAAGTGTAGAATAAAATTCAATCACAGAACCTTGGAATGTATGAATAATATATCACCTTCCATAAAAAGTGTATAAGATACCCAATGGATAAAAAAGTGAACGATATGAAAATTTCCACCAAGTATAATCAATCCTCATAGAAAAATGAAAAATCATTAACATTAAAATGATTTGGAAATATATGAAAATGTTTTTGAAGCATCAGTCTTGATGATGATGAGTGATAGTCTAAAATCATCAACCATAGTAGAACTACAACTAATATAATAAGGAAAATATAGTTTATTATGATTGATTGAAAAATATATCATAAGTCATCATAGAGGTGAAAATAATAATATGATATATAAAAAAATACATAAAATAATATTATAAATAAAAATATCTCCATGTTTTGTACATTTCTTTATAAGGGAATTTTTTTTTCACATAATAAGTAGGTGAAATCATGAAATGCATGATTAATATAATGGAATCCAATTCGAGCATATGTTTGGATTAATCAATGAATGTATCAATATTTTTTTATTTATATATGAAGGTTACAATATGTTTAGAATGTTGGTAAATATCTATGTTGAAGAAATTGAGGTTCAATATATGTTACAACTGAAGGGAAACTAACATTAATATAAGAAAATATATAGAATATAGAAGAGGGCTATACACACACTTGATATGTGAATTAATATATTACTTAATAATGGAATGATTTTGAATATGAGAAATATTCATCGAATTATTTAATGTTTATTAAAATAAAAAATTATTGCTAAAACAGATTAAAAAATATGTTTTAATAAATTTTAATATGTTTTTGAAAAAATAATTAAAATAATAAAGAAATATGTTTGATAATTGAAAGAAAAGTGAAATATCTATGCTACCAGAAATAAATAATAAATTTCTTCATACTGTGACACTTGGTGAAAAATTATTGAAATCTATGGGGCCCAAAATAAATGGTGATTGGAAATTAATGGTTTGAAGAATAATGAAAATGAAGATATAGGATAGGGAGTTTCTATGTTGAGAAATATTTCACATCCCTACTTATCTAATTAAAAGAGATAGATGATCCATCATATTCATTCCAAGTAAATATTAATTGGTATGATATGGGATAATTAAATATGATCCAATCTATAGGGATAAAAATCATAGTTGTTTTGAAAAAAAATTATATCCATCGAATGAAATTTTTGGGGGATTAACTCTAATGGTCATACTCACATCATTTATATCCATAACTGAGAAAGTTTTTTGAGATAAACCCATTATATTTTATAAATATGAATATTGATATTCTATAAAATTAGAAGGATGTATATTTAAGATTTAAAAATATGGAAAACCGAGAAATATATACAACAGATGTTAAAAACAGTTGGGATTGAAGTGGTTATGTTTTCATAGGAAGGTTATCTAGTTGTTGAAGATGATGTAGTAGATAATTAAAATGTAGAGAAAGAAGTAATTATCATTCCTAAGGTATGTTATTTATATTATCCAATACATGTTTGAAGTCAAAATGTTATATTAAATGTGGGAAATATATCGTTATTGAATATTCATGAATTTTATTTGGTTGGGAGAGGAATCTACCATTATTTTGTTTAATATCTAAAATATCTATTACATATTAGGGGTTATAGATTCATTAAATATCTATTGAAATTAAATGAGTAAAAAATGTTCACAATATTGTATCAAAATAATATTTTATGGAGATAATTAATATACATATTATTAACACTTGTTTTTACATCAAATAATGGTTTTATACACATATTATTGGATAACATGTAGCTCACTTCATTTAAAAACATAATATTATCCCTCCATTAAGGATTTCTTTGAATCATTACGTTTAATGAAAATTATTATTTTTATATAGATAAATGATAATGGTCCCTCAATTAATGATATAAGAAAATAGATATAAAATGTAGTTTGGATTTATAGTAAACGAGGGAGATATGATATTTAATGGAAATCAGTTTTCCGTATGCATATTGGAATGGGAATCAAAATCAATTTCATATATTGATATTGGGATACCAATATATATTAGGAAGGTGTAATGAATATTTTTCAATATTTTTTTAATGGTCAATGAGTATATTTTAGGAGATGTTACATTGGGGTGTTAAAAATGTGTGTCAACTAGTGTATCAAACATTATATTTTGAAACCACTAGAATAAGGATATTGGAACTATTAGAAGCAAGGATAAATGAGACCTCATTAATTAATTATAGAGGATGAAATATAAGGTTACTATATAATCGTAATAGATTCTAGAAATAACTATTGTCTCTATAATTAAAAAACACACTTAATGGGAATGTTCTATTGAAATATGAATGATAAATTCAAGGAGGTTATTCAATCTAGAAGAACCAAAATAATAATTATTATTTTTGAACATCCCGGTAAGTAAAAAAAGGATCAAATCATATTGCAAACATCTATCTATATATGATTCTATATAAATAAGAGATTGAAGAATTATAATATAATATTGATGATAAAAGACTAAGGGATTAATGATTTTATTTTTCTGATAGATAATATGTGTTATATTGATTTTACAATATGTAATTTAAATGAAACTAGAACTGGTTAAATTATGTATGTTTAAAATATTGAAGGATGTGATGTATATTATCCCCTTTTTGAAAATTGGAATTACTGGGGATAACCAAAAAGAGATAATGAAATGTTGAATTAAATGCACTATGATATTGTTACATGAATTATTTAATTTTATATGTGCCTTATAAGTAGAGTTATAAACAATGTCTTTTTAAATTAAATTAATTGTAGAAATTTTCAAGATATAAATAGGTATTCCATCTATAGTTTTAATTCTCAAAAATCATTCTCAAAAATCATGTTGATAAATCATGCTTATTATTTATTATAATTTCTTTGTGTTTTATCATGATTATCTTTTTTATCATGATTTATAATGATAAATTATGTTTATTTATGATTACATATAATCTTGATATAATCTAATAGTATGTTATGCCTAAGATATGATAGAAAGAATTGGATAAG
Source organism: Viscum album (assembly GCA_963277665.1). NCBI lineage: Eukaryota > Viridiplantae > Streptophyta > Magnoliopsida > Santalales > Viscaceae > Viscum > Viscum album. The sequence continues at coordinate 829,783,901 of OY728156.1, forward strand.
TATGATTTAATGATTCCTGAACTACTGACGCTTGACCTACCTATGCTTACCAACTGACAGAGTGACTGAGAGACACTCATAATTTCACCAGATGTCTAAGTTACCAACAACCTGAGATACCGATAGAGATATTGAATGGCAGAAAAACACATTGTTTTTCTAAGTATGAGCTACTGATACATTAGTCACCAATAACTGTGTTACCGATGCATCACCTACCGATATCTCGACTGACCAATCCTGAGTAACTGATGCATGATTGATCTGCCAATAGAAAGATTTACTGACATAATGACTTACATATAGCTTGAGACACTAACAGTTTGACATACTGAATATCTGAGATAACAATAGAATGAGACACTGATGATCTATCAATTAAATTAAATCTTATTACTAAATCTTACCTATTTTATTAATGATTTCTTTCTGACAAAATTACTGAAATTGTTAGAGAACAACACGAGATACTAGGTACCTACACAAGATAGAGAACATGCCTCTTGTCTTCTGACATGTATAATATGCATACCTAATCAATAGGATGCACAAATATATATATACAAGAAGTAAATGAGAAACATGGTACACTATAGAGAAAAAATATAAGAGTTACATACTTTTCATACATGAAGACATTACTGAGAACCAAAATGCCATTAACATTTGCAACAACAACCATAGAAGAGTAGAACACTTTTAAGAACCATATATTATCCAATAAATGGAAGATAGAAGAAATAAAATACACTCTATTTTTCTGTATGTTTTTATAAGTAAACTCCATCTTTGTTTTTACCATCTTTATTTAGTCCAAAAGAAAAACAATACAACACAAATATATTTCTATAACCTCTTCTTATTATATTTATATGCATGTGTATATTATTTAAATTTGGAGAATTTTTTTCCTATTTTATATAAGAACACGTTGAATCTTGTTATAAAATATAAAATGCATAGATATCTTCACCAAGATACACTTTTAAACCTTACACTCTCAAAGAAAATAGTATATCAGGTCCCTACATTACATGTCTATTTTTTCATACTCCCACGAATACAATGGAAGATTTCTATTGAACTAGACAGGTTTTATTCTGTTGTATACCACGATCCAATGTGTGTATCAATTTAATTTATATAAACTTCTTGGTGGCAGGTGATCTCTATGTGTACTGGATTTGGTCTCGGCTTAAGACTGAACTGTGAGTTTACATTCAATGTGTGCTTTCATTTCTTTTTTTCTCTATTCATATAATTATTTTAGAAAATTTATATTTAATTTCATAGTTAATATTTCAGTTTTTTAATATAATATGTTTTTTAGACAGTTTTCAAAATTTAAAATAGTAATTAAAATTATATTAACAGAGAAGAAATCAATATTTGTGAAATCTTTCGAATGATCAAATATTTTTTAAATGCAATACTTTGGTTGACTTGATAGTATTTGATTACATATTGGTGGATTATAAAATAATCATTATAAAAAGATGTTTTCATAGGAACTCAATTCACTCCAACAATAGTTTCCTACTCCGACCAACATTTAGTATCAATGGTTTTCTTACTCTCAATGTTTTCAATGTTTTTAACTCTTTTCAACTATAATTTTATTTTTGTTTTACTCATCTCTAATATATGTTAGTTCAAAATTTATCGTTCACTAAAATATTCAAAATTATTTTATATGGAAAAACAGATAGGAATGCATTTCAACCAAAATACCTCCCTACATTAATGAAACAAACTATAGACAGTTGAAAATTATAATGAAATTTAATTTGTAATGTATGGGTTTTGAATCATGGTGTTCAGTAGTAAATGAATATAATATTCCCATTAATTCTAGGAACACATGGAATGATTATTATAAGGCAGAATATAAAATCAACTATAAGTCTATGAATAACTTACACTACAAATTAAGGGATGAAAAATTTAATAGGATTTCAGCATGTAAATCAGCACATAAAATTTAGGATACACTAGATTGTTCATAGGATGGAACCACTAGTATTAAAAAAATGAGACTTAATAAATATATTATTAAATAGGATAACATTAAGATGAATCTTGGTGAACCCATTTTTGACATGTATCTCAAGTTCAATGAAATTGTAAATATGATGGTCTCTTTGAGAAATACAATCCCATCCATGTATCCAGTAATGAGAATTCTAAAATTCTTACAGATAAGATGGAGATGAACCTTAGTATAAATAATAGAATCCTATAATATTATTACATTACATATAAATGAAATGATAGGTGAGACAATGATGATTGAAGAAGATATGAACGTTAATAGTGTAGAAAATTGTAGTCTAAAGAGATAGTCAGGGGCTTTTATAACCATAGCCTCCAAATGAAAATATTAGAAGTGAAAGCTCATGCTAAATGATCAGTACTGAATAATAAAAATGTTAAAGTGATGAGGAAATGAATTTGATTGCCTTATGATTTAAAATAATTAATAGAATATATATGTTCTTTAAAAAACCATGTTATAATGCGTTGTATGAAAATAAGAGAAACTAGAAAAATGAGTTGATGAAAATTGAAAATACAAATAAAATAGAATTCAATGAGTGTAAGAGAAGAGGACATGTAAAATATGACTATCCTATGATAATGTTCCAAATGAAATATAAGGAAAAATATATGATGTAAAAGAATTAATTTATTTCTAACAAGTTTTCCTCTGAGTATAGCTCTCGTGAATCAGAGTCTTGATATGATGAGAAGGTTGATAAAGACAATATGTGATTCAAGAAAAACACATCTGAGGTAACCCTAGAATCTCTTATGTAGAATTATTATTATGATAGTGAAGAATCAAATTATAAAAATATTTAAAATGAAGAAATGTTGGAATACTGTTAAATTCATCAAGATACAAGGAATAAAATAATGTATAATTATAAATCTATTAAGAAACAACAAGCTCTTACGATTTCTGTTCAATCAAAAGATTCTATTAAATAGGAAAAGAATGGTCAGTAACTCAATGTAAACAATGAACATAAACTAACTAATAGGAAATTGATGAAATATATATATAGTTTCAAAATTAATGAAATAGCTTTGTTAAAATTCGTGTACACCATGTTGGTCCATAATATACTACATGTATTAATTATCAATATAGTAAAAGAAATTTTATTAAAACTTTTATTTTAAAATCAAGAAAATATGGTTCTATACCATTTTCAAGAAAATATTTTCCAAGTTCCCAGTGTGGAACATCTTTTACTACATTAGGTTTTTAAAAATAAAACAGTGTATGTATTTTTAATACATTACATATTTCTTATAGGAAACCCATTATAAAATATGTGTTCTCAAAGCCTCAATTAAAAATGATAGTGGACCCAAGCAAGATTGGCTACCAAAATATTCTCTTTTTTTCGTTTTACTTAGGAAATATTTTTGATCTATTCCTAAATAAGCGTATGGTATGTAGAAAGTGGGTGTTCAATACATATGACAATAAAATATTTGAGTTTTAAGATCCTTATCATGATTAATGGTGGTCATGTCACCTTTGGTGATAGTGATAATTGAAAATAATGAGCCTTTTACTAATTAGTAATGCTGATTAAATTTTAATTTATAAATTTCATTTTTTTAATGAAATTTAGAATAATCTTCATAGAATCTCACAACTGTGTGATGATCTACTTCTTGATAAATTTGAAAATAAATCTTGTAATTTTTTCAAATCTAAGAATTATTTAATATTCACATATTTTTCAAATGAAAACATTTATGTTGTAAATATCGATCACATAGTTTCTCAAAATGTGTCTTACTTTAGTGCCTTTCACAAGGAGTCTTGGCCCTGGCATATGATATTAGGCCACTATAACATTAACTCCCTTCAAAATCTAAATAGAAAATGAGTAGTCAATGATCTACTTAAACATAAGTTTTCAAATGGTAAAATTTATAATCCATGTCTAAATGGAAAAAACCATAAAATAACTTTGAAACCAAATAATTAAGTTTCAACATCTCAATCTCTAGAGTTGTTTCACATGGATTTGTTTTGAAATTATATTTTTTTGTCTAAATTGGAAGAACTATGTCTATGTTTTAATAGTTGACTTTTCAAGATATAAATGTATTTTATCTTTATCACACAAATGTTAACCATGTTATTATTTCCCCATGTATGCTAGGATATGAGAAAACTTATGTTGAAATGGGATGAACCCCTTAAGAAGTGATCATGGCTAGGTGTTTGATAATCAATAATTGGAATCTCTGTTCTCACAAGATGGTTATAGTCATAAGTTCTCTACTCCTAGGACACCCTAGAAAAATGGATATTTTGAAATAAGAAATAGAAAATTATAAGAAATATCTTGAAATATTTTTAATTAGTATTATTTACCAGGTTATTTTTAAGAAGAACATACTAATATACCTTATAAATTAATCAATTGAGTTTTAATTAGACATGACCTAAAGAAACCCTCTAATTAGTTATAGAACAAAAGGAAGCCTATGGTTAATTACATTAACGTCTTTTTGTAACAAAGTCATTATACTTAATAAAATATATAATATTAACATGTTTTCCTCTAAAAGTGATGAAGGAATTTTTTATGTTATTCAATCTCTATAAAATACTAAAGGGTTTTTATAAATAAAACCAGTTGTGTGGAAGAATCTATACATGTCATATTTGATGAAACAGATCCACATGAACCTAAGACCTCCCAGTTAAATATTGAGGATTATTGGACAAAATTTACTTATATTATAAACTATATGAATATGATGTTATGAAAGAAGAAAAATCATCCAATTCATGAAAATTTCTAGATATTGATAATAGTGAACATGAAACATTAGAATAAGTGTAAATAAAAACACTTATTTTTCTAGAAATGATTTAACCCATAAGAACCATCCATTTGATGTCATTGTTAGTGAGTTAAATAAATGAACATGGACAATATCACCTATAAAGAACCAAGTTGAAAAACAAGCCTTTTTGTCACAATTTGACCCTAAAAATATCAATGAAGAATTTTGGGTGATGGATATGCATGAACAATTGAATCATTTTGAAGGAAACAATATCTGGAAACATGTTGATAGACCCAAAGACACCTTGATAATTGGAACTAAGTCTATGTTTAGAAGTAATTTAGATGAGGCTAGAAATTTAGTATTGAATATGGCTAGACTGGTTACACATGTTTATAGGCAAGAAGAATGAATCGACAATGAAAAACATTTTCACTTGTTTCCCAAAAAGAATACATTAACATACATCTAGATTATACAACAGATATGAATTTAAAACTATTTCAAATGGATATTTTAAGATAATTATTAACTGGGTATATAATTCATGATTTTTTTTAAAAAACACCTATTTTAAAAATCACCATTTTCCAATTCATGTTTTTAAATTAAGAAAATATTTCTAGGGTTTAAAATTGATTTCAAGAGCTTGGTATTATATGATCATAACATTATATATTTGTAAAGGTTGTTCCAAAGGTATTACTATCCTTAATTTCTTTAATTTTTTTATAAAAATGTTTTATTTGTTCAAATATATATTTATGAAAATATTTTTGGATCTTTTAAAATTCATTATGTATTAACTTTTTAGAAATAATGTAAACTGTTTTTGAGATGAGTTTAATGGGTGCACTAAAATTCATTCTTGGATTCAAAATCATTCAAAACAAATAAGTTATTATTTCAAATCAATGTAAATACACTAAATATATTTGAAAATTATATTTTATGGATAATTCTAAATGTAGTGATACTCCCATGAGTACCACATAAAAATTGGATCCTGATGAAAATGTAAAATCAGTGGATGAAACCAATTATAGAGATATGATTGGTAATCTTATTTACTTGATTTATAGAAAACCTGATATTTTGATTTTTGTGAGTATGTGTTCTCATTTTTAAGAAAATCATAATGTGTCATATATTCTTTCTTTTAAAAGATTTTTTAAATAGCACAAATGTACTACCATCTTTGGACTATTTAATACTAGTCCAAAATTAGTTTATTTAGTTAGTTATTTTGATAAAAAAATTTGTGGTTGTAAGTTATATAGAAAAAGTTACTCGGATATCTTGTCACTTTTTGGGATTGTCTCTAGTTACATGGTGTATTTAAAAGATTTTTTTTTGTATTTTCTTCTGTCGAAGTTGAATACATTGTTTATTGTAATTATTGTTCTCAAATTTTGTGGATGAACACACCTTACTAGATTATATATATCATTAGAGGTATTTCACTATAAACTATGACAACACAAGTGCTATTAACAATTATAATAATATAGTTTCTCACTCTAGAACATAACATATTTATAAATGACATCACATTTTGAGAGATATTTATAAAAAATTGTATGTGAGTCTTGAATCAATTATCATAGAATATTACCATGCTGATAATTTTACTGTGAATTCAAATTTTTAGGATGAGTTACAATAAACATGAGTTAAAGATGATCTATTTTTTATACCTAGAGTTGATGACTCACCAATAGGGCTCATAGATGATGTCTCGCTAACATGAGTCACTGTTGATGTATTGTCGACATGACTCAATAATGACGCCTTACTGACGTGACTCACTGATGATGTCTCACCGACCTAACTCCTCAATGATGTCTCAGTGAAATGAAACATCTATGATATCTCACCTATGTGAATCACATATAGGACTCACCAATGGTGGCTTACCGATATGTCACACCAATCGGTCTCACCAACTAATATATAATTATTTATCTTTCAGAAATTTTAAATGATTTTTTCATAATTTATTTATTTAATTTTGACATGAATTTCATAAATTTTGTTTTTAATCCGTAAATGATGTAATAAGGGTCGATCTAATAATTTCATACCCTCCCATAAGTACACTCATACTCTTACCATAGAACCATTCTTTCCTGAGATTCTACCTATCCCTCTTATACCAAAATTGTTGAACCTATCTCAATGGATCATTCCCATCATGTCATGAAAGGATTTTAGGATGAGTTGAATCCATCCAAGAAGTTAATTAGTGATGTTATCCAACATATATTTCAACCTATTCATCTGGAACATCAAAAAAGAATGGTGATTCCTGAGATGGAAATTAAATCTTATTAGATGTTACCATGTTTTTCTATCATAATGAACATATTCCAAGATCAAAGATGCTTGGATTGGTTCTCAAACAATGATAACCATACAATCTGAGTGTGGTGCATGAGTTTTATATGTATTCTATTTTTTTGCATTGAGGATCGGTTTTTTTTAATAAATTCAAGGAAAGATGGAAGAATACTCTCTTTTCCATCCAATCATTGGGAAGAATGCTTGAAGGTACCCCACAATGGTCTATGTGATGACCTTCAAGGTTTTCTCCTCCAACCAGTGACCTTTTCTTTTATGTGGATGAAATATTTGAGTTATTTGAAAATGAAGGTCATAGAAGGAATTTTTATAAAGATCATAATGGTGAGTGTAGACCGTTATTCAAATTCATCTTGCATCAATCATGTTCCATGAATGTGTGTTATGCCTCCGCCAAGTACTTGGATTCCTATTTGTTATATATATTGATGAAATGGAATATGATTAATTTGGGAAGATATTTTATGGTTCATATCAGTGAGATGATGAATCAATACTTAAATATAAACTCATTGGTTTAACTAAGGATTTATTTATGCTATGTTGAATAGTATAGGCTTGTTGAATGAATGTGAAGAGACCAATACAACTTGTGATTGTTAACGTCAAAAAAGGTTATCTACAATAGTATGAAAATTAATTGGGACCCCTGCATTAAGTTTTTGGTCGAGTATACTGATTCGTTTTATAATTATTTCAATCTTGTTGAGAATCCCTTGAGTTCGTAGAATATTGTACACTCTGGTCATGAACCATATGAAGTTAGTGTATATTCATATGTAGATGTTGTCCTATAAGTTCATGTATTTGAATAAAAAAATGAAAAGAGTGATCCTAAAATTTCTGAAAGTCCAGAGAGGATGACTTATAGTGATAAAAAACCAACTAGATGAATACCTTTTAATAAACCACTTATAGATAAGGATAATAGTGAGGTATCTAACGAATTAGAAAATAATTGGAATGGAAGAAAATATGGGGGTGATAATGAATAAAATGGTTAAGAATAGAAAAGTTGTATTGAAGAAGAAGATGAAGATGGTGATTGGGATGAGAAAGAAAACGAATAATATTACGATGTAAGTGAAAGGGAAGATGGAGGATGGGATAAATATTCTATCGAATAAGATCATCCCAGTGTTGTTCAAGGTTCTGATGATGAACCTATTGATATTACATTATATATTGATGATCATGAATGCTTTTCTGATTCTACTTTAGTGGAACAAAATCTTGAATGAGATGAGAAATCCCATTATTATCATGAAGTATATTTGGTTTTGGAAATGGCTCATGATTCCGATTTTCATATTGAAGAATAATTTCTAGTGAATCCAATACAAGTACTTATTTAAGTCAGGAAGAAAACTTTTGTTGGAAAGAGAGAGCCTACTAAAGGGGAGAGACTTGTTATGAGTGCAATGATGGATGTAATTTCTCCACTTTGATTAAAGTTTTTGTGTCTATATGAAAGAATAATCTTTGATATGTGACTTTCTATTTGGATAATCATGGTTTAGACGACAAGGAAACTTCTCATACTCCTAAATCCTTTAATTTTAACACTGAAGAATATTTTTAATATGTCAGAAAATATGATCTCGATGATTTTAAGGATGAAATTTTGTCGGTAGATTGATCAGCCTTAGTACACCCACATTCTTCATTTCTAATATATATTGAAAGAGGTGCATATTTGATCATAGAATGAGTTGTTTTTTAGTTTTATCCTTGGTTGGTCTATGTTCTGGACGTCCTTTTCCTTTATAATAAAAAGGTGGAACGAGCTAACTATAATTGTTTTGTCTATTAATAGTCTCACTATTGAATATAAGACATCCTTGTATAAATTGGTGAAAACATTTGAGTATGAATCTTCATGGAGTGCTACTGCTTAGCCTCAACCTCCATCTCTAGACATGGACTAGTTGACATTAGTAATCTGAGATATACTTCATGGTGCCTCCTCATTTGCTAATCCTATTATTAATTCTCCAGATGATGAGATGAATAGATCTATAATCAGAGAGAAACATCAGACAGTGATGGGTGGAAGTGATCATTAGTGCTTTTATATGATCAAGAATAACAATATCCATGTGCATAACATGGTGATAATCTACACAAATTAAACAACTGCTAATTAAGAATAAATAACCTAGAAGGTAGATTTCAATAATAACAAGATTTACACCTGGAAGCAATTGACCAGTCATTTCATGAATTTCAAGGAAATATTGTGGCTAACTGTAGTTACTCAAGCCTTTAAATATCAAGTCAATATTCTTAAGTAATTCACTCATACAATTGAGTTTTTTGGAGAATAAGTTATATTTTAAAAAGTATATGGTATATGGTGGTGAGATATTCATATACTTCATCAATATGTTATAGCACAAACTGCATCATCACAATACTTCCATTGTTTCTCTATCATCTACTCATATCAGACTCTTCTGTTACCCTTCTATTATTTATCATCCCATTTGAACATTACCCCTTCTCACACTCATAACTAAATTTGACCATCCTTCCATCAGGAATGTACAATTACACTTTCCTCTTCTTGGCTGGGCATTTCATTTTTTTTGTTTTTCAAGGAGTTATTCTTCCATCATTTAGTACTCTCACTGTGCCTTCCACCACAACTAATTATTCAAAACTTACTCCTTCCATTAGTTCCATTGATAAGGGAAAATAAGTGATTGAATATGATGTGACCAATAAATAGTTTCATCACTTTTGATAGAGACCTATTTTGATATTTTTAAAATCATGTATTATTTGACTAATGCAATATATTGGATATGTTTTAATTCTTGTTATATGTTATCTATTTTCATTCATTTTTTCCTTTTTTATTATCAAAAAGTGGGGGAATGTGTGTAGAATGAATCTCTTGGGGAGCTCAAATAAAAGATAAAATTAAAACAGAAAATTTGTTGAAACCAAAATCAAAATATGTGATATGAAAATATAATTTTGTTTGTCTTCAAAAAAATGTATCTTATGATAATTTCATCTCTTAAGATCAATTTATCTGTATAATATGTTAATAATTTTTTATATTGATAATCAAAAATTAATTAATAAGGTATATAATTCTATGATTTTTTATCATCAAAAAGGGGGAAATTGTTGGACTCCTATATTTTTAATGATCACAAATCATGATCAAAAAACAAGATTAGGTATGATTATAGATACATCGTGTTTAATCATGTTCGTCTTATTATATCATGATTACTAAAGAGAAAATATGTTTCAATATTATTAAATATAATCTTGATCTATTTTGATAGTATGTTACAACATAAGATAGGTTCACTAAAATTTGATAAGTTTGAGTTTTTGACACATGGAATAACAATTCATGAAAGACGAATGCCTGACCTACCAATTCCTCATCTACCGACACCTGAACTATCAATTCCTGACCTATTGATTCCAACCTACTAATAGAGTTACTGATAGACACTCATAATTTTTATAAAAGTATATGCTATCAATGACAATAGCTTCAAATAGAGAGACTGGCCAACAGAATCATTCAATGATTTTCTAAGTATGAGATACCGATATATGAGTCACTGATAGGTAAGTTACTACTACATCACCTACAGACATCGGGACTGACTAACCCTAAGTACCCAATGCAAGTTTCATCCACTGATAGAATGATTTACCAACATACAGACTTACAGATAACATGAGACACCAACAATCTGAGACATTGATATTTTGAGGTACCGACAGTCTGAGATGCCAACAAACTGAGACACCAATGATCTGTCTCTTAAATTAAAACCCCTTAAAAATGGTCATATTTATGTTCTTAAATGATACTGAATTTATTAATGATTTTTTGTTGAAAAAATTAATGACATTGTTGGAGAACAAGATGATGTGTGAGGTACCATCACATCATCTAGAACATGGTCCTTGTTAGAGGACATTTATAAATAACATATCCAATCAATAAGCTGTTTATATTTATAATAAGTTAAGTAAAATCCTGCGACCCTTAGATAAAAACATAGGAACTATATTTTGTGCATACATGAAGACATTACTAAGAACAAAAACACTACGTACATTTGCTGTAACAACCTTATAAAAAAAATAACACATAAAGGAAGCATCTACCTTCATAGAACTAGGGGAGAAAATCAAAATATGACACTTTTTTTTCTGTTTCTGTAAGTCTACTCTAGATTCATTTAAACAATCTTTATGGAGTCCCTAAGCTGTATATCACATCAAACAGAGCATTCTAAACCATATTCTCAATATATCGATCTGCATGTGTACATTATTTACATATTGAGTTAGGTGTTTGTATCTATTTTATATACACAAACTCAATCCTATGGTAAATTAAAAGATAAATAGATATCTTCACCAACAAATTTTTTTACAATTACACTCCCATGGATAATAGTGGAAGTGGTCCATGTATGGATGGTCTGTTTTTTTTTACTCCCACAAAAATAGTCGAAGAGGCCTATTAACCTGGAAAATTTTTAACATATTATGTACCCTGATCCAGGGTGTGGATCCAGTTTATTTATATAAATTTCATGGTTTTAGGTTATCACCATGTGGATAGAATTATGTATTGTAATGAGACTAAAACTTGTGTTTACTTTTTCTATGTTCTTTTATGTTTTTCATTCTCTGTTCGTATAATTATTTAAAAAAACATTTCTTTACATTGGTAGTTAATGTTAGACAGTGTTTTTATTAGATTTTTATCTTGAAAATAATTTAAAAAGATAAAATATTAATTCATATTATCATCACCAATAACTAATAAATACTTGAGAAATAATTAAAACAAAAAATATTATAGGAATCTGCCATTATGGTTAATATGTATGTATTCAATTATAAATTGGGGGTTTACTAAATAATCATTTTTTATAGAAACTTTTATAGAAACTCATTTCACACCTCCCCCTTCTTCTTGAGTTTCCTACATTGATGAAAAAAATACGTAATGGACATAATATTATGATAAGATGAATATTTAAAATTACAATATATCAGGAAGGGGATGTTAAAGAGAAAGGATATATATGTGAGGTAACATGAATGGCTAAATGAATACTTCAAAACACTATAATGTCATGATATTGAGAGGATTTATATATATATTGAGTTATGTGAATGTTTATATAAATTTGGATGCTGAAATTCATGAGTTTCAATGGGACAAAACAATTTAAATGTATATTCATCCAATGTTATGATAATAGGAAGTGGATGGTGAAAAATTATGTTCAAATGTATATTATGTGTAATATATTAATCCCATTAAAATAATTATATTACCTTTCTAGTTTCCTGATGCACTGAATGATTCAAATGATATTGTTTTGGTATTTTCAATCATATTATTGGAATGGGATGATTGAATTCAAAAAGATTATCTAGAATAAGATTCCCATTGAACTATGAGGATGTAATAACACCGAATGTTTTTAGTTCAATTCAAATAAAAATTATGAAGTCCAATTTTTTTTTAAAATAATGAGGAAGATATTTGAGGGTCAATTTCTACAACGGATGTATTATAATTTTATTAGATATTTACAATATAGGTGAATAGAGGACTAACACTGTGTTTTATAGATACTTTTCAGGACATTGTGATCATTAATTATTTTTAAGGAAATCAAAATGGAATCATTAATACGTTTTATAGGTCTTATGTCATAAATATATGATATTTTTGATGAATGATTTGGTTTATATTGTAGCTAATGCCCTTAATTTTGGTAGGAAATGTATTGGAGATGACCATTGATTCAATGCAGTGAAAAAGATGGTGATTTTCCAACATAAATTCATCATAATATCTAATTAGTAAAAGAGGATAATAAGATAAAATATGAATTTTTGGAATTTTTAAAGACCACTTTAGATTGATATTATATACAAGATGATAATTTGACTAACATCTATTAAATTTTTTTAGAAGTTCCAAATATTGAAGTGACACAGTGAGAAATTTGAAATTATATAACTAGAATAAATATTACATGACATGCTACTATAGTAAAATAGTTTCTCAAATTTATGTCAGGATCTATCCATAATTATGTTATTAAATAATTAATTGATATTTGAGGATCATTTATAAAAAATAATTCAAATCATGAGATATGAGGATATTTTTTGGACACAGCTCGGCCACATATGTAATACTATGGTTAGAGAATTCATGTTAAATACAAATCCTCGATAATGTAAAATTATATTCCAAATTGTAAAAAAATTAATAGTGGGAAACAATTGAAATCAGTCATTTAATTGCTTAAAAAATGTATTTACATATGATAAAGGTGAACATAGTAAAAATTCAACTGTGTCTTTATCATGAGATTATCAACATTGGACGAGGTTGAATGTTTTGATAGAAAATATCAAAGATCCTCAAACTCTATAAAATAACCATTGGTTAATAAATAATATTAATGAAAGAGTATATGTTTACCATAATCATTAAAATTGATCAGTCCTTATCTACCCATTAAATGTGTGAATGCACTATCCAATAGGTTTTTCACACCCCCATATGAATTTATTAAACAAGTATTAATGTACTGTATGCCTTTTATAGATAAATATCATGTAAAAAGGTTGGTCACATTAATATTTTCCGAAATAAATTTTATATCCATGGATTTATAATTGAAAAAATATATGAATTTGAGTTTCCTATAAGATATTAGAATGAAAGACAATATAATCAGTATTGAATGATGTAGGTGATGATAGATGTTTTGCTGGACTTGTTAATATATATATCAATATAAATATCGTATTTGCTCAATGAAAATTTTAACATTTATTCATTTATGATATATATAAAAAATTAATATTTTTATCACGTGACAAACGTCATCAGTGTTTACATAACCAGTTCAATACTAATTCCTTTCATATGCATCAATTCATATGTGTAAGCCCAATATTATTATTTTATTAGTAAATTTTTATACTGGTGATAATAGCTAACTAACATGATAGTTTTTTAGAGATAGTTCCGAATAGTTTATCATGTATTTATAATTTCCTCCTCATATATATATATATTGTATTTATTTATTCTATACATAATCCTCATGATGGTAAATCCATTTACTTATGCATATAATTTAAATATATATAACATTTATTAATTAATGATGATGTTTTTTTATTATTTATTGATATTTATAATATGTAAATAATTAAAAATAAAATGATATTTACTTTTTTGAAACAGTATTAGTATATGATTTGATAATAATTCTATTGTCTCTTAAATGTTTTTTTATAAACACTCAATATTAGTTGGAAGCCCCTTGAATTCATTGAGGTTTACATAAGGGTTGATAGTTATTAGGTATTAGTCACTACCAAATATTTCTAGGATATGAAATTATGAAATTATATTATTGAATTATTTTATCCCACTTTCTATATAAGGAATGGTATATTACTTTTGGGGATATATAAAAATTGGTATGTATATCAACATTATGAATAATTGATACTTTTATGGGGGAATCCCATCTCACTATTGGTATACAATCCTTGTTCATACATTTCATTATTATAGTTGTACTATTATTTCGTGTATTATGATTTGTGTTGATGTATATAATCATAACATTAATAATGAAAAAGGGTGGAAATTTTTCATTTGTTGATTAATCAAATAGGGAATATAGGGGTTCGTGACTTCTTAATTCAAGTAAACTAGTTTTTTAAAATTTAAATTGTCATAGAATTTTTCTTGTCACTAAAATTTCTAATAATAGTAGTATTGTATAAATAATTAAAAATATATATTATTTTTACCTTATTAAATTTTAAATGAAATATTAATAAATCAAAAATAAAGTACTCTTATATTTATGTTATTGAATAGATTGTTTAACATTTAATAAATAGAAATAAATTATATGATTAACCACTATCTGTTAGGTCCAGTAATTAGATACAATATGGGTTTTGAATTGAATTTTTCTTCAGTCATAAATAGAAAATGTTTATTAAAAATACTGAATCCATTTTATAAAATTGAATTTCAATATGTGGAAATAATTAATTTTAATGGAAATGGTTAAAAAGATATGAAAATAGTTTTTTGGAAATGAATTTTTTTTACACCCCAAGCTTTCACGGTACGTTTCCATTTAAATAACGTAATTTCTTGCATTGTATGCAACTTCAAGATTCCAATACACCGCGACCAAAGAAACATGCCATTATGAATATTAATAACCAATTTTTGAATTTTTATAAATTTTATCATAAAATATGGACTTCATTATTTGATTCGGAATATCGAAATTTGATTAGTGTGAATTTTTGGTATTTTTTAGAAAACATTCAATTTTTGATGAATAGTGAAAAACATTGAGTTATTTTTTAAAAAACACATTTTATTTAAATAATTAATTATCTTATTTATATTTATCCTATCTAAAAATATATACATAATAACAATATTAGATAAATTTAATTAATTGGAATCTTTTTTATAATATAATCAGATGTATAAACTTTTATTGAACTTTTTACCGTCTTTTACCCACCTTCAAGGAGCATTTGAAAATTTATATAAAACATAATTTTACCACTTCATTGAGTTGAATTTAGAAAATCTGAGAGACATGGTAAACCTTGGCATGTAATATGTGGTTCAATATGATGGAATTAATTTTTTTGTGAATAGTAACTTTTGACTTTTATTTACCACAGTTAAAAGTTAATAGGGTAGTTAAGGGTTAAAATTATATTATAATTACCTTAAATCATGTCCTAATTATATTGGATAAGTGTAAATAGAACAAAAACCAAATTAGGAATAAAATATGACCATTTAGGTCCACTTGGAATAGATTAGGACATTTATTATTATTTAATTTAAAGAAGAGTTAATAGTGTAAATTTCATGTTTTCATAACTAAAACATTTTAACATAGGGTTATGCATAAGATAAAATCGACTATAAATAGTAATTAGAAGGATACTAAGATTTATAACATAGTGGTATTTTATTTATAATATTTATACGCTAAATAATTTAATTTATTTATGACAAAATGAAGATAGAGTCATTACCTTATTAATGAATGATTATAATAATTGATATTATAAAAATACAAATAAATGTAATTTGAAACTTTTGGTGAATAGAACTATTTATTAAGGTTAATATGACAATTTAGGGTTGATTATATTTTTTTTAATGTTTTAAGGTTTTTATGACATCCAAAAAAACAAAATACCAAATAGTGTCAAAATATACAGAAATTATGTTTTTAAAACAAATACGATATTATTGGTTGATATAATACTCCTAAAAAAATAAAGTCCAGCCAAAGGTATTAAATAATATTATATATGTCATTCATTAACCAATTTAGGTTCTTTTGGATTGTTATAGTATGTTTATTAACCATATTGTTCAAGAACACAAGAAGGCACAGTAAAAGTTAAATTATTTGACTTAAAAGTTAAATAAAAAAGATAAGGTTAAAATGGTAACCTAAACATGTATACAACCTATTGGTTGAGACTATTTCGACCCATAAACACTTTATCTTATATTAAAATCATTTTTCGGCCACTATAAACCGAATATGATTTTATTATAAAATAATATTTCAATCATTTTATAAGGTGCCCCTCACCACTTTTATAAAAGGGCAGTATCCCTTATCTACAATTCACACCATCAAAGCCATTTGGATCTACCTACCCCTACAAAAATATCCTCCCAACTATCCTCCCTTTATCCTATAGGCCATCCTTTAGTCATAAATCCAAACTAAAGAGCTCTTTTAATCAAATCAAAAGGATGAATCCGAAGAAGAGGTAAATATTTCGTCACCTATTTTAAATTCTTTTCTTATTATACTTCTTAATTAAATGTTGGTTTCCATTATAAAATAATAAATCTATTATAATATATATATTGAAATGTTATTAAAAATATGTTACAACCATATTCATTATTTTATCGACCCCATGAATGACAAGACACCATATATGCGTACGTACAACTTACCGTCTCCATTTCGTGGTGTAGTTGTTATTAAATATATTATTATTTGGATGGGTATAATAATGATATATAATTGATGTAAATAATAATTATAACATGATAATGATTCTTAAAATATGATATAAAATCAAATTATATACGATCTTAATATCCAAATAATGATATTTTCACTCGTTTGTACGTACGGATTACCGTCTCCACAAACGTGATGAGATTCATTCCCCATCGTAACCATTAAGACTAATTTTGATTTGATGATTAAAAATAAGGTTTAAAGACATGATATCATTCTCGATATGAATAATAAGCATCCTATCCATAACAAACATGACTCACATAACAAATTATATCATGGAAAACGAATCAGTTAACACATGAAACGACAATAATACTAAAATATCATTAAAAAGGCATTATTAGAAGATCATATTTTATATCATAATTATGCATATGGTTATTTTATAATTTAATAACAATTACTTAACTATTATATAGAAGGTTAATGTACCCTTGACCAAGGAAAAGTACATGTAAAGGTTAATTTCACAATTTCTTTATTATCTGAGGTTGTTTTATACGTAAGTGTCTACTGGGACCTCTTTTTCATCCACATCCATGTTTCTTAAAAAAGTAATCCAAAACATTTTTAATATTTACAAAACTATGGGTTAAAGTCATTTATACCCTTGTTTAACATTTAATAAAATGGTTTGAAGGGAATCTTTCCATCATTTTCCAAACAATGTACCTAATGACATTTTAGAAAAAAATTATGTTAAGAATGTTTTTTAGATTAAACGGTAGGTGTGGCTATTTTCTACTGTTATAACATCATCGAAGCTTCTCTTAAAATATTATAAGTATATTTTCAAAATAAATTTCTTCTTTTATAATTATATTTCTTTTAAAAGGTTTCAAAATTTAGAGACATATTCCTCTAAAAAATGTTTTCATTTCATCCATGTCAACATCCTTGGATTGATTTTAAGCATAATTGAAGTTTATTTATTATCATACAAAACTTACATATTGTGTTGAAGGTTTTGTGATAAGTTTGATGGTGGATGTATTATTTTCACACCATTCAAGGTTTATGGAAAAAGTATTGAAATTTCATTTTTTAGTTTTAATACGAATGTTTATGGTATGTTTGAACCTTTTCATATGAGGAATACATTAGACTTAGTATGTGACGGGTGGAGCCTGCTATAGCTCCTCGATGCATCAGTAGGTCTCATGAGACAAACTAGTTTCTTGGAATAAGGCCTTGACAAAATTGTATTTGTAGTCTTGGGAGAAGGCATTGCCTATGTGGCTATGAAGTATGGCATTATGAATTCCATCATTATGAAAGTGGATGTTGATATTGCATGTGATTTTTACACTAGTACAATTTCCATGTGAATAAGTAAATGGAATTAATTTATTTTATCTTTGACATATTATTCTGATGATCATGTTCTAAAGTATTTTGTTCTTGTTTTACATTGCCATAAATGTTTATGCTTATTTATGAATGTTTCATCTATATTATTATCCTTAATAAGAATCTGAGCTTACCCCTTTATATGTCTTATTTTTCCTAGGATGAGAAAAGTATATTATAACTGACCTGAAGGGATAGTCTATGGGATATGATTGTGTCTTATGGAGACTATGTTGTTTTATTTTTTTCATTTTATAATGTAATGAAAAACTTATGAATGTATCCAGAATTTCCAAGGATACTAAACTAATCAGTCTTTCAAGACTTCATCTTTTATGATCTTTCCAATGTTATGCAATAATTCACAAACTCTAGGTAACTAGGGTTGGGGAGTAATAGTTGGTATCAAAGAAAGTTTAGTACAAACCTTGGATGATATATTTAGAAAAACTATGATTAGACCAAATTATCCTAAGATAGACATTGAGGATTAGTATTGAAGAAATTTGTAGAATTTTTATATTGTGGAGATTTTGTGTGTTTTCCAAGAAATAAATCTCTATCAGGATACGAGAAGGTAGAGGCGGATCTAGCAAAGATGTACCTAGGGGTAAATCCTAAAAACACCACTTTGATCTAGACTTGAACGGGAACTAGTGCATGACAACGGGCCTTGCATCAGTCATTGTTATGAAACTCCCAAGGTACATGCTTAGGGAAATTATCATTTTCCTTACAAACCATTATGAAGGGTTTATAAGTATATACTTCCTTAGAGAAAACATTTCTATTATTATGGATTATATCCATAAACAGTTCAATTTATTTTAACTGTTTTACTTTTTTGGAATTATGTATTTCAATTCATAAACTAATCTAATGTATGACATTGATTAGAAATGGCTCCTAGTGGAAGTAATGGAAACCCTATCAATGAAAAAACTTTATGTAGGGATTTTCCTCCTACAGAAGATAATTATAGTGCAGTTGGTGGAGCAACTACTTCTATTTAGCTTATCATCACACTTGGACAACTCACTCAGGTTCTGAATAATATCCTTACCCGTATAGAGTAGCCTGATCCACAATGTGGAGGATCAGTGTTAGACAGCTTCATGAGGAAACAACCACCAACATTCAATGGGAGTACAAACCCGTTAGTATCTGAGCATCATATATAATTACTTAGAGAAAATATTTCACACACTGGGGAGTAGTGAAATGGAAAATGTTTTCATAGTAGTTTATCACCTAACGGATGATACAAATCAACAGTGTTCATTGATTCCAAACACAAAAGAATATGATAAAGTATCAAATATGAAATGGAGGTAGTTTAATGAGTTGTTATTAGAAAATAAATTTCCTCACGACCATTGAGCAGATATGGAATGGTAATTTCTGAGTCTGAGGAAAAAGGATGATGAGAATGTAACAATGTATGTGGATACCATTACAAGGTTAGAAAGGAATGCCACATATTATATACATAACCCAAGGAATAATATTGAATGATTATTTTATGGGTTAAAAAATTTTCCTTGTGAGCATTAGTCTCATAATCCTTTTTCGGCTATGAAGATATTGCCTCATGTGCTATCAGAACGGAAAAGGAATTCTCTAAGTATTACAACTTTAAAGCAAAGCATGAGAAGAAGAGATCTATTGAACACTCAGGAAATTGAAATGAGGGGAAGAAGGGAAAATCCAAATATCCACCCAGTAGTAAATGTGAGAAGAAACACCCTGGTACTTTCTTGAAGGTAATGGTAGTCGGTTACAAGTATGGTGAAATGGGACACCAAACTCGTGATTTCAAGGGGAAAAAATAGGTTGCTAATGTTGAATGCAAAAATTGTAGATAAAGGGGAATTATGTAAATGAATTTCCTAAGAGCCAAGGTAACATAGTTCAGGAATGTCCAAGGGATCAAGGCTAAGTTTATCATTTCACTACTGCTGAGGTTGAAGCTTTGAAGGACACAGTAGAAGGTAATTTAATGGTTTCTTCATGTCTAGAAAATGCTTTATTTTATTTTGGATCATCACATTATTTCATGTCTTCACTGTTTTCTAATAAAATTAGATATTTTTAATTTGACATAACAAGGGAGTCGTCAGTCAAAGCACCTAATAGATGTATCATTGCACAAAAGTTTATTAAATCGGTTCCCATTATGGAATATAAATGTTCTTTATTAGCTGATATCGTTATTAAATCCATGATTAAATTTGATATAATCCTTGGTATGGATTGGATTTAGGACCATGATGCAAAAATTTATTGTATGAAGAAAGAGGTTACAATTCGTGATGATGATAAGGAGTAACTTATCTTTACAGCAGAAACGTCACCACCTAATTCTTATCTGGATCCACCCCCAGTAGCTTAACTAAATTCAATTATTGGGGTGGAAGAGAATGAAATAATTATCGGTGAGGAAAGGAATTTACAAATAGAGGACATACCTATTATACAAGAATATGATGATGCTTTTCTAGATGATTTACATGGACATCATCTAGAAAGGGAAATTGAGTTTTCCATTGATTATATTCCTGGTTCAAGGCCCATATCAAAGACCCCTTATAGAATGTCGACTGAGGAATTAGTGGAACTAAATAAACTACTAAAGGAATTGAGTATTAAGGGATTTATTCGCCCTAGTGTTTCTCCATGGGGAGAATATGTTCTTTTTGTTAAGAAGAAAGATGGATCTATGGGGTTGTGCATTGACTACATGGAGATCATAGCTATAATAATAAAGAACATGTATCCTATACCTCACCTTGATGATTTATTTGACCAACATCATGGAGTTCAATATTTTTCAATGATTTACCGTCGATCTAGATATCATTAGTTATGTATGAAAAAGGAAGAAATTCCGAAAAAATCATTCCAAACTAGGTACAGGAATTAGGAGTTTACAGTAATGCCTTTTGGATTGACTAATGCACCCTATGTCATCATGGATCTAATGAATTGAGTATTCAAGGAAAATCTTGATGACTTTGTAGTTGTATTTATTGTTGATGTCTTGGTATACTCCAAATTCTAAGAAGATCATGGAAATCATTTGCGCATTATTCTAATGACTCTTAGAAGAAATATATTATATGGGAAATTTAGTAAGTGCGAATTATGGACTAAGGAGATTTTTTTTTCTTGGACATATTATCTCTATGGATGGAATTAATGTTGATCCTTCAATGAATAAGGCAATCCAAAACTGGACAACACCGACGAGTATAACTGAGTTACGTCGTTTTATTTGTTTAAAAGGTTGTTATCGATGTTTCATCCAGAATGTTTCCCAGTTGGCTAACCCATTAACAAATCTCACACGTAAAGGGGTTAAATTTGATTTGACAAAATATAGTAAAGAATGTTAGGAATAACTGAAGATAATATTAGTCAATGCTCTTATCGTGAATATTATATCATGGAATGATGGGTTTGTTATTTATAGTGATGATTCAAAGAAATGAAATGGTTGTGTCCTTATACAGAATGATATAGTTATTGCCTATGCCTCAGGGCATCTAAAAATTCATTTAAAAACTATCTTACTCGTGATATTTTGTTAGCAGTTGTAATATTTTCTTTGAAGGTATACATACATTGTCTCTATGGTGAAAAATGTGAGATATATACCAATCACAAGAGTTTGAAGTATATTTTCTCACCGAAAAAACATAACATGAGGAAAAGGAGATGACTTGAACTACTCGATGATTATGATTTCACAATATAATACCACACGGGGAAGGTAAATAAAGTGGCAGATGCTCTGAGCAGAAAGGATCATGGAGTTTTGAACAAGATGAGAGTAGAAAGGGATCCTATTTTCATGGATCTAGTGAAAATGGATATGGGAATAATCATGGAAGTTGAAACATATATACGTTTTCAAATGGTTGAAAACCCATCATTACTAAAAGAATACAACATTTTCAAGGTGATGATGAGGAGTTTCAAAAGATAATTAATGCAATGAATGATGGGAGATTGAGTTACATCATATATGAATATGGAATTTTGAAATTTGGGAAGATACATTGTGTTCCTAAAATACCTGATCAAAAAAGGTAATTGTTTCATGATTCCCATAGATCCAATTTCTCTATACAACCCGGTAGCACTAAGATGTATAGAGATTTGAAGGAATATTTTATGTGGGATAACATGAATAGGGATATTGATGATTTTGTGACATGATGTATGGGTTTTCAAGAAGTGAAATCTGGAAGGAAATAGCCTGGAAGAGTCATGAAAACTCTTCCCATACCTGAGTGGAAATGGGAAAATATTCCGATGGACTTTGTCATGGGGCTACCAAATACACCTATAAGGAATGATGCAATATGGGTTATTGTTGATCATCATAAAAAGTCAGCACATTTTCATGCTATAAGAGAAGATTTACCACTTCAATGTTTAGCAAGATAATATATTAATAGTGTTGTAAGACTCCCTCGTGTTCCCCTATATATTGTTTCTAATCATGATCCCCATTTTATATCAGGATTCTGAAAAAGTATTCAGAAATCCCATGATACTGAACATCGTTTATGCCCTGCCTACCACCCTCAAATTGATGGTCAATCAGAATGAACTGTTCAAACCATAGAAGACATTTTGAGATCTTGCTCACTTGACTTTCAAGGTATGTGGGATCAAAATTTAACCATGGTAGAATTTTACTATAACAATATCTTTCATTCAAGTATTAAAATGGCACCATATAAAGCATTATAAGGAAATATATGTTGCACACCAACTTTTTGGGATGATTTTGGTGAAAGAAAACTCGTAGGCCTAGAACATGTTAATGAAATTATAAAAAAGGTGATGTTTAACCAAACCCACATCAAAACTGCAAAAAGTAGGCAGAAGAGATATGCCAATAACTGAAGGAAGGATTTAGAATTTCAGGTAGTAGATCATGTTTCCTTGAAGGTATCTCAATGGAAGGGAGTTATAGAATTCAGTAGGAAGTGTAAACTAAGTCCCATACACATCAGACCTTTCAAAATTGTAGAACGAATTGGGGATGTAGCTTACCATTTGGAAATGCTGCTAAGTCTCTCTATAGTTCACAATGTGTTCCATGTATCCTTTTTTAGAAAATACATGTCTGACCCAATGTATGTACTCACCTATGAAGAAATTGAACTAGAACCCGATCTGTCTTATTAAGAAGAGCCTGTCAAAATTCTTGATACTAGAGAGAAAGCGCAAAAAAATAGGATGACTCATCTGGTAAAAGTTCAATGGAGAAACCATAAGATGGAAGAGGCAATGTGGGAACCCGAGGAACTTATGATGAAAAACCACCCAAATATTTTTATGAAGTAATATTTTTGAAATTTCTAGGATGAAATTATTTGAAAGAGGGAGGAATGTAACACCCGAAGCCTGCACAATATGTTTCCCTTTGAATAATGTAATAGCTTCCATTTTTGGCAACATCGAGATTCTAACACACCACGACCAATCAATCTAGCCGTTATGAATAGTAATACCCACTTTTTGAAATTTTATATATTTTATCTTTCAAAATGGAATTAATTTTTGGATTTGGAATATCAAAATTAGATTAGGGTGATTTTTTGGTATTTTTCGGAAAACATTCAATATTTGATGAATAGTGAAAACACTGCATTTTTTTAAAACCCACTTTTTATTTAAATAATTAATAAATTTATTAAAATTTAAAATAATTAAGATTAGATATATAATAACAATATTATTTATATGTAATTATTTGGAATCTTTTTTATAATAAAATTAGACGTACACAATTTTATTGAACTTTTTACCGTCTTTTACACACCTTCTAGAAGCATTTGAAAATTTGTATAAAACATAATTTTACTGCATCTTTGAGTTGAATTTAAAAAATCCTAGAGACACGTTTAACCTCAGTAAGTAAAATTTGGTTCAATAAGTAGAAAATAATTTTAGGGGAATAGTAACTTTTGACTTTTATTTACTACAGTTAAAAGTAAATAGGGTTATTAAAGGTTAAACTGATTTTATAGTTTTTCAAACACATGTCTTAATTCTATTGGATAAGTGTAATTAGACCAGAAACAACCTCAGGAATAAAATATGACACTTTAGTTCAACTTGTATTATATTAGTACATTTATTATTATTTAATTTAATGAAGAGTTTAAAGTGTTAAATTCATGTTTTCATCACTAAAACATTTTAATATAGGGTTACACATAAGATAAAATCTACTATATTTATTCATTATAAAGATAAAAATATTATTTTAAATAATTGTATAATTTTATTTTTAGACATTAAATAATTTAATTTGTTAATGACAAAATGATGATGCAGTAATTACCTTATTAATGAAAGATTAAAATAATTGTTATTATTAATATCCAAATTAATGTTATTTGAAACTTTTGATAAATTTGACTAATTTTATAGGTTAATATGACATTTTATGGTTGATTAGATAAATTTTTTTCAAAGTGTTAAGGTTGTTATGACTTTTACAAAAAACAAAATACCAAATAGTGTCAAAATAGACGTTAATTAATTTTTAAAACAAATACTCTATTATTGGTTGATATAATATTCCAAAAAAATATAATGTTAGTCCAAAGGGGTTAAATAATATTATATATTCCATTAATGAACCACTTTGGGATCTTTTGGATGTATATTGTATGTTTATTAACCATATAGTTTAAGAATACAAGAGGACATGATAAAAGTTAAATTATTTAACTTAGAGTAAAATATAAAAGATATGGTAAAAATGGTAACCTAAACTTGCATAAAAACTATTGGTTGAAAGGATTTAGAACCATCCCAACATTATCTTAGAAATAAATAAATTCTGAGACATTATAAACCGAATATTATTTGATTATAAAATAATATTTCAATATTTTCCTATGGTTCCCCTCAACCACCTTATAAAAGGGAACCCCACCCTTATCTCAAATTCACACCTTCAAAGCCATTTGTCTTGGAAAAACCCTGCCAAAATATCCTCCCAACTATCCCCCTTCATCCTAGAGGCCTTAAATTAGTCAAAAATCCAACTTAAGGATCCCTTTTGATCAAATCAAAAGGAAGATCCCGAAGAAGAGGCAAATATTTAATCACCTCTTTCACGATCTTTTCTTCATCCACTTCTTCTTTCTTAGTTGTTTCCATTCTAAAATAATAACTCATGTATCCTCTATATACTATGATGTTATTATAAATATGGTAAAACCATATTCATTTTTCTATCCATCCATTGAAAGATATTTCACCATACGTGCGTACGTACAACTTACTATCTCCACATCGAGGTGTAGTTGTTATTCAATATAGTATTATTTGGGCGGGTATAATAATGATGTATAATTGATGTGAATAATAAATATAACTTTATAATGATTCTGTATATATGATATACCATCAAATTATATATTATTTTAATATCCAAAGAATGATATTGTCACTCGTGCGTACGTACATATTACCGTCTCCACGAATGCAATGAGATTCATTTCCCATTGTAACCATTCAAGACTAATTTTCATTTTATTATTAAAAATAATGTTTAAAGACTTGATATCATTATGTATATGAATAATAAACATCCCATTCATAATAAACATGACACACCTAACAATGAATATAAAGGAAAATGAATCAATTAACCCCCGAAACGACGATAATACTAAAATATCATTAACAAAGCATTATTAGAAGATCATATATGATATCAAAATTATGTATATATTTCTTTTATTATTTAATAACAATGATTTATCTATTATATAGGAGGTTAACTTACCCTCGACCAAGGAATAGTACATGTATGTGTTAATTTTACAATCTCTTTATTATCTGAGGTTGTTTTTATGTAAGTCTCTACTAAGACCACTTTATCATCAATATCCATGTCTCTTAATTATGTATTCCAATTTTTTTTACTATTTACTGTATTATGGGTTCAAGTAATTTTTACCCTTGTTTAAATTTTTGTAAAATGGTTTAAAAGGAATATTTCTGTCATTTTCCAAACAGGGTACCTTGAGACCTTTTCGACAAAATTAAGGTAAGAATGTTTATTTTAACTTACATGGTGAGTGCAGCTATTTTCTGCCACTATAACTTCGTCAAAGATTCCATTATAATGTTATATTAAAATTATAAAAATAAATGTTTTCTTTTATAATTATATGACTTTTAAATTATTTCAATATGGAATGAGATATATCTCTAATTTTTTTTTGATTTCATCTATGTAAACATCCATTGAATGTTTTTAAGATTAATTGAAGTTAATTTATTATGATACAAAACTTCCATATTGTATTGAAGGTTTTGTGATATGATTGACTGTGGATATGTTATTTTCACACTATTCATGGTTTATGGAGAATGTATTGACATTTCATATGCTAGTTTTAATACGAATTTTTGTGTTATGTTTGAACCATTTCATATGAGGAATGCATTTGGCTTATTAAATGACTGGTCGAGCCTGCTATAGCTCCTCGAAGCATCGGTAGGTCTCATGAGACAAACTAGTGTATTGGAACAAGGCCTTGACAAAATCTTATTTTTAGTATTTTCCAAAAGCCTGGACTATATGGTTATGAAGTCTGACATTATGCATTCCATCATTATAAAAGTGGATATTGATATTTCATGTGATTATTCGACTAGTATAATATACATGTGAATAAGTAAATGGAATTATTTGATTTTATCTTTTCAATATTATTCTAATGTTCATATTTAAAAGGCTTGGGTTCTAATATTACATTTCCTTAACTGTTTTTGTATTTTAATTAATGTTTCTTGATATATTTTTATCCTTACTGAGAATTTGAGCATCTGAGCTCATCCCTTTATATGTTTATTTTTTCTAGGATGAAAAGATGTATATTGTGACTGACCAGCAAGGATATTCTATGGGATATGAGTGCGTCCAATGTAGAATATGTTGTTGTAGTTTTTCATTTCATAATATAATGTAAAAATAATTAATTTACCTAGTATTTATAAGGCTACTAAACTAATTGGTCTTTCGACACATGTTCTTTAGTGATCATGCCAATGTTATGTAATAATGCACTGACTCTGGAAAACTAGGGTAGTGGCGTTACATTGTTTTAAGGATAAAACCTAGTATATTTTATCTAAATTCTATATAAAAACAATTTGTCAAATATCTAAATATTATATTTTTTATATATAAATTATATTTTATTATCTTTACAAAAAAATTATTTATTTATTTAATTTGTTATGATAAAAACCAAATTCTACAAAACAATTCATTTGAACAAAACATTTCTCACCAATAATTGATTTCATATTCATTCCTAAAAATTCGATAACTAATGTAGGAATTATTATTCATAAATTTGAATTATATTCCATTAAAATAAACTTGTAGAAGTTCTCACTATATTTTATTAAATAATAATTAATAATAACTATATAAATACATTAATCGATATTTTTTTATTGAGAAATACTTTTAATTTTTTTTATGAAATTAGAATTAATAAATATATTTTAAATAATTAAAATATATTTTTTTATATTTAATGATAAATTTAATTCTAATTATTCATTTTAATCCACCAATAATGTAATAAGTATTATAAAACATTTTAGTTCATTTTGAAATTATTCTATGTGTAAAGAATCTTATCAAATATATCCAATTTATTTCAAATAAATACATATAATATCACCATGATTAACATAAAACCCCTTAAAAAATCCTTGAATATTCAATCACTGTAATGTACAAATAAAGATACAATAATTTTTTCACATCCTCGTTTTCCCATACATCTTCCAATAGTTTTTTATTTATCTATGAAATATTAATAAAGTGAGTAGCCTTATTTTATATTATCTTATCTCTTTAATACAATATTTCTCCAAGTTATTCACCACATGAAAGACCAATATCTAAGGGTACACAATTTGAGTTCCATATATGTTCAGGATCTAGTATATATTACTCAAGATAGATGAAATGAAAATATGTTGAACAAGAGAGAGGTTTGGTGTCAGATCTTTGTGATAAGATACCACCCATTCTTAATCATCAATATAGAAGGATATAATATTCCTCTAGAATATCTTTCCAATATTTTTGAAACGTGTAAAATTATTCCAAATAATGCATCATTAAAATACCTTATCATTAATATTGAATTCAATATCACATTGAGGATCATAATAATTAAACATTAATTTATAATGAACTACATTGATGTTTTGTTTAATGTAGATAACCTTATATATCATTTCCACCTCTATCATAGACATCAATCACATAAATTCTATAACTTCATTCAAAAATGTATGATTTCATCACATAATACCATATAACAATTCATAATGAGAATTATGAATTAACAAGGTAAAACTATCATTATTATATGTTTATATAAGAGTAAGGTGTTGATCCCTAACACCATTTAAAATATAGTGAATCAGATCATATAATATGCTACAGGTTTTGAATGGATCTCTCATAATGATGATTTAACAAAGAATGTTATATTGTACTGAAACTCAACTGGGAGTATAGAAAATTATTTAGAGTGGTCTAGATCAATGTGGGAACCATTAGATGTGAATTAGATGCAATTGAATATGGAAATCCATAAAAACATACCACCTACATAATGTAAATATAGTCACATATATCAAGAGATAAATATTATATTTTATTAATGAATGGTTCTAAAGTTATAAGTAATTCAACTACAACCAATACAAAATTCTCCCCATTGGAAATCTTTGGGTGTCCTAATAAAATTAAATACATGTGGGATGATTCATATTTCTATATAGTTGTGGGTAATTATTTTAATAAATAACAAGAATTATAAAACATAGTATTAAATTTTTAAAAAATCATGCACTGATATATATATATATATATACTGAGAAATTCATATTATCATGTTCTCAAACTCTAAATGTCCCTTATTGTCTTGATGAATATTCATAATTTCAGGATGAATGTTGAATGATGATCTATGAGCATTATCCAAAAATTGACCCTCTAATTCTATAATAAATATAACACATAATATATTATTTAAACTTTCATTCCATTTTAATAACTTTTCATATCAAGAATGTTTCTCCCCACCTTTTGAAGATCGAAATATTCCTTATGTTCCTCATTAGTCATCTCATGGATCTATGGTTGAACCCTCATTTTAGGAAGAAAATATTTCTCCACTTCTTATATGATATTAATACCCAACCTCTCCAAATATAAATATATTTAATCTTTTAATTTCCTAGTTTGAATTAATATATCACAATCCTTTCTAATCAAAGAACCATCCATCATATTTTCCTTCTATGGGTGGTAATATTTGTAGTAGAATCCATATTTGATCAACTCCCACCATATGATATAATCCATAATCGTTTATTTCTTTGAAAATACAAACTTTAATCTTTTAGGGTCAATATATTTATGTCACAATTCCATGTTAGTAAAATCCATCAATATCATTAGTGAATAGATATAATTTTTATATTTATTTCATATTTCTAAAAATGATACTGATGAAACATTTATTAATGGGATATAGAATAAACCACATTTTATTTATTAATAAAAACACATCCATTTTCATTAGTAGATGAATAAAAAAATATAAAAAAACCTTTTCTGATATAGTGTTGTTTGGGTATATGTGAACTAACCAACCGTCTCTACCAAACTATGAAAATTTACTCTCATTCATTACTAAAATGGAGCATAAATCATATTCATGTAATCAAAGTGAGTGGATTTAATATTCATGATAAATTAATCTGAAAGATTTTATATTGTCAATCAATTCCAAGAAAACTATGTACCTATGTCAAGGTGGTTGGTATGTGATAATGTTCAATGAAATCCATCTTAGAGGTGTTGATTGATATAAAATCTATTAAGATCACATCCCCAATTATTGATACATATATTTACTTAAGTTTACACCTATTAAATTTTCCATTAGTTTCCCCATCCTTAGGGTGATTAACGCAATTATCAAGTAAACATTAGGACCATATTTTCTCATTAAGTATATAATAATATCATTTCTAAATATTTACACAAATGGATTTTGGTAATATATAAAGAATCTATTCATTAAATCCATTAAGATGATTGGGGAGTTATGAAGTTTAATGTGAAACAAAATAAAATCATAGAATTCATACCTCATATGAAAGGTTATCCTCGTTATTCCTTCATTATTAACCTAAATATATTTTATTAAGAATGAATTTCATTATTGTATTTGTATTAAGTTCCTCATTGTTGATCAAAAAAATCAACATTATGGTTAATATGAGAAATATTATTGATCATGATCTTTTCATAATCCCAATAATCTAAGAAATTACACATTTACATATATTCATTCATAACGTATATATATTAGTCTCACACAATAGTTTTTAACTAGGGTGAAAAAATCCCATAATAATATTAACATAGAGTTGATTATTTATATATTACAACATAGATGGTTCCATTATATAAATAGTATTTGATATAAGTGAAGCACATGGTAACAGTTCTATTTAATACCTAAAATTATTACTCTAGGGGAATAATAGGAAATACTACACGAAATTCTTCAACCAAATCCCATAAATTAGCCATATCAAAAAATTTAGTTTTTCTATAAATGTAAGTGAGAAAGAAAAATTATGAATAGTAATCAAGACCCTTCAAATTGATCTAATTTTCATTGTAAGATCATATTAATCCCCCATCAATAAATGGTCATAATTTAAGTCAAAATATGGATTATGAAATAACTTTGATAAAACTTATTATGTTATATTTATTACAAGAGATAATAAATCAATCACATCTTGTCAATTTCCTCTAATATATGAATATTAATATTTTAATAGTCAACATAAAACATAAATTAATGTGGGATCTTCAAATCAAGAGTGGAAAATAATAAATATTCATAAACCACTATGATCCACATATAAGATTTAATAGTATATAGTCATAACAGGACTGTGATTTTTCCCTTTATATGGTAATTTTCATGAATAATTTACATCTTCACAACACATAAAACATTGAAATATAAATGGAATATTGAGATGTATATTATTTCCCTCAATCAAACACTGAATTGTTCCACGAAAATTACATTCTATATTTCTAAAATTTCCCCACATAAAACATCTTCCCATAACATTGAGAATTTTACCTGGGTGGTTCTTATCATATTCAGAATCTTTTATAGCCAAATATCTTATACTCCATTGTATCATCTAATGAGATCCCATAAAAATAAAATTTTCCTTTATTTAGTGTGTCAAGAAACAAAACAATGTTGATTTTTTAAATAATATGTCAATATTGGTGGGTTTTCATATTCATTAAGATTTAAATTATAGATATTTTAAAATTCTATTTCATATGAATACAACCATTCCATTATCTATAACATTGAGATATAACAAAGTTACTCCTTATTCTATACATTTTTTTAAAACAAAATTTAGAACATTAATTAGAGTGAAAATTATATAATCTTAAAAAAACTGAAATATGATGACTAAATATTGGTACATTATTCTAAATCTATAATAGAATATATTTTCTTAGTTTATCCATGATCCATATCTGTTAAAATCAATTCCAATTATCCATAAGGAAAATTTGAAAAAACCCATGAATATTCATTGGGATTATCTAGGCAGTTCTGTTATCTTAATAACTCAACAAGTACTGGTTATGATGGATTTTATACCCATTACTCCACATTCATTGTCTTTACACATAGTTATTTATATTCGAAAAATTTATCCACTTTTTAGTATCTTTACAAGGTTGTATTTTTTTATGAAAACCTCATTTCCTCCATAAAAATATGTAAGGATGTTCTCATATACATAATGTCACGACCCGTCCCCTGGGGCCCGTATGTGACTAAGCCCAAGCCCGCCTTCCATAGTCCAAGGGCTGGAGACTAGTACCAAAGGCGATAATCCCTAAATTGGGAAGGCATTTCCTTAATAATAGTAAACAAACACAATAGTGTACGCAACTAGAAGTAAAATGCTATGTTAAACAGTAAAGAAAGAGTGTTCTCAAAGTAAAGGGGGTAGAAATAGAAGACCAATATTAAAGTACAATAAAACTGAAATGCCAGTACAACTAATGAATGGAAGTAAAGGAGCTACTAGGTCATCCTATGGCATTCCCACCTAATGGGTGGAAATAAATGTCCTCCTCATCAACCCAAGTCCATCTGTCCACTCCGTGTACGTCTCGCCGAGTGGTCCACCTCTCAGTACCATCTAGTTCTGCTACTCTCTACCCCCATCAGCACTCCCCGTCATCTGCAACCAACACAACGAGGTGCAGACATAGCCTGTGCAGGGGGGGAGTATAAAGATACTCTATAGGGACCCTGAGACCCTCAAGGTATCACAAAATCAAACAAGGAAAACCATAAAGTATAGAATCAAAGGATAACCCTTACTTAGGTATATGCCCATACATATACTAATGTTATTTAGTAACCCATTTCAATCATGAGGAAATCACGAAAGTCACTGGCTTAGATCAAACCAGGATTTCAGTGATGTATAGAAGTACAGATGATTAGTTGAAAAGCTAGATCATCTTATTCTATCAAGATGCACTACTTCTGACCATACAGAGTCTAACCCACATAGGATCGATAGGAACTAACCCACGTAATGACCCACATAGGATCCGTATGAACTGACCCACATAATATCGGTGAGTGTTGACCCACATAGGATCTGACCCATATAGGATTGGTATGCAATAACCCTCATAAGGTCGCTGAGCGCTGACCTCCATATGATCTATCTCCAACCTCCCCCTCACTAACTGTCACCAAATTCCTCACACCTGGTGCACTTGAGTTCCATTTAATCTTCCCTCGACATATCGGTCATACCTCTACAACCATAAAACTCCACAATAGAGTAACCCGAATTACCTCCATGTCGTAAGGGTTTCAACATGACAGATGGTGCGTCAATCGGACGCCCGGTCTGTGAGTTATTGGCATTTCCATTCTAGGGTCCCGGTTGGTTTTTTAGGTTCAAACAAAACTAACCATACCCCAACAGTGTTCGAACCTCATGTGGGGTATGCCAAAAGAACCGTCTCTCTCTAATATCTCCTTTACCATAGATGGTTCGTCGATCAGACTCTCGTAACACAAGATATGGGTGAAAAGGTGTACAATTGGCCAAACGGGTCTCTACCGGGGTCCGACCCGGTTTGAGGAAGAGGCCGGGCCCGAGGGGGCCGCCCAGCCTAAAGGGTTGGCCTGACCCGAGGGGTGCCCGACCGAGGGCGGACCTGTTGAGGGATGCCTGATTCTGGTTGGACGGACCAAGGGTGGCAGGCCTGCCCGCAGGGCCGGGTGGCGGGGCCGCGTGGCCAGGAGGGCCACGCCATGGGGGGAGAGGGGGGGGGGTGCAATGCCCCATTTCTTCAGAAGTAACTGAAAATAGGCACCGATTTGGTGACCCGCGGGACCCTATGGGTCACGCCTATAGTGCGCACCTGTGGCCGGCTTAGCCATCCACCCCTAGATCCTCCACCACAGCACGATGATGTCGCGGTTCTGCTGGCCTCCGCACAGCCCGACGGGGCTGCGCCACCTCCGCCGCGGCCCGACCTAGCCACGACCTCTAGCTTCTCCGCGTAGTGAAACGACACCACACTCATCATTCGATAGCCGCGGCCCTGCTGGCCGCGCCTACCTTCTTCTGGCACAGTGTGATGGCTCTACGCCCTTCCGGCACCCCTGCAGCCCGCCTGGTTGTGGCTCGGTTCCTTGTGCGGCACGGCGGTGCCGCACAATTATGACGACCCAGCGGCCTTGCGCTGCCGGCTTCTTCACAGTCTGCCTCTATCATCAACAACAAGAACAACCAAAGGGGGAGGGTCAGGCCATTTTCAAGTGGTCTGAGCCCTCCTCTTCATGGTGATAACATTTGGCATACCACAATCTAGAAATTTGAATGATGGAGAATGGAGGTTTATTCTCATATATAAAATAACTCAAATTCCCCAACCTCGAATGTCGACAATCGCTAATGATGTCGCGGGAAGACGAACGTCATTTCGTTGATGTCGGAAGAAGACAGAGAAGTTTATGTATTTGGTGTTCTTCAATGATGGTGTGGATTCTACCTCTTGCCCTGGTTGAAGAGGGGGAGAGATATGTTCGTCGTTCTTCTTTGGGGAGGGCTGTTCTTTGTTGGGAGAATAAAGATCTCCAACTGTTCTCCAAATATCCACCAAAAATAAAGTGAAAACCAAAAAAATGGGTTAAGCTAACCCATTATTTAATTGTTGGCCAAAAGGATTCAAACAATTTCAAATTAATTAACAAATTCCATTAATTAATTTATGTTTTGGCACACTTGTGAGGGAAGGTGGAATGTTAAAAATAAATTAAGAGAGGGTTGGCTTCATTAACTCAAGGTATGTTTAAGGGTTTCATCCCACATAAATGGGGGGTTTAAGGGGTTTGAAGATTGTGTGGGCCCCACCAAATAATATCCTCCCATGGGTGGTTATGTGTGTGTGGACCCAACTACTAACCACCCCTTAGAGGTTTTAACTTCCTAGAAACAAAAATAATCTAACTCTTATTTTTATTTAACTTAATTAAAAACCCCAAAATCTACCTTCCTCTCTCATTAGAATGCAACTGCGGTCAAGGTATCACTAAGAAATCATTGACGGTGTGCATTCAACAGTGCCCTCAGATTTCAATTCTGAACACCGGTTCAAAAGTTATAAAATCTCCTACGTACGATTAATAAACGTAACCGAAAAAATAGTAGAAATTTATTCCAGGCACAATGGGCCTCAGAATCAAGCGTCGTCTAAAACTGTTGACTCGTAAAATTCCTATGTTTTTAAGAAATAAAATTTCATGAAAATTCCAGGTCTTTACATTCTCCCCATCTCAGGGGTTTACGTCCCCATAAGCTATAACTCAAACTAAGGGAACAAATGAGGGTACTAAGCACGCATCTGAGACACCCACTCCCATGTTCTCTTCTAGAGGTTCTCGTGCTTCCAATGAACGCGCACTAGATGTATCGACCGTCCACGCAGGACCCGATCTTATCAATTCTCAATCTCCACTAGAACCTCCAAGAAAGTCTCCCCATCATCGTTGTCCAGCTATCCATGGTCGATGATGTGAGAAGGGTCATGCACATATCTCCTCATCAGACATATGTGGAAGACGTTGTTCACCCAGTGCAACTGAGGTAGAAGAGCTAAGTGGTAACCCAGCTCGCTTGCTCTGTTGAGGACCAGGAAAGGTCCGATGAATCGTTAGATAACTTGATGTCTGCTCTATGTAGTCTTCATCGGCTCCTAAATGATCTTCACCTTATCTGTGGTATCCCGTACCATCTCTGTTCATACGAGTGATGACTCCCCTATGTTTTTCTAGCACAGTGGCGATCTTCAAGGTCGACCATACAAGGCCTCAAAAGGTGCCATACTGATGGTGGAGTGATAGCAGTTGTTGTAGGAAAACTCCACCAAAGGTAATTGATCCTTCCAGCTGTGACCAATGTCAAGGAAACAAGCACGAAGCATGTCCTCAGGGGTATAGATGGTCTACTCGGTCTGACCATCAGTCTGAGGAAGGAAGGTAGTGCTCAGACGTAGCTGCGTCCCGAAAGTCTCTTACAACCCCTTCCATTGCCAGGAAGTAAACCGTGCATCACCGTCTGAGACAATAAAAAAAGGTACTCCATGTAAACACACAATATCTTGCACATAGAGGTGTCCCAAGCTCTCTACTGAGCCCTGCACTCTGATTGGTAGGAAGTGGGCTGACTTGGTGAGTCGATCAACAATCACCCAAATCGAATCGTGGCTCCTGGGTGTACGTGGAACACCCATCACGAAGTCCATAGATATCCTATCCATCATCCACTCTGGGTCCTCTAAAGGTTGAGCCATGCCTACTCGTATCTGGTGCTCTGACTTCACTTGCTGAAAAGTGAAGCATCGTGAAAAAAACTCTGCTACTGCCTTCTTCATACCTGGCCACCAATGTTGTCGTTAGAGGTCCTAGTACATATTCGCCACACCTGGAAGTACTGCTAAAGGGGAAGTGTGGAAATCCCTCAACATGTCCACCTAAAGTGAAACGGGTACCATGGTATGTCCTCTAAAAAGGATGATGTTCTCCCCACATTCAGAAAATTCATTAGGTGTCGGCCCCATGGATTTCTAAGCATGTTGCGTCTCGTAGACAGCGTCCCCATGCTTCGCCTCCCCGACTCGCTGAAATGTTGAGGAGTGACAGTAAGAGACTGTAGATAGGCTGCTCTATCCCTATCCACCATGGATATCTGTAAGGCAGCCAACAGATGTGTTTCCTATCCTAGCAGCTGAATGCCTAATCTCCTATTGAGATAAACTGCAACAACGTTCCCCTTCCCAGAAGTACAGACTATCTCGATGTCATAGTCCTGGAGGAACTCAAGCCAACACTTTTGTCTTAGGTTCAGGTCCTTCTATGAGAAGATATACCAGAGACTCTTGTGATCAGAGTACATGGTAAAACATTCTCCCATCAGATAGTTCCACCACACCTTCAAGGCGAAGACCGCTTCTGCTAACTCCAGGTCATGGGTAGCATAGTTTTTCTCATGATGTCTCATTTACCGAGAACCAAACGCGATCACAGCTCTCTCCTGTAACGCCCTGAGATTTTATGAGATATATTATTTTTAATTTCTATCATATCTTCTGTTTTACTCTACACCAAGATTTTCTTGCACTATACGCAACAACGTATTAGCTTGCAGTATATGGAATACTATTCTTGGATTGTGTTACACAAAATTTCAAGTTCGTTTGATAGTAGTTACCAGAAAGGTCCAGATCAGACAAAAGTCTGATCTCCCAAATTATTATTAGAAAAAAGTAAAGTGCAAAAAAAAAATACAAGGCAAAGTCACTACATCACGTCAAATCCATCCCCATCCCCATATCCAAACGCAGTTACCTCATCATCTTCTTGCATGGCAGATTCCCATTCAGAGGACTTATATCTCTTGAAAAGTTCGAGGTTTTGATTCCTCTTGACGAGTTGTTCGTTGGTTAACTGATCTTTAAATGTAAGCTTCCCTCCAATATCTTTTGTCACATCAGATTTCTTCCCACCACTTTTCTTGTATGATTCCCTAGTCACCATTGGTTTGGGAAGATATGTGTAATCTTTTCGTGGCTTCCTTCTTCCTTGAACTTGCCTATTCAACACTTTATCTGCCATCTTTGTGCCCCCATTTTTGACAACATCACTGTAAGAGGACTTTGTGCATCCATATTCCTTCTCAGAATCAGGTTCAACTGCCCATCCCTTTTGATGTGCAGGAAGAGAGGCAGATGTGCTTTTGACCATGGTGTTACACATTGGCACTGCAGCCTGTTGACCAGCAGCTGAGTCCTCTATCACACAGACAGTGTTGGAATATACATAAGAATGGGGACATTGAATTTCCTCCTCTCCCATTGGTTCATCCTCCTTCGGGTCAATATCCGCTAAAACACCAAAATGGTTTGGCGAGCAGTTTGTCATTCCATCGGCACTAACCTGTATCATGACAGGATAACTATGCCCTGGAAATGTGCCCACACTGGATATCTGAATTTTCTCTACTACCCTGCCCCTATACGGTGAGTAAAAATCACCAGCCTTCGTCTCCCCTTTATCAGACTGCTCCATTGCTTCTTTCTCATTTATACTATCCATATTCATGGAGTTCTCATTTGTCTAAATTGCATCCTCCACAGCCATATTACTCCCATTCAACAGTTCTCCTGATTGGACCTCCTTCCCCACACACATTTCTGAAGAAACACCAACTTGAACCTGATCATTTTCCAATTCATCTTCCGTTGGGGCCAATCCATTCTCAAATGCCCCTTGATTCAGATCTGTTTGAGGCTGAGATAGATCATCATTCCCAATATCATTAGGCACACCCGAATGGGAATTTGGGGTCTTCCTTCGGCATTTAATAGTTTCATGACCCTCCTTACAGCAATTGGAGCAAAACGACATCCATGATTCATACAGAATTTATTGAGCGTACCTTTATTCTCCTTCCACGATGATCCATACAACCATCGGTGGGACTCTTGAGAGGTCCATTTCAACACAGAACCTCAAAGTGGCAGGATTTGATAAAGAAGCATTTTTTTTATCACAGCAAATAAATTTCCCAATGGAATTACCTATCGATCGTAGAAGTCCCGGATTTTGGAAGGGAATGGGGAGACCCTACATTTGCAACCAGATTGCAGAATTTGGAGAGTCACGATTCATATGACATTCAAAGGTCCAATGAAGAAGATGAAAAACAGAATCCATCTTGCCTCGGGACCAAGCCTTTCCCAAATCCTCATCATATTCAAACAGAATGAGGATTTGTCGCGGTTCAAGAATCCCAACACGCGCAAGATTCTTGAGCCCCCATTTTTCATTGACAAACTTACCCAAATCCTCCACCAGTGGACAACTTCTCACGAACCGTTCAATTAAGGCATTAGACAGCATCAAAGAAGCCTAAGAGAATTCCTGGATCATAACCGGAACAAAAGTTTTACCAGAGATGCATCCAGGGACCTTCGGGGCGACATTGGTAGCTGGAAAGAAGAAGCATGTATCCGATGGG
Source organism: Viscum album (assembly GCA_963277665.1). Classification (NCBI taxonomy): domain Eukaryota; kingdom Viridiplantae; phylum Streptophyta; class Magnoliopsida; order Santalales; family Viscaceae; genus Viscum; species Viscum album. Next base: position 829,823,335 of record OY728156.1, read on the forward strand.
GGTTGGAAAGCCCCATCACAATGTTTTGTGTATATATATATATATTCAATGTATAAATGAAATATTATTGTATTCTGTTATACACAACAACAAAGGAGTCTTTTACTACATGTAACCCTGACTTGGCTTTCATTACACGCAATCAGGACCTTCCTCGATAGTGTGTGTGGTACGCAATACTAGGTTTCACTAAACAGTGATATATGGTTATAATATTATTATGAACTAGAAATTATGAATATTATTTACTAGATTTTGAATTTTATAACATTTTTATTCATCTTAAACATTTTCTAGAACATGGTATGAGAACAAAATAAATTTTTTAGGTAAAATAAGTATTTTTCAAAAAATGCAGTTTCACCGCCTTTTGATGGAACACCCATTTTTAATATAAATTTTGACATTTTTATAAGTTCAATTTTACAAAATAAAATTCTTCTTTGGAATCAGGATATAAAAATTTACTTTGGATAATATTTTTAAATTATTCTAATAACTTTCATATTTTAATGAATAGTAAAAACACGATATATTTTAATTAAAAACATTTTTTTAACCATAATAATTTATATGGTTAAATTTTAATATTGAATGGTTTTAAATTATAAAAATAATATATTTTTACGATATAATATAGAGTATGTCATTAGTATTAATTTTACGTTGAATTCATAGGTAAAATCATTTCAATCTTTTGTAATGTTTTAACTTTTAAAACTCGTTTTCTTAACAACGAGATTAATTTTAAACTAACTTCTGTAACTTCTGTTATTTGAATTAGTAAAAATGGATTCCATATATGGAATAAGTATATCCAAATTATGTTAATATTCTACTTTTAATTTTTGGTCACTATGAATATTAACAATGGTAAATTTTATTTACCATAGTTAATGGTAAATCAGGTAATTGAGGGAAAATATAATATTATAAAATTACCCTAACACTTGTCTAAATGTAATTGGATGATTATATTTGGTCCTATTACATTTTTTGGTTGACATGGAATCTATTGGAACCCACTTGGATGTGATTAAGACCATTATTTTATTTTATTTCATATAGAGTGAAATATGTCTCACTCAAACATTAATAATTAAACTGTTTTTAATATAAGGTTATACCGAATATAAATTCGGTTATAAATACCGATTTGAAAGATAAAATGTTTTTATTTATCATGGTAATTTATTTTTAATTTTTAAGAATTATTTATTTACCTAATTATATTATACATTAATGATGCAGAAATTATTTACTTAGTGAAAAGTCAATAATATAGTATTTATTGAAATAATAATACAATCAAAAGGCCCAAAAACCTGACTAAGACATATTTGTAGAGTATATATATACAATAATCATCCAATGGACTAATTTTTGGCTATTTGTATCCTTAAAAAGATGATTATGACATTTATATTATTTTATTTTAAATGATTCCAAAGTTTTCACCTTCATAATTTAATAAATATAACAATTTACATGTTGTGATTTCAAGATGAAAAATTCTAGTAAAAGTATTATTATAAAATATATTATATTTATCTTCATCATAGGATTTTATTTTTAATTTTTATACAACAACTATGTATACTAAATAATTATACATAAATGATATACTAATTATTTTTTTAAGAGATATACCAAATAAATGGTATTAAACAAATTAAAATAAAACATATATGAACTATTTAATGTTCTCCAAGAATTTTCTAGAAAAATTTGACATGTTAGGAATCTATTAAATATTTTTTTAGAATATATCTTCTCTGTGGATTTTATTTAAATTAAAATAATTGAATAATTTCAAAATTGGCCCTATTGTTATTTTATAAAAACAACATATTATAAAATTGCATAAAATCACAAAAATATTTAAAAATTATAAATTGAAATTTATATTTTTGAAAATGTCATAAATTATAAAATTATAGACAATTCACTACACATGAGTAATTATTCATAACAATTAAAATTTTAGAATCTTATAACCATAAATAAAATTAAATAGATTAAATATGGATAAATCAAGTTTATAATGTTTAAAATAAATTCCCAACATGTATAAATCTTATTGGCTGATGATATTACAACCTTATCTCATATAAAATCTGAATTTGAGTCATTTTTGGACGTTTTTATGTAGGGTCTAATTTATTATAAGTTAATATTTCTTATGTTACCAAAGGTTCCCCTCTCCTCCCTTATAAAAAGGGCACCACTTCCCTCTTCTCTTCAAACCCTTTTGAACCTTTAATCTTGGGGAACCCCTTCCAATTCCTCTTCTCATCCTCTATATTTATTTCATATAGGTTCAGGTCATCTCCAAAGTCAAACTCTTGTTCCCTAAGAAGAAGTATAAAGGAGGTGCGTCGAAGAAGAGGTAATCTCTTCTATAGACTCATTCAAGTTTCTTTCTTCTAATAATTCCTATTATTTAGTTTTTTCATTATAAATTAATAACATAATTATTAATTATATAATGATATGTTTTTATAAATATTAAACATACCTATTTAACCTTCTATCCATCCTACGGAAAATGAAATCACCGCGTGTGCGTACGTACAGAATACCATCTCCACGCTGTGGTGTAATATGTTTTCCACCACCACCTTACTTGGATTGGTATAATGGTGTAAAGAATAACTATGTATGATTATTATAACATAATACTAATTCTAAGATTATATATCATCCATCCAATTCCATTCAATAAATATGGGAATGATATCATCGCTCGTGCATACATACGGATTACCGTCTCCACGACCCAATGAGATTCATTTTCCATGTTAACAATTAAATAATTATTATAAATTATATATAATAAGTAATCATGAAATATATGTCATATTAATGATAATTTATTTATGTATATGTTATTTACTTACACCTATTAAATTTAATAAGGAAATGAAAATAGCGTTCATGCGTATGTATGGCCTACCGTCTCCATGAACGGTGTATTTTTTCCATTTATCGATCTATTTTATATATATGTATATTCTGAATATATATATTATATATTAATCATGTTTTATATTCTGGAATTAAGTAATCATGATTTATTTGATCATATGAATAATTACAAGTCAAAACATGGATGATAAATGAAATGATTTTACCCAAAACACTGCTTTATCATGGAATTGACAAAAGAACAGATATTATAAAGTAATAATTGAATCATATATGATATCATAAATATTATTATGGTTCTGTTACAAGTTAATAATATGATTAAACCCACTATACAAGAGTCTCGGGCACATACAAATGAAATTGGACAAAATGTAAGGGGTAACTTTTCCAATCTCTTTTCTATCCATGATTGTTTATTCACAAGTATTTATTAGGGTTATATTTATCATCCATGTCCATGTTTTCTAAAAATGGTTCCATTTTTGTTTGAAGTCCTTTTTACCCCTTATTCACTTTTACTACATGGTGTTTAAGGAATCTTACTTTTATTCACCATACGAGGTACTTTTTGACTTTTCCGAAAAAAGTATGAGAAGAATGTTTTTTTAACTTATACGGCATGAACTGATTTTTACGGTTTTATAACTCCTTATTTTCATGAATATTACTCTACAATATTTCATTAATATTTAAAAAAAATCCTTTTCATTTAATATTTCATGACATTTTTTGAAAAGAAAATGATTTTGAAGAAGAAAGGATATTTTCCTCAAGAATTCATTTCAAGTGTCTTATCAAAACTGTTTTCCATCTAAGATGACATTATTTCATATGTGTATGTTTCAAGTATAAGTTCTCTATGATTTAAAAGGATTCAATTTTCTTATGATGAAATGATATCCATTTGTTCTATATGGATTATGTTATGATGGGATGATGTTTATGAAACCCATTTTACTCTTTGGGATATGATGAATGATTTATGTTTATTTTGTGGCACAAGTAAGAATGATTTCATTATGAGATGATTGAGACCTATATCTCCCTCCAGTGCATTGGGTAAAGATTTATATATCATGATACAGACATGGTTGAAATGGTAAGTTAATTCGGTTCAGTTTTATAGGACTGGAACGAGGAGTGAACTTGATTCAGAAAGGGCCTTTGTCTACTAAGATGGGCTTGTAAGAGATGCCTTGGCTTCTATAGAAATCATTTTAATGTGATTGATGGTTTTTCCACAATTACATGTTTTATTCCCATTATAATTTATTATCATTGATGTTCCATTATGATCTATGCCTTACATACTGCTATGTTTTATGTCATTGCCCTAGATTTTGATGTTTAAACATTTTGTTCATGCTTTTATGTTCAAATGTATATAGTTTGTCTTATTTTATCCATGCTTAACCTTACTGAGAATTTGATCTCACCATTTAAATTTTGTCTCTTCTATAAGATATAAATAAAGGTTTTAGGAAAGAAAACAAAAGGGGATGATCTTTTTGGGAGCTGTTGGAGATCTTTCACCATGATTATAAGATTATGATTTGAGTTTCCAAAGACACTAAACTATTATGGTCCTTGAGTGTTGGTTTTTATTATGTATTAAGTATTCCGCAAAATTAATGTAATGTCCATGTATGTAAAGTTGTGGGTCTCTATAGTTGTAATCATTGGAATGTTTTAGTCAACCTTTGGAAACTAAGATGCAAAAACTGTAGTGAAATCCCTAGAGATATTTCTAAGGTAAGTCTAGGGATGTATCTAAGGTTAATTATATGAATAGGTTATAGTTCTAGAATTACGGTAACGATATTATAATTAAACCTAAGATGTTAGATATTGAAGGTACTCCCCCTTGATTATGATTTTCCTCTCACACAATTTTTTTGGGTTTTAGAAAATGAATGGAAACAGGTAGATTCACGATAATGGTGGATATGATGGACAGTGAAATGATATTTTTCATGAGAATCCATCTGAAATTGGATATGGAGGACCACATATAGTTATTATACCTAATAATAAAACTCATAATATGATCAATAATATCAACTTTGGTATGTTTCCCGACTCATCTAATTGGATAAAGATGGAGTTTCACGATGATCATAGAGGAAAGAAAGATCAATTTCCCTTATGAAAATCATGTGGGAAAAGGCATCCGGGATAATTTTTCAATGGAACTAGAAGATTCTTTGGGTATGGAAAAGAAGGACACAAAGCCATTAATTTTAATGGAAAAGGTTCAGTTTACACCATGGTCAAGGATAGTGGTCTTGCTAAAACATCAACAATGGTCAAATGGTTTAAATGTGGAATGTACGGGCATTATGAAAACCAATTCCCTAAGGGAAAGTCTCATGAAGATAATCATCATGGTCGTATGGGTGGTATTTATATTGATGGTGATGAAGCGACTAAAAATGATATGTGAGATGAAATAATTGTTCAAGATCGGTCAATGGTTTAAGAATTTAGTGGAATGATTTCTGTTTATCAAGAGTAATGTTGTATATGAAATATCATGGTACTATGGAATAAAGAGATATATAAGGATTGTTACACTATTGTATTTCCATATGTTTTGGAAAGTATATGTTGAATGGTACCGGTAACCATGAAAGGTTATATAGATCTTTTTGGAAAGCACCTAATATGCGCATAAAGAAGGGATAAAGAGATAATGAAATGTTTGATAGTATTAATGAGCTCATGACTGGTATAAGGACAAAGTGTTATCATGGTTTGAGTATATTGAATTTATTGGATTTTGGTATGTGTGAAGAGTTACCTTTTGATAGCATTGTTGTTTTCAATATGGTTGTATGATAATTTATGTTTCAAGAGAATACATGATTAAGGTATTCACATGTTTGGAATGTGATCAACAAGATATATCTTATGATATATGGGGGATAAATGATGGTATTCACTTTCTAAATATGTGACCATTCCGGTAATCATTTTCTTTTTACTATGAGCTTGGACCGAAGTATTTCGGATAAGCATAAATATTGGAATGTATTAAGTTAGACATAAGATAGTATTGTTTAAGTTTATAATTTTTTGTGATATAATTTTTGTAATGTTATAATAGTGAAGTTTTAGAAAAAGGACAACCTACATGATGAGCGATAACCCATCACATCGGAAAAGGCTGTGAGAATCGAACACACAACCAAAGTGCGACATGCCTTTATCCCCAACCACTGTCCCACAAGAAGTCCCTGGGTAGTAGAAACAAGTTTTATTTTATTAAGTGGTATGATATATGCAGTATAAGTCCATTTTAGGAACCATATATGATTAATCACACTATAGATGAACTTATGTATATTTAATAACTTTTTCTATCCTTTTGTTTGAGACAGATGGAATGACCTATCATTCTATCGCATGATTTTTTAACAGTTCACGGAAGACAAATTCAACTTCATTTCTTTAAGAGATGAAGTGGAAATTGTTCATGGCATGAACAATAGTGAGATTGTACCAAAATCTAGTAAGTATTTCTTTTAATTAAAAAATTCTTCAACATTAGGGAAATGATCTTGAAAACCAAAAATGTTTTCCTAGTGCTCTCATATCTGATGAATCAGATGATACCTTATCTCATCACAAATTTATGGCTTTGTGACTGTCGTCTTTATCATAGCCGTGTCCTCTACCACTCTCAATCAGAACATGATGGATAGATTTGTCTTCTATATCCCTATTTTCACCTATTTTATCCAATGTGGAAACCCCATGATTTTTTAATTTGGGTAATGGTTACATTTTATACATTAGTTTTTAAAGATAAGTTTTGGTATTCCTTTTTACGACGTCGGTTTCTATAAAAGAAACTCTCATGTAATAAACCATTTATAACCCCGATGAATTTTGAGGGCGAAATTGTTTTTAAGGGGGGTAGAATGTAAAACCCAGAGATTTTATGAGATATATTATTTTTAATTTCTTTAATATCGTCTGTTGTATGCTACACCAAGATTGTCTTGAACTATACGCAACACCGTATTAGCTTGTAGTATATACAACAGTATTCTTGGATTGCGTTAAACACAATTTCATGTTCGTTTGATAGTAGTTATTCTATGAATCGTTGAGTGTGTATATATATATTCGATGTATAAATGAAATATGATTTTATTCTATTATACGCAGCTATAAATGAGTCTTTTACTACACACAACCCACACTTAGCTTGCATTACGCGCAATCACGACCTTCCTCGAAAGCGGGTGTTGTACGCAATTCCGGGTTTCACTAAACAACGATACATGGTTATAATATTATTATGAACTAGCCATTATGAATAGTATTAACTACATTATGAATTTTATAACATTATTATTCATCTTACACATTTTCTAGAACATGGTATTAGAACAAAATAAATTTTCCTGTAAAATAAGTATTTTTAGAAAAATACAGTTTTGTCATCTTTTGATGGAACACCCATTTTAAATATAATTTTTGACATGTTTAGAAGTTTAATTATACCAAATTAAATTCTTCTTTATAATCTAGATATAAAAATTTAATTTGGATAATTTCTTCACATTATTCTGATAACTTTAATATTTTAATGAACAGTAAAAACACGCTATATTTTAATTAAAAACAACTTTTATCATCATAATAATTTATATGGTTAAATTATAATATTTAATTATTTTAAAATATAAATAGAAAAATATTTTTACCATTTAATATAACTAATTTCATTATCATTGATTTTACATTGAATTCAGAGGTAAAATCATTTCAATCTTTTGAAATGTTTTAACTATTAAAACTCGTTTTCTTAATAATGGGGTTAATTTTAAATTAATTTCTGCAACTTCAATGATTTGAATTATGAAAGATGGATTCCATATTTTAAATCATTAGATCCAAATTATGTTATTATTCTACTTTTTATTTTTGGGCACTATGAATAGTAACTACGGTAAATTTTTTTAACAATAATTAAAGGTAAATCAGGTGATTGAGGGTAAATATAATATTATAAAATAACCCTAACACTTGTCTTAATATAATTGGATGATTATATTTCGTCCTATGGATTATTTGGGTCTAAATGGAATCCATTGGAACCCACATGGATGTGATTAAGACCTTTAATTTATTTTATTTAAAAGAAAGTGAAATATGGCTCACTCAAACTTTAATAATTAAAATATTTTTAATATAAGGTTATACAGAGTATAAATTCGGTTATAAATACTAATTTGAAATCTAAAATGATTTATATATAATGGTAATTTATTTGTAATTTTAAAGAATTATTTATTTACCTTATTAGCTTATACATTAATGATACATAAATTATTTATTTAGTGAAAAATCAATTATATATTTTTTATTGAAATAATAATACACGTAAAAAGGCCAAAAATCCAGAACAAGACTTATTGGAAGTGTATACGTAAATCATAAGGATCCAATGGCCTAATTGATGACCATTTGGATCCTTATAAAGGAGAATATGGCATTTATATTATATTATTTTAGATGATTCCAATGTTGTCACCTTCATAATTTAATAAATATATCAATTTACATGTAGTTATTTTAAGATTCTAAATTCTATTAAAAGTATTATTATAAATTATATGAGATTTATCTTCATCATAGGATATTAGTTTTAATTTTTATTCTAAAAATAATTATATTAAATAATTATACAAAAATGTTGTACTAATTATTTTATTAAGAGATATACCAAATAAATGGTTTTAAAAATATTAAAATAAAAATTTTATGAATGATTTAATGTTCTCAAGGAATTTTTTAGACAAATTTGACAAGTTAGGTATCTATTAATTATTTTGGTTAGAATATATACTCTGTATGGATTTTATTTAAATTAAAATAAATGAAAAATGTCCAAATTGACACTATTGTTATTTTATAAAAATAACATATCATAAAATTGTTTAAAAATCACAAAAATATTTAAAAAATATAAATTGAAATTTATATAGTATAAAATGTCATAAATTATCCAATTATGGACAATTCACAACACATAAGTTATTATTCATAATAATTAAAATTTTAGAATCTTATTACCACAAATAAAATTAAATAGATTAAATAATGATAAATAAAGTTTATAATGTTTAAAATAAATTCCCAAAATGCCTAATTTTTATTTGTTAATGAGATTACAAAACAATCTCATCTAATATTTTAATTTGAAGTATTTTTGGGGTTTTTATGTGATGTTTAATTTATTATAAATTAATATTTCTTACGATACCAAAGGTGCCCCTCTCCTCCCTTATAAAAAGGGAACCACTTCCGTCTTCACTTCACACCCTTTTGAGCCTTGATGCCTAGCCAACCCCCACCAATTCCTCTTCTCAACCTCTCTAGTTATATCCCTCTTCACTTCAAACCCTTAATTTTTTTCATTATAAAGTAAACACATAAGTATTAATTATATAATTATATGTTATTATAAATATGAAACAAACCTATTTCACCTTCTATCCATCCTATGGAAAACTAAATCACCGCGCGTGCGTACGTACGGAATACCATCTCCACGCTGTGGTGTAATCTGTTTTCCAACACCACCTTAAATGGATGGGTAAAATGGTGTAAAAAACAACTATTTATGAATCTCATAACATCATACTGATTATATGATATTATATCATCCACTCCAATTCCATTCAATAAATACGGGAACGATATCATCGCTCGTGTGTACGTACGGATTACCGTCTCCATGACGCGATGAGATTCATTTTCCATGTCAACAATTCAAGAATGATTATAAAGTATATATAATAAGTAATCATAAAATATATGAAATATTAATGATACTAGATTTATGTATATGTTATTTACTTACATCTATTAAATTTAATAAGGAAACAAAAACAGCGTTCATCTGTACGTACGGCCTACCGTATCCATGAATGGTGTATTTCATTCCATTTATCGATATATTATATATATGAATATTCTGAATATATATATTATATATAAATCATGTTTTATATTCTATAAATATATAATCATGATCTATGTGATCATATGAATAATTACAAGTCAAAACACGGATGATCAATGAAACGATTTTACACAAAAATCAGCTTTAACATGGAATTGACAAATGAACGGATAATATAAAGTCGTAAGTGAATCATATATGATATAATAAATATTATTATGGTTCTCTTACAAGTTAATAATATGTTTAAACCCACTATACAGGAGTCTCAGACACATAAGGAAGAAATTGGATAGAAGGTAAGGGATAACTTTTCCAATCTCATTTTTATCCGAGATTGTTTATTAGTAAGTATTTGCTAGGATTATATTAATCATCCATGTCCTTGTTTTCTAAAAATGGTTTCATGTGTTTTTAAAGTCCTTTTTACCCATTTTTTACTTTTAAAACATGGTGTGTACAGAATCTTTCTTTTTTCACCATATGAGGTACCTTTTGACTTTTCTGGAAAAAATTCGAGAAGATTGTTTATTAACTTATACGACATGATGGGATTTTTACTGTTTTACAACACCTAAATTTTCATGAGGCTTACTGAACAATATTTCATGAATATTTTAATCAAAATCCTTTTCTTTTAAAATTTCATGAAATTTTTTGAAAAGAAAATGATTTTGAAGAAGAAATGATATTTTCCTCAAGAATTCATTTCAAATGTTTTATCAAAACCATTTTCCATCTAAGATGAAATTATTTCATATATGTATGTTTCAAGAATATGATCTCTATGATTTAAATGGTTTCAATTTTCATATGATGAAATGATATCCGTTTGTTCTATATGGAATATGTAATGAGGGGATGATGTTTATGAAACCCATTTTAGTCTCTGGGTTATGATGAAAGATTTATGCTTATTTTTTTGCACAAGTTAGAATGATTTCATTATGAGATGGGTGGGACCTATATCTCCTTCCACTGCATTGGTTAAAGATTTATATTTCATGAGATAGACATGGTTGTAAGGGTAAGTTAATCGGGTTCAGTGTTATAGGACTGGAATAAGGAATGAACTCGATTCAGAAAGGTACTATGTCCACTAAGATGGTCTTGGCAGCAATGCCTTGGATACTATGGAAATCATATCATGTGCTTAATGGTTTTCCACAATTAAATGATTTATTCCAATGCTATTTTATGATGATCGATGTTCTATTATTATCTATAACTTACGTACTGCTATGTTTTATGTCATTGCTGAAGATTTTGATGTTTAAACATTATGTTCATTTTTTTAAGTTCAAATGTATATGGTTTGTCTTATTTTCTCCATGATTAACCTTACTGAGCATTTTAGCTTACCCTTTATAGGTTTTCTATTCCCCATGATATAAAGTATGTTTTTAGGTAAGAATACAAAAGGGGAAGATCTTTATGGGAGATGTTGAAGATCTTTCACCATGATTAGAAGATTATGTTATGAGTTTCCAAGGACAATAATCTTTTACGATCCATGAGTGTTGGTTTTTGTTATATATTTAGTATTCCGCCATTGTAATGTAATGTCCATGTACGTCATGTTGTGGGTCTCTACAGATCCTGCATCCAAGAACACCCGAGTCTGGTCCCTGATACATCACAGTAAACTACATACCATATGCCCTCCTCTGGAAGCCTCTAGAAGGGGGACTAGTTAGCCTCTGCCTCAGCTTTTGAAAGATCTGTTGGAATATCTCTGACCACATTAAGGGTTTCCCGTTCTTCGTCTAGGATGATAGTGGTGGTGAAACTCTAGAGAAGTCTATAATGAACCTCTGATAGTATCCAGCCAAGCCCAGGAAACTCCGTACCTCCGTCACACTCCCGGGAGGCTCCCAAGAAAGTACCTCCTCAATCTTCGCTGGATCCACTGCAACTCCAGCCTCAGATATGACATGTCTCAAGAAGTGAACCTCTCGAATACCAAACTGAAAATTTGAGAGCATACCATAAATCTGGTGTCTTGGGGTGTGTCCAGTACCACCAGCAAATGGTAGGAATGCTCCTCCTCAGTAGTCGATTAGATAAAAATGTTGTCGATGAAGACTACGACAAAGCAATCGATGTATGGCTAGAAGATCCTATTCACGAGACACATGAACTCTACTGGAACATTGGTTACGCCGATGGGAATAACCAAGAACTCATAGTTGTCTTACAGACACCTGAAGGTCGTCTTCTGCACATCCTCATCTCAATCCTTGAGCTGGTGATAACCTGATATGAGGTCTATCTTCGAGAACCATCGTGCTCCTTTGACCTAATCAAAGTGTTCGTCAATACTTGTATGTGGGTACTTGTTCTTCACGGTCACCTGGTTCAGGCGATGATAGATGACAAAGAGCCTCAAGCTCCCGTCTGCCTTCTTGGCGAACAGAATCGGGGCTGCCAGGGCTGAAACACTAGGTCAGATGAATCCCTTCTCCTACAAGTCCTCCAGATGTACACGTAGCTTGTGAAGCTCAGTGGGAGACATCCGATATGCTGGAGTAGATATTAGTGTAATCTTGGGGTACAAGTCTATATATATGTCCACCTCTCTGCGAGGAGGTAGTCCTAGAACATCGTTAGGGAAAACATCCGTGTACTGGTCCACCACTACAGGATAAGTCAGACTCTCCACATATACTGCTCTAAGTGTAAGGTAGGCCAACTAATGTGTGATCGGATGCACACTCCACTGATTAAGTCCATCCTATGTTGCAAAGGTTCCCTTTTCACCGGTTTAGGTAAACTGGATCCCATCTATGCAGACACACCACACTTTGCGCCTAATACAGTCAATCTGAGCCTAGACTGTAGATAATCAGACCAAACCAAGTTGATGTCGTAAGGCCTTGACGCTGCTACGAGGAGATCCCAGCTGAAGCTCTCGCCTTCTAGGGTAACCTCACACTGTAGGCACTAGTGCGTAATCATCACGTCTACTCCAATAGGAGTCTGTAGCCGTAAGGATCGAGCCAACGACTCTGTCAGAATCAGTTAGCTCCGGAAGAGGGCAGTGGCTATGAATGAATGAGTAGAACATGTGTCTATATGAACTACAGCTAAGGTGGAGTAGAAACAGATCATACCTCAAATTATCTCTATAGCACCGTGGTCATATGCCTCAGCTTCTTGAAGCTGGGCTCTCCTAGGTCCACCCGCTCTCTACGGTCGGGATGGACCTCCTGGTGGTGGTGGTAAAAATACATTGGAACATCATCCACCGCCAGCTACTCGACCAGATCCTCTGCCACATCCACCTACGACCTGTGGACCACCTCAATCAAACCTCTCCCTCTGTCTGGGAGGTACCTCAACTAACTATTGATCATCTGTATAGTGGGTCAGACAGTCACGTGCCATATGACCCGACCCACCGTATGAGTAGCACTGTCTACTCCTGGCATATAAGTCTCTGCTCTGTGTTCCCCTCACAACTGATCCTGAGTCGTGTGGTCAACCACCTGTGGGAATGGTCCTCTTGAAACATTGTGTCATCTATCTACTGCTAGGTGTATAATACTCCGCTACATGTTGACTAGTAGTGGGTCTCGCTGCTGGTGACTTCTCAAAAAAGAAAATATTCACTAGGAGGGTTGTCTCTAACACCCCCTCTTGTTTCGGGATGTTGAGAGAGATCATCGAGGCTCTGATCTCTCTCCAAGACCCTTCTAGAAGGTTTAGGAACTAAAAATGGGTCCCGCACCATATCTGTGCATTATCGCGAGAGGTCGGTGAACCTCACTGAGTACTGTGAAACTGTCATGCTGCCCTTCTCTAGATGTAGTAGCTCTTGTATCTGCACTACATGAATGGTGTCTGGAATAAACTCTACCCAGAACAGGATCTCGAAGTCTGTCCAGAGTAATGTCACCTCGTCGTGGACCTGAAGAATCAGGCTCCACCGTCTATCTACTGCTTCCTGAAGGAGACTCTCAGCAAGGATCACCATAAGGTTTGTTGGTGTCCCTACCAGCAAGAAGACTCTCACCATAGCCTCAATCCATTCCTCAGTTGCATGTGGGTCTGTCTCTCCCTTGAACCTAGGTGGCCTCTGGCATTGGAACACATGCAACTTGCTCGTGCGGTGTGCATCGTCTGCTGCTGGGCCTGGTGGCATCGGTGGCCCAACGGAAAGTGATACTACTGGTGCCCCCACTAGTGCCTCAACTGGATGAGGGCCCTGCACTGAGGCCTCGTCCCTCAGTGGGCTGTCTGAACGTACGACTCTCGGGGCTCAAACTGGTCATCCGTGGGGAGGAAGCCTGAAATAAACTGATGCGACGTGGTCAAAATATTATACCTTGTGAGCTGACCTAGTTGATATGACATAAAGAGAAAATTTTGAAACACAAAAAAAATCAATGTTTTCATGCACTAAGTAGGAAATTAGTAGTTACGGTCCTGGTGTATGGATATGTCAGTCGTCGCACCAACACTGGACTTCCTGAACTGAAAAACCATACTCAGTACCCTTAACACGATTGCTTCACCGAACATTATGATCAGAGTCATAATTTCTGCGGTAGAACTGACTCCTCTAATACCGATTGGTCACGAACCGTCCCCCTGGGCTCGTATCGTGACTACCCCAAGCCGGCCTTCCATAGGCCAGGGGATGGAGACTAGCACCAAAGGCGATAATCCCTAAACATGGAAGGCATTTCCTTTATAACAGTAAATAAAACACCATAGAGTATGAAACTATAAGTAAACCACTAAGTGAAACTGTATACAAAAGAGTGTATTGAATGTAAAGGTGCCGGAAAACAATCCCAACAAAAAAGTAAAATACAACAGAAATGCTAGTACAACCGAAGAAAGGAAGTAAAGAAGCTACTAGGTCGTCCTCCAGTATTCCCACATGAAGGGTGGGAACATATGGCCTCCTCAGCACCCCAAGTCTGTCTGTCTGCTTATTGTATGTCTTGACGAGTGGTTGACCTTTAGGTACTCTCCAGTTCTGCTACTCTCTACCTTGATTTTCACTGTTCTTCATCTGCAACCAACCCAATGAGGTGTGCGAATAGCCCATGTAGGGGTGAGTATAACAATACTCAGTAGGGACCTCGAGACCGTCAAGGTCTCAAAAAATCCAACAAGGATAACCACAATGTATAGAATCAAAGGATAAAAATTACTTAGGTATACGGACATACATATAATTATGTTATTTAGTAACCCATTTCAATCACGAGGAAAACAAGAAAGAAATTGGCTCAGCTCAAACCAGGATTTTAGTGAAGTATAGAAGTACAACTGATTTGTCTTGAAGCTGAATCATCTTATTCTACCAATAGGCAATGCTTATGACCATACGGAGTCCGACCCACACAGGATCGATAGGAAATAACCCCCTCAATGACCCACATAGGATCTGACCCACACAGGATCGGTATGCGCTGACCCACACAAGATCACTGAGTGCTGACCTCCGTGTAATCTGTCTTCAACCTCCGCCTCACTATTATCCACTGGATTCCTCGCACCCGGTGCGCGTGAGTTCCATTGAATTTTCCCTCAAGATATCAGTCATACCTCAACCACCAATAAACTCCAAAGAGTAGTAACCCAAATGACCGCCATGTCGTAAGAGTTTTAATGCGACGGACGGTGCGTCAATCGGACGCACGGTCTGTGAGTTATTGGAATTTCCGTTTCAGGGGCCCGGTTGGTATTTACGTTCAAACCAACCTGAACATACTCTAATTGTGTCCAAAACACATGTGGGGTATTCAAAAAGAATGGAATCTCTCTACGATATTTTTTCCACATAAGGCTCGTCGATGAGACTCTTGTAGCGCATGATATGTTTAAAAAGGTGTAAAATTGGCCAAATGGGTCTGTACTGTGGTCCGACACGGTCCGCGGGTCAGACCCGTTCCGATGAAGCAGCCTAGCCCGAGGGGGAAGCCTGGACCAATGGGGCGGCCCTGCCTAAAGGTAGCCCGACCGAGGGAGCCCCGGCCGAGGGCGGCAGGATGGCCCGCATGGCCGATTGGATGGCCCGCAAAGCCGGTGGCCTGGCCCGCTTTGAGTGGCGAGCCACGCCGTGGGGGGGGGGGGGGGGTGAGGCACCATTTTCTTCTGAAGAAACTGGTGCTAGGTGCCGGTTTGGTGACCCACGGGACTCGAGGGGTCCCGCCTGTAGTGTGCACCATCGGCCGGCTCGACCGACTTCCCCAGGCTCCTCCACCACGGCGTGACGACGC
This sequence comes from Viscum album, assembly GCA_963277665.1. Taxonomy (NCBI): domain Eukaryota; kingdom Viridiplantae; phylum Streptophyta; class Magnoliopsida; order Santalales; family Viscaceae; genus Viscum; species Viscum album. The sequence goes on from OY728156.1 coordinate 829,839,481, forward strand.
CGCGGTTCTGTCGGACTCCACGGGGCGCGACGTCGCCACACCCCCTCTGCCGCGGCCCAACCTGGTTGTGTCCTCCATCTTCTCCGCACGGCGTGACGATGCTGCACTCATCGTTTTACCACCATGACCCTCCGGGTCGTGGAACCCTACTTACAGCCCTGTGCGATGGCACAATTCCCCTCCGGCACCACTGCAGCCCACCAGGCCGTGGCTCAGTTCCCTACGCGGCATGGCGGTGTCATGCCATTGTGGTGACCCAGAGGCCTTGCAGCAATGGAATTTTCATGTTCCACCTCTATCATCAAGAACAAGAACAACCCAAGGGGGATGGTCGGGTCGTGTTCGTGCAGTCTGATACCTCCACGTCATGCAGATAACATTTGGAATACCAAAATCCAGAAATTTGAATGAATAATAATGGAGGTTTATACTCATATATTGAATAACTCAAATTCCCCTACCTTGATTACAGATGATCATTGATGATGTCGTTGAAAGATGGACATCACTCCGCTGATGTCAGAAAAAGATGAAGAAGTTGACGTCGTCGACATTCTAGAACGATGGCGGTGTATCCTTTTCTTTCCCTAGTTGAATAGGGAGAGTGTGATGTTCATTGTTCTTTGTTGGAGAGAGGCATTATTCATTGGGAGAATAAAGTTCTCCATGGGTTCTCCAAAGCTCCAGCAAAAAGAGTGTTCCAAACAAAATAATGGGTTAAGCTAAACCATTATTTATTTATTGGAAAAAATAATTCAAATTATTTAAAATTAATTATTTAATTCCATTAATTAATTTTTGGTTTTTCACACTTATGAGTGAAGGTGGAAAACTGCAATTAAATTAATATAGGGTTGGCTTTATTAACTCAAGAGATGTTTAAGGGTTTTATACCACATAAATGGGGTGTTTAGGGGGTTTGAAGCTTGTGTGGTTCCCACCAAATAATATCCTCCCAAGGGAGGTTATGTGTGGGTGGGACCCACCACTAAACTCCCCTTGGAGGTTTTAATATTCATGAAATAAAAATAAGCAAACACTTATTTTTATTTAACATATTTAAAACCCCCACAATCTAACATCCACTCTTGTTAGAACACAACTACGGTGATGGTCACACTAAGAAATCACCGATGGTGGGAGTTCAATGGTGACCTCGGATTTCAATTCCATGCACTGGTTCAATAGTTATAAAATCATGTATGTATGTTTACTGAACGTACCTAAAGAAAACATCAGAAAGTTTTTCCAGGCACACCAAGCCTCAAAATCAGGCGTCTTCAGAAACTGCATTCTCGTAAAATTCCCTTGTTTTTAAGAAAAATATTTCCATGGGAATTCCAGGTCATTAAGTTCTCCATAGCACAGAGATTTATGTTCTCGTATGATACAACTCGAACTAAAGGAAAAATGAGCGTACCGAGCACGCATCTCAGACTCCCGCTCCCATGTGCTCTCCTGAAGGTTTTTGCGCTGCCAATGAACACGCCCCATAGGTATCGACCGTCTACGTAGGACCTGCTCTTACTGATCCTCAATATCCATTGAAACCTCTGTGAATTTCATCGCATCATCAATTTCCAGCTCTCCATGGACGATGATGTGAGAAGGGTCATGAACGTATCTCCTCAGCTGATATATGTGGAAGACGTCGTGCACCCAGTGCAACTAAGGTGGAAGAGCTAAGTTGTAATCCACCTCACCTACCCTGATGAGGAACTTGGAAGGTCCAATGAATCACGGAGATAACTTAAAACCTTCTATGTACAATCTTCATCTTCTCATGGATGATCTACACCTTCTCCGTGGTAGCCCATACCATCTCTGGTCCCACTAGTGCGGACTCCCCTGGGTCTGTCCAGCACTGTGGTGATCTACATGGTTGGCCATACAAGGCCTCAAAAGGTGCTATACCGATGGTGTTGTGGCAACTCTTATTGTTTGAAAACACCACAAAATATATGTGATCATCCTATCTACGACCGAAGGTGAGGGAAAAAGCATGAAGCATGTCCTCGAGGGTCTAGATGGTCCGCTCGATCTAACCATTAGTTTGAGGATGGAAGGAGGTGCTCAGATGTAGCTGCGTCCCGAAATCCTCCAGCAACCCCTTCTATAGCCAGGAAGTAAACCATGTGTCACGTTCAGAGAAAATAGAAGAAGGTACTCCATGAAAATGCACAATCTCCTAAACATAGAGGCATCCCACTCTCCCTACTGAGCCCTGCTCTCTGATCGGTAGGAAGTGGTCCGACTTGGTGAGTCGGTCAAAAATCACCCAAATCGAATTGTGACTCATGGGTGTACATGGAATACCGATCATGATGTCCTTGGATATCACATCCCACATCCACTCTAGGACCTCTAAAGGCTGTACCAAGCCTACATGTACCTGGTGCTCTACCTTCACTTGCTGATAAGTGAGGCATCGTGCGACAAACTCTGCTACCACCATCTTCATACCTGGCCCCCAATGCTATCGTCGAAGGTCCTGGTACATCTTCCCCACTTCTATATGTAATGCTAAAGGGTAAGTGTGGAAATCCCTTAACACTTCATCCTAAAGTGAAATCGGTACCATGCTACGTCCTCTGAAAAGGATGACCTTATCCCCACCTTAAGAAAATCCATCAGGTGCCTACCCCATGGATATCTGAGTAGGTCGCATCTCGCAGTCAGCTTCCCCATGTTGTGCCTCCCGGACTCGCTGAAGAAGTGTAGGAGTGACTATAAGAGACTGTAGATAGGCTTCTTTATCCCTCACCTCGAATGATATTTGTAAGGCAGCCATGCTGCTCTGTCGCCTCTCCTAGTAGCTGAATGCCGGATCTCTTGCTGAGAGCATCTAATACAACATTCTCCTTACCAGAAGTATTGAATATCTCAATGTCATTGTCCTGGAGGAACTCTGGCCAATGACGTTGTCTCAAGTTCAGGTCCTTCTATGAAAAGATATACATTAGACTCTTGTGATTAGAGTACATGGTAAAACGTTCACCCATCAGATAGTGCCGCCACATAATCAAGGCCAAGACCATTGCTGCTAACTCTAGGTCATGGGTAGCGTAGTTCTACTCATGTTGTCTCAGTTGTTGATAACCATATGCGATCAGTGCCCGCTCTTGCATCAGGACACACCTGAGTCCAGTTCATGATAAATCACAGTAAACTAAAAACCCTACACCATCCTTTGGAAGCCTCAATATGGGGGCCTTAGTCAACCTATTTCTTAGCTCTTGAAATCTCTGCTTGCATCTCTCAGACAACATGAAGGGTTTCCCCTTCTTCGTCAAGGATGATAGTGGTGATGCAACTCTGAAGAATTATGGATCGATCCTCCGGTAGTATCCAGCCAAGCCCACAAAACATTGAACCTCTGTCACACTCGTGGGTGGATCCCAAGAAAGTACATCCTTAATCTTCACTGGATCCACTGCCACTCCAGCCTCCGAGATGACATGTACCAAGAAGTGAACCTCTCAAATCAAAAACTGGCACATTGGGAGCTTACCACAAAGCTGGTGCTCTCGGAGTGTGTACAGTACCACCTACAAATGGTAGGCATGCTCCTCCTTAGTAGTCGAGTAGATCAAAACATCATCTATGAATACTACGACAAAGCGATTGAGGTATGGCTGAATATTCTATTCATGAGACACATGAACATTTATAGAGCATTGGTTACACCTAAGGGCATAAAAAAGAACCCATAGTGGTCGTACCGACACCTGAAGGTCATCTTCTGCACATAATCGTCTTGAAATCTGAGCTGGTGATAGCCTAATCTGAGGTCTATCTTTGAGAACCATCGTGCTCACTTGAGCTGATAAAAGAGGTCATCAATCCTCGGATGTGGGTACTTGATCTTCATGGTCACCTGGTTCAGGTGACAATAGTGGAAAAAGAGCCTAAAGCTCCCATCCTCCTTCTTGGCGAATAGAATTGGGGCTGCCTAGGGAGAAACACTAGGCCAGATGAGTCCCTTTTCCAACAAGTCCTCAAGCTATACCTGCAGCTGGTGAAGCTCATCGAGAGCCATCTTATATACTAGAGTAGATATTGGTGTGATCCTGGTGTACAAGTCTATATAGAATTACACCTCTCTGTGAGGAGGTATTCCTGGAACATAGTCTTGGAAAACATCCGCGTACTGGTCTACCTCTATAGGATAAGTAAGACTCTCCACATCTACTACTCCGACGGTAAGGCATGCCAACTGATGAGTGATCAGTTATACCCTCATCTGATTAAGTCTGTCATGTGCTACAAAGGTTACCTTCTCACCTGTGAGGGTAAACCTGATCTCATCCATGTGGAAACACCACACTTTGTGCCTAATACAGTTAATCTGAGCATGGAATGTAGATAACAAGTCTATACCCACGATGACGTCGTAATCCCTCGACTCTACTCCCGTAGGTGTCTCTAGCCTTAAGGATCGAGCCAACGACTCTGTTAGAATCTCCGACCTCCGAACGCGGGAAGTGGCTATAAAGGAATGACTGGAAACTGTGTCTATAAGAACTACATCTATGGTGGAGTGGACACAAATCGTACCGCGAATCCTCTTCGGAGTGCCATGGTCGTATGCCTCAGCTGCCTAAAGATGAAATATCCCCTGTCCACCTAATCCCCACGGTTGGGTTTGAACTCCTGGTGGTGGTGGAGGCAATACCTCGAAACGTCATCCATCGCCAGTTGCTCGAACAGCTCTTCTGAAATGTCCGCCGACACCCTATGGACAACCTCGATTGAACCTCTGCCTCTACCTAGGAGGTCCCTCAACTGACTTCTGATCATCCATATGGTGGGTCGGATAGTCACGTGCCATGTGACCCTACCCGCTGCATGAGTAGCAATGTCCACTCCTGGCATATAAGTCTCTGCTCTTTGTGCCCCAGAAAACAAATCATGAGTCCAGTGGTCGACCACATGTGGGTTTCGTACTCTTGGACCTCTACGTCATCTATCTACTGCCAGCTGCATAAGACTCCGTTTCATGTCGAGTAGTAGTGGGTCTCGCTGCTGGGAACTGCTCAGCTAAGAAACTCTCCACTAGGAGGTATCTCTCTAAAACCCCCGCCTGTATCTCGATTTTGAGGGAGATCATCGAGGCTCTGATCTCTCGCATTATCCCCTGCTCGATGGTCCGGGCCCGGAACAAATGGGTCCCACACCATATCTGTGGAGTTAGGAGAGAGGTCGGAGAACCTTACATAGTATTGTGCTACTGTCATGCTTCCCTGATGCAGATGTAGTACCTCCTATATCTACACCAAACGAAGGGTGGCTTGAACAAAAGATGCTCAGAACAGACTCTTGAAGTCTGTCCATAGTAATGTTGCCTCGTCGTGGACCTGAAGCATTAGGCTCCACCATCTACCTATTGCTACCTAAAGGAGACTCATATCAAGGATAACCATAAGGTATTCTTGTGTCCCTAGCAGCCTAAAGACTCTCACCACAACCTCCAGCCAATCCTTATCCCCATGTGTGTTTATATCTCCCTTGAACCTAGGTGGCCTCTGGCGCTGGTACTCATGAAATGCGCTCAAGTGAAATGCATCGTCTGTTTCAGGGGATGATGGCATCTGTGGTTCAACAGTAATTGGTATCGTTGGTGCCACTGCTGGTGCCTCAACTAAAAGAGGGACCTACACGGAGGCCTCATCACTTAGTGGGCTGTCAAAGCGTATGAATCTCGGGGCTCTAACTGGTCATCCACGGGGAGGCATCCTGAAAGAAACAGATGCGACACTGTCAAAACATTATATCTGGTAAGCTCGCCTAGTTGAGCTAACAAAAAGGGAATCTTTTGAAACACACATTCAATCAGTGTTTTCAGGCACTAAGTCTTAAATCGGTAGTCAGAGTCTTAGTGTATGGATACGTTGTCTGCCGCACCAATACTAGACTTTATGAACTGAAAAAACACACTTGGTACCCTTAACCTTATAGCTTCACATAAAATAATTATCAGAGTCCTATGTTCTACGGTATAACCGACTCCTCTGAAAAAAAATTTCATGACCCGTCCCCCAGGGCCAGTATCGTGACTACCCCAAGCCCGCCTTGCATAGGCCAAGGGCTAGAGACTAGCACCAAAGGAGATAATCCCTAAAATTTGAAAAAAGCTATGTGAAACTGTATACAAAAGAGTGCGCGTAATGTAAAGGGGTCAGAAATACAATCCCAACAGTAAAGTACAATTCAACTGAAATTGAAGTACAATTGAAGAAAGGAATTAAATAATATACTGGGTTGTCCTCCAGCATTCCCACCTGAAGGGTGGGTATAGATGGCTGCCTCAACACCCCATGTCCGGCCGTCCGCTCCATGTTCGTCTCACCGAGTGGTCCACCTATGAGTACCGTCCAATTCTGCTACTCTCTACCCCGATCAGCACTATCTGTCGTCTACAACCAACATAATGATGTGTGACCATATCCCATGCAGGGGTGAGTATAATGATACTCAGTAGGGACCCCGATACCCTCAAGGTCTCACAAAATCCAACAAGGATAACCACAATGTATAGAATCAACAGATAACCATTACTTAGATATATTCCCATGCATTTACATAATTCATTTAGTAAACCATTTAAATCATGAGGAAAACACAAAAGTCATTGAGCCATCTCAAACCAGTATTTCAATGATTTATAGAAGTACATATGATTAGTTGTGAAGCTAGATCATCGTATTCTATCAAGAGGCACTACTTCTGACCATATAGAGTCTGACCCACACAGGGTCGATAAGAACTAACCCCTAAAATGATCCACACAGGATCTGACCCACACAAGATTAGTATGTGCTGCCCCACATAGGATCGCTGAGCGCTGACCTCCGTATGATCTGTCTCCAACCTCCACCTCACTATCAGCAACTGGATTCCTCGCACCCGGTGCGCTCGATTTCTGTTGAATCTGCCCTCGAGATATTGGTCGTACCTCTACCTCTATTAAAATTCACAAAGAAGGAACCGAAAGGACCTCCATGTCCTAAGTGTTTCAATGCGATGGATGGTGCGTCATTCGAATGCCCGATTTGTGAGTTATTGGCATTTCTGTTCCAGGGGACCAGTGGGTTTTTAGGTTCATACCAACCCGACCATACTCCATATATGTCCAAAAATAATTTGGGGTATTCAAAAAACAAACCTTCTTGCTCTAAGTTCTATGTCGTCGCAGACGGTTCATCGATCGGACTCCCATAGCCCATGATATGGGCGAAAATGTGTAAAATTGGCCAAACGGGTCCGTACCGGGGTCCGACCCGGTCCAAGGAATCATCCTTGCCTGATGGGGCGGGGCAGCCAGAAGGGGCAGCCCGACATGAGGGGAGCATGATAGAGGGGAGCCTGGCCCAGCCTGGCCACCCATGGATCCTCCACCACGGCATGATGGCACCGTGGTCTTGCTGGCCTCCAGGTAGCGTGACGACGTCGTGCCCCCTCCACCACGACTCGGCCTGGTCGTGGCATCTAGCTTCTCTGCACTGTGGGACATTTCCCTTCTCATCATTTTACTTCTGCATCCCTCTTGGCTCTATCCCCCTTCTTTCGAGGAGGTGCGACAGCACCGCACCCCTCCTGCACCGCCGCGGCCCGCCTGTCCGCGGCTCGGTTCCTTACGTGGCACGGTGGTGCCGCGCCCTTATGGCGACCAGACGGCCTTGCGCTGCCGACTTCTTCATGGTCCGAAACTATCATCAACAACAAGAACAACCAATGGTGGAGGTCAGGCCATGTTCGTGCGGTCCGAGCCCTCATCCTCATGGCCATAACATTTGGCATACCATAATCCAGAAATTTGAACGATGAAGAACAGAGGTTTATACTCATATTTAAAATTACTCAAATTCCCCTACCTCCACTGCCAACGATCATTGAAGAAGTCACGGAACAACGGACTTCATTCCATTAACGTCAGACGAAGACGAAGAAGTTTACCTCATCAGAGTTCTTTAAGACCGGAGGTGTTTCCTCTTCATTCCCTGATTGAAGTGGGAGAGAGAGATGTATGTCATTCTTCATTAGAGAAGGGCATTATTCATTGAGAAAATAAAGTTCTCCAAGGGTTCTCCAAAGCTCCACCAAAAATAATGTTCCAACTAGAATAATGTGTTATGCAAACCAATTATTTAATTTTTGTCCAAAATAATTCAAACAATTTCAAATTAATTAATTAATTCCTATAATTAATTTTCACTTTGGCACTCTTATGAGGGAAAGTTGAAAGATAAAATTGAATGAAGAGAGGGTTGTCTTTATTAACTCAAGGGTTGTTTAAAAGTTTCATCCCACATAAATGGGGGTTTTAAGGGGTTTGATGATTCTGTGTGCCCCAACAAATAATATACTCCCAAGGGAGGTTATTTTCGGGTGGGCCCCACCACTAACCCCTCTTATAGGGTTTATCTACCAAGAAATAAAAATAAGCTAACTCTTATTTTTATTTATCTTAATTAAAACCCCCAAATTATAAGTTCCACTCTCTTTAGAATGCAACTACGGTGAAGGTCTCACTAAGCAATCACTGACGTTGCGAGTTCAACAATGCCCTCATATTTCAATTCCGAGCACCGGTTCAAAAGTTATAAAATCTTGTACGTACGGTTACTGAATGTACCTGAAAAAACACCAGAAATTCATTCTAGGCACACCGAGACTCGAAATCAAGTGCCACCATAAATTGCAAACTCGCAAAATTCCCATGTTTTTAACAAAAAAATTTCCATGGAAATTCCTAGTCTTTACACATAAGCATTTCATATGGGTTATCACAAATTTTTTCCCATTCCAATTTAAAAAATTTCAAATCATTATATTGATAACAAATTATGAAACCAAAAAATCACACACATATATCTGAAATCATTTTATAAGAATATTAAATATATCTAATATCAATACACAATCATTAACCACAAATCTTTTTTTATATAGAGTACATAAAAAACTTATTTTTATATTGATATTCAATACCGCCCTAAATTTTTTTAAAATGAAACACATCATATAAATATCTTATATAAAATTATTCTTCAAATCATGAGGAGGGGAACCAAAAAAAAGTGGGAGCTTAGATGCTTAGTAAGTGTTATGATGTATGATATCATTCCGTAATGTTATGTATGAATAAAATGAGAATCAATTTATGAGAATATTATACTATCAGTTAAAAATCATATCCTAAAATTCATATATGTTAATTATGTATAAAATATAGAAAATATATAAGACATAAGTTGTAGAGAAATAACATATCAAGTATCATGATATCATAACATAAATATAAGATCATTTTATAACGGGAAACAACAAAAAGTGTGAAATTGTTGTAAACATTAAAATATTATTCCAAGGATATCCACAAAGATATTCTTTATATTTTAACCTTGCATTAACCACCTCTATACCTATTTATGTATCGATAAGATTACATATGTACTCCTTGTCGGGATTCGAATAACGACCCATATACAGATTAAGCTCACAAACATTCATCATTTTTAATTGCATTTTATTATTTTAAAGGATCAAATAATCAAATATTTCTAATAAATTCATTTTTACGCTATAATATCACGAAATCATTTATTATTTTAATATTAATTATGCAATAGAAAAAAATCAATATTTCATAATCATAATAATAAAAAATGTGTAAAATAAAAAAATCATGTGTTCATTGGGTAAAATCGATAGTGAATCGTAACTGACATAAAATTATATTTTTTGGAATGAGAATTTCCCAAAAATAAAAGTGGAGCATTTTCTAAATAAATAAACATTTTTTTATGAACTGAATTATTTATAATTAAATAAAAATTTATAATTTTTTTTTATTTTTTATAAAATAACTGTAATGAAAAAAATATTGTAACCTATTTTCAATTTATTTCTTTTTTGAATTGTTATATGATATGTTGGATCCATTCTTCAAGGGCTGAATAGTTTTTTAGTGCTTGTAGACTAGATACATACCTGATTCCTATATTATATTTTTAAAGAATATATATATTTTTTTCAATAATATCAGTAATACCACTAGAAAATCTATATATATTAATCTTATTACACATCATAGACTCCTAGGAATGGAAGCCAAATATGGGTCTTCTTAATTTCTCAAAAAATAATAAGCAAATAGGAAGGTATCATTAATTTATAAGCATAATCATGGAATGATAAATTACCCAAAAGAAAAGAAATGTAAATAAGTTGAAAAGAATAATAAAAAATTAATTCATATAACTGAAAAAAATACATCTAATCTATAACATGTCAATTCGAATTGGATAATTCATTAACAATGTCGAATGTTAAGTAACTTAAAACAAATTCAATTTAATCAATAAACAATAAATGAAATGAATAAATAAATATTATTACTGTAATAATCTCAGGGAAAATAGGAAATTAATTCTCAATGAAGGAATGTATTAGTTATTATACATCATGATCTCAGACGTTGTAATACCTCATATATCCATACCTTTCACAATAATGTTTAAAACAAATGGGTAGGTATAATCTAGAAACCCATATTACATTGGAAAGACAACTAATTAACCTAATGAGATTAAATATACATCAAGTGTCTTTCTTTAACTAGGTCCATACCTATCTTACTTCCCGATTAATTCTTCATATATTTATTAATTGATTTAATTCATGTACAATATGCCTTATCAACAAATAATCATATTGATTAAAAGAATATTGATTAATCAAAATTTATCCAGTCTATAGAATAAAAATAAATGTAAAAAATGATATGTAGACATGATATATATTTTAAGAAATATGTATATACAGGATAAATTACATAGATATTTAGTGGACACCTAATGTGCAATGATCATTCAAAAGTGAATCTTTTATTGGAATGTTAATGATTACAAAAAAGGAATCATGAAACTGAATTCCAAGATATATATTGGTCAAAATGATCGTAATCCATCCTTTGAAATGATAAATTTTATATCAATACATCAGATGACAATTTATGTATAGTTATAATAATGGGTCATTATCATTAATAAATATAAAAATCATAAAAATTTCATTAAAATAATTATTTTTGAAATTATCCTTTTAACATTTAAAATATCTTTTAAAAATTAAACTATTTTAGATTAATAGGATAAATATTATCGTTAAAAAATAATTTTTTAAACCATTAATGGGATCATAAATTAAATGAGAGGTCATTATGGTAGGAAATTCTATACATTTCATTTATGATAAATAAAAAATTCCATTTACACTGTTTTAAAAAGTTATAAAATATCTCCATTAATAATATGAAAACAATATTCCTTTCAAAATAATTATTAAAAAAATGATATGACAATTCCATGTATCAAATGTAAATATGTATAACATTAGTGAAAATGAACATAATATATTCCTATGAGATTACACAAATGATCTGACAATTTCAAAGATGATGAAGATGTGTTATAACCAAAGAAAAGAAATTAAGTTATTATGTTCTTCACTAGTTGGTAATTTTTATTTAAAATTAACTTAGGTAAAAAATAGTATAAAAACATAAGATACCACAAATTTTAAATTATTTTTGAAATTTATTATAATATGGGAAGAATATAGACAATATAAAATCAATTTGGTGCATAACATTATAATATCCCTTATTAATGTAAAATTGAGACAAAGTCCCTTACCATATTATTTTTTTGGGTTAACATGGTCTATCATCCTATATAATCATTTTATTTATGTTATTAATTTATTAAAAAACCATATTAATATTTATATTATCATACAATATCCTATTGTAACATTTTACTTCTACTTAATTGTGAATCATTCATTATTTTCATTGTTTCGGGTGTTAATTTCCTTTTTTCCCAGACATGTTTTTCATAAAAGACCATTTTATTCGGTATAGGATACAGATTCATCATTACAAAAATGTTTTCAGTGTTATAAATATCACTATTATTAGTGTATTAAATTTTTTAATTATGATTTATATTTGAATATAGAGAATCAATCACATATCTTAATGGAGATGGCAGGAAATATGAATGCATGGGCGACGTTATCATTACCTTAATTGGTGAAAGGTTAATGAACGGTATGATATATTAACAATGAAAAATCAATATAATTTAATATATAATTATATATCATTTATTAATTAAATTTACCCTTTTTAAATTCCATGTAAAGAGTTATTGAAAAAAGAATCACACCAGTTTGTTAGGGGGTAATTCATTGTATACATGAGGGATGCTATCATACATCAAATGAAATTGAACATAAGAATGTAAATTTGACACTAGAATTATATGGGTATTAAAATATCATAAATTTAATTTCTGTTGGTTAAATACATCCTTATATCCTTCGATGAATGGTGGTTATGGAAAAGGAATTAAAACAGTTCACGAATCACTAGTCCTCCGTACACGTGATCGAAAGACTCATATCCCATTCGATTTAAAATTATATGGATTAAGGTTATTAAATTATAATAATAAAATTTTATGATATCTTAGATACTTTTATTATTATATTTTCATGAATAAATTTTATTTTTTGGCGGTCAAAAATAAATAAAATGATAATTTTTGGTTAAGAACATTACCTTGTCTTCAGAATTTTTTTTGATATTCACACAAATCATACCTTGGATTTATTTTTGACTAAAATAAGGGATATATTATATTGATAAATTATTAAAGAATTTATTCGTGTCTGCTTTATGTTTTCCAATTTTCATTGTATGTGTGAACATGGGACGATATGGGTGGCATTTTATATGTGGGGGATATGACACATATGAAATTTTTTATAAGATTAAATTACACATGCATTTTTATCATGGAAGAATCATCTAAATGTTTACATTATAAAAATATACAGGTTTTAATTTTTATCTATGTCTATATGTTTTTTTAAAAGTTTTTAGGTTATTTTAGCCCTAAACTATTAGATTAACCCATTACTAAATCAGTTTGTAGCTTTACTATGCTAATAAATTTTTACATTGTTTGATTTTTTTAATGAAAGTAATATTTATTAAAATATTATATAATTTCAATAACTATTTTTACTAATATTGAACCCAATTTTATAAATTAAATTCAAATAATTATCCTAATGCAATATAAAATTATATTTGTCGACGCAGCGAAAAATTAGGTTTTCCAAGAGAATATTCTATTAAGTATAATAGGATTTAACATCAAAATTTACTGTGAAATTGATAAATCTGACCTAAAATAGTTATATTTTAATATAATTAAACTAATTTTAATTTAAAACAATTTTATAAATAATTTTCCTTTTTTTAATTATTTAAAAAAATCCATTTTTAATTACAAATATGTATTTTTAATTATTCACCAAAAACTAAAACATTTTAGAGAAATATAAAAAATTAACATTAATGTAATTTTGGTGTTATAGTTTAAAAATAAATTAAATTTTCTCCAATTAATTATATAAAAGTTTTAAAAATTGGTTTGTAATAATGTTGGTAAAATGCCAGTAAACTGCCTTTTAGAAAATATACTGTTATTTATTAAACATATCTTCCTTTTTTAAATGATTATTATTTTATTATTAATAAATATATATTTATAATTTCAATATACTTGTTATTATTATTAATACACCCTAATATAATGTCTATATTTCAACAATACACTATATTAATGCTCATTTAGACTTGATATTACATGTTCTATAAGCTATCAAATAGATTATATTTAATGATTATTATGTAGTGTGGTGTTTATGAAAATTGTTTTCTGTCACATATGCTATCCAATAAAATATTATTATATTTCAATATAGGCACTAAATCCCCTCTATAATAAAATTTTACCCTTTACATTTTTCTTTTCCTCATAATTGAAGGGTTTGATATCTAAAAATTACATTATTGAAAATCCAAATCATAAAAAGGGATCATAAAACATCCTCTTAATAAGATAGAATGTGAAGTAAAAAATCTTACATTAAAAACCACATATCTATGACTCTATGTATGATTTCATTGTTTTTAAATTGATTGTATGGATATTGAATAAAATTAAAAATAATTTTACAAAATTATAGAGTTTATTAATTATAAGAAGTAAATTAATCAATTGGATATTGAAACCATATATATCATAAATTTATCATGATTTAAAATTCCATTTGATTCATCATATATAATTCTAATATTATTAAATTTATGTTATTATATCCTTCTCCAATAGTTGAAGAATAATATTACTATATAATAGTTTAATGAATTATTCTTACTTGAAAAATTTATTTTTAAAAAGGAATATTTTATCCTCTGTAATGCATTATTCAATTTTCAATTCACTATTTATTCTATGAAATAAATATATAAAAAGGTAGTTTTATACCTATAGCACAAAAATTCACTTTTAACAAATCATATGACCTATAAAATAGTACCAGTTTGTTACATTTTTCTCAAACTATTTTCCAAAAAAATATGGTTCACACATGTTATCTACTATAATATATTAATATATAAACCTCAACTATAACACCACAGGTTTATCATTAATGTTTATTCATGAAATAATTTATGTTACAATATTCACACAATAAACATATGTTCACATAGGTTAATGGTATGTGTTAAACCCTTATCATTCATTAGTTGTCGGTTCAAGCCCTTTAGCTTTCCTGAATGTGATGAGTTGTCACACAATATGCTAGTTATCCATTTTCAAAAAATATATTATTATAATTCCAATAACAATCACAAATTGCAATAACCCATAGTTATATAAATATAAAAGGAGGAAACCCCTAAATGTTATTAATACATTTATAATTATTCCTACAAAAATTAAGAGAATTTTTCCATAAATAAATTTCTTACTAAAACTTATACTAATCTAAATGGTGGCATTCCAATTAAACATTTCCAAAAATATCATGAATCATGATAATTTACTACATTTTTTAAATATGGATTTTTTATTCATTGAACATTTGATCTATGTTAAACTTACAAAACTTTTATGCTATACATAACACTTATGTTAATGAATAAATACATGTATCTGAAATTTAACACAATCCATAAATGATTCATATTTCATATCACGAAAATTAAATTTGTAAGTGTCCATATAAAATAAAAATATTGAATACTTCATCATTTTCATTCAACGTAATTCCATCTATGGACTAAGCATTAACCGTTAGCCGAGTCAATTGACATAGATAATTCTTAGGTTCAACAAATTTTAGAAAATCAAATCTAAATGGATCCCTAAGATGAAATTTAATTGCTTCCATCATAAAAATAATTTTTATTCAATAAATCAATAATTTGTTACATTAATTTCCAGACACAAAATATATTATCATTCCACTCAAACAAATTTTAGGGTTCTCATTCCACATTTTTTACATCATGGAAGTCAATCCTTCCTTCCCCCATGGTCTCTATCCCTAGATCTTTTAGCAGACTCCCTCACTCTCTTATTTGGTGAGTGTAGGAGTTGGATAAGTTATATGTTGTTATCATATTTTGGGATAAATTAATAGGAATAATCAGGATATTTTTCACTCTTTTTGTCATTTGAAATTTATTTTCACAATCACTCCATTTTCAATAATATAAATTTTTTATACAAATCCTACTAGTTTTAGTCATTGACTAAAACCCAAAATATTATATTGAGAAACAATAATAGTAGTGAGAAACTGTATATTCATTTATATGATGTGAATGTCATGAGAAATAATTTTCCATATTTGAAACCATATTCTTAATTAGAATTATTCATTATCATTGTTTATTCAAAATATTAATAATTTTTTGAAAATAAAATATGAATTATCCAAATTGTTACCCCTAGGAGTGTCATACCCGGTGTGTAGTAAGGCCCCTTTTCATGAACAAGGTGATAATTTGTTAAAGACCAATTCAGCCTCATTAGGGTTATTACCCCAATGCTCATTTATAATTGAACAAGATCAACTGGTAATTTCACTAAAATTATGTATTTTATGAAAAAAAACATAACATCAACCATGCTAAAAATTTTAGTATGTTCTTCTTAACATATACCCAAATTTTATCATAGTGTTATTTTCCTTAATCCATGTTTCCTAAAACAATTTTCATACGGTTACACAATTGTACCACTAATACAAACAATAATGTCCTTCAATCTCAAAAACTAGTATGGATGTCATACCTTATTAAATTGGCATGTGATACAAGTAATTTCATCTAAAAGGACAATATAGTTTACCAGCACTGGTAAAATAAATACAAATATGACTCCCATATTTCATTTGAAATTAAAAAATTAATTTTTTCTAAATAATATATGTATTCCCTCTAGAATATTCTATCATATTATTCCTAGAAAACATATCAGATTCTATTGAAAGGAAACAAATTATGGGTTATCTAAAATACTCAGTAAGAGTTAACTATAACAAAATTCATCATTAATAAATATTCATAATATTTGAAAGGTAAAAAATGAAGCACACATGACATTAAATATATTTGACTAGAATAATCATAATTGGATGTTAAATAGCATAATAAAATTCATATAATAAATACCAAGAGAATCATAGCATGATAATACCTAATCAAAATTTAAGTGTAAATTAATGAAAACATAATATATTTAGTGAATAAACTAAGAATGAAATTAATAAAAATATAATATCACTCCAAAAACATAATTGATAATAATAAAATAATTTTCAATTAATAAAATAAATAATTAATTCATGTTATGATCATATAAGTCATGAAACCTCTACTATAAATCCTTTATAAACACATTATAAAATTTATGGGTTGGTATACACTAGAAAACCATATAAACAAGGATATATAATAGATTAATCTCATGATATCACCAATGAGTCAAGGTAATATCTATAACTAAGCCCTAAAAAATCCTATTTCCAATGTAATTCCTTATATATCAAATAATTGATTTAATTCAAGAATAATAATAATTATAAATAAATATCTATATTGATAAAAGAATACATATTTATCAATATTTAACAACATAGTCAAATATAATTTAATTTGACAACCCCTATTTAGAAATTATATATATTTTAAGATAAATGTAAACCAATGACAAATTATATTTATATTTATTGATATATTGATCACCATTGTTCACGTGAAATTGAATACTTTAGGGTAATGATAATGACTAGAAAAATTAATCAACAAGGTGAATGTAAAAAAATTCCATTGTAGATATTATCATATACCATCCACAAAAAGAAATAGTGTCTTATAAATACAATATATACCATGTTGCGTATACTTCAAATATATTCTCATCAGAATCCATGAATAAAAACACCCTATAAATGACATTAAAATCATTCTTGATGAAAATATCCTTTTAACATAAAAATATTTCTTTAATGATATTCAAGAATATTAAAACATAATTTATTTTAATTTTTTTTAAAACAAGTATAAATAGATTTACTGAAATGAGTTTTCATTATTACACAAAATTTATGTACATTTGATATATGATAGAAAACATTCATTTAAAATGGTCATGAAATGGGTAAAAAGAACCAAATTCAGAAAGAAACAAGATTATCACATTAAGTACATTTGGAAAAAAAATTAAAAAATAGGAATATATTATATTAATAAATAAATTGATAAATATTTTATAAACTGAAATCATTTTCTAGAAACAATTATTTTGAGAAAAAATATTTTTTACCAAAGAGAGAAATGATTTTGATTTTAATAAAATAATTTTCCACTAATTTTATGTTTCAAGGATGGAAAATCATATTATTTAATTAAAAATTAAAAAATTAAAAGATGAGTAGAAAATGAATATGATTTATTTTTCAATTATTGAATAATATAGTCTAATGTAAATTCAATCATAAAGAGTCTCAATTAAAATGATGTTGGTAAATGAACCATTAGAAATATCATAATGCTGAAGTGTGAATTAAATAATTAATCTGTTTCTTATTTATAATTTAGATCTAAATAAATAATTTTTAAATAAAATATATTATTTCAAAATTCAGTTCAAATATGATCTAAGAATATCATAGACAATAGAAATGTAATATAATTAAATGAAAAGAAATGATGTTTTGAAATTATTTGTTACATAGAAATTATAATCTCAAATCCCATTAGGTAAGAAAATGAAATAGAACAACAAATAAAGTGAAGATTGAAATATTTAGGATATTACACCTAAATGGTTTAGTATATTTTTCCATATAAATTAATTTAGGTGTATAATATTACAATATGCCTTAATGACTAGATGTTGAGACGAAGTCCCTTACTGTATAGTTCCTTTTGGACGGAAATTTTTTAACATCCGTTATAATGGTTTTATGAACAGTATAAATTTACAACATTTCCATATTCATTCTTATAATATTATTCGTGATTCAATTATTACACTTTACCACAAATTAGTTATCAATATTTCATAATTTTCATTGTCAAGGGTGTTAATTGCCTTTTTTTCTCATGCATGGTTTTTCATGAATGTTATAGTTCATGGGTATAGGATATAGATCCATTATATAAAAAATTATTATAAATTTATATGTTACATCTTTTCATTAGATTCATTTGTAGAATAATTATTAAAATCGGACCATGGATAATGGATCACTTTGCTTATTAGAGACAATATTTCATATGTACAGATGAAAATACATATAATTTAATTAATCATGCTAAATGTAACCAAAATTTTTCATATATTAATTTTTAATAATCAATAACTTGTAATATATTTCAAAAATATTCATTAAATTTATCCATTTTTCATTCCATGTAATAAATATTTGAATGATGAATCACATCCCTTCGTGAGATAGTAGATTATCATGCACACCATGTTTTAAATGAAATGGAATATAAGAATTCAATTTTATATTTATGATTAATAGATATAGTAATATCATAAATATCATATTCATGTGTTTTATCAAAAATTATATCCATCCTTTATTTTTAGTGATAGACAATGAATTACATCGGTTTGTGAGGAAGTATCATTCTCATTGAATAGAAGAAGAAATTGATATAGAATTTTTAAAAACCTAAAATCATCAATGAATATTTTATATAAAATTTATATTATATTAAAAGGATTGAATATGATTTTTGGGAGATAGAAGAATAAATAAAATTGGAATTATTGTTTAGAAACACTACATTTGCTTAAAGGATATTATTTTGGTTTGAACCACATTCCTCTCTAAGATGGTCTGATGATCAAAGAAGTGGTCTAGACTATTGGGAGGGTATTAGTAAAATTAATTTCATATGTATGGGAAGAAAAAAATGGATTTTTATGATTGAATATTGGATTAGTGGGTAGCCTTTTAAAAATCGGGGAGATGGAACATATTGAATTTTTGGAAAAACACAATTACAACCATGTTTTTATAATGTAAAAAGAAAACAACGATCATTTACAACTATTATATATTATACGGTTGATATATGGCCCTAAATTAGGTTTTTACAAGTTTGTAGGTAATTTTAACTCGTATGTATAGATGCTTTTGATATCAAAATCCAATATAAAATTGATTCTAATAATCTAAAATTTTATATTTTACACTTATTGAACTAATTTTACATCAGAAATGTTTTAATATGTAATTTAATAATGTTAAATTATTTAAAATAGATTATAGTTTTCAACAAAATATAGTATTTTCAATATTCAACAAAAAAAGAAACATTTCATATAAATACCAAAACATAAACCAAATATACTATTTATATTATATTTTATAAATAATTTCCCTTTAATCTAAAAAATTATATTATTTTTAAATGTTAATTTCAATTTATGTACTCATAGTGTGAATAAATCATCTTTTAGATGAAATATATAGTTATTTAGAAAACAATTTATTTTGTTTAACCAGATTATTATTTCATTTATAATCAATTAAAACCCATATTTTTCATATATTTTTTATAATATTAATATACTCCAATTTAGTAGCTATATTATAGTGATATACTATATCACAGTTTGTTGAGACACAGTGTTTCATGCTCTGTAAGCTATCAAAGGTATTAAATTTAAAGAAGTATATTTTGTGGGATGTTTAACCTTAGCGTCGCGTGTCACATATGCCATCAAATACATTTAATATATTTTAATAGTTCTCAGTGTAATAAGTTAAATATATATATATATTAAATAATCATCACAATAATGAATTTGTTTTACCAGGGAAAATTTCATTCATGTTAGAAACATTAAAACAATTATTATATTCCAAAAGGCTATTACTGATTACCTAATTTAGAAAAATAAATGATTATTTATATTAAATATAAATGTAAAATTTTAATCATGGTTATATATGATATTAAAAAATCATAGTCATAAAAAATTATGTATTTTTTAAATAAAAATTGATATAAAAGAAAAATTTTCCCACCCAAATTAAAAAACAATGATATTTTTCTAAATAAAAAATCATTACGAATTATTAATATTTAAATATATGAAATAAAATTTAAAAAAAAATTATTTTTATAAATAAATACTTTATAATAAAATAAATAAATAAATATATAAAAATATATCATTTAAAAATATCATCATAAACATAGGTATAAAAATCCATGTTAAAATTGTGAATATTAAAAAATCAGCTTACTTTTGGTGTGACAAGCTTCATAAGTGATTTTAAAATTTGATAAAATAAAAATAAATTCATTATAAATCCATACCAAAATCATATAAATACTTATAATTTTATATATAAAAATTTTATGATACAAATAACTTTTTTATCAACAACAGTTCATCAAAACCATTGTTCTTCATGATAATTTGTTTTTAATATATGAATCATTTCTATAGTTTTTTTGTGAATATTGATTACACTAAAATAATCTAGAAAACTAAAATCATTATATTGATATCAAATTATTATTTACAATCACAAATATTTAACATTCCTTAATCATTTATATTGCAAACCATAGAACATCTCTTATCATAGGCGTAATATCGACCAATATAAGAGGGTGTTTTAATGACCAAATGAGTAAGAAGAATATCTATAATAATAATAATATAACAATTATAAAATTTATTTTATATTCATCCTTAAATTCAATATATTGAAAATTAAATATATCAGTGATGGAGAAGATAGTCCATACATACACCTTAATAATACCTCTATTTTCTAATGATATAAATAAAAATAATGTAGAATAAATTTTATATTTATATAATAATTATAATATCATAAATATAATATATATTAAATATATCCATAATTATAATTATTTTTGTGAGTTAGTTAAAAAATAATAATCATATCTCTACGTAGAGGTCATAGTATACATGTACACTTAAGTGACATTTGCATTCCCCATTTAATATAATGGTGGTGGAAAATGGATTTACCATAATAATAAAAAGATATCAAAAAATTTAAATTATTCTAGATTAATTATTTCATGAAAGATGCAATTGATTTATATGACTTATAAGAAGAAATAATATTTTAAAATGTCTGGTAAGATGATTAAAATATCCTTTAGAGCCTACCTTTTGATTACACATGATGAAATCATAGGATAATTGTAGGTTTATAGAATGAGATGATGAATGAATGTTTTGAAGATAGAAATGTGTTTTTCAATGTATTTACTTCCCTTTATTCATAAATGTTTTTGAATGAATATATTAAATAGATGACCTTATATATGGGGGGTGATGGACATAAATGGAATTATATAAAATATTTCAATATTATAAAGTGTTTTTTTGTTAAATTCCAACCAAATAGAAAATTAATCCTCGGTAGGATGATATATGGTTGATATATCATCTCCCATCATTATATAAACATTTTTATGTGGAATTTATAGTCTTATATCTTAGTTTACATAATTTTTCAAACCCTTTTTACCTTATTCGTGGTACCAAATGATTACTTTTTTTACTATTCAAAATGAAAAAAAATGAAAGTGGCCACATTTACTTTTTTGAAATTACTAATATAAAATTAAATAATTTTTTGTTCTGAAATAAAATTTCTAAAAGGTGACCAATTAAATTTCAAAAGAAATGTAAAAAATGAATAATTTTTTTCTTTCGAAATATATTATGTTAATAAAAAAATGAGTATATATTCATTCTATCCCCCATTAAAACTAATATATTAATGATAAAATATTTTATTAAAAAAATATTCCATATAATTAAATAAAATAAAAAATAATTAGATATATACTTAATTTATTAATATCAATACCCACAGAGAAAATAAAATAAAATTTTAAGAATAATTACTCTTTTTAAAATCATATAACATTATTTTAAATATAAATAACTGGATAGATAATGTAGGAATGATAATTAATTAATTAATAATAGATTAAATTTATTATTATCTATCTCAATTATAGTGGTATTTTTTGTGTCTAAAACTTCATAATACCTATAAAGAAAAAATATCTTCTAAAAATAATAATTTTAATAATTAATTTATTTTGTTATGTGTTAGTAATTATTTCAAAAGAACTATTCAATTAAATTGATTTAATAGATAAAATTATATGTACATTTATGTATTTAGTTATTAACATTCATAACCATTAATAAAAATTCCATTTTGTAATAGGTATAATATATCTTGGTTAACGTAGAATAAGGGTTGGGTATAATTAAATGTATGAAAAAACAATTCATAGGAATAGATTTAAAATATCATGATGTTATTTTTTTTCAAATAATATGTTCTAATTATAAATATTATTAATTTATGAGGATTTATAATCACAACTAATCATTAGGGAATTTATAATATATGAGAAGGTATTCACAAATTTTTTTAAAACACTATGAAAAGTCCATTATATTTAGAAATATGTAGTGTAAAAATAATAATATTGTGGTTTGGTAAAAGAAAAAGAGGGATTTTAAAGGCCTATATTAGTTTCAAAAGAAAACTATTCAAAATTTAAATAGTGAAAAATAATAAAGTATAGAAAAAATAGATTGGAAATAATATTTTATTCACAAATCAAAATTGTATTAATGGGTATGATAAGAGTTTGTATTTTGGGAATAAGTCCCTAATGGTGACAATAAAATTTTTTAGATGATTTTGTATGATGAAAAATCCAGTTGACTCTGTAAGTTGTGATATCCTAGAATATGCTCTCATATAGTATGTTTAAAATGTTCTAGGGGACATGAATTGATAAACTATAAATAGTTTAGAGTTATGAATGCACTATAAATTTATCATGATATTTCATGTTGAGGGTGGTAACATTGAAGTGGGATTCAAAAAAATTTGGGCAAAAATATTTTGAGGATTTGAAAATTTTTACAAAACTGGTATTTTTAGAAATATATTATAAAAAATTTTAAAATTGTTATAATTTGTGAAATATATACTATTTTATGAATAAATTGACGATTTTTTAAATAATTTCTTCTAAAAACTGTATGTTTCATGGAAGTGAAAAGTTATACAATGATGTTGTAATGAACTGCCACATCTCATTTCCTTGAAAGTAAAATGAGTCATTACTGGGCCTTAAACAATATCCCCATGATTCCAAAGACTAGTAATGAATGATGGAGGGTTTCAAAGAAAGTGGGGGATAATTTACCCTTTAATATATAATAATAAAAACCCGACTAACCACCCACAAATAACTCACTACATGATGCATGAAATAAACTAAGAAATTTTGAAATCTATCTCATTACAACAACCAACCAAGGAATGCTAAAACAGAATACAAACCATAATTGATATAAATAGTGGAAATATAATAAATAAACTCCAAGACTAAAACAAGACACCATGATCCACAAGATTCATGATCCAACATCACCAAGTTGTCCAAGGTATCATGACATGGTGCTAAAAAGTTTGATACTTTATGTTTTCCTAAGCCTGGGGAGATAGAATATAGAAAAGCACCAAAGTTACAAAGTAGGGGTGAGTGTATAACTCATTAGGTTTTCCCAATGACTTACCTTCACATGATAGTAGGATTAAAAGGTTAGAAACACACACACACACACACACACATATATATAACTATTTATATAAATGGATTTTGGAAAATATTTTATAATGAAATATATACAGGTTCCAAAAAACATTTACAACCAAGTGAAAGGAAAAATAAATGAATCTAATTATTAATACGTTTTTTTCAATGAAATAACGAATAGTGGCATAGAAAAAAATTCTTGTTTTAATTTTGGCTTACCCATTCTATAGTTCACAACACACCCACACATACATGCTTTGTTTGACAGTTCCATACTCATGAGCAGTCTCTTGTCCAATTATTTTGTGTCCCAATGAAACATGTCCCTGATTAAGAGTCATGAACCATGTAACCCAATGTTACACATACCTTATTCAAGGTCACTTCAAATATGAACTCACACAACCCCATGTATGCCAAACCATTTGAAATCACCAAATCAAACTATTTCAATAAATCTTCTTTTTTTATTGAAAACCAATGAACATACCAATTTCAAAGAAGCCATTTTATTTCAATATAACATTACCTTATATTAAAAAGGTCTAATCCAAACGATGTTCGACAATTCAATTAAATCACTATTTTAAAATCTATATTTTATAATTAAGAACCCAATCACATTATTCAAATGCCCAAATTTCCAGATTTCCCCCTATTTGCCAAACCATAAAAAAGAATGGTTTCCAACGATTGTTAATTAGGAAAATCAGAACCCATTCATCACAAGATATTCAATTCGAAAAATTCCCATCAATTCTACTAAGTAGAGTCAAGAGAAAAGCAACATTATTTAATGTTTTTTCCAAAACCAGACAATGGATGAATAAAGCTTAAGAAACCCAAGTCAATTCATCACAAAACCATTTTCAATCTCTTCTCCTATCAGGAAAAGACAAAACACCAAATTATTTAGAATCAAAACTCATATATCTACCAATAATGTGTGTATATCTGAGAAACTGTGAAGAGATGAGAAGTAGATCTTAGTATATCTGTGAAACCGATTAAGAAAAATGAAGAACGATCACATAGATCAAGAACCCGGGTTCAAATACTATGGGAAGCCTTTTTATTGACATAATATTTATTGAGAGAGGTTCTTATACTGTTGAGGATGAGAAATCACTAGTATAGAAGCATAAAAGTAAAAAAGAGAAACATAAACGCAAAAACGTGTGAGATCCTCAATTTTTAGGATCTCATTTAAACCATGTGCATAGTTAGTTAACACGATTAGACAATCCAGGAGCCAATCATATGTTAGCTACTAGCTAGGAAGACCCTCGCATGGCCTCCTCACGTAGTTTTCTAACTGTGCACACACTATGCTGAAGCTCTCTAACTGAAATCTTCTTTTATTCACATTTTCAACATATATTTCTACATGGTTTGGATAAACTATTCACAACTCATTCGCCTCTCCTTTTGTCCCAAAAATATAGTGAATGATCACCAAATTCTCCCAACATTCCCTCTTATGGATAATATCTATAAAAACTAAAAGAAAGGGTTACGTACAAAATTTCAGTGTACTAAATTTTCCCTATCATCTATATTTTCATATATGAAAAGTAAAAGACCATTACTACTCTAAAAGAGTTATGGACATTACAAATTAATTTCCTTCTCATATTCCCATAACTCTTTCGAAATATGACCATGCTGCCATAATAACCACACCAAACCAATGATTTTTTAACACACGATATTCTCTTCCCTATCAATAATATGTACCAATATATGTATAATTGTATCATTTTACTCTAGGACATCGTGATCCCATCAGATCACGTGGTCTATATTAGAAAGATACTTTTTTCAACTTAGATGTTTGGAAAACATTATATACCGAACTGAACCATGGTGGTAATACCAACTAATATTCCACCACTCCGACCCATCCTAGTATATCAAATAGGCCTATATAATGAGGAGATAATATTCCCTAATTCCAAAAAATATTTGGTTCCATATCTTAGATAGATCCCAAAGTACACATGATCACTCACAAAAAATGACAACTGCCTTCTATGATGATTTACATAAGATTTATTAAAACTCTATTCCATATTCATCCTCTTTCGAATCAACTAGATCTTCACTATTTTATCTTGGACAAGGATTTTTCCAACTAGCGAAGTCTCTATTATTTCCACCCAACATAGTGGAGAACAACAAGGATCCCCATACAGTGTTTTAAACAGATCTATATGAATCGAGTCTTGAAAACTGTTCTTATATGATTACCCAGCTCTGGGTAACTGCTCATCCCATGTGCCACCAAAATCCATTACACAAGCCCACAACATGTCTTCCAGTGTTTGTATCATCTGTTCAGACTAGCCGTTTGTCTGAGGATGATATGCTATGCTCATAGTCAACTATATCCCACCAGATTTATGAATGGATGTCATGAAATGAGAAGTAAACCTTGAATCTCTATCTAACACGATTGCAATTTTTAGGCCATGTCTCATTACTACTTCTTGGATATAAATTTTGGATAGATCCTCTACCATATGAGTTTCATAAAAAGGGATTAAATGGGTAGAATCAGTATGTCGGTCCACTCTCACCCAAATGGCCTCATGTTTCCAATCCATTAATAGAAGACCTAAAACAAAATCAATTACTATGTATTCCCATTTACACATTAGAATAGGTTAAGACTGCAACATACCTGTAAGTCTTTGATGTTCAAATTTAACCTACTAATATGTTATGCTTTGTGAGATGATCTCCTCCACCTTTATTTTAATACCGCTCAACCAAAACTATGCCTTCAATGCCTTATACATATTTTGTGTACCAATATTTAAAAATCATTAGTATTGTTGGTAAGAAAGAAGGCGTTTTTTTTGATAGTCCATAGGTACAACCATATGATCTCTAAAACACAAAATTCAACTCCCATTAAATTTCCATCCCTCAATGGTCTTCCCACCATTGAGTATTGAACACATAACAAGATAGTATAAATCATAAGGTTGTCCTATTTTACCATATTTACAAAATAATTAAATGGAATATGTTAAAAGAAAACTACAACATCACCTTTGACATCACATTCCACATGCATTTTGGCTATGATCAACATCAACTTCCATTCATCGGAAGCTTCATTCACCAACTAAGAAAATAAATTTTTATTCAAATATTCTTCCACTAAATTCCATTTTCCTGCGACATAAATCATGTAAAAGTCAATAATCTAGAGATATATCATCCATATCCTTTTCCATAGATTCAAATATCACGGGGAGAAAATATGTTTCAAACTTTTATGATTTGTAAACATAGTTAATTTCTCACGAAAGAGATAATGTCTCTATGTTTTCAATTTGTGGAAGACTACATCAAACTCTAAATTTTTTGTCAGGTAATTATTCTCATGAACCCTCAACTTCTTTGAACCATAAGCCATGACGTTGTATCCTTGAATGAGAAAACAAACCAGCCCATATTTTGAAGCATCATAATACAACACATACCCATGTATTGATTATAGAAAAATCTAGGTAGGTACTAATGTAATCCAAACATTATGTTCCTGGAAAGGCTTCTTTCATTCCTCTGTCAATTAGAATATAGCTTTTTTCTTGGTTAGAGATATCATTAAAGAATATAGTTATGCTAAATTATGCCAAAAGAATCATTTTTAAGGATCTAGACGAAAAAAACTCTATATCTCAAAGACATTCCTCAGTGGTTTCTATAAGACAACAACTTCTATTTTTCTGGATCTACAAAATCACTTTTCTTAGAACTAACATGGCTAAAAAAACGTACTTCCTATATCCAAAAATCAATGTTTGATAATTTTTCATACAAATGGTGACCCCGTAAAATTTACAACACTATTTCTTGGTGTTCCTCATGGTCAACCATTGTCTTTGTATACACCAATATGTCATCCAAAAATACCACAACAAAAGAATACAGAGATCACTAAAATATCAGACTCATCATATATATATGAAGACCATTAGTGTATTAATTAAACCAAATTACATGATTACATATTTTTGATGTACATATCCACTTTTCAATGCTTCTTTCGAATATCTTCCTTTCAAACAAGAAATTGGTGATATCCTGATCACAAGTAAACTTTATAGAACCATTGATCTCCCATTAAATTATTGAAAGGATCATCACAGTGTGGATGTGGATATCTATTCTTTATCGTAACATGTTTCAAAATATGATAATCAACACACATCCAAATGGTTCTATATGATTTCTTCACGAACAAGACTTGTACTGCTGATAGAGACCTAGTTGGCCTAATGAATCCCTTTCTTTCCATCTCATCCAACTGCACATTCAATTCCAGTAACTCTCTTTGTGGCATCCAATAAGATAGAAAGGAAATAGGAATAGTCCCCGAAAGGATATCAATTGTAAAATCCACAAACTTTATAGGTGGTAACCTTGAGAAGATCATGGGAAATACATTTGGAAATTTATCCACAACTGATAGAAAACAATTTTCCTCAATATAATTCATTGATGCCAAATTCAACACTACTAATTGATAATAGATCATTCCCACCATTGGATCCAACAAAATCTTTTCACCTTTTTTACCATCCCCACTCCATAGAAGATATGCTTGATTCCATACTCAGTCATGAAACTAAATATTCTACAATAACTGCCGATGTGAGGCTTATATTTTTTCAACCAATCTATACCCAGAATAATGTTATAGACATCCATGTCAAATATAGAGAAGTACCATTTCCGCTTCACTCCATCAATAGTTAGAGAACAATTTTTACACCTAAGGGATTGAAAATCTATTTCATAATAAGAGTTTGTTGTTTTAAAATAGAAGGCATAATTTCCATCTTTAAACATAGAAAATCAACATCATAAGAAGAAATAAAACAATTCAATGCACCAGAATCATAAAAGCACTTTGACAAGGGTAGAATTTACAAGAATTGTTCCACTCAATGTAGATAGATCAACCTGATCATTGAAAATCATCTAAATATCTCCTTCAAATTGATTTTTTCATGCACTATTCTCCTGATTTATTTTCTATGATTTCCCTAGTGGAGGAGTCATGGTATTTCTAGAATTACCTTGGCAGGCTCTACATTGCTGATGGGATTGATGTTGCTATCATCTTCATGTAAAGGATTATGTTTCCTGGAATTCCAGAGAAGTGTCTCGAGTACCGGACCTTGGAGAACAGTGATAATATAATTGAATATTACCCATCTACATGTAGATATGACATGATCAAGGTTGTTACAAACACTATTTCATTATGTTATCAAATGAACCACAATGAAAACAACCCGCATTTCCATTGGGTCATAGAGTAAGGTTCATTGATCCAACCATACATTTCTAAATTCCACTTCCACCTTGGAAATAGGTGTCCATTTTATACTTATTCCCATCATTTGAGTTACCACCATTCCCTGTAGGTATCATCATACCTCCTCCTATAGATCCTTATATATCATGATTAGCTATTGTCACTATGTTCACATTCACTATATAATCCGTAATATAGAGTACCAAAATCTTCGATCGAATCTCCTACATTAGCACAAATTTGAATATTATTTTCCTTATGGACACAATTTCTATAACAATTGGTGTAAAGAGTAAAAAATCATGAATTCAGCCGCATATTCTATGATAGAGAAATTATCATACTTCAGGATAAATAAGTTTATCATTTTCTAGATTTTCAATGTATAAGGATAGAATTTTTTGTTAAAAAGTTCCCTAAAATCCTACCATGTAAGGCCTTCAACCAATTTACCCTCCCTGGCTAAATCCCACCACTGGTTTGAAAAATCCTTCAACAAATAAGTTTCCAACTTGTTATTGATCTCTGATGATGTGATAATGAAATCAATGTTATGATTCATCCTACTCAGCCACACCAAAACTTTTTTCAGGTTCTGTATCACCCCGAATGTTAGGTGGAATTTTCTTCATGATCATTACTTTATGATCAACATGACTTTCCTCATTCCACCAGTTCCCCATATCCATAGCTTGAAAAGCATGGAAATTTTTTTGAACTAGATCCTGGATCAATTGTGGTTTTGGTGCATCCAAATTATCTATTGGTTTATCAAGTTCATTTTGATGATGCCAATATGGTGCCATTTTTTAAACCAACTACAAACTCTGTCAATCTAACTCTCTAGCAAGTGATAGTGTAGCATTTCAAATTCCATCACATAAACTATCACAACATTATTTTCCAAAAACATATTTTTTCCATGTTCAACCGTTTTTGAAAACAATCAACTTATTTTTTAAAAATTAAAATATTTTTGAAACACCATGTACATTTCCTTTTAAAAAATCCATCATTAAAAAACTTTTTGATACTTTTTAAAAAATAAACACTTTTTCACAACATGAATAATTACCTGAAATGATGTGTTCACTCATGGTGGGATGTCATTCCTCAAAATTTCATGTCATGATTTACTCATTGGATAAAACTATGTCAATGAGCTTTCAAAATCGTAGAAGTGTCTCTAAGAACTTATGTACACAACTTTATAGTGACATGATATTCATCATAAAAGTGTTAGCTATGTTTTTTTATGCTATTAAATTCACATTCTGAAAATCCAAATCTTTTATAAGATTTCAACCCAAGGAATAGACAAGAAAGTATTCCAAATTCTAGACCAAAAACATTGAGGACTACTTTTTAGGAAAGTACCAAACAAGATGATACCATTTGTAATGACCTGTCAATTTGAATTGACTTGAGAGTACAATGAGTCATTAATGGGCCTTAAGAAAAATCCCCAATACCCTAAAGGTTGTAAAAAAATGCTTAAGGGTTTCAAAGTATGTGGGGGATGATTTACACATTAATTTCTAAAACCAATAACCTGACAACCCATCCACTACAAAATATCTATTTGATGCATGAAATAAACAAAGGCATTTCAAATTATTTTCTTTAAAACAAAAAACCATGTTATGCTATAGTGAATGAAAAATGAAAATCATTGTAAATAGAAGAAGGAAACAAATAAACTCCAAGATGAAAAGAATACTCCATGCTCCACAATCTTCATGATCCAACAACACCAAGATGTCCTAAATATTAAGACGTGGTGCTAATGAAGTTTGATACTTTACCTTTTCCCATGTCCTAGGTGAGAGCATCTTCCAAAGCACCAATGTTCCAAAGAAGAAGTTATTATATAACTCAGAAGGCTTCTCCCAAAGACTGGCCTCCTCAGTCCCCTAGGATAGAAAGGATAAAAAAATTTATATAAAACCATTTTTATAAAATAATTCTATAAAATAGTTTATAACAAAATAGAAATGAGTTACCAAAAACATTTACAACGAATTGAAAAGAAAACTAAATGAAACAAATTACCACCAAATCTTTCTTCTAAAAAATTACTAATCGAGGATTAAAAACAACATTCGTATTATAAATTTACCATACCCATTCCATATTTTACAACACACACACATGCTGGCTTCATTTGAAAGTTCTATACTCATGAGCGCTCTCTTGCCGAATTACATTGTATCCCAAGGACAAAAACCCCTGATCTAGGGTCACACACCTTTAACCCAATTGTATAAGTCCCTTATTTTATTTCAAGTAGAAGATAAAATCACACAACCTCATGTATGACAAACCATTTCAAATCACCAAATAAATTATTTCAATAAAAGTGAATTTTTATTAAAAACCAAAGAACAAACCAATTTCAAAGTAGACATTTTATTTCAATAGAAAATCCCCTTTTATTGAAATCACCTAATACAAACCACGTACTAGAATTATAGAAAATACACATTTTAAAATATCTTTTTTAAAATTAAGAACACAATCATTTTATTCAAATGCCAAATCTTCTAGATTTCCCCCAATTTGACAAACCATCACAACGAAGGGTTTACAATGATTTTTAAACAGCCAAATCAAAAGAAATTCATCACAAGATATTTAATTTTAAATAAATTTCATCGGTTCTACTAAGTGGAGTCGATATAGAAGCCACCTACATCAACAGTTTTGACAAAACATGAAAACAAATGAAGAAAGCTTAAGAAAACATGGTCGATTCATAACAGAACCACAATGAATCTATTATCACAGTAATATCAAGACCAAAGATCCACATATTTTGAATACAACCTCATAGATCTACTCATAATAGGTGTAGACATGAGAAACCAAGAATATAGACCTATTAGATATATGTAGATCTACGAAACTGATCCAGAATAATGAAGAACAATCACATACCTCAAAAATCATTGTTCAAAATACAAATGGAAGTGTTTAGATAGACATGAAATAACTTGGGGGATAGTTTATTCTACATTCAAAGAATACAAATACATAATTATGGCTATTTAGGAGTGAAAATGATAATCTTAGAGGAAAAAATGTCCGAGATCCCCTTTTTTAGGATTTCATTTAAACTATGTTCTGGGTTAGTTTCCACAGTTATAAAAATCATGTGCTAACCATGTGTTAAATATTACCTTGGAAGACCCTCTCATGGATTCCCCGAACGGTCTCCCAAACCATGCGCACACCATGCCAAAGCTCACTAACTCAAATATACTCTTACACACATTATCTACATGGATTTATTAATAGTATAGATAAACTATGTACAGCTCGTGCACCACTTATTTTTTTCCCCAAAACAAAGTGAAAGATCTCCAAACACTCCAAACATTCCCTCTTATACTTCATATCCATAAAAACACAATGAATGGGTCACATACTAGAAATAGGTGGTACTAAATATTCCATGTGTTATGAAAAAATATGTGAATAGAAGATATGAATGTTATATTCATAATGAAATAACTTGATTTATAAAATGTATAGATTAATTAAATGGTACTAGTGATTATGGAATTTTCTAAAAATGGTAGAAATTTCTAGAAATTGGTGGCTACCCCTTTCATAGATATATAGGAAGACATATTACTGATCAAAAGTATTTGACTTCGTTAATCCATTTAATGAATGATTTTATTCGATGAATAATTTATAAGAACATTTGTTCCATAAGGAACAAACTTGTGTCAATATAACTTATGTTGTTTTTAGATGTTTAGTGAGTTTCCAAATCGGTTGAGGGTTTTGTGGAATATAGATGTTTTGAAATTTTTTTATTTTTTTCAGGAAATTTCTATAGGGATTATGGAATGTAATTATTTTTCAAACTAGAAGTAAATTATATGAAATTATATGGTAATTTGATACTCATCAAGGGAATTATTTTTTTTATTCGTGATGAACCAAATGAACTATAAACAAAATCTACTCAATTGATTAGCCGAATAAAATTATGAATGTTCTGTAAAAACACATTAGTTTATAGAGAAATGATCTTTCAATATGTAATTGGTAGTAATCCTATAAGAATAGTGGGTCTTCTTCAAAGATTATAAAATTAGGGAACCATAATGGATTTGGTACATTGAAACATTTCTTTTTTCTTCTAAGATTTTTTAACCAAGAGTTGGGGGGATAAATGTAAAACTAAATTATCTAGTACATGTTTAAATTATTGCTCATATACAGCTATGGGAAGGGGAGGGAATATTTTTTTGTTTAATGAAAAAATGAGATCGATACCGGGGCTGGTTTTACTATTACACACCCAAATTCACCCACACCTTTGTGTATTCAACCTGACAGATCCAATAGATTATGATAGATTCTAAATTTGGTTACCATGTAGTTAAAATATAGAATATTATTGATAATAAATCATTCTGGAAGGGGATATTCTGTCTCAGTGTTATTCAAATATTATGAGATAATTTTTAAAGTGTTACATAATTAGCGCATGTTATAATAATTCATTTAATTGATTTAGTGATAGAATTTTGTTATGGGGAATAATTATGATAATAACATTAATATAATATGTAATATATTCTCAAATTTATGTTCCACTAACTATATCAGTTCTCGCTAGTCCATAATTGTTGTTTACTAGTTACTTATGAATTATAGTGAAATTTTTGAATGATTTACTCACTTATGTATAAATCCATAATCATGGATGATTCAACTAGATATCTAGTAAAACCCATCCGTCAATTTGTTATTTAAAAATTAATTCCCAATACCAAATATGTCATTAATGAATTGCGGGATAAGTAAATAGAATGTATATAATTTTATAATTCAATAAAATACTTAATATTTATGTTTTATATATTTTCAAAATGTCTCATAATGTTTTCAATTTATTACGTGGGATTATGAATGTAAAAAAATATAATTAGTGATTAATTGAAAAGACCTATATCAATGTTTTTATTAGCTCCACCACTAATAATTGATTCCATGAGGATTATATGTCATGTAATGTTTACATGAAAAGGGAATAAAATAAATACTAATAAATAATTTATTACCATATATAAATTAGTATGAATTTTTTTTATGAATGCGATTACATAGGGTAGTATCATATATAGACTATATGAAGCCATATGTTTTGTCTCAACAAAATCAACATTATTACATGTATATATTAGAATATAAATATTGATTTATATATATACCAATAGAAAATAATATAATGATCAAGAAAAAAAACATAATATTAGATAAATATAAGTAAATTCATAGTTTGGTATTATTTAGCACTCAAATAACCTTTCACAATGTCATTTAAAACTTATATATATTTCTTGGGGGATAAATTCTGAATCCAAATTGTGCTATAAAAACCATATCTTTTAATATGATGAATATATACCTATGTATAATTATTTTATATCTATATATTCAACTTGGATTATATATAAAATTGTTCCTATCATGTCAAAATGCTAATGACCAATAACCATAGTAGAATTTGAATAATATGAACACTCATAGAGAAATATTTCACAACTATAAAAAATAATAGGTTTATGGGGTTTAAATGTCATTATGATATGAGCCCTAATTTCAAAAATAACAAACATTTATAATAAATTAATAATAACTACTAGGTTATTTATAAATAGTGTGAAATTAACCAATGGGTATTCCATTGCACTCTATGTCTTGCTACCAATGAAATATAAATTCTTTACAATAAAAAAATTATACTTCCTCAAAATCAATTCATTTACCATTTCATATAATATATCTATAGAAATTCTTCATTCTATTAAAATGAAAAATCTCTAATAGAAAATAGAATTATCATTCTTAATAAAAAATAAATCATAGTAATAATCAAATATTCAATCATATTCAAATCATCTAAGAATTTCAATATTAAAAAGATACCCCTAAATGAAATAAAATAATGTTGTAGTGAAATATATAAATATTTTTCCAAATAAAGAATATGTATGTAATACCTACCGCTTTCAAAACTTCAAGGATGATTCATGGTGGTATTCATGATATATTAAATAATTTCTAACATATATTTGGAATAAACAATATTACACAATATATGTCAAACAAGTGATAATGATCAATATTTCTCATATAATTAAGTATTATAAATATATGATTCATATTTCAAAAATATCTTCTGGAAAACATTGCAAGTCATATGATATATCTTAATTTTTGAATTATTAAAAAAATTATCTTAAACTCCCAGTTGAAATAATATAATACATGGTTTTAAGTAAAAAAATTATACATATCAAATAATAGATTTATTCCTTTATTATATTCCCAAAACCAGTGACAAAATGCTTGTTTCTAAACTACATATTTGTTATTTCAATTTTTTATGGTACATAAAATGAATATTTGGGAAAAAATTATAACATATTAGTAAATTAACACGATGAATTCATTTCAATATAATCAATTTTTAATAAAATAATTTCAAATATGAATGATGTTATAGTAGGTGTATGATTTCCAAAGGATTTATTAATATAATAAAAGTTTTATATAAAAATAAAACATCCATGGATATTAATGAAAAAAAACAGGTTATCATAGGAAAATAAAATAAATTAAACCCATTCTATATTCATTTTATGAATCATTTATCTTTATACATAATAATGAACCCATCCAATACATCACTACCAAAAGACACATTTATTTAGTGGTCATTTGTATATATTTTCCATACAAATCATTCATGAATATATATAATGATATTATTTTGATCGATATAATTCTATTCAATTTTATGAATATATTTTTCTTATATATTAAATCCTTAAAATATAATTATGCCATGAATATAAACTAAATATTTTTCTTTCCTAAAAGTTTATGGGAAAAAAACTCAATGATTTCGACATAACATATTTTTAGAACAAATGAATGATCATAAAACTTTTACTCAATGGGTTTCAAAAGGAATAACGCCTCAGAGAAAACCAAATTAGGATTTATATTAAATATTTAACATTAATAGTAAAGAATTTGAGGAAGTATCCACCAATGTATAGGAACAAAAATATTAAAAAATTAATAAAAGGGATACTATAAAATATTTTATATCATATTAGAATTCATTGAAAAATATTCATTGTAATTATAATTTTACTATTTAAATGATATTTATTAAAATTTTATTATATAAAAATCATTATTATTACTATTATTTAAATAAAATAAGTGTACATGTCCCATTAAAAAAGAGAAAATCACACACATGGTCTATTCCCCCTACCTATAACATATGTTACAAACCTGACTCCAGTAACTCATAGTTAGTTGTTAATTAATTAATTTTTTATAGAATTAAGAAATTAAATCATTTTGATCCAACATACTGTTAGTATTAGGGTAGAAGATTAAAATATCGGACATAAATTTCATATAATACCATTAACATAAATTGAAAAAATTATTATTGATTATTTTAAATCTTTTGAATAAGTAAGTGTTCCGCTTATTATTCTGTGGAAAAAGGAAAAAAAACCGCATGGTTGTGATATTTGATTCATTTTATGGGTTACCAAAAAATAGAATGTACCGAAAAATAAAAATGGGATAATAACTATTTAATGAGTATGTAATAATAAAATATTCCTCTCCCATATGAAATGAAATATAATATATCTATGGATAAAATAACAATAAAAATGATTATAGGGACAATAATATTTTATTTCATTAATATGGAGTGAATAATGATATATAACGTAATTTTATATTCATGTCCTTGATCTATAAAATAATAATCTAAAATTTAAGCCTTATGTGAAATACTATGGCTTGTTTGTCTCATTAAACCCAATGATGGATCGAGGGGATATATATATATATATATTTATTTTGGTTCCACTCAAAACTAAATATTTCTAATGTATTCATCATATAATGAATTTAATCATAAATATAATAATTAATAAACATTACATTGTAATAAATAAACATAATTACATAAATAATAAGTATAAAAATTCCATTATATCATTATACAATAATTGTAAAAATAGTCTTTCTATAAACCCTATATTCTGACATCATATGTCTCTATAGATAAGTTTATATCACTAGAAAAACAATTAAATTATATAGAATATATCCATGAGATAAAAAATCATTAGAATAAAAGAAATTAAAAAGAATGATAGAAGAGAAAGTGTTATTGTGATCCCAATAATAAAACATTTTCAGAGTTAAAAGAATACCATCAGCTTTTGAAAAATTAAATTTTGATATTATACATTCAAAAACCTGATTACAATCATAATTCTAGTGTATCCTAGTTATCCCATTGAGTGAATTCTGATTCATAAAAACATTATTTTAATATGATTATTTTACATATAGTTTATGAAGATATATGTGGAAACATGATAATATAACTAATAAATAAAAATAAATTTTAAATCATGTTGACATAGATGAAAAGAATTTTGATATAGTCATTATAAATATTATTTACAAATAAAAAAATGTTTCATTTAATTTTATAAAAGTATAAAAAATTTGACCAAAAAATGAGAATAAAATTATAATTAAATATGTATTAAAAAAGAAAATGTTCCTCGGATACAAATGAAAAAAATTTATATATGAATCATAATTCACATTAATAATTAACAAATTTTTTTTTCCAACTTTCAAAATATAAATATGAAATTATTCATGATGGAATGTTTAAATGTATCCCATTTATAATTTTTTTTATAAATTATAGGGTTACATAAATCAGGCTTTTCAAATAATATATTTATATGGTAACTTATAAAATAATATAATTAATATTGATGTGTATGAAAAATATTTCTAGCCATAAAAGTAGTGAAATTATAAAATAAACCATTAAAATATTTTTTCCTTTTGAATAAGAACCATTATAGTAGGAAAATTAAATGGAACCATTATTAAAATGAGTAAAAATAGTGTTATGGTATAATATATAAAAGTGTTAGTATATGCAAAATATTATTTTAATAATTCATAATATCATTTATGTATCCATAATATCAAATTACTATAGTGAAACTACCTACATCAAAAAAACAACATTTTTATATGTGGTTTAACATCCATCATAAAATACATTTACAAATTGATCAAATTTGTATGAAACATATCCGTAAATAATATATTTAATATTTAAAATTCATATTTTATAATTATTTAATTTTATATTTACTTCTAGTGGTAACTTATCTTTGTAGTATGTAGTTTTAACCATTATTAGTCTAAAGTAGTGTAACATCTTAAATTAATATTCCATTTTCATGTGTTAATTATCTTCGAAATTTTAAATTTATTAAAATGGATGTCATGTATTATTATTTACGTTCTACTTTCATTATAATAGAGTTTTACGAATGATAATTTTAGATCAACCCTCCAACGGTCTTTTTTTCTATAATTTTTTGGAAACCAGTAATGGTATCTTAATAATGTGTTTAATAAATATTATATAACTAAAATAAATAACATAAATATTATTATAATACTTTTTCCATTATTATTTTTTAAAACAGCCCATGTACTAATGTAATGTAAAATAAAATACATCATTTGTTGGTGTAGAAGTCCCCACTTAAACACTAGTGATATTTTCAATTTCGAATGGATTGTAGGGTAGAAGATAATGTTTGTTATATGAACATAATAACATTTATATATAATAATTTTATATAAATCATTCTATTATAGTTTTTATAAGATATTCTGTGGATGTGGAATATGATAGAAAATTGAATGGATTTATTTACGAAAATCATGACTTCATTTGATATCCTGTTTTCTTTTATTTACCATCTCATCATAAATTCACCTATTTTTATACTAGAATCTCTTATAAAGGTTGAATTAATTTCAGGATAATTCTAAAAAGAGTGAGGTAGAGATATGATTATTTTTTTGGAAAATTTGGTCGGTTATTTGGGCCTTTAATAGGTAATATCAAATAATTTATTTGAAAAATATTTTCCTAATAATTTAACGTAATTAAACATCCTAAAATATTGATCCAAAATTTTTAAATATTTAAAATGGATAAATTTATTGTCCATTAATTCTCTATATAAACATTAAAATAATATTTTTGGGGATTTTATGTCTGGTAATCCCAAAATTTGAAACCTTTTTGACTATTTAATCTAATGTTGAGATGGGAAACAATTTCAACCATAACATAATTTTACATAAAAAATGAAATTGACCATATTAAAAAATAGTCACATTTTAAAATTTTTTTATTTATTACTATTTTCAATTTATATAAGTAATTAAAATGGACCTTAATATAAATTCACATAAATAATAATAGTTTTCTTGAAAAATATCCTTTTATGAATAAAAATGAATTTCCACCATATCACTAAAATTATTGATACCTAGGAAATTTATTTTCAAAGGGATATAAAAAGTATATATATTCCATTATATGTATATTCCAATACATAAGGGAACATTTTTATTATATAATTGATGTAAAAGATCATAAAAATATTTTTTATTGAATAAAATTTAACAATGATTTAAAAATGTCAACCATAGGATTGTAAATTAAAAAATTAATTTTAAAATTAATTATGTAATTACTTATATATTTTTTTTGATAAACATTATTAATTTTTTATTTCATTCTCATATCCTTATTACTTTATTATAGTTATGGAATTTTTAAAAAATAATTATTGTTTAATATTTAAAAAATACTGTTATTCTGAAAAACCATAAATACTTTACATATTATAATTGAAACATGATTACTTCCATAAAGATGAATTTTTTATAAATTTAAAATTTTAATAAATAGAAATTTAAAATTTAAAAATTTTAATTCTTAAAATCAATTTCCATTTTTATAGACTATGCATTGTAGCAGTTTTATGAGATATTGTTTAACTAGTATAGAATATTTTTATTTATACATTATTCCATAAATAAAAAATTTCATATATTAATTCTCAATACATGGTAGGTCATAAAATGTTATTTTAATTATTCTTCCTTACATCATAATATTCCCATGCTTCTTCTACTAACTTTTGATTCTTCCATAATAATTTTTCCAAATGAGTTGTCTAATTCCACACCACATTCTCTCCGATATCATGAATCTGGATAGTTTAATCATTATAAGACATTTCATTGAAAATTACATTTCCTTATTGGGTAGTAAATTTATTTCATATATAATAAACTTACACAAAAAATAATGATAGATGACTTCTTTCGATTTAGAGTAGTCTCGTGGAATTGAAAAATGGTAAGGCACAACTACAGTCCCTCCAAATACATAAACATGAAAAAAATACTCATATCATAATGTCCCTTCATAACTAGAAATTATAGATCCATTACAATTTGATATA
Organism: Viscum album; assembly: GCA_963277665.1. Classification (NCBI taxonomy): domain Eukaryota; kingdom Viridiplantae; phylum Streptophyta; class Magnoliopsida; order Santalales; family Viscaceae; genus Viscum; species Viscum album. The sequence continues at coordinate 829,880,339 of OY728156.1, forward strand.
ATTATTGAGACATTATTTTAAATGTGAAATTCCACATCCTCCATTTTATTATGAGAATCATTTTTTAATTTAGTTTCCATGATATGATATTATATATAGAATATTAATATAATTTTCCAATCAATATGTTGCATTCCTAATAAATTTTTTAAAAATATCAACATAATGGGTTGGATTATGAAATATCATTCAAAAAATTTCATCATATTATCCCATCATAGAAATTGAATGGATTCTATTGTTTTCAAAAAAAAACCACTAATGAATGATATTGGTCCAATGTTCCATGAAAATATACATGGTTCAAACATATAATGTCTTCTAATGTCTAAATAGTGCATTTAGATATCCCATCAGTTTTAGGATGATAGGTGGTTTTAAAATATAACTAATTATTGGGATCCTTTTTTCAGAATCCACCAAAACAATGATGTAAATTGATGGTTGTGATCATATAAAATTGATAGATGTTTAATTCAATGTATCAAAAAATAATTTATATATAGCTGTACAAGGATTTAAAAGCGTTGATCCTCTACCTTTTCAAGGAAATGGAATGTTTTGTTGAGATTATCTAAAATTTCATATATAATAATGAACTCATACTCATAAATCCTGACCCAGTATAAAAACATGTTGTATATTTTTTTACTAATAAGTAAAAATATGTACATTCCTTCACAAACCTAGTGTTATTTTCTTGTCAAGGTTTTCATAGACCATGAAAATGAAATACATATTTTCATATTTTATAAAAATTATAAATAAATAACTATTTTTCATCGCTTGATCTATATCCTTAAATGATACAAAAAAAGTGATAAATTCTAATGATCAATGTAAAAACTAATTTAAAAAAAATAAAATGAGTAAAAAATTTCAATGTAAGGGGTTTCAAAACTAGTGAGAATTAATTTTGATATATTATTCATTACAACTCATAAGAAATTATTTAATTTAATTAAAAATACAAATATTTGTTTTTTCATAAACATTTTACAACAAATAATGATCATGGGATTTAAAAAAATCCATATAATAATACATTTCAAAATTCAATATAAATTATAGTATTTTTAAAACCCAAATAATTTTAAAACAAGTAACTATAGAAACAATCATGGATTTCTAATTTAAAATACTTTTAAAAAAGTAACCTCTATTTTATTGAAATGATATTTGGAAAACCCAATGAAATTTATGATTCAACTAATAGTATCACCATTGGGATACATTCCCTTGAGGTCATGGGATCTCATCATTTTTCAACAACTTATTCGATATCCAATTAAATAATTTTATTTTGAGAAAATAATTTTACCTTTCCTACTATTCTCATTTATAATCCATTAAAAAAATCAAATCATTGATAGATTATATTCAAGAAATAATATATTTTAAATACTTTAACTCTTTAGAAAAATTATTTATTTAGAGTCATTATAATGGTTATGAGAAATCAATAAAATTATATGAAAACCATAGATTCCTGGAATAATTTACAAAAAATAGGATATTGAATACAAAATAATTTAATATAATTAATATGAATGTAATTTTTTCGACATACATAGTTCATGGTCATACCTATTCATATATATACCATCTATAATCTATAAATCTCATTAAATGCATGTAATAATAAATTTAACATCTCAAAACATCATTAAAATTGCGGGAATAATAATTGAATAAAAAAATTCTTCCTTAATTTTTGGTTTTGTATCCATAAAATGAGTGCTTCTTAAAATAATTCTGGAATTAACATTTAATGATAAGAAATCCATGTATTAATTGTAATTAACCTTAAATATAATTTTTAAACATGATTACAGAAACAATTCTCTTACATCTATAAAATATTAAACTTTTTAAAATTAAAACTACTCCCTTATAATTTAAAATCTATATTTATATTTAAAAAAACTATTTTTAAATATGGAAAATTGAAGAGAAATTATTTATCCTAGAATATTATTTTTATATAACATAAAATAATATAATAATTTTCCATAAAAACAACTCCATTATAAATGGTTTTTAAATAAAATATAATATTTATATATATATTTTGACAATTAAAATCACCATGAAAAATATAAAATCATCCTCAAAAGAAGAAAATAACTAGAATCATGTGTTTGAAAAAAAATTCCTTATATAAAAAATTGGAAATGAATTCATAATAAATTTATGTATTTTACTTCTTTATGTAAAAAGGGTTTTAGAAAACCATAGAACTAAATAATAGAATTATTTTAAAATTATGATATATAAACTTACCTAACCATATAAAATTAGAACAAATGAATGAGAAATGGATGTTAATATTACTTATCTTATAACCAGAATATTGAGAGAGAGAGAGGATGCTATTTTATCTTCATTTAAAATTATTGAAAAAGTTATAAAAATTGCGGAGGAGGATATATATTTGTTATGTGGTTTTATTAAGATGTTGTAATTTTTAAATAGGATTCATCATTTTATAATGGTAACAAATAATTTGAAGGAATATGGTGGGGATTTATTTGAGTAAAATTTACAATAAGTTTCATAGAAAAATAAAAAATCATATGATCTACATTAATATTCCAATCCATTAACATCTTATAATATTAATGATTTAATGTTTTTAGGAATCATTCATTTACACAGGATTGTTGTGTATATTGTTAAATTTGGAAAAATGATATTTAAATTTTACAGATAATAATATAAATATTTTATACTATTGAAATTGGTCATAATTTATGAAATATTAATATATTATATCAAAAATAAGGTAATATTTTATCTAAATTTTATCATAAATTTAGTTATATATATTTATTTATTCTGGGAAATTATTTCTTACTTAGATAAATTCCTAATTAATCAAATTGGTTCCAACTTTTTTTAATGTTGAAGAACACAAAAACACCTTATGTTGACTTTCAACATCAACTTATTCCATGTATATTGTCGATGATAAATACATGGTAGTTAAAGAACAAGAAATGGCTTGTAGATTTTGGTTGATGTACATTGAGGATGATGTTGTATTATGAGATGATCATATGGATAGAGTGGAGTGAATCAAATGGCCATGATATGAATGACCACTTTTAACATCTAAGAATAGTTATCAAGATACATCCCACATCAAAATCATGTTCATTCTCACTTTATTATATTATATAACTCAACAAACAAAAATAGGAGACATGCATAGAAGGATTCTATCACGGCTTGATGATGTTGAGGACCCGAGACACAACCCACTCAATCCATGATCCCACCGAGGTGCTATCTGCATGTTCTATGAGCCTACTAAAACCCTTTTAGTATCCTTTTAGCTCGACTAACTTCCTTCTGTGGTTGATCATTCTCCCATGCATAGTTTAGTGATGTATCATTTTTCTATTTAGCTACTTTTCAATATATACTTAGTAAAATTATATTTATGTAATTAAAATACAATTTTTTATTAAGTTGTTTATACATTGTTTATTAAAATTTATTAGAGACATATTATTACTAATTGTATTTTAAATTATTAGAACCAAATACTAAAGCACCAAATATAACATTATAATATTTCTCGTATATATGTATATTTCATCATTTAGTAATTCTTACTAATTACATTAATATTGTAATTAAATTTATCTTATATATCTATTTTCTTGAGTGATAGTATATTAAATATTTTCAAAATTAAAAATATAATATTTTGAATTTATTTAATTTCTATATTAATGTAACTGTTCTTATAAATAATTTATAAACACTTGAATGTTTTTAAAAAAATATTTCTCTAAATATAATAGTATGTAAATCTAACAAAAAACTAAACATTTAGCATTTCAATTTCAAAAACAAATTCTTATATGAAAACTATATTACATAAGAGAATAAATTTTATACATAAATAATTATAAATAATTATTTTTAATATTATTAACACACACAATTAAATTTTTTTCATATTGTTTATCATAGAAAATTGACATATAAAAGCATATATATTTCAAATAAAAAATCCAAATTCATTCCATCATTATTTATGGAAGTTTTTTTATTTAAGGAATATAAATATATTTAATTATTTATATTAAATTATTATTTCATTAAAATTATATTTTATATAAATTAAAATTTAATATTTTTAATATTTTTAATATTTTAATATAATTAATAGTCAAAATTTATTTTTGAAAAATGGAAAAAATTGGAGTCAAAAATCACTATATGAAATCATATAATATATTCTTTTATAAAATTCAAATATTTGTTATATTAAAAATTAATTTAATGTCAGATATGAACACAATCATGTTGTGTTACATTCTCTTTCCCCCCTTAAATTATTTTTTCTAATTCAATTTTTCACAAAACCAAATAAAAATATTAATATCCATTTTTTATTAGGGAAAATAGCGTTTTAAATTTATATACCATTAAAAACACTAAATTGTGAGTGGGATACCTTTGAAATTTATATTATACTCAAAAAATATTGATCTCAATATTTTTTCAAACCATCTTTGTTATACCAATTTTAGCTACATGAGACCTGTAGCTTCTCAACCCATTATAATGTCATGCTATATATTTCTTTTATTTGAATTAATAGAAAAATATAAAATAATTTACATAACAAAGGAAATTTTCTAGATTTTTTAGAGGATAATAAATATTCTTCATATTGTGTCATAGTTTACATTATCTTTAAAGAAAATAACTATTTGGTTTTATTTGAGCTATCACTTTGAATGGTTCAAAAAAAATTAGAGCATCAAAAAATAATGTGAAAACATTTTATAAAAAATATAAGGTGACTATGAAATTTCTAATCAAGGTATTCTAAAACCTGTGAAAAATCATTTTATATTTAATTATTTGAATCTCCATTGAATTTTTTACAACATATCATATACTAAACATTTATTTTAAAAAATTTTAAACCCCAAATAATAATAATATATTTTCAATTAAATTCATATGAAAATACCCTTCAAAACCAATAAATGTTTTATAATTTTGATTACACATTTTATTTTAAAAACAAGTGACATTTGAAATAAACATCGATTTATTTAAATTTTAAAAAAAACTCATATGGATTAATAAGATACTCAATAAAAACATAACAAATCAATGTTTCCACTATAATTTCCACCCTAAGGACAACATCTTGTTGACGTTGTGGGTTTACCACATTCCACAACATCTCCTTTGATTCCAATTTTTCAATTTTAATATTATGAAACTATTTTTTCAGAAATATATTTAACATTTATAATGAAATAAAATCCATAAAAATCATTCATATATTATATTCATAGGTAGAAAATAATTTTCTATTGTTTAAAATATAGAAAAATCATTTTTTCAGAAACCTAAATAAGGTATAGGTGAAATCCATAATTTCATATAAAATCCATAAATTCAACAAATAATTCAAAAATAATTTCAAAATTACTAATGAATAATAACTTTTAATTAATATGCATGGAATGTTTTGGACCTACATAATGTATGGACATATCTATTTATATGTGAAACATCTATAATTCATAAATGATATTTTAGCTACATATCATATCGTTATCATCCCAAAATATCATTAGCATTCATGGAATATTAAATGAATAAAATAGTTCTCCCTTAAATTTGTTATTTATACATATAAAATTAGATAATCCTAAAATAAATAATTAATAAAAATTTAAAAATAGATGTACAATTTAAATATTAAAAACAACAAACAATATATAATCAAATACACGAGTTATAAATAATAAATTTTATCACATTGATAAAATAGTAATTTTAAAAAAATAATTACTGATCACGTATATTTGAAAATATATCATTGAATTAAAAAGATAATATTCGAATATGAGAAATTTTAGAATAATATGTTCTCTTATATAGAATAATATATTTATAAGAAATAAAATCTTAGAATATTTTTTTACAAAAATAACTCCCTTTCAAAGAGTTTGGGAAAAAATAGAATAATTTCATGGATATTTTTCCAATATTAATTCTTATACTAAATTGAAAATCATAATTTGAAGAAATATTAAACATTGAAATATTATTTGTAAATAAAAATTTCCTTTATAAAATATTATAAAAAATCACAATTGAATTTTATCTTTACATGAATAATAATTCCAATACATAAAAAAAGGGTTTTGAAAACTATAAACTAATTGAATTAAAGGGCTGTGAAATTAAAATATATAAAATTTACATATAATTTAAAACTATAAGGTAATAATGTGTAATAATTATTCCTACTGCCAGTGCTTGAGAAATAGATCAAAGAAAGAGAGTGATAGATCTTGGGCTGGTATTTCTTTTCTCACTTACGAAATATTTATAAAAGGAAAAGTATTTGAGGATAAATAAAGTGCTTGGACCTGTGTTTTTAGTTAAATGATGATCTTTATATAGAGTAAAATTCATTATATATTCATACAAAATAATCCAATGTATGAGGATATGAATTTTATTAAATCCAATTTATGAAATATTTGATAGAAAGTAAAATATCATTAGATCTTAATTCAGATTCTATTTCATTAAAATCCCATAAAAATACAAATATGAATATATGAGGAATCATGGGTTTCAATGGGATTGTGGTTCAATATGAATAATGTGGAAAAATGAGATTTAATTTTGATTAATAATAATCTAAATATTTATAAATTGTTGCAACTTTTCAAAAAATGAAGAAACATTAAAAAATTATATTTAACTATATGTAATATTTGAATTACAAATAAATGATACATTATGTTATAATTATATTTTTATTCAAGACATTTCATTCATACCTGAAAATCATTCTTAATTCAATAAAAATTATTCATCATTTTTTTGACAATGAAGAAAATAAATATTTTATCAATTAAATTTCTATATAATATTGGTTCATCAATATAGTTTAATATAATCAGAGTAGTGTCAAGAAAAAAAGAAATCATGTTGAGGGTTTGGCAGGTGTGGCTCAATGTTGATGATAATCCACACGATGATCATATAGATCGGGTGATATGTAACAAATGATCAGGATTAAAGGACCATTTTTAAAATGGGGGCACAGTAACCCAAGACTTGTCCCAAAAAGAACATACATTTAGTGTTATGAAAATATATTAATTAAATTGTCCTACTAACATAAAAAATGTAATTGACAGGGTCTGGTCCTAGCTCCACCATGTTGTTGACCCATGACATGCCCCACATGACCCATGATCCCATTGAGGATGCCGTTATGGGTGTTATGCTCCTACTGACACACATACTACTAAGTGGATGGCTCATAAATATCTTGTGGAATTTTTAGATTTCTCGCATTCACAGTTCAGGTACTTATCTTGTTTCTTGGTAGCTAAATTTTTTATATAATAGGTCAAATTTAAATCACATAATTAAATTACTATTATCTGTATTATGTTATTTTTACCATTATAAAAATTTTAGTGTAAATATATTATAAATAATTAAATTTAAAACAACTAGACATAAATAATAATGTACCAACAATAGAAATCTACTATTTCAAAAAACACAAACGTATATATGTATATAGGTCCACTAAGCTAGATACCTAGAAGGGGGTGAATTAGTGTATGAAAAATTAAAACAAATGCCTCATTTGACCTTATTCGGATGTTGGAAAATAATCTCTACTCTCTCTCTTTCTAATTGCAGAGTATGAATGAATCATAGAACATGCACATGATACAAAAAATTTACTTGGTTCACCCTCACTATGCTACATCCAAGGATCACACAACAGTTATGTACTGATGTACCAAGTCCACTATAAGCACACTATTGTTTACACTTTTGAAGTGGAATCACTATCCGTCATGGTTAAAACAAATTAAAAATTTGATATATCACTACTCTCTCAACAAATGTTATCTCACTACCTCTTCCAGAGATCTAATCATAATTTAAAGACTTGTAGGTCCATTCATTATCTCTAATGATATCACCCTTCCTAGTTTGTAGATGATCTATTAAATTCTAAATTTCATCCACTGATTAATACCCCTTTTGGTGATCAATGGGAAAAAACATTTGGAAATACATTCTAAAATCTCCCTACTTCACAAATCTCCAAATTTCACACAGCTCAAAATATCATTCATAAATTTCTTCCTTCTATGAAAATCCAACATCATTACATAACTCACTGCTTCTTAGAGAACACTTCTTCGAAGAGATGAGGCCTTTGTAGAGCATAGGACATCACATAGCTCAATCCATCACAATGTGTCATTTTTTGTGAATCTCACTAAGCCATAACATAAGACACCTTCTTCGTAGAGATAGATTAGCCATCACGACGCTCCTACCTTTTTCAAAGCACTCTACCTCTGCAAACCTCCTTTGCGATTTGAGAGCTAAAATTTTCATTGAAAAACTACCTACTCATTTCATCGTGGTCGAGGCCTATTATAGGCTATTCCAGTAACTCAAGAACCTTATGTGAAAATTCATCACCACATCTTCTCAAATCAAAATACTATGAAATTTCTGCCAAATTTCCCACTATATCCAAAAGCACTATATTAAAATTCAGATCACGGACCTCGTCGTAATCACATAGAGTTCCATCGAAGCCTTTTCACTGAATCTGCATTTCTCCCTCCCATTATGAACAAACATATCCACCCCAATAATTATGCAATGTTACCTTGTGGGATTTTCTCAAAACAATATCTCCTTTGGGTATGATTAAAATTATTCTCAATATGATCCTATGAACTTTGATACTTCACTGAAGCCCCTTCCATAATCTACCACCATTCACCTCTTGTGATTTTTATAGCAATAAAAGATTCACTAACAACATTATCTAAGACCACAAGAGTAATGCTCGATGTCAAAAACCATATTATAATTAAAATTTAATCAATGAATCACTTAATTTCAGAATCCAATCATTGATACCATTCTGATACCAATAAACAGAATTCATCACAAACCTATGATTTCATGATATCTAATTTTTTATCAACCACTTTAAGCATCGTACGATTTGATACTCTCTCCTTATCTTGTTGCTCCCCTATCTCTTTCTCCACCGGTCAGCTTCTCCCTATGACATGACATAGATATTTTTTCACTTCATTAACCACAATTTATTCTCTTTTAGCAGTCACTCTGTTTTGTTTCCCCCTTTTTCAACAAACCCAAATGTTACTCCTTAGTGTTCTTAAAATGAGTATATAATAAAAATAAATACATTATGTAAAATTACACCATACCTATGGGAGAGCGTGTGGGCACTACATTCTCATTTCTTCATGTGTGGGGAGTCGACTTGAAACTTAGAGCTAGTCTATGTCTCTCGAAATCATCCATGGGTAAGGTCTTTGTCATAACCTCTATAACCTGTAACCCTGTAATCACATACTCCAATTTTATTAATCATTCCTCCACCTTCACATTGATAAAATGATATTTGATCTCAATGTTATTTTTCATTGAGTGATGGACTGGATTTTTTCTATGATAGTAAACACATGAATTATCACACTGGATTTCTATTGAAGACTTTACATCAATTCCCATATCATCAAGATACTGGTTCATCCATATTAACTGTGTGCATGATTGAGTGGAATAAATATATACATCTTTGATGGTGCTCAGTGAAATGAAGTCTTGGTTTTTTCCTTATCCAATAAATACAAAAAAACTCCAAGACAAAAAAGAAACTCTCAATGTAGATTTCCTGTCATCTACTGACCTGGAAGAATATGCATCCATATATCCCAAAAGCTCATGCTACGATTTATCATTATACATCAAATGTAATTCCACAGTGCGCATAATATATAAAAGTATTCATTCTACTAAAAGTGGGTGTCATTCCTTGTTATTTTTTTGATGTCGCGCTACTTGGACTGTTGAAAAAAAAACATCAGGTCCATTTGCTGTCAGGTGTAGTAAACACTCAATAACTTTCCTATATTCTATTATATTAACAGCCTTAACATCATCTTTTTTTTGAGCATATCATCCTAGTAGAAACTAAATACATCATCTCTTATGAATTTTATATTCCAAATCATCTTAGAATCTACATAGAATATTTGGATTGAGAAATTAATGTTCCATTCCTTCCATGTGTGACCTATAAACCAAGGAAAACATCATGTCTCTAATCATTTACATTTCGAACACACTTTTCATGAATTAGAAAAATAATTTTTACTGAGCATCAAATGATCCGAAAAATATTATTTCATTAACCTAAACCATCAAAATCATCTTTTGATTATTGTAGTTATAAAAATAGATATTGTAATAAATTTCAAAACACTGAATGCCAGACTTTTTCAAATACTTATCAATCCTCGATTACTATGCTCTTGCTGGTAGTTTTAGCCCATATAGTTATTTATTCAATCGAAAAGATTTGTTCCCATCTTCATGAATGGGAATGCATTATGGATTCTCAATATAAACATTTTCATCCTGAACCCCATTCAAAAATACAGATTTGATGTCAATCTTGAACACTTTGAACTTATATTGCACTATAATGGATAAGAATAATTTCATTTTCTACAGCCTTGCAACTGGGGCATATGTCTCATTAAAATCAATACCAACTATCTGGGAGTATCCTTTGAGCATGATTCATGCTTTTTTGGAATAATTATTCCATATTCATTCGTATTGTTATGAAATTCCCATTTAGTGATGATGATATTTATATCTTCTAGCCTCAAAACAATATATAACATCAGATTCTTCTCAATATGATCTAGCTCATCATTCATAGTCGAAACATAGTTTTCATCTTCAGATACATCATCCAACCATTTATGATATAGCGGAGATTGAAACGATTTATGTTTTAGTTATTTAATTTTTCTTTTTTGAACTGAAGCTAACTGATCACAAATAATATTTTTCCAATCAATATTATCTCGAATCCATGGATTTTTGGTAGATACAAATTTTAATTCTTCATTCTTGTCATCAATATATTTTTCTAAATATTCATTAGCCTCTTCTTCTCCCCATATATTTCATTCCTCTTCATTACTTTCATCAATAAATTGTTCGTTATGTTATTGAATGGTATCTTCATTCTCTACTACGGTGACATAATTTTTCTTAGCTACATTTCCCAAACTATTATTAAAACATTTTTATGCTATGATTTTTTTGGAACAGACTAATAATATTTCCTCATATCCCCGTGACTCAAATTTTATATATTTTTCCTTATTAAGAATAAAGCACATACACCAAAATATATGAACGAATTTCAATATTTGATTATTTCTGAACCACATCTCATACAATGTCTTTCCTTCATTCAGTCACAATAGAGCCCTGTTAAAAATGAATACTGATGTCAATACTGCATCCTTCCAAAATTTCCCCAGTAGTTTTTTTCAATAGGCATCGTTCTGCCCATGTGGTTGATGATCCGAATTCTCCTTTCAAACACTCCATTTGGGTGTGGAGTTATTAATAAAAGACATGATGTCTTATCCCATGTTTCTTGAGATAGTCTTCCATGTGACAATTTTTAAATTCCATATCATTTTTAGTATGTGAAATCTTAATTTTCTGCCCAACCATCCATTTAGAATTCCTTTGACACTATTTCATGAAACTAAACACATAACACATATGGTAAATGATGAATAACCATGACAATCTACTATAGTCGTCAATTAAAATAATGTAACACCTATTTCTGTCAATGTATCCTGGTGTAATAGGTCCAAAAACATATACTTGCACCAATTCAAGCACTATTTTTGGTTTATATTCCTTTTCCTTGTACGTCTTTCTGATGATATTCCCTTTTTGAAATGGATCACACGTATTTGTATAATCACATGACACATTAGAGATGTATCTTTCTACATCACAAATTAACAGGTCTTCTAGAGATGGTTGGAATAAATGACCACGTCATTTATGCCACTACTTGTTTTCTTCCTCTCTGGATAGAAAGAACATATCATCTTCTCCACTTACCAGGTATAGATTTCACTTTGTCCTTTTTCACTGAAGAACCACTACACCATCTCTTTCTTTTATGAAAAACATTTTCTTAGTAAATCTTATGAAATTCCTTGAGTCACATAGATTACTGATGCTAAGAAAATTGTTACTGAGACCTTCTACAACTAATACATCAGCACATCCAATTTCTTTTCCCCAAAACTTTTCCTTTCCGAAGAAAATAATCTTAATCCTTTCTTCATTTACAAATATGAAAACTACTTCTATTTCTTATTTTGTTCATCCAACAATATCTTTATTACCTATCATGTGGGATGTTCACCTACTGTCAACGATCCTTACACCAGAACGGTCTGATGCATTAAAGAAAATTTCTGAAACTTCTCATCCATTTTTAGATCCATGTATTTTATATCACACATAGTGTAGTGTGAAAATATTCATCTAACTTTGAGTTCAATGTCTTAGCTTCATCCTACAGAGTTGCAAATTAATTTTTCATTCTAAAATCACCTGTTGGTTTGTTGATTTCCATCTCGCAAGTAGTTTAGTTATGCATTGGAACACTCCTCTGCATGGTTGATGTACAGTATCTGGCTATATGTCCAAATAATCCACACCAAAAACAAGTTACCTTCAATGATATTCTAGACTATCGAGCCCTATTTGGATTCCACTATTTCACTTGTTATCTTTTGTAACTCTTATCTATGGAACATACATTTTGTGAGGGTCCAATCTTTCCAAAACAATATAAAATGATATATGGTTCATTTCAGAATGTTACATTTTCACCAATGGGTCTCCCATGGGTTATCTGAGTCATGATATTCTTCTTCATACCAAAGTCCACCATTAATATCGAAACAAGTGCTTGTAGTCTGACATTAATTTTCACAGCCTTTTATTTTCTATCAATCCCCTCATTAGCCTTAGTATCTAAACATTATTGATGACTTCTTTCTATGGAACCAATATTCTTCACCTTCATCTTATCATTTTTCTAATTGATCTTATTTCTTGACGTCACTGTTGGAGTTGCGTTTTTTTTCTTGATCCTTATCCTTTTTCCAAAAACTAACTACTTCTCTTTCAAGTTATTCGATATTCTTGATTTTATCATTAATTTTTTTATTCCATACATTGATATACCTTTTCAATTATTCATCCTTTATTTTATACTCCCTAACTGAATCTGAGTCCTCCTGTGTTATTGACTTGAGTTTCTCAATTTATTTTACCTGATCATACTTCTCTTCTTTCTATTGTGGCATGTAGAGTTTGGAATAATGTACCATTTTCTGGATTTCAAAAAAAAATCACTCCAAACATATATCACTTAAATACATTATTCTAATTTAGATTCCATGTTGACTCTTCCTTCAACATCTTCTTAGTCTTCTTCAAATTTAGTTTCTTCCTTTTTCTGTGAACTATCAAAAATGACACAATAGAATTATATAGAGGGTCTTTTTATTTCTCTATTTCTTCAACCTCTTCATCATTAGAATCATCTAAAATATTATATTATTTTGAAAGAAGATTATTTTTCTTCTAATTATTTCTCTTGAACTATTTCATGCCATTCACATAGGTTGAATAGTACTTCTTAATAATTTAAACATCATCCTCGTCATATTCTTATAACATCATGGTTCCCCAAGCCGAAAGATGTCTATCCTTTACACATTGAAAACATGCGAGTGGGTGTTTCCCTTTAAACCTTACTTTTCCCCTTTTATGTTTCTAGGAAAGGAATTATATACCCTCATATGTCTCTTAATCTTACATAGAATATTCAATAGTGAGATTATTTCATGGCATTGAATTGAACCTCTTTGTATTTCCACATTTTCACAACATCATCACCCGCATTTCGTATTTAATTTGAAATAAGGTTGTCCTATAGGTTTTCCAATGTATTCACTTTTGGGTTATTATCTTCCAAAACTAAATAATTTGGATTGAACCGAGGTGGAAGTTTCCTCAAGAAACAATTCACAATCATTATGTCCTCAATAACTTCTACCATACCTCTTATGTCTTCCACAACAACATTTACCCTTTCAAATATAGAATCAACAAATTTATTCGAGTTTCATCTCAGATCTTCATACTTTTTCTGCAACACTTGCATAATTACCACTCTGACCCTTATATCGCCTTCATATATATTTAAATCTTTTCACACAAAGCCTATGATGTTTTTCATGACCTCACCATTGTATAGATAGCATTGGATATAGCTCCCAATAAAGAATTCATTCCCTTTAGGTCAAAATCCAATTATATTCATTTAGCTTTCAAAATGCACAACTATTAATATCATTTGTTATACCATGCTTTGCTGATGTAAACAAATCGATTCCCAATGATCCATAGTAGTGTTGCATATTATTCTTCCATAAGTGAAAATTGTTCCCATGGAAGATCAAAATACCTTAATTATTTTTTACCTCCATTTGAGATAGATGTACTGATATCCACCTTCCCTCTACTACCAATTGTGAGGTCCAAAGACTAGATACCCTAAGAGGGGGGGGGGGTTAATAAAGGTATGAAAAATTAAAACAAGTACCCCTTTTGATCTTGTTCTGTTTTAGACAAAACTATCTACTCTCTCTTCTTACTGTTTCAGAGTATGAATGAATCATAAATCATGCACAAAACATAGAAATTTTATATGGGTCGCCCTCACTGGGAAATGTTCTAAGAGAATACACCAGGGATGTGCCGATGTACCAAATACACTATAAGAACACTACTGTTTACAAGTTTTAAGTGGACTCATTGTCCCTCAAGGTTTACAACCATTCAAAATTTGAGAACTCACTACTATCTCAACTGATGTCATCTCACTTCTTCATCAAAAGATCCAATCGCATTTTAATGACTAGTAGGTCCTTTCATTATCTCAAATGCATACATCCTTCACTATATGTAGATGATCTATTCAATTAAAAATTTCATCCACTGATGAATACAAATATTACATTTATCACTGGGAAATAACCTTCGGAAATACCTTCCCAAATCCTCATACTTGTTGAAGCTCCCAATTTCCCAAATCTCATATCTGACTTTGTGGAGTCTATACTTCTAAAGAAATCACACACCCTCATAGAGATCACTTCTTTGCAGATAACATTGATTCTCAGATCTCAAGACTTTGTAGATCTTAGCTCATTGTAGATCTGAAGCCATTGCAAATAGACTTCCTTCACGAAGCTCAGTGATCCAACACGGAACACACCTCTTCAAAGGAGCTGGATTGGATGCTTGGGAGCTCATACCTTCCATGATGACCAATGCCTTTGCTAACCTCTTTTTTCTATTTGATTGATACATATTTTCCATGAACAAATAATGAATATTCTCAAAGTGGTAGAGTTATATTCATATGCAATTCCATCGACTTGATAACCTACCCTACAAATTCAATGCCATGTCATCTTAAATCGCAAATCTTCGAAATTACCACCATGTTTCTCTCTATATCGAAAAGAACCACAAAAATTATCAGAACACAGAGCTCATTATGACCATATTGTTTTCCTTCAATACCATTACTCCTCCACCACAATTCTCCCTCAAGTGTCCTTCACCTCTATTATTGGTGAAGCTCATCTTAATCGCCGAGTACATCGACATCATTCGTCTTGTCTTTATGAAATCTAATTCATGAAGCCTATTTCATGAAACTCACTCCCTTTACATATTTTGATGATATTTTCAAGGAAACATATTTTTTGTGATACTCCCAAAATCTCAAATTTTGGACCTCAATAATTTAAAAACCACTATAAAATGACGCCACCTTGTATCTCCCCTTTGTGCTGCCTCCATATCTTCAATTCCTTTAACAATGTTCCTTGTCAACATGGAATGTCCAAAACCTCTATAGGACTCAACAATTCAATATTAAATCAATCTTATTAAACAAACACAACCAACCAAAAAATGATGCAGTGATTCCTTGAGGGATTTTTCCCAACAATCTCCCTACTTGTGTTTGTTGACAACTCTTCTCAAAATTATCCAATGCATATTGATACCTCAATGAATCTCATTCCATAATCTACCATTATTTTTCTCTTGCAATTATTATTGGAAACAATGATTCACTAACAACATACTCTAATCACACATGAGCAATGCTCGGTGTAGGAAAAAAGTGTATGATGAAAAATTTATCAATAAATCATATCATTTCAAACACCAATCATTGATAGTACATTAATATGAATAAACTTCTTCCATCACAAACCTCAGATGTCATGATATCTAATATTTCATCGATAACATCAGGCATCGTTAGATTTAATACTCTACCCCTATCTCACTTCTCCACATATCAGCTTCTCCCTGTGGCTTGACATAGATATTTTCTCCCTCCATTAGTCAGAGTTTCTCCCCCTTTAAGAGTCACTCTGTTTTATCCTCCTCCCCTTGTCAACAAATCCAAAGCTCACTCTTCTATGGTCTATAACAATGTAGAGAACCCAAATCAGAAAATTTGGAAAAAAGACATCATACCTATGGGAGAGAGGGGGCCCACATCCACACTTTTTCAAGTGAGGGGAGTTGGTTGGACTCCCTAAGCAATTAGGTGACTCTAATAATAATCATTGGCTTAGGCCTTTATCATAAAATCTACAACATGTAGCTTTGTAGGAACATACTCAAATTTCACAAGTCCTTGCACCACCTTCTCCTTGATAAAATGATATTTCATCACAATGTGTTTTTTCCTTGAGTGATGGACTAGAATTTTGCAACGATTGATAAAACTTGAATAGTCAGAGAGGATTTCGATCAGAGATGCCACTTCAATGCCAATATCATCTATATTATTGTTCATCTATTGAAACTATGTGCATTCATGAGTGGTAGAAATATATTTAGCTTCTTCAGTGCTCAATAAAATTCAATTTTTCATATTTCATAGCCACAAAATACAGGAGCCTCTAAGATAGAATGAACCTCCCTATATAGGCTTATTATCATATTCTGACCCAGCCCAATATACATCTATATATCCCAAATGCTCTGATTGAGATTTATCATTTTAAATAAATAAAAAATCCATGGTGCACTTAATATACTAATGTTTTCTATTCACTATAAGAATGTGTATTTCCATGGGATTGCATTGATATCGCGCTTATTGGAGAGTGGTGAAAACAATATCAGGTCTTGTGGATAAAATGTATTGTAAAATTCCAATAACATGCACATATTATGTTATGTTAACAGACTTCCCATCATCATATTTTGACTATCTCATCCATGTACCAACCATAGTCTTCATATCCTTGAAATTTTCCTTCCCAAATATTCTCAGATCCTCAATGGAATATTTGTATTGAAAAATGAATGTGAAATTACTCCCTTGTGTTACAAAAAAACCATGTAAAAATGTCAGCTAACCAATAATTGACATTTTGAAATCACTTATCATGAATTAGGAAAACTGTTTTCATTGAGCTTCATCTGATCAGCCAAAGATTATTCCATCGACAAAAATTCACACCATCATCCTTTGAATAATTTTATTGTTGAAATATATATTATAATCAACTCCAACACGCAGAAATCCATGATTCTTCAAATACTGATCAATCCTCGAGTACTAAGATCTTAGTTATTGTTTCATCCCATATAGAACATTTTATAACCGAAACACTTTTTTATCATCATAATTAATGAGAACACCCTATGGCTACTTTATATAAACTTCTTCATGTAGAACCTAGTACAAAAATTCAGATTTGACATCCATATAAACACTTTGATCTTCTGATGCACATCAATGGCTAGGAATAATGTAATTGTCTCTAGACATGATATTGGTTAAAAAGTATCATCAACATCTATACCCTATATCTGGGAGTCTCCTTTTCACTCTAGTTATGCTTTTTTTTTTTAAAATCACTATTTCCATCTTCATTCATCTTGTAGAAAAAGACACATTTAGTCCTGATGATAGTCTTCTGTTCTCACCTCAAACCAATCTCCCATGCCTGATTATTCCCAATATGATCCTGATATTCATTCATATCCTGACCCAGTTTTCATCTTCACCAACATAAGTAAAAAATTTAGGCTCTACCTGAGAGAGAATTTATGTATCCCGAAGTGATTTCATTCTTCTTTTCTAAACAGGAGCTGAGTGATCACCAATTATATTTTTCCAAAAAATTTCAGATCAACTCATTGGATTCTATACATATACACATTTTACATCCTCATTATCATCATCAAATATTGTCTTCTACATCAGCATTGGCCACTTCTACACCCCTACATTACTTTACTCCACATCTCATTCATATGGATATTTTTCACATTGTTGTTGAATGATCTCTTCATTCTCCACTAAAGTGACATCATTGATCTCAACTGCCTTTCCCAGCCTCTTACTAAAACAATTGTATGCATTTCATTTTCCAGAGTATCCAAGAAATATCCCCTCTTCTCCTCCTAACTCAAATTTCCTTTTTTGGTTGGTAATAATGCACTTATTTTAATGTATTTGAATGTATTTAACTAGTAGCTAAATTTCATACCTCATCTCATATAGAGTCTTTCGTTCCTTTATACACAATATTTCCCTGTTAGAAATGTAGACCGATGTCAATAATTTTTCCTTACAAAGTTTTTCTAGTAGGAATTTTTCTATAAGCATCATTCTAGACATTCATTTGATGAACCAATTTCTCCTTTCAACCACTCCAGTGTGTAGTGGAGTTCTCACTGAGGAATCATGATGCCTTATCCCATGTTTCTCTATATAGTTTTCTAATAGAATTTTTGTGAATTTTTTACCATTTTTAGTATGAAACATTATAAATTTATACCTAAGAATCCTTTTAGATTCCCTTCGATACAGTTTTAGGAAACTGAACACATCAGACATATAGGAAATGATGAATACCCATCCCATTCTACTATATTAATCAACTAAAAGAATGTAATAAATTATTCTCTTAATATATCTTGGTGTGATAGGTCTACAAACATCTATATGCACTAATTCAATAACTCTTGTTGATTTATAATCCTTTTTCATTTTACATATTTATGATGATCATACCTTGTCAAAATGAATCACATGTATGTGTACGATCACGTGATATCTTAGGGAGGTCTCTTGATGCATAAAATTTTCACATATCATCCAGAGATGGTTGGAATAGATGACCAAGTCATATATTCCATAGATTTTTCTTCTTCTTCTATAGACAAAAAGCACGTATATTCATCTCCACATTCCAGGTAGAGATTTTCTTTTGTACCTTCTGAATAACCACTACACAATCTCTTCCATTGATGAAAGGCCTTTTCATATTAAACCTTATAGAATTCCCTGAGTGGCATACCTAAATAACGCAAAGGAAATTATGATTGAGACCTTCTACAACAAAGACATCATTACGTCTCATTACATAGCCCCCAAAAAGGCCCTTTTGTGAGAAAATAACCTTCATGCCTTCACCATTTCCAATATTTAAAACATCTTCTTTGTCATATTTTATTCATGTAACAATATCCTTGTTACCTATCATGTGGGATTTGAACCAACTTTCAAGCATCGATACACCAAAAAAATCTTATGCATTAAGGGTAATTTCTGCCACAACTTCCTTCTCATTCTTTTTCTTTTTGATCCATGTCATTGATCTAGCAATCGGTGTGTTTTAAAAATCTTGATCTTACATTGAGTGATATGAACTAGATTAATATGGAAGAGCTGTAAATCGATTTTTCATTCTCAAATCACATGTTGGTTTGTTGATTTTCTGCTTGTGACATGTTTTGTTCTACTTTGGCACATTTCTCTATATGGACGATGTACAATATCTGGCCATATGTTCAAATCATTCACACCAAAAAATGTCCCCTTAATGATATTATAGTGTATCGGGCTCTGTTTGGCTGCAATTGTTGCTCTTGTTCTCTTCTGTACCTCTTAACCATAGAACACATGTATTGTGTGTTTCACATCTTTCCAAAGCAATAGAACCTAATATAAGGAGCATTTCTGCATTTCATATGTACACCCCTGGTTCTCCCTTCGGTGATCTAAATATTTATATTCACCTTCATACCCAAATCTACCATTAATCTAGGAAAGGGTTCTTGCATTTTGACTTCTATTTTCACAAAAAAATCGATAAATCACTACAACAGCATTAGAATCTAAACATAATTGATGCATTCTTTTAGCAGAACCACTATGGTCTACTTTCAACATATTAGTTTTCTCAGTGATCTACATTTCTGATTCCAGAACATGACTGAAGAGTTCTTCTTGATCCTTCTCCCATTTCCGAAAATTGACAACTCCGTCAAGTTATTTGAAATGCATTGTAACGACCCATACATTCATTAATGGAAATCCCTCTTGATCTAATTAAATGTCTCTTTATTTAAACTATTTATATAAGATGTGAAATTTTTTTATGTTAACAATTTTAACCGTTTCTAATATATCCTTTGAACAGTGATAACATGATTCGTATAAATATATGGCTTTAACAAATCTAATTTACTTATACAAAGGAAGAAATGGCCCCATCCAGTAGATGTGCCGCATACAACGCCCATTTGTCAGATCATAGAAAGGAGGTGGAATCATTGGGTTTCTCTCTTGACTAAGACCAAGCCTATCTTGAATATGTTAAGCTCGTGGAGCATCACCTACGAGTGAAATGGATGTTGATAGAGATTACCACTCGTGCATTATTATCCGAGACACCCCAAAAGATTTTCTCTATCGCACACCTTACTCTTTAGTCTTATGGAGGTGATATAAGGGGTTATGTAACAATACCATAACACTATGGTTATGTACATTATTTTTGTACATAATATTGAATATACTTTAATTTTAATATTGTTACCTTGAAGATTATTTTTAAAGAACAAATAGAGTTTTTAGATAATATTCAACTCATAAATCTATTTTGATGAATTAATGGGTTTTTAAATTAAATATTATTTTAATGAAATATTATTATTAAATTAATCTTTTTTAATATAAATTATCGTATAATTTTATGAATGGAATCATAATTTTTATTAAGGTTTGAATGCCAATTTTGTCCAAACCCATGAATTTTATATAAATGTTGGTTTTTATTTTAAAAGTTAAAATTAACATATATAGAAAATTATTTAGATCAAATAAATATTAGTTTTGGAATCGGGATTTTGAAATTATCCAATGGTGAATTTTTCATAATTTTCTGAGACAGTCAATTTTTTGGATAAAAATTAAATACTTTTTAAATATATAATGTGTTTTATGATGTCATAATGACCTAATAATGGTGTAATAAAATATTATAATCCTTATGTTCTCCCAATATATGTTTTACCATTAAAATAATGTGATTTTGTGTTTGTTTGAATTATTTTATAAATCATGAATGGACCCTTACAGACTTATTAAACATCTTGTATTTTTAAATTGTTTTTCTTGGGAGTGTGACTCACCTCCACATAAGAAACCCCATTATTTTCAGAAGTTCTGACTTTCTCCTTATAAAATATTGTTTTCCACTTCCCTTTGCCAAAAACCATGGGCATAAACCATGGTCTCTTTTGTGGTTTGGATTAGTTTAATGTGAGGATCCCAAACTTAAATAATAAATAATTCCCTAACCTTTCCTATATAAACCCACCGAAGATCCTACATCCTTCACACTAAAAGCCTTTTTAGTCCATCCATCCACTACCATCCTCTCTTTATAATCCTCCCATGATGATCCACGCTCCCAAGGATCCTTTCTCAATCCACTCTCAAGCCTTTGGAATCACACTTCCAAGTAAGGGTTTTTTCTTCCTTTCTCATTTTTGTCCAATTTTCATAATGTTATTATGCCCTTTAGATTTCAATTATAAATGTTGTGGTATGGTTTATAAACTCCCCATTCTTACCTATTTATGTTTCAATTATGGGATACCCCTTTTTCTCTCATTAAATTCCTCCCATGTACACCCATTACTTTGATGAAACTCCGAAAGGAATTTCTCTCTCATTATTTACATTCAAGCAATTATTTTGTATCATGAATATAATTTACATTACATTTGTTGGGTCATATATATATATATGTGACCCCCTTACTGTCCATATCATGTAAATTTTATTAGACACCCCTTTCCCTCTCATCAACCATTTTTATGAATTTTTACGTCACACCGTTACACTGTCGAAATTGCATCGATTTTCCATGCCAATGCCATTGTGTAGTGAATACAATGCCCGTTTCTCTATCAAGGGTATTACACTTTATACATATTTACATATTGATTATAATTTTTCATATATGAATTTCACATTTTTTATACTTGAATAAATTATGATGTTTTATGAATCCATGTTATATGGTCCATGTGGCACACTAATGCATTAAATGAAATGTTTAAAATGGTTCTCCCTTATAGCGCTCTAATGAATTGGGTAGAGTATAATATCATGATACATTATGTGAAATGGGTGTTTACTCATTCTAATTCAAGTAAAACAATTTTTTACTCATGCTTCATTTGCAATGAGGATTTACTCATGCTCCATGTGCAATGAGCCTTGGCTCATGCTAATTACATGTTAAGCGTTGTCGCCAAATTCCCATGTTATAATTATCATGCTTTATCATGTCATTATGTTTATTCTTATATTGTGATCTATTTATATTCCTATTGTCTAAGATTTATTGTATCCCTCATGTTATTCCATGATTATTCCCTTACTAGGATTTATAGGTCACCCTTTCCTTATGCATGCCCTCAGGTTATCCAATGCAATGGTATGTATGAGGGAATGTAGTCGTCATGTAATGGATTTTCTCAATAAAGATGATGTATTTCATGTATTAATTTGTTATTTATGTATCCTAATCCCCAAAGACTCTAGACCTCTTGATATTCTCTGTTGTATCATGTGATGTTAATGTAATAAATTATGTTTAATTTTGTAACAAAAGATCAGGTTTTTCGTAGTTGGTATAAGAGGATAGGCTTAGTTATTCTTCGGATTTGGATTAGAAAATACTAGTGAATACTTAGATACAATACTATGTATAATAAAAACATACTTATATTTTGGTTATTATTTATTAAGTGTATTATCAAGAAAATACATCCTTATTAGGATATGAGCAGGTAGAGGCGGCTCTGGCACATATGTATCCTAGGGTTAAAACCCGAAAACAATAATTTATGCTAGACTTGAACTGAAACTGGTGCACAACAACAGGCCTTGGTGCACTCTTTGTTAGGACACCCTTGGTGGATATGCTTTGATAAATTCACAAACTTTGTATGAACCCTTATTAAGGGAAATAGAAAAATTCCCCGAAGAATATATGATAGAAAGTTGATCATTGATAACATTGATTGAATCCAATAAATTCATAAGTTAATGAAATAATAGTTATTTATAAGTCATCAGCTTTTGTCTTTGAATTAACCTTTATGTGTTACCCCGAACTATCCTTTTATTCCAAAAAATGGACGGTAATTAGAGGACTCAGGCTAACAACTGATGTGAAGATCAATCTGATGATTATACTAATTAGATGACCAATCCAATGGGAGTGGGAATCACAAACATTTTCACTCTTATCTCTTATATAACTGAATATTTGAATAGAAGCATCAGTCAAGAACAACGTTCAACCCCCTAAGAAAGAAAAAGTCGCTATCAAGATCTTATTCCAAGTGTTTTTAGAGGCAACCTACAACCTCCAAAGCAGTAAGGGTGAGCTTTTTCCATCACTACTGTCGAAGTGAACCCCAAAAATGAAGTGGTGATAGGTACACTAGTTATTCATTCAAGAATAGAAAACATACTATTTGATTCAAGTTATATGCATTCTTTTATATATCGAATATTTAGTAGAACAATCCCAGCACCACCACAAATCATCGAAGAGAAGATTCGAGTGAGTACGAAAAATGGGTCAATCATTGCATCCCTTGAATATAACTCCTCTCCTGTCATAATTTGTGGATTAGAAATCTTAGAGAACCTCATCATACTCTCTCTGGTGGAGTTTGATGCAATTTTTGGCATGGATTGGATTTCCTTATATATAGCCAACATAAATTTCCATGAGAGGGAAATCACTCTCCATGTGGAGAATCAACCCTCGATTCATTAGAAGTGCAAGGAGGAAGATGAATCTTCCTTAGCTCAATCATCTCAAGAAGGGATATTACTGCCCAATGAGCATGTGTATCTGGAGAAGATGATTGAGTATAAGGAGGCAACCATCATAGAATACATGCCTATTGTGTGGGAATTCTCTGAAGTGTTTCCCGAGTAATTTACTGGTCTTCCTTTTAGAAGAGATGTTGAATTCTCATTTGATCTTATACCTGGGGCGTTGCCAATATCCAAGAATCCATATAGAATGGCTGTTGTGAAGCTTGAGGTGTTGAAGAAACAACTACAGGAGAATCAGGATAAAGGTTTTATACGCCCATGTGCTTCACCATAGGGTGCACCAGTCTTCTTTGTCAAGATGAAGGATGGGTCAATGCGCCTTTACATCAATTATCATGAGCTTTACAAAATCACGATAACAAAGAAGTATCCTCTCTCATGGATTGATGACTTTTTTATCAGCTTTATGGATCACAATACTTATCCAAGGTGGATTTGCGGTCGAGATATTATCATGTATGGTTGACAAAGGAATATATCTCTAAGACTACATTTCGTACAACATACGGAAACTATGAATTCATATTAATGCCTTTTGGACTCACCAATGATCTAGAAATCATCATAGACTTGATTAATAGAGTATATAGAGATTATCTAGTCAAATTTGTGGTATTCATTGTTGATGATATTCTTATATACCTCAAAACCAAGGAGGATCATGAGGAGCATCTATGAATTGTACTAGAGACCTTGTGGAAGGAGAATCTCTTTGAAAAGTACAAAAAGTTTGAGTTCTGGTTGAACGAGGTCTCATCCTTGGGATATATCATCAAAAGAATTGGGATATCTGGGGATCCCTCCAAAAAAGATGCAATTGAGGGATGTCCAAGGCAAACATTGGTAACCGAAATTCGTAGCATTTTGGGATTAGCTGGATATTATCGACAATTTGTGAGAAATTTCTCCCGATTGTCCAACCCTCTTACCAAGCCATCTAAGAAGGTAGTAATGTTTTCTTGGAGTGTCGAATGTGAAGAATGCTTCAATGATTTGAAAAGGAGGATTATCATTGCACCAGTGCTCACATTACCCACAAGTGGAGAACTTTTTGTGGCATTCAGTGATCCTTCGAAGAAGGGTCTAGTATGTGTGTTGATGAAAAATGAAATATTCATTGCATATGCTTCTAGGAAATTGAATTTTCATGAACAGAATTATCCAACACATGGCCTCGAGTTGGCTGCAGTGATCTTCTCTTTGAAAATTTTGCAGCATTATATCATTGGGGAGAAGTGTGAAATATATAAGAACCACAAAATCCTCAAGTATATATTCACAAAAAAATAGTTGAACATGAACCGAAAAATATTGTTATAGATGATCAAAGACTATGAATGCTCAATCCATTACCACCTTGGTAATGCGAACAAGGTGGAATATGCCCTAAGTAGAAAGGACCCAAAGATTCTATCATTGATGAGAATTGAAAAAGATCCTTTCCTCTTAGATTTTATGAAGATGGACATGAGAATAATAAATAAGGGAAAATCATAACTCCTGTCACAAATTGTTGGCCAACTATAACTTTTGGAAGGGTTAAAGGATGCTCCAAAGGATGATGTGGGAATTCAGGAAAAAGTGGAAGCGCTGAGAAAAGATAAATCCTTAGGGTTTAATAATAATGAAGAAGGAATGGTATAATTTGGGAAAGAAATATGTGTCCCATTAAATCCGGAGCTAAAGAAAGAAAATTTGGATGATTCACATAGTTCAAATTTCTCTATTCATGAAGGAAACACAAAGATGTATCGAGATCTATGAGAGCATTATTGGTGGGATAATATGAAGAATGAGATCACTGAATATACATCAAAGTACATGGTGTGTCAGTATGTGAAGGCAGAAAGGAAAAAGTCTAAGGGGATGATGCAACCATTGCCTATTTCAGAATGGAAATGGGAGAACGTCGCCATGGAATTTGTCCCCATAATTCCGAAGACATCCAAAGTCATCAATGCAATCTGGGTTTTTGTGGATCGTCTTACAAAGGTTGCGCACTTAATTTATATTCAAGAGGATTTTTCATTGGTTCAACTCGCACAGATATATATCTGAGAAGTGGTAAGGCTTTATGGATTACCACTATCTATTGTATCTGATCGAGATCCATGATTCACCTCTATGTTTCGGAAGAGTGTTCAACAAGCTCTGAATAATGAATTGATCTTCAGCACGTCCTATCATCCTCAAACTGATGGCCAATCTGAGTGGACTATCCATACACTTGAGGACATGTTGAGAGCATTCTCAATGGAACTTCAAGGAGGATGGTATCAACATCTTCCTCTAGTTGAGTTAACTTATAATAACAGTTTTCACTCTAGCATCCAAATGGCACCCTATGGATCCCTTTATAGGAAAAGGTGTGGAACACAGGTATGTGGGGATGAGGTTGGTGAGCGTATGCTTCATGGAAAAGAAATGGTCGATGAAATGGTGTAGAAGGTGAAAACTATTCACCAGCATATCAAGGCAGCCCATAGTTGACAAAAGAGTTTTGCAGATAACCGTCGATGAGACCTTGAGTTTAAATTTGGAGACATGGTTTTTCTACGCATATCTCCATGGAAGAAGGTTTTGAGGTTTAGAAATAAAGGGAAGGTAAGTCCAAGGTACATCGGCCCCTTCGAGATTCTTGATCATGTTGGGGCTGTGGCTTATCGACTAGCACTTCCACATACCATGACCATAGTACATGATGTCTCTCATGTATCCCTCTTAAGAAAGTTTATACCATACCCTTCACATGTAATCTCTTCATAGGTGGTACAGTTAGAGGATGATATTTCTTATGAGGAGCAACCAATGAATATCATAGATTGTAGAGAAAAAGTTCGATGAAATTAGACAATGACCCTCATCAAGGTGTTGTGTGTGAAACCACACGTTTGATGAAGTGATGTGGGAATCAGAGGAAATGATGAAACATAGATACCCACATCTGTTTTAGTATAGGAAAAGAAATTTTTTAGGGAGAATTGTTTTAAGGGGGAATATTGTAACGACCCAAACATTCATTAATGGAAATACCTATTTATATAATTAAATGAATCTTTATGTAAAATGTTTATATAAGATGTCAACTTATTTTGTTTTATGTTAAAAATTGTAACTGTTTCTAATATAGCAATTGATTAGAGATCACATGATTAGTATAAATATAGGTCTTTAACAAATCCAATTTACTCAGACCAGGGAAGAGATGGCCTCATCTATTATACATCCCCCATACGAAGCCCATTTGATAGAGCTCGAAAATGAGGTGGCATTATGGGGATTCTCTCTTGACCAAGCCCTATCTGAGCTTGAATATGTTAACCTCAAGCATGACCGCCAACGAGAGGAATTAATGTTGATAGAGATTACCACATGAGCAATGTTATCTGAGCCACCCGAAGAGTTTTTCACCATCGCACACCTTACTCTTTAGACTTATGCGGGTGTTATAAGTGGTTATGTAATAAGACCTTAGCACTATGGTTATGTACATTATATTTGTATATAATAATAAATATACTTTCATTTTATTATTTTTACCTTGAAAATATATTTTAAATCATAAATAGTGTTTCTAGTTAATATTGAACTAAGAAATATATTTTGATGAATTAATGTATTTTTGAATTAAATAATACTGTAATAAAATATTATTTTTTATCAAATTAATTTTTATTAAATATAAATAATCGTATAATTTTATGAATGGAATCGTAATTTTTATAGGTTTGAAAGCCATTTTTGTCAAAACCCATCAATTTTCGATAAATATCAGTTTTTATTTTAAAATTTAAAATTTACATATTTAAAAAAATATTAAGATAAAATAAATATTATTTTAGGAATCAGGATGTAAAAATTATCCAATGGTGAATTTTTCATAATTTTCTATGACAGTCACATTTTTGGGTAAAAATTAAATACCATTTCAATATATAATGTGTTTTATGAAATCATAATGACCCAATAGTGATGTAATAAAATTATTTAAGCCTTATTTTAGGACAATTTATGTTTTACCATTAAAATAGTGTGATTTTGTGTATGATTTACAGATTTTACAAATCATTAATGGAACCTTAAAGACATATAAAACATCATGTCTTTTTAAATGGTTTTCCTTGGGAGTGTGAATCACCTCCAAATAAGCAACCCCATTACTTTAAAACGTTCAGAAATTATAATTATAAAATATTTTTATACAATTCCATTTTCCAAAAACCATGGGCAATTACCATGGGCTAGTTTATGGTTTGGATTAGTTTAATGTGAGGGCCCAAGACCTAAAGAATAATTAATTCCATCACCTTTCATTTATAAAACCACCCAAGATCCCACATCCTCCAAACTCAATTCCTTTAGAGTTCATCCAACCTCTTCCCTCATCTCTCTAGAATCCTCCCATGGTGCCCCAATCAACCAAGTAGTGTATTTCAAGCCTTTGGAAGCACACTTCAAAGTAAGGGTTTTGCTTCCTTTTTCATTTTTGTTCGATTTTCTTAATGTTGTTATGACTTTTTAATTAAGATTATAAATGTTGGGTTATGGTTTCACACCTCCCCATAATACCCTATTTATGTTTGAGTGGTGGGAGACCCCTTTCTCTCTCATTAAATGCCTCCCATGTACACCTGTTACAATGCCGAAATTCCAAAAGGAATTTATCTCTCCTCATTTACATTCAAGAAAATATTTTTTATCATGAATCAAATATCCATTTCATTTGTTTAGAAATATATCTATATGACCTTTTACTGTCTATATCATGTAAATATTATGATACACCCCTTTCTTCCTCATCAACCATATTTATGAATTCTTACATCACACCATTATGCTGCAGAGATTGCACCGATTTTCCAAGGCAATGCCATTGTGTAGGGAATACCATGCCCATTTCTCTATAAAGGGTATTCACCATTATGAAAATTTACTTATTGATTATAACGTTTCATATATTTATTCATCACTCCTTTATCGTGGAATAAATGATGGTGTTTTATGAATCCATGTTATATGATCCATGTGGTACACTTATTCATGAATTGAAATGTTTAATAATGGTGCACCCTTATAGCGCTACAAGGCATTGGGTAGTGTATAGTATCATGACAATTCTTGTGAAATGGGTGTTTACTCATGAAAATTCAAGTGCAATGAGGATTTAATCATGCTTCATTTGTAATGTGGCTTTACTCATACTCAATGTGCAATGATCCTTGGATCAAGCTAATTCTATGTTAAGGGTTGTTGCCACATTTCCATGTTATGATTATCTTACTTTATCATGCCTTTATGTTTATGTTTATATTGTGCTCTATTGATATTCCTATTATCTAACATGTATTGCAGTCCTCATTTTATTCCATGATGATTCCCTTTTAGTCTTCATAGCTCACCCTTTCCTAATGCTTTCCCCCAGGTTATCCAATGCAATGATAAGTACGAGGGAATGTAGTGGTCATGTAAAGGAAGTTTTCAATTAATATGTTTTATTTCATTTTTTAAGTTTTTATTTAATTATCCTAATCCCCAAGAACCCTAGAAACATCAATAATCTATGTTTTATCAAGTTACATTTATGTTATAAATTATGTTTTTATTGTGTAATAAAAGACCAGTGATCTCATATGCTTGAATTGATATTTCATTGTCTTATTCAAGACATCGATCTGCCTTTTACATTATTAAACCTTTATTTTATACTCACAAAATGATTCTGAGTATTTTGGTATTGAAAACATGAGTTTCTAAATTTCCTTTACCAGCTGAGACATCTCTTCATTCAGTTGTTTCATGTAGAGTTTCGAATCATGTACCAAATTGTTGGATTTCATTATTTTTTCTCTCCAAACATCTATCTCATTAATAAAGGATTCAAATTTTTCATCCATGTAAACTCTTCCATCAACTTATTCCTCTTTTTCATCAGTGTTAGTTTTATTTTTTTTATGAGAACTACTAACAACTTCCATCATATCATTCTCTCCACGAGATTTTCAGTTATCTATTTCCACAACCTCTTCGACCTCAGACTCATCTGAATAATAACATTCTTGTGAAAGAAGATTATATTGTCAAAGAAATTTATCTTGTACTATTTTGTGACTTTAAAATATGTTGATGACTTTTTCCTAGGAATTTTAGCCTCATCCTCATCATCTACTTAGAACTTATTGGGAAACCATTCCCAAAGATTTCCACCATTTCTACATCAAAATCAAGAAATTGAATTTTTCCCTTTAAACATTACTTTTCCCTTTTTAAGGTTTGAGAAAACAAATTCCATCACCTCATATATATCTTCTTCTACATAAGAATCATCAATAATGATATTTTTTATGGAATTTAATTCCACTTATTTGGATTTTACTTTTTATACAACATCATTATAATCATTTCTCATTTCATATGAAATAATGGTGTTTTTAGGGATATCTAATGTTAGATCATTTGGTTATTTATACTTGAAAATAGAAACATTTGTATTGAACCGTGGTGGATGTTTCCACAAGATTCGCCTCACAATATTTATGTCTTCGCTAAATTATTCAATACCTTGCATGTCTTCCACAATTATTTTTATCCTATCAAAGAAGGCATCGATATATTAAGTTAGGCTCATTCTCATATCTTCATACGTGTTCAAAAAACCTTTTAGCATTGCCTCTATGACCTTTGTATCCCTATAATATATATTCAATAGATTTTCCAAAATAACATGTGATGTTTTTTATGACACCAACTTCATATAGATAGAATTGGAAAGGGTTAGCCCAAATGTATTGATTCCCTTAGCATCATCATCCAATTCTATTTGCTCATCTTTTGATAATGAACCACTATTAATATTTGTTGTTTGACCATGAATTGAATCTATAAACACTTCCATTCCCAGTGATAGTAAGTAGTGTTTAATCAGATTTTTATTTAGCTTCAATTTTTCCCGTTGAAGATCGGAATCCCCTTATGATTGGTGACCACCATTTGTGATAGAATTACTAATATCGAACATTCCTATGATACCAATAATTAGGTCCACTATGCTAGATAATATGAGAGGTGGTGAATCATGATATGTAAAATTAAAACAAATCCCCATTTTTTTATTTTTTTATACCAAACTCTTTACTCTATATCCTTCACGATGCCACGTATAAAAAAATATTAAATCATGCACATGGAACAAAAATTTTACTTGGTTCACCCTCACTAGGATATGTACATTAAGCATACACTAGTGATGTGTCGATGTACCAAATCCACTATAAGTGCACTTGTTTTTACAAGTTTGAAGTGTACTCACTATCCCTACTTGTTTACAACTAATCCAGAATTTAAAGCTCACTTCTCTCTCAACTGATGTTAGCTCACTAGTTTTCTGATGATCCAATCACAGTTTAATGAATTGTTGGTCCTTTCATTTCCTTTGAGTACATCCTTCACTGCACGTATATTCTGTATTCAAGTCCAAATTACATCCACTGAAGAATACCCCTTAGCCGCTGATAAATAGGAAAAAACCATTGGAAATACCTTTGCAATGCTCCCTACATTGTGAAACTCCCAATTTCTGAATACTCAATCATGCCTTTGCAAATTCCCTGATTATATAGAAATCACAAACCTTTGAAGAGATAACTACGTTGTAGAGAACACTACTTCTTAGAGATCAATCCTATGTGTATCTTTGGCCGTCTCAAAGATCAACCCACCACAAAGCAACTTTCTTCACGAAGCACACTTAGCCAATGCGGAACACACCTCTTTCGCAGTGCTAGATTAGCCTATATGAAGCTCCTTCCTATCACGAATCACAGTACCTCCATGAACATCCTATTTGATTTGAGAGCAATAATTTTTTTCCTAGAACACCCTTCTTCTCTTCTCAAGGGTGTTGAGACCTATTTATAGGTGATTCAATCGACTCGGGCACCTTCCATGCAAAGTCGGAGCCATGTCAGCTCAAATCTCAATGCTCTGAAATTCCCTCAAAATTTCTCTCTATATCCTGAAGCAACTCAGTATGTTTGGATCACATATCACATATTAATCACAGAGAATTTTATCAATACCTTTGTACCACCACAACAATGCTCCCTCACAATGTCCTTCACCTCTGCTGTTCGCAACTCTAATTGCAAAAATTGAGATCACCATGAACATTCCTCCAGTTTCTAGGAAATCTACTTCACGAATCCCATCTTCATGAAACTTATTCATTTCCCATATTTTGATACGATCTTTTATGAATTCCAATTTTCACGATGCTCACCAAATCACAAACATTGGACCCTAATAAATTTAGAAAACACTACAAAAAAATGCCACCTTGTATCTGTACTTTTATACCACATCCAAATCTTCCATTCCCTTTTCAAGGTTCTTTGTCAATATGAAATGTCAAAAAAAACTCTGGGCCTAGACAAATCACCATGAAAACCTACTTTTTCAACAAACACAACCAACCCAAAAATGCTGCAATGTTACCTTGAGTGATTTTTTCCCAACAATATTTCATCATATAATAATCCTTACTAATTATATTCCTATTTTAATTAAATTCATTTTTTATATCTAATTTCTGGAATGATAATGCTTCCAAAAATAATAAAGGAAATGTTCTTTTGGATTATTTATAAACACCTCTAATTATTTCTAAAATGTCATTTTTGAAAATTATACTAAATATATATAATATAATTGTGCACATTTAACTTTTTTATTAGAAAAAAATTATTATTTATTTCATCTCGACATTACATATGAATATAAATTTTTAAAAAAATGATTAACATGATTATTTATATTATTATGAACTGATACAATTAATTATTATAAAAATAATGTATTATATGAAATTTACAAAATAATTAATATACTTTTTAAATATGAATTTAAAATATTGGTCATCGTTATTTAAGAAAATAAGTTAATTTGAAAATCATAAATGTATTCAAATTTTGGTATTGAAACATTCCGTAATGAAAATACTATTCCTTGGAAGATAAAAGTAATATTATTATAATATTATTATTTATACAATGTTAATAATCAGAAAATATATTTATTAATGAAAAATACCTTCATTCATAATTGAGAATATTAAAACAAAGATTAATTGATTTTATAAATTATAAAACTATATTCTTATTAAATATTAATTATTATAAGTATATTTTTAAATTACAATGATATTATATATATATTATCATTCCTCATTGGTGTCATTTGGAGTCTATAAACGAGGTTTCATATTAAAATATCAAACATCCATATTGGTATATGGAGAAGTTGAATAACTTAATATTGTTGATGTCTATCACCATTAAATTTTTTTTCACTAAAAACCTTTCCACATAACATACAGTTACTTGTTTCGTATTTTCAAAACAATTTTTTATATCTTTATATATATTTCAGAAACAAAAGATTACATAGATTTTTCTTCTCTTAGTATCATCAAGTTATTCCCTCATCATCATGGGTGTGTATGAAAAAAAATTAGTATCTTACTAAACAATAGTACACCATCATCAAAGAATAATTTGTTTAGTCTAACATTATTAATGGATTAATATTATTTTTTCAATATACCATCTTCATTTTTGTATTCATTTACCATCTCTAGGATATATCTTTTCTAAATATCCTGAAAAAAGAAATATGTTTCTCCATCCATTTTAATTTTCATAAAAAAATTACTAAATTTATAAATATAGGATTAATATTTTTCCTCATCGTGATAAAAACTACATGTTCTTTCATACATAATTCACCACCAACCTTGTTCAGCTTCTTATGGTGGTATTTTAACTAGTATCCATTGTTTATTAGTAGATTAAGCCAACTCTAGTAGTAGTAATCTCTATATGAAAGAATATGTATTTCAAAAAAAATAATATCATTCTTATCAAACCTTTCTATATATAGATATTTTTTCTTATTCATATATAATTTAATAAAACATTACACCCAATACCATTATTGAGGTAGGATTATTATAGGATCACTAATAGATTTTATGGAAATTTAACCAAACTATCATTTTACACGATGAAAAACCCAAATTATTTCATTGATTAGTCACTATATATCATGAATAATTCCTTAATTTATGGTAGAGATAATACATCTTAGTTGAATAATATACTATTTAGAAATTAAAAAATTATTCACCTTGCTTGAAAATGTGAACTTGAACGCTTAACTTTTCTACATGGTTAATCATTTTATTAATCCAAAAAAAGATTATAAATTTAAATAGTAATCACTTAATCTAATTATTCTAAATATATAAATTATAATTGTTGGCATGGGGTGATACATGACAAAATTATTCATTGAATGAGAAATTAAAATTTCTTATGTTGAAAAAAATAAGGAAATGAAATGAAACATTCTATTGAAAATACTAAAAGTCACTAAAATTAACGTATAAATCATTTTCACTATTATTTTATAGGATGAATTATAAATTATTATAATTATCTCAAAAAAATTTATATTATATATATATAATAAATAAATATTGTAACAATATCATTGACATAATCCTTGCGTAGTCATTAAATATATCAACCTAATTGGTGTATTCATAAATGAAAAGGTCATCACTGAAAACACATAATTGAAATACATTGTATAATATTTTGTATTCAGTATATTATCATTCTTCACTTTTAACATACGATTACTACAATGAAAATTTATGTAATAAATTTTTTTACCTCACTAAAAATGAAAATATATGTTATCAATTAATGGAAAAGGATTGTGTTTTTATTCATATATCATTTTATTTTACTATTTTAATTCTCTAATATCATAGGGTAATAATTATCATCAAAATGAGTACATGGGCTCCACATTGTTAAATAATAGTGTATATTAATCAATATACTATAAAAGTTTCTAGTTAATTTATTAGATTCCCAATTCCAATGGTACCAATCTACATGGATTCATGTATATAGGTTTTACAATGATACTGATTTCAATTGAAATCATTACTTCGCACTATAATTTATATATTTTTAATTGTTCTGGAAATTCATAAACTTATTTATGAAAAATATATTAATATTCTATTAATAAGATATCATTACTTTAAATATACTTTATTTTCTATTCCTATTTATAAAATAAATCATTAAGGTGAGATAATATAATTTATTAATGAAGGGATAGAGATAATAATAACACTCCCATGAACTCCACTAATCTATTTATTTTAGTTTTTGAATATTTCCATTTTCTAGGTTGAGTGGGCTATCCCCCTTTGAAAATGACATATTATGCACCTCTTTAAAAGAAAAATATTTTTTTCTTAGAAATACATTAATGAATAATACATTTAGATACAATCGATTCTATTTAATATCTCACAATGAATTATGGGTATAATAATCAAGATTAGATTAAGGTAAGTCCTTTATAGGTAAACCAAGACCCTATGAGATTATTCCATTGAAACTAAATTATCACAAGTCAAATTTATTGATAAATTATTCATAATATTATTAGGATATGATTATATCTTCATAGAAATAATAAAAATTTAAAATATTGTGAAAATAATATTTTAAATAATTAAATTGTTAAAATTGACTTTATAATAAATGAATCGGATATCATTCTTGATGGGATTAAATATCATATATATTATTCAATCAATATAATCCTTTACCCTAACAAATTTAATTAGGTAAATTCATTTGTTTATTATAGTATTAGTTCTCATAGTTTAACATATATTAAAAAATGAAGCATTGATCATTTAAAATTTCTCCTATGATCATTTATTCATGATCTTCATGGACTTTTTCATGAAACATGAATCATTTTACTATACCGTTAAATCAACTATTTGAGTTATTGTTTCTACAATTAGAACACATTGGAAATCCAACTATTCAATTCATCAATTTTCCATAAAATCTTTTCATTGTGTAGAAAAATAATTTTCTCCACTTTATATTCGGTCAATTAAATAAAACAATGAGAATTTATTATCAGTATTAATGTCACATGATATTATATCACAATATGAAGAAATTATTTTAGTGACTGATTCCCATCTTTGAAATGGATTTATTAAATCAATATAATTTTAAAATTTTCTTTTTATTATATATTCATTATCTATATCTTGTGTTTCTTACTTCATAATTTTATCCCCCTATGGAGTAATATTTATCTCCTCTCTTTATCTTAACATTTATAATTACCTTTCCCTCAGAGCTTGTTTTTTAATAGTAATGTTTTTTCAAATAATAAAAAATGTATTCTATTCAATTAATTTTAACTCTTTTGGGCCTTTTGTATTTTGAATCAATTATCACTACTTTCCGACAAATCTCATGACATGATAAACTACCTTAAAAATTATCTCCCCCGAACTGTATTCCAAAGAAAGAAATAACTTTTATGAATAAATTATTAATTTCTCGGAAAATAATTGATTATTTTTTATATAGAATCAAGGCGGATATTCCTGAATGGAGTTAAAAAAATATTGTTAAAATACCTTATGTATCATCTTGTTACATTATAGAGGAAATTTTGTTGGTCATAACATAATTCAACTTCCCTAACATAATTAAAATCTTCACAATGTTAAATCGAGAAACATTGAATTTAGTTAATTGTAATGTGTTATATTGATTATGTGTGATCATAATACTTCTATTCCATCAATAATATTTCATTTATAAATAATGACATTAACGTATTTATCCTGTATCATTATGACTACTGAATCCTCTAACACGATTCATGAATAATTTAAATTCTTTTGAAAAAGTCATTCGATACCGTAAGATCATGTCATAATGATTATGATCTATTCATTTTTGTTATTTTACATAAAATTATAAAGGATTATACTAAAAATGATCTTATAAAAATGGTATCAAATTCTACTATAGTTTACTACGGAATGCGGTTAAAATAATTCATTGGAAAATAATAAAGTAGGGAAAACCCATTATGATTAAAAATTTTAGTAGTCATAGTGTCTAGATTAATACCTGATCTTCATATTATAGATGAATGAAAAAAAATTTAAAGATCATTTTTATTCCTTATATTATATATTTGAAATCAATCAAATAAGTCTTCTTGGGGCCCTTGGAAATTTAAAACAAAATGAATGTGGGTGTTCTCAAAAATATATAAGGGTTATCATATAGTTAAAGGTATCTTAAAATACACGGGGAATGAAATTTATTATATGAATAATTAAATATAAAATATTCTATAACTGAAAATATATTCTGGAATATACACATAGACATGAATTTCAACTAAATAATCACATGGATAACAAAAACTGATTTCCATATGATGGAATGAATAATTCCTCAAAACATAGTCTCATTATAATGGATTATTAAAAGGAAATTATTTTCTACTAGGTAATTCCTATTCCAAATTATATGATTAGTATTCCTTCTGACACGTACTCTTGCATGGTGGTGATAAAACACTCTAGGACACAACCATCACTAAATAAGTCCAATTTATTAATCGGATGTTGGAAAGAACAAACAATTAAATACCGAATCCACATGTATTATTAATCAATAAAATACTCTATTAAAATAAAAACTATATAGAGTATAAATTTTTCCCCAATAAATATGTTGATCATGTTTTTTGGAATGTATCCTTTAAAATAAAATCAAATGGGTATATAGTAACATCACTATACCAATAGATATGTAGAAATTATATATAAAAGATAAAAAAGTATAAAATAATATAAACATGAATGAAAAATATCAACCAAAAGTAGATTAATTGTGATATTAAAAATAGTAAGAAAATAGTTGGGGAAAAAACACCCTAAGTTCATTAAAAATGAAAACAATGCAATATAATCCAAAGAACATTATAATAATTATTTTCCATCATAACATGGTACTTTTTATGTAAATGAAATGGTTTCAAGAAAATTTCCTTTAAATATCATTATAATCCATCATGATTAACAAGGTGTATCGAATCATTAATGAATATCCACAGTGAATCATAAATATAATTAATTCATTTTAAAACAGATAATTTTTTTTATAATATCATTAGAAATACAGATGGAAATATAGAATGAAACATCCTTTTAGTGTGTTATATTTTATAAAATAAAAAACTACCAGAAAATGGAAATGTGAATTTATATTAAAAACAATGGAATGTTGGAAATCTTATTTGATAATGGAGATCTAACATAATAGGTGGAAAATTCAGCCCTTAAAATAATGTAAAAAATAATTCTTTTGAAAAACATCCAATGAATGTCAAAAATTAACTATGTGGAAAATATAAAATTACATTACATTAAAAATATTTTGAATATAAGTACCTAAAATGTTTAAATGAAGTTAATTTGTATTATAATCATTGATAATAACATTCAAAAATCAAAATAATTAATATATATATATATATGTATAAAAGAAATCTAATAAACTAATGATGTATGATTTGAAAAGTAACTCCATATTATTTGGTAACCTTTGAATATAAGAACTCGAAATGAACAATTAAATAAAATTGTTATAATGAAATTAATAGTAAAATATATAATTTATAAAGTACAACATTGAAAGAATGGAAATAATTGAAAATTTTAAAGAGTCCTCAAAATTTTAAAATTTTGGTGGAAATATCTCAATCTTAGACTTGTAAATAGTATTATTCCTTTCAACATCCTATATAAAAAATAATATTTATTAATCATTATTTTTTTAATTATGTTCCAAATTGTTACTTATTATATTAATATAGAATATTCATCCATTTCATAGTTATGACTTTTTTTGTTGATATTGGTCATTGGTGTTTGTAGTTGTACACATTACATGTCTAGTTTCATATAACAACTTCTATTGTAATTTCATGGTTATTGGTTCATTATCTATATAAAATTTAATTTATATGAATGTATGTCTTTATTATTATTTACGACATTATAGGTTTATTTAATTATATATTTATATATTATTATAGAACTAAAAAACAAAATAGGTTACTTTTGAGTAATTATTATCCTATTAATTGTGGTATCATAAAAATTGATTGAAAATTAACATTACCATTTGAAAACTCAAAATAATGTTTTTATACATCAATATAAAACATATTCTTTAAATATTTTTTTAAACCTCCATGTATTATGGTGGTGATAAATGATATACAACATTCATGGATGTATTTACAATGGCCATATATTTACATGTGTTTTATGAGATTATTTATACATATAATTTTGTTTTTGGAAAAATGGTTTGGTTTGGATAAGTTATGACTATTTCAACTAGATTTCAAAAACAATTATGTCAATTTAATGGTAATCAATTTGGGAATTGTTTTTATAAACTGTAATTATCCTCTATAAAATTGATCTCCTAGTGGAAGAGTAACCAAAGGTGGTAGATAGTAGAAGAATATAGTTTATCAAACCTTGATGAATCACCTGAAAAATCCATTAAAACACATCAAAGAAAAATATCATGTTTGGAAAATGGTTTTAAATACTATGAGTCAAAAAAATATGAGTATACAAGATAAGAAATTAGGTATAGAACATTGATACCCAGTTTGAAGTACCAAGTGACCCAACCATGTTCATATGAAATAATTATATAAAGATATATGTTAAAGGGGGTTTATTTCATGTCATTAATTTTAATTTATTTTAAATTAGCCCAAATTAAATATTGAGACTCGTTTTTTCTTTCTTCAATGTTTTCCTCTTCTCTCATCCTTGATTCTTGTGGATCGAAGAGTGATTTTTAAAATGATTTATAGAATGTGATCTAAAATCCTATATTCATTATTTTTTATAGATCCAACAATTTTCCATTAAGATAAATAAAAAATCGCTCATTTATTTTTGTATCAAAGGATTATGATTCTATAATTTGATGAATTTTGGGATCATTTTTTGAATGGTGGTAGATTTGAGGTGATAATGATATACCCTTGACTGAATCTAGAACAATTGTAAATGATGTTTGAATCTGAGTACGTTATCATAGTTTGATAATAACCGGACATTTTTGTTTGTCTATATTCTCATCTTGGATCAATTATATGATAACTGTTTGATGGTTATCGATTTTCATTGACTATACATGATTTTTTCTTCTAGATTTTAGGAGGAATTAAAAATCAATTCATAACTTGATAATGTAACCAGTTAATAGGAATTTGCATCTTCAACATTCATCAACACTTGTTCTGTTGAAGGTATCTGTGATGTATTGATTTATATATGTACATTTGGTAGAAGGGAGATCCCATGAGTGACTTTTTTAAAAAAAATTATCTTTGGTGAACCATAACCTGGTATAGACATAATCAAGGTTTGAATTAATTATTTTTGGGTGAATAGTGTGATTTGAGTTTCTATAAATTCATGAATATTTAAAATAATTATCTAGAAGATTTATATTTGAAGATACTTATTATATAAGATCTATTATAAAATGATATATTTATTGCGTGGACATATATTGTTCTCCGTTATAAATTATGATTGTCTGTGGGTTTGTGCATTTTTTGGGGGACCGTTGTACGATGATTGATTCTATGAGTGTTCATAGGT
This sequence comes from Viscum album, assembly GCA_963277665.1. NCBI lineage: Eukaryota > Viridiplantae > Streptophyta > Magnoliopsida > Santalales > Viscaceae > Viscum > Viscum album. Next base: position 829,921,204 of record OY728156.1, read on the forward strand.
TTCAAAGTTGATCATGTTTAACTTATTGGTAACATGTGTGTACTTTTTTCTATAATTAATCAAGATAATATTGTATGTTCAATTTACTCATATTTTCTTCACTAATTTTGAATTATCATATTATGTAAATAAATATCCTTACGGTATTTTATAATATGTGAATTTTTATTATATATCTACCACATATAGGGGGTGTCGGTACATGTTCCACAATAATCATGTGGGACATCATCACAGGGTAGGTGAATGAGGTCCTTGAGGACAGACCCATGGTTCTAATAGGATGGAGTGATAGTCTCCAAGAATAACCTTGGTAAAAAATAATATATTATGGATTTGAGACCTAACCAATGATTTCTACCAATTATAATGGATTCATAGGTTGCATATTTGTGGAGACATAGTTCATGGAAGCATGGTCAGTGCATGGATACTCGATGTGTGGTTTATTATTTGTTTATAGCTCTTAGTTCCATTATAATTGAATAATAATTTCTTACATGTGTACTTATGTTATGAATGAATTGGTTGTGTATGAATGGTTTTCATTTCATAATCCTTGGGCATTCTTCATGGTGTGCATGCAGACAGAATGATTAAGAATCTATTTAAGGTGAAGTGGCACATGGGATAATGACGAGATGTGGAGTATGGGGTTTTTAGAATTTCCAGGATGAACTGGATATGGTATAAGGTGTTATTATTTTTTCATTTTATAATATTATTCTATATTTGGACATTCCATATTAGGTGCATGGATTAATATAATTATGAAATTGATGAAATTTTGTAATTACATTTATTATTTTTTCCCTTGAAATGATGAAATGTTTTGTTTTTTTATTCTTATCCTGATGGTTAATGATTATAGATGGTATATTATCCAATATTCTCCCTTATAACCTATCCATTATTCATCACACTCCTGCATACAATGATGCCTCTTTGTGTTTATCTAGGACTATGGCTCATATTGGCTGATTCTTGTCAAGGAATTACAAAATAATATCGAAGTCATAATTCCATTATTTTATTCTTTTTCTTTTTAGACAAGGTAAAAATTAGGATATTAGTGTGGAACCAGCATATGTTAGTCTAAATGTGACTAGATATATCATGTGTAACCGACAATATAGTTACTATTGGTGAGAATTTACTAATAATTTACTGTGATTTATTTCTACTCTTGCTTCATGAATAGGCATGTAATGTCTCATGCCATATATATATACATGTTGTTTATAGTATGTAGTTGTATTATATTATTCTTCTATTTGTGATTTATTGATACATTTTTACACTTTTGTTTTTGGGATATATAGGTATTTATGATACCCTAGTGTTAGAATTATAGTTAATTGAACTATATGATGATTCTTATTTATCACATGTATTCCCATTACTAACATACGAGGAAAGGGATCAAGGATTAAACCATTAATATTATTGTGTTTATTATAAAATGAGATATGTGTAGTCTCTATGGTTTAATTTCATTACATTATCTCAGTTATTATGAAAATTGAAACATTTTCAAGTACCTTAACTTGGTTTTTTATTTTATAAATTTCTACTTTTCATTTTATAATATTCCACCTTAAACATAACTGATGAGACCATAGAATGATATTGGTTTGTATGGTCCCCCTAGAGTGTAAGACATTGTTTCACATACCATATACAAGATAGTGTAGGGGTGTATTCCACCACACCCGCTCTCATGTAATTAGTATTCAGACAATCTCATCCAGGTTTCCTTTCATTTGTACCTTCCATAGGATAAGGGAACGTAGTTATATGGTAGATAAGGTATGAGACATAAAAATACATAATAAACTTTTATTCCATTTCCCTAGAGTACCATAATCCTCAATTGATTGTATAGATATCACTGCAGAAATCATTGATATCACTAAGACACCTTGGAAAAAAATGTGAAACATGTGACGCTAAATATTTTGGGACACACAAGCCAATGATGTGGAATGATGGGACATAACCTCCTATTTTAGAATCCCAAATGGGAGGATTCAAGTTCCTTTTATTCATGGAATTTTTCCTTGATATTCAAATCCATAATAGATTACATGTATTAATAAATATATAGAAGGAATAAATTATGGTACCTCTATGTTTTTAAAAGTTAAAAGCTACTTCTCCACCTCATATATTGGAATGAGGCATGCTTTTAGAGTATGTTATAGATTGGATTTTGCTGACATATTTGAAACCTAATCAAGGGATAATTTATGGACCCTAATAACGATTTGTTTCACAAGGATCTAACTATGGTACAGAGCCTGAAGGAGGATCATGAAAATGAACATCATTATTATTTCAGTTCATAGGTGACTAAATATCTTAATTTATAGTTGATATTATTATTTGGATATTAGAAAAGGGAATTAGAATGGATTATTCAGAGTGATACAGGATATGCCATGAAGAGTGAATTTTCTTATACCACATACGAAGGGGATTCACAATGCTTTAACATTTTAATAGTTGGACATTACAATAGTTTTTCCACAATTCCACCATCTAATTTTCAATGATCTGAATATATGGGAAAACTCCAATAGTTTCTTTCTAGAGTTATTTGGTTAAGCCTCTATAAGGGATCAATTAAAATGTGTTTAGGGATGCATGATCTAGATAGGGTCATTAATTGTTGTCTCAAACAATGAAGGCAAAGCTTATTTATATACCTCAGGGATATAATGGTGGTGTTGAGGCCAAATAAGTATAAGAACTATATCAAGATCCAACAGCTGGTGGTGAGTGACCTGATACATTCTCATTTATGGTCTTAATAACTTCAATAATTTCTACTAATTTTTTACACTTATATTTCCCATTACATAATATCTACACAAGTTACTTCCTTTATTAAAATACTAGTAATTTTTTCGTCTAATATGTTTTCCCTCAATAATCACTAAGAAATAAAGTAGACCATGATCCACAGTACATATTGTTTCCTATAGTTATTTCTAATTATGGAAATATATGATAATTTTTTATTATATAAATTATTATCTAAGATGTCATACATGGCCTAGATTGGATGACATGTTATTGATCCCACATTGACTACTCTTACAGACATGTATAATTCAGATTACCAAAGTTCGATTAGTTCATGATGATCATTTTTTTTAAAAAAAATGGATCATGTAGAATGGGTATAAATAAGTGTTCCACAAGGATGATTATAGTGAAAATTACAATATTATCTCATATAGTGGGATCAATTGAATCCCCATGTTCTTTAATTATTGTTATTTATCTCCCTATGTATTTATAATTAGACAATATCATTTGTACTCCACCTTATATAGAATTTTATATTGAGATAAAATTAATTCCATGTGTGAACCACATTTTGATACCCCCTTATTTAATGGTTCAGACCATATTGAATGATCTCAATGTAAAGCTCGATGAATTAGAACCAGAGGGTTCTATCTATATGAGTAAATCACAAGGGGATGCCCTAATTTTTTGCACTATGTTGGAAAATTGATGTCTTAAAATATGAAAAGATATTTATAGGATGAATGAGGTGATGTTGAATAATAGGTAAACATTTCCTATGATTAATAATCTATTTGACAACAATAATTGAAAAATATTTTTATCAAAGATTAATCTCGGATTAGGATATCACTTATAGCAGATTGTAGAGAATTACATCCCAAAATTTTTAAGGGTACGCATACGTTATACGAGTACTTGGGTATGATATCTAGATTTATAAATGCACTAATAATATTCATGGATATCAAGAGATCAAAATTCAACATATTACATGATTTGATATCCATTGTTTTAATTGATGAAATTATTATTTACTCACTAACCCCAGATCTTCATTCTAGGAATCTTGAGAAAGTCCTTAAAAATTTCTCTCACATAATTTTGATGCCATGAAATCTAAATGAAAGTTTTTAATTCATGAGGTAAAATTATTCCGGAATGTTGTTTTGGAGAAAAAAATCAGTGGGCATGAATAGTTAAGTGGAACAGATGAATTGCAAATTTCATGAAAACATATTTGAGTTCTAGATATTTTTGGTTTTATTAGTGTACTACAGTTATTTCATCTATGTCTTGTGTAACACACGAGATTTTATGAGAAATATTTTTTTTATGTTATATGCATAACCAATATAATATTTCACTACACACAACACTGTCTTGGCTTGTGTTACATGCAGGAGCAACCTTCCTCGATAACTTGCCTTGTACGCAATACCGAGTTTCACTAAACAATGATAGGTTATTAGAATATTATATAAACTAGCCATTATGAATATTAATAACCACTTTTTAAAATTTGATAAATTTTATCTTTCAAAATGGACTTCATTTTTTCATTCGGAATATTGAAATTATCCTACGGTGAATTTTTTTTCTGAAAACTTTCAATTTTTCATACATTATGAAAACACTAGGTTACTATTTAAAAATCTAATTTTTATATAAATAATTATTTATTTTATTTAAAGTTATTTTAGGTCAAAATTGATACATAATACTTATATATGATCAATGTAATTCATTGGATTTATTTTATAATAATTTCCGATATATGAAAATTGTATCGAACTTTTCACCATCTTTTACCCACCTCCTTGGAGAATTTGAAAATTTACATAAAACATAATTTTACTACTTCTGTGAGTGGAATTTCAAAATTTTGAGAGACATTGTTAATATGAAGGAGTGAAATGTGATTCAATAAGATAAATTCTTTTTGGTGAATAGTAACTTTTTACTTTTCTTTACCACGATTAAAAGTAAATAGGTTAATTAACGGTAAATATGATATTATTATGAACCTAAAACGTGTACTAATTCTATTGGATAAGTGTAATTTGACCAAAATACTACCTCAGGAATAAAATATTACCCTTTAGGCCCACTTGGATTAGATTAGGACACTTATTATTATTTTATTTAAAGAAGAGTTAAAAGAGTTAATATCAAAGTCTAATCACTACAACATTTTTAATATTTGGTTATAAATAAGGAAAATTAGATTATAAATATTCATTAGAAAGCTAAATAAATTTCCTACATAATAGTATTTTATTTAAAAATATTAGAAATTAAATTAGTTAATTTATTTTATGACACAATGATGATGCAATAATTACATTATTAATGAAATATTAACATAATTGATATTATAAATACCCAAATAAATGTAATTTGAGATTTTTTATATATTACACTAATTTTCCAGGTTAATCTGACATGTTAGTATTGATTTAATTAAATTATTTTGAATTAATAGTGCTGTTATGATTTTCACAAAAATCAATTACCAAATAGTGTCATAATTTACATAAAATTGTTTTTAAAAAAAATATTATATTATTAATTGATATTTTATTTCTAAAGATATGAAGTTCAGCCAAATGAATTAGATAATGTTATATATTTTAATAATTAACCACTTGGGATTCTTTTTACTTGTTATAGTATATTTATTAACCATATAGTGTAAGAAAACAAGAAGACACTGTAAATGTTAAATTATTTAACTTAGAGTTAAATATAAATGATAAGGTTAAAATAGTAACATAAAATTTTCTAAACCCTATTGGTTGAGATTATTTAGACCCCTCCCAACTTTAGCTTCGAAATAAATCAATTTGGAGCTATTAAACACCTAATATGACATTATAATAAAATAATATTTTACTTTTTTCTTAAGGTGCCCCTCTCCTCCCTTATAAAAGGGCACCTCCTCCCTCTCTTATTTACAAAATTTAGAGCCTCCAAGCTCAGACAACACATACCCATTTCCATTATAAACATCACTAGAAACATAATAAATCTTCTGGTCTTCTTCAAAGGCCACCTTTGTTACCCTTATAGGAGGTTTAGAACAGGCACGTCAAAGAAAAGGTAATATACCTTACCAATTCTTTCAAATTCATTTCTTCTTCTACTAATGATTCTTTTGTTGTTTAATAATAAATTAATCACATCAGTATAAATAATATACTTATATGTTATTATAAATATGGAACAACCCTATTTCACCATCTATCCATCCTATGCAAAAAAAAATCATCGCGCGTGCGTACGTACAGAATACCATCTCCACGCTGTGGTGTAATCTGTTTTTCCAATACCACATTACATTGATAGGTATAATGGTGTAAAGAATAACTATATATGGTTATTATTACATGATACTAATTCTGATATATTCTATCATTCACTTCAATATAATTCCTCAAACATGGGAATGATATCATCGCTCGTGCGTACGTATGACCTACCATCTCCAAGATGTGAGGCAACACATTCTACCTAACCTTAATTTAATAATGATTATGTAAATTAATTGAATGAATAAATAAGATATATATTATACTAATACAATTCTGTAAATGATTTATCTACAACCTAAAAAGAATAATAAGAATTTATTCAAAAAAACACGCATAAGAAATAAAGCAATGAACACCCGAATAACAAGTAGCAATGAAATATTATTAAAAAGAAGATGTGAATATGTCCATATATGATATCGTAACCATGAATATGATTCTGTAATAATTCAATGACATTATTTAAATCATTATATAGGAGGTTAGGATATATACAAAGAATATCGATCCTAAGGTAAGGGATAATTTTTCAATGTCATTTTTATTCAAGATTTCTTATACATAAGTATTTACTAGGGTTATATTTTTAATCCATGTCCATAAAAATGTTTTTCATAAAGTGTTTAATATTCTTACATGTCTGTTTAAAGTCATTTTTACCCCACTTTGACTTTTACTTTGTGTTATGGAAGGATTATTTGTTTTTTACCATATGTGGTAATTTTTGACTTTTCCGACAAAAGTATGAGGAGAATGTTTTTTAACGTATACGGTGTGAACAAATTCTTTATGGTTTTATAAAGCCTTATTTTAATGAAGAATACTCTACAATATTTCATGACTATTGTCAACAAAATATTTTTCATTTAAAATTGAACGGCATTTTATGAAAAGAAAATTATTTTGAAGAAGAAAGGATATTTTCTTCACGAATTAATTTCAAGTGTTTTATCAAAACCTTTTTCCATCTAAGATGAAATTATTTCATATGTTTTTGTTTCAAGTATAATATTTCTATGATTTACATGGATTCACCTTTCTTATGATGAAATGATATCCATTTGTTTTATATGGATTATGTTAGGATGGGATGATGTTTATGAAGCCCATTTTATTCTTTGAGTTATGATGAATGATTTATGTTTATTTTGTCGCACAAGTAAGAATGATTTCATTATAAGATGGGTGGAAACTATATTTCCCACCAATGCATTGGGTAAAGATTTATATATCATGTGATATACATGGATGGAACAACAGTTTAATCCAGTTAAGTGATACAGGACTGAAACGAGGAGTGAACTCATTTCAGAAATGGAATTTGTCCGCTAAGATAGTCTTGGAAATGAGTCTTGACTTCTAAGAAATGATTCCCAATGATTATTTTTGTGTGTAACAATGTTTCTTGTTTTATGTTATGATTATTGGGATTACATTTCACTACCATGATTTATTCTATGTTATGATATTATGATCTCTTTTTCATGTTATGATTTTCAAAATGTTATGTTCTTATGAATATGATATGATTGATATTTCCTTTTTTTACCCTTACTGAGCATTTGAGATCACCCTTTTGTATGTTTTCTTTTCCCCAGGTGAGAAAGAATGGTATTAAGTAGGTTATTCCAAAAGGGAATCTAAATTTGATGAAATTAACGAGAGACAATGTAGATGCTTTATGAACTACTTGTTTATGTTTCCCAGTTTCTAATGAAACTATACCTATATAGTTGTTTCATGGTTTTGTTATATGTTGTAATAAGTATGCATCAATTATGATGTAATAACAATATATGTAAAGTATGGGTCATTATAGTTGGTTTTAGAGGAAAGGTACAGTCAACCTTTGGAAACTAGGATGTGAAAGCCTAAGTAAGAACACTAAGGATATGTCTAATCATAGGAAAAAATCTTAGTGCTTTATAAATGGCCATGAGTAACCTATGGTAAGACCTAATGTACAAAATTTTATTACTGATTATGTCATTTTACTGTTATAATTAGTGTTTCTCACACTATTCTTCTTGGTTTTAGTCAATGGATGGAATCCGAAGGAACTGTTTTAATGCGGAATGTGATGGGAAATGCAATGATTGTCCCCTTGAGAAACCAAACATTATGGGAGCTAGAATGAAAAATCTTGTAGCCATGATCACAAAAATTTCTCAAGCTATAAACCATGCAAGACTTCCAAAAAAGAAAAGGATGGAGCAACATTTTGTTGAATCCTTCATGAGGTAGTGTCCACCCTCATTCAGCGAGTATAGTGATCCATTAGTGGGTGAACAATGGATTAGTACCACTGAAAAGATATTTTCATTTCTAAAATGTTTTGAAGATGATAAAGTCATCTTAGCACTATATAGTTTTGAAGGTGAAGCTGATCAACGGATTATTATTATTAAGAATATGTGGCAAAGAGACTAAATTGAGTCCATGGAATGGGACGAGTTTAAGAACATATTTTTCAATAAGCACTTCCCTCATATTCTTTGAACATAGATGGAGAAGGAGTTTCTTGAACTAAAGAAAAAGGTTGATGAATCTGTTGGTATCAACGAAGAAAATTGTATAGGGCTTGCAAGGTACGCTTCTGGGATTATTATCCAACCTGAGAGTAAGATCAATCTATTCTTTAGTGGATTAAAACCAAGTCTCTGAAGGCCATTATACATAAGGGATTTCAATAGCTATGAAAAAATTATTCGTTGTGCTCTCAAGGTTGAGATGGAAATTGGAGTGATCCATCAGTCATATGGGTTTGATAAGAAGAAGAAAATGGAATTCAAATGGAAATCTAAAGACCACAATAAATAGAAGATGAGTTTTCCATTATGCTCATAATGTGGAAATAAACATGGAGGGAATTGTCTTAAAGGGACAAGTAAATGTTTCAAATGTGGAAAAGAGGGTCATCGGGCATTTGAATGCCGTAGTGATGGGAAAAATATGTCTAGTGATGCGAACAAAGAAAATGCTACACAGAATGCACCTCCTACACTTCAATGTTACAAGTTCAAGGAAATGAGGCATTATGCTAATAAATTCCCTATTCCAAGGGTTTTTGATGATGATCGACGTCAACAAACTCTTAAGTTCAAAGACAAAGGAAAGTCACATGCAATTTCTATCGGTGATGTGGAGTATGATAACTAAGTGGTGAAAGGTACAGTTTCCATCCACTCTAAAGTAGAAAATGTTTTATTTGATTCTGGATCTGCCCACTCTTTTATTTCTGAAGAATTTTCTAAGGGTATCGTCGTATTCCCTCAACAATTAGATGTTGAGTTATCTATGACCACCCCTAATGGCACAACAGTCACGTCAAAAATTTAAAATTATTCTCCGATTAATGTTTTTGGTAAAGTGCTTCCTGCAAATCTTGTGATCCTTCTTATGGTGGAATTTGATGTGATTATTGCCATGGATAGGCTTTCTTTATATGGAGCTCATATAAATTTCCAAATAAGGGAAGTAAAATTTCATATTCCATATCAATCTATGATCATCTATCGATGCAAGGATGAACATAACCTTCCAGTGTACATTTATTCAATCTTATGGGTCTTGATTCAAATAAATGAAAGTTATTTATCTCAAATGGTTGGAGAGAAACTCACGATTAAGAATACAACCATTATACTAGAGTTTGATGATGTCTTTCTAGAGGAATTTTCATGTCTTCCACCAAATCGTGAAGTTGAGTTTTCAAAATAACTCATGTCGGGTGCTATGACCATTTCAAATACACCTTATATAATGGCCCCAATTGAATTGCAGGAATTGAAGAAGAAACTCCAAGAGAACCTTGATAAGGGATTTATATTCCCTAGTGCATCTCCTTGGGGAGAACCTATTCTTTTCGTTAGGAAGAAAGATGGATCAATGAGACTCTAAATTGATTATCAAGAACATAACAACATCACTATCAACAACAAATATCCTCTCCCATGCATTGATGACTTATTTTACCAACTACATGGAGCTCAATACTTTTCCAAGATTGATATTCATTCAGGGTATCATCAATTAAAGGTCAAAAGGGAGGATATACCAAAGATGGCTTTCCATACAAGGTATGGACACTATAAATTTATAGTGATACCATTTGGTCTTACTAATTTCCCTTCTATCTTCATGGATCTAATGAATAGTGTCTTTAGAGAGTATCATGATCAGTTTCTGGTAGTCTTTATAGACGATATTCTTGTCTATTCAAAGAGTAAGGAAGAATTTGAAGATCACTTGAGAATTGTATTAAAGACCCTATGAAAGGAGAATATTAATGATAAATTTACCAATTGTGAATTTTGGCTTCAAAAAGATTCATTTTTGGATCACATAATCTCAAAAGAAAGGATATATGTAGATCCAACAAAAATAGAGGTTATCCAAAGATGGTCAAGACCAACAACAAAAACTGATATCCGATGTTTTCTTTGTTTGGCTGGATATTATCGAAATTTTGTGAAATATTTTTCATGATTAATCTAATCCACTAACCAGGTTGACTAAAAAAGGAGTTAAGGTCGTTTGGACGGAGGAGTGTGAAGAGAATTTCAAGGAGTTAAAAAGAAGATTATCCATTACACCTATGCTCACACTGCCTTGTAATGGAGAAAGGTTTGTGATCTATAGTGTTGCATCCTAGATGGGATTGGGGTGTGTTCTCATGAAAAACGATATGGTGATAGCATATGACTCACGAAAATGGAAAATACATGAGCGAAATTACCCAAATCATGATTTGGAGTTAGCTGCAGTAATCTTTGCATTAATTATTTGGAGGAATTATCTTTATGCTGAAAGGTGTGATATTTATACTGACCATAAATGTTTGAAGTATATTTTCACACAAACGGAGCAGAATATGAACCAAAGAAGATGGTTGGAGCTGATTAAGGATTATGACATCTCAATTCATTTCCACCATGGGAAAGCAAACAAGGTGGCAGACACATTAAGTCGACAAGACCATGCTAGCTTATCCATGATGAGGATCACAAAGGATTGAATATTTATGGATTTATAAAGGATGGATCTTGGAATTATAATGGAAGGGGAAAAATCATATCTTTCTAAAATGAATGTTCAACCATCTATACATGTGAAGATTAAATATTCACAGAAATATGATGTAGACTTACAAAAGACGGTGAGAAATGTTCCTGAATTCCACATTTATTGTGATGAGATTATAAGGTTCAGGAATCGGGTTTGTGTCCCTCCCATCCTAGAATTAAAGAACGAAATATTGGATGAAGCTCATAGTTCTTCATTCTCTATTCACCCTGGAAGCACGAAGATGTATAGGGATATGAAAGAGTACTTATGGTGGGATGGAATGAAAAGAGATTTTGTTGAATATGTCTCTCAATGCTTGGTTTGTCAGAAAGTTAAAGGTGAGAGACAAAATTATAAGAGGATTTTACAACCATTACCCATACCAAAATGGAAATGAGAAAAGATAACTATAGACTTTGTCACTGTACTTCCTAAAAAATCCAATGGCAATAATGCTATCTGGGTTATTGTTGATTGTCTTACAAATTCGGCACACTTCATTGCTATTAGAGAATATTTTTCTCTTGATCAGATTTCCCGTATATATGTAAAGGAAGTGGTAAGATTGCATAGAGTACCACTTTCCGTTATATCTGATCGTGATCTGAGGATTACCTCAATGTTTTTACAATGTATTCAACATAGTTTGGATACGAAGTTGAGTTTCATCACTGCTTATCATCCTCAAACAGACAGCCAATCTGAGAGGAAAATTCAAACTCTTGAAGACATGTTAAGAGCTTGCTCTTTGGATTTCCAAGGTGGTTGAGATCAACACCTAACGTTGGTGTAGTTATCTTATATTAATATCATTCACTCCAGTATTCAGATGACTCCTTATTAAGCTCTCTATGGAAATAAATTCGAAACTCCAACTTGCTGGGATGACGTTGGGGGAATAAAGCTATTAGGACCTAATCTTGTTGATGAGATGGTAGAAAAGGTCTGATCTATTGAACAACACATAAGAGAAGCTCAAAGACGACAAAAACGTTATTCTGAAAACTAAAGAAAAGACCTAGATTTTGAGGTGGGTGATAAATTATTCTTACGAATATCTCCTTGGATGAGAGTAATGAGATTTGAAAAGAAGGGCAAGTTGAGCCCTAGGTATATTGGTCCTTTTGAAATACTGGATCATGTTGGGATGGTAGCTAACTGATTGGCGCTTCCAGTGAATCTCTCTCAACTTCATGATGTGTTCTATATATCTCTCCTGAGAAAGTACATACTTGATCCTTGACATGTACTTAGCTCAGACGTTGTACCGTTGGAGCAAGATCTATCTTATGAAGAACAGCTAATATAGATTCTAGATCGTAGAGAAAAAGTCCTACGGAACAAGACCACTCACTTGGTGAATGTTTTATGGAGGAAACACCAATTATAATAAGCTAAATGGGAACTTGAGGATATTATTAGGGAGAGGTATCCTCATCTGTTTGTTGCAAAGTGATGAATTTCAAGGGCGGAATTAATATTAAGGGGGGTAGAATGTAACACCCAATATTTTATGTGAAATATTTTGTTTTTATGTTATATGCATCACCAAAGGAATCTTTCACTACACGCAACACTATCTTGGTTTGAGTTACATGTAAGAGAATCCATCCTTGATAGCTTGGGTTGTACGCAATACCATGTTTCATAAAACAACGATACGTTATTAAAATATTATAAAAACTAGCTGTTATGAAAAGTAATACCCACTTTTTAAAATTTTATAAATTTTATCATTCAAAATGGACCTCATTTTTGGATTTGGAATATCGAAATTATCCTAGGGTAAATTTTTGGTATTTTTCTAAAAACATTATATTTTTGATGAATTGTGAAAACTGTGGGTTACCCTTTAAAAACTGACTATTTATTTAAATAATTATTTATTTTATTTAAATTTATTTTAGGTCAAAATAGATAAATAATTCCTATATAAGTTAAATTTAATTCATTGGAGTCATTTTATAATAATTTAAGATATATAAAAATTTAATCAAACTTTTCATCGTCTTTTACCCACCTCCTAAGAGAATTTGAAGATTTACATAAAAATTAATTTTACCGCTTCTGTGAGTGGAATTTAAAAAATCTGATATAAAAGTTTAATATCAACGAGTAAAATATGGTTCAATAGGATCACAATAATTTTTTGTGAATAATAACTTTTTACTTTTTTTTACCACTGTCAAAAGTAAATAGGTTAATTAAAGGTAAAAATGATATAATTAGTACCCTAACACATGTCCTAAATATATTGGATAAGTGTAATTCGACTAAAAACAACCTTAGTAATTAAATGTTACCCTTTAGGTCCACTTGTATTAGATTTGGACATTTATTATTATTTTATTTAAAGATGATTTAAAAGAGTTAAACTCATAGTTTAATAACTAAAAACTATTTAATATAGGTTTATAAATAAGATAATTTCGATTATAAATATTAATTAGAAAGATAAAAATATTTCATAGATAATTGTATTTTATTTATAATTTTTATACATTAAATAATTTAATTTATTTATTACACAATGATGATGATGTAATTACCTTACTAATGAAATATTAACATAATTGATGTTATATATACCCAAAAAATGTAATTTAAGACTTTTTATAAATTCCAATAATTTTATAGGTTAATATGACATGTAAGTATTTATTTAATTAACATTTTTCGAACTAATAAGGCTGTTATTGTTTTCACAAAAATAAATTACCAAATAGTGTCATAATTGACATAAAATATGTTTTTTAAAACAAATATGATATTATTAATTGTTATTTAATTCCTAAAAATATAAGGGCTTCCCAAATGACTTATATAAGGTTATATATATTAAAAATGAAACACTTGGGGTTTTTTTGACTTGTTATAGTATGTTTATTAACCATATAGTGTAAGAAGACATGAAGTCACAGTAGAAGTTAAATTATTTTACTTAGAATTAAATATAAATGATAATGTTAAAATATTAACCTAAACTTGTCTAAAACCTATTGGTTTAGAGTATTTAAACCCATCCCCACCATATCTTATAAATAAATTAATTTGGATCTATTAAAAACAGAATATGACTTTACTATAATATAATATTTTATGTTTTTCCTAAGGTGCCCCACTTCTCCTTTATAAAATGGCACCTCCTCCCTCTCCTATTAACACAATTTAGAGCCTTCAAGATCTGCCAAACCATTCCCATTTCACTTCTCAACATCCCTAGAAACATAATAGAGGTTCTGGTCTTCGTCAAATACCAACTTTAGTGCCCTTATAGGATTTTTAGAAGAGGCGCGTCAAAGAAGAGGTAATATCCCTTACCAATTCTTTCAAATTCATTTATTCTTATACTTATTCTTATTTTTTAGTTTCATAATAAAGTAATAACATCAGTATCACTCATATAATGATATGTTATTATAAATATGAAACAAACCAATTTCACCTTCTTTCAATCCTATGAAAAAAATCACTGCGCCTGTGTACGTACGAAATACAGTCTCCACGTTGTGGTCTAATCTGTTTTTCCAACACCACCTTACATGGATGGGTATAATGGTGTAAAGAATAACTATATATGGTTATTATTACATTATACTAATTCTGATATATTCTATAATTCACTTCAATACAATTCCACAAACATGGGAATGATATCATCGCACGGGCGTATGAACTGCTTACCGTCTCCGCGATGTGATGCGACCCGTTCTACATGATCTTAATTGAATAATGATTATATAAATGATTTTAATGAATAAATATGATATAAATTATATTAATACCATTATGTAAATGATTTATCTATAACCTAAAAATAATAATAAGAATTTATTCGACAAAACACACATAATAACATAAAGCGATGAACACCCGAATAAGAAGTAACAATGAACTATTACTAATAAGAAGATAAGAATAGGACCATATATGATATCATAACAATTAATATTATTATGTAATAAGTCAATGCCATTATTTAAATCATTATACATGAGTTTCAGATATGTACGAAGCATATCAGACCTAAGTTAAGGGATAATTTTTCAATCACATTTTTATTCGAGATTTCTTATACGTAAGTATTTACTGGGGTTGTATTATTCATCCATGTCCATAATTGTTTTTTCAAAAAGTGTTTAATATTCATCCATGTATGTTTAAATTCATGTTTACCACTATTTTACTTTTACTTTGTGTTATGGAAGGAATATTTCTTTTGTTTACTATACGTTGTACTTTTTTACTTTTTTGACAACAGTTCAAGGAGAATGTTTTTTTAACTTATACAGCATGTACGGATTGTTTACGGTTTTATAACTCCTTATTTTCATGAAGCACACTCTACAATATTTCATAACTATTTTCAAAAAAATTATTTTCTTTCAAAATTGCATGGAATTTTTTGAAAATAAAATTATTTTGAAGAAGAAAGGATATTTTCCTCAGGAATTCATTTCAAGTGTTTTATCAAAACCATTTTCCTTCTAAGATGACATTATTTCAGATCTGTATGTTTCAAGTATAATTTCACTATGATTTACATGGTTTAAATTTTCCTATGATGAAGTGATATCCATTTGTTTTATATGGATTATGTTATTATGGGATTATGTTTATGAAACCCAATTTATTCTTTGGGTTATGATGAATGATTTATGTTTATTTTGTGGAACAAATAATATTGATTTCATTATGAGATGGATGGGACCTATATCTCCCTCCAATGAATTGGGTAATGATTTATATCTCATGAGATTGACATGGCTTGAATGGCAGGTTAATCCAGTTCAGTGATACAGGACTGAAACAAGGAGTGAACACAGTTCATAAATGGACATTATCTGCGAGGATATTATTGGCAATGAGTCTTGACTACAAATAAATGATTCTCTATGATTATGTGTGTATGCTAAAAAGTTTCATGTTTTATGTTATGATTATTGGGATTACATTTCCCAACCATGATTTATTCCATGTTATGATATTATGATCTCTTTTGTAGGTTAAGATTTTCAAAATGTTATGTTCTTATGAATATGATATCATTGATATTTTCTTTGTTTAGCCTTACTGGGTTTTTGAGCTCACCCTTTTGTATGTTTTATTTTCCCCAGGTCAGGAAGAAGGGTATTAAGTAGTTTATTCCAAAAGGGACTCTAAATATGATTACATTAACGAGAGACAATGTAGATGCTTTATGAAATAGTTTTTTATGTTTCCCAATTTCTAAAGACACTATCACTATATGGTTCTTTCATGGTTTTGTTATATGTTATAATAAGTATGCTTCAATTCTGATGTATTAACAATGTATGTAAAGTATGGGTCATTATATCTTCTCAAATTAATTATCATCAAATATTACAGTACTGATAAAAAGGGACAATATTCAGTGGTTAGAAAAAGTGTTAAATAGATCTTCTTGAAATGAAGAAGTGATTTATAATAGTTTAAGTGTTGATTCTTTTTAATCTAGGGATTGAATATTTTGTTTATTATGTTGCATAAAATGTTGTATTTTGGGACATGTTATCATAAATGGATCAGGACTTATCATTATGGTCACATCAACTAGAACATAATGAGAGAAGAGATTCTACCAATTATATAGATCTAGATATTTTGGTCTATTCATTGATGTGTTGGGGAACAATATCTCTTTGGAGAGTGGTTTGTAAACTATATCGAACAATATATTCTCAATTATATCATCCCATAATAGGATCTGAATTTTTGGTTGAGGTACAATGTATAGTGTATATGAATGTTCTATTTTTAGATGGTATATTCACCATGAAAAAGTACAATAATTAATGAATCTATTTACTGTAGGAAAAAACAAGATCCAAAAGCTGGTTAAATGAATTCAGAAGAAAATTGGTACTTTATGAACTTATTAACCAATTTAAGGATGAATTATTTAATGAATAAAGGATCAATGAACGAAAAAAGTTTTTTAATAACATATTATTTAGTAAACTGGGTGAATTTAAATTTAGAATATGACCCATAGTGTGATATGATACATGAATAGTTAGTATTTGGATACCTGATACCTGGGTTATCATTATATGCCAAAAATGTGATCCTAGTAAATTGGGACATGTATTCTCTACTAAAATAATGTGATGACAAATTAATGATTCCCCGAGTCATTATATTTGGTTAATTACTTTATGAATTAGATTTACCAAAATTTTAGGAGGTAATTTTGGTGTTTAGAATGAAGAGAGAAATTTCCCGTTTCATTTGATATTTCTTATCATTCCCTAGGATATATGAAATGACTAACTATCCTTGTGGTTTGTTCCCACAGCTTCCAATTACAAGGATGATAAGTGTGGACCTGTAAAAATAATGTTTGAGGGGTTTACCGTGGCCTTGATGATATATGATGTTGTTTTGGTGATTATGGATCAGTTCAATAGAGTGTCCAATTTATTACCAATCCCAAAGACCATTTCAATTGAAGAATTTATAATTATGTATTTCAATGAGATTGTGTACAATCATGGAAATCCATTGATCCTTGAATATAATAAAAACTCATTATCTGATTAAAGGGTTTTTAGGGTTATATAGATTTTTTTAGGGACATATGTGAGATTAATCCTAATGTTCCAACCCTATAAAGTTGAAAAATTAGAGTAGATGATTTATATTTTAAAGGATATGGTTTTGGCCTATTTTTATTATTTTATTGGATCTTGGGATGATCGGCTAGAATAATTTAATTCTCATAAAAAACTATGTTCATAATTTCATTCATATAGAACATTATGTGGCTCTATATGGTAGTCATTTTCATTGGTGTATTTTTATGCAAGAGGCTGGTGAGGAAGTAGTTATGGTTCCCATTTGGGAGCATTATTCCTCTGAGAGAGTGAAAACCATTTAGAATAGATTAAGTAGAATGTATAATAGATATAGAACTTATTACCACCACAGGAGAGAATTTTAGTTTTTTATAAATGAATCATGGGTTTTCTTAGATTAACTCCTTTATTGGGACATCAATATTTGATAGAGGGATAATAGAACCGTGTTATGTTTGACCCATCAAGATCAACAACCATATTGGATTAGTGTGTTATCATTTTGATCATCCCTATCTATACCATGGTATTAATGTTACATTTTATTTTTCATAGATTTATTGGTGTATACATGATTGTGAATAAAAATATCGACTGAAGGGATATAGAGATTTTCCTATATACATTATATGATTATAGTAATATTAATATAATCAACATGAGTGGGAAATTCATAGGGGGAATTATAGTCCCCGTTTCTAAGATACATTGTAAATAGGAATTGATCTAGGAGGAATCCAATGAGAAGGAGTCTGGTATGCAGGTCTAGTGGCCTATGTAGTTCGATTATGATTCATAGAGACACCTCCATTGGATGAGAAGATGTTATATGGGGAGATTATAGTTACCAAAACTTTTTAGGTGTGTTTTATGTTATTATCTTCTTTAAATAATTTTTTATTGAAAAAAATAATAGTTTGGGTTTAGGTTTTGAACTTTTTGGGTGATTTTAGAAAGTTTCATAGGAATTTTTGTAAGAGATCTGTTTTATAATAGTTTTCCCACAATATAATTATCATCTGGGAAACCAACCACCTAGTTGTAGTACCAATCATTGTAAAAAATGATCTAGGGGTATATTATTTAACATTGTGTGGACATAACAAAAAAATTGTGTGACATGATCTATAGGCCAACATTACTTTGGGTGTAGTGTTTAAAAACCATTAAATGAAACCATGTAATAGCCCAAGATAGATTTTAATACGTGAATGAATGTCTTGCATTTTTATAAAAAATTCAACAACACTACGTGTTCTTGATATAATTATCAAAAAATGTAAATATTCATCAATAGTTTCCTGTTTTACATGTTTTTTCTTCTTTATTAATCCATTTAAAATGTTCATACTCTTTAATCCTTCCTAAAACAATTTTATCTTCACCCAATATTGTTTTCATCAAATAATTGTGTAATTTTCATTGAGAATAATTTTACGTGATAAAAAATACTTCATTGATTGTTATTCTTATAGATATAGCACATATACTTTGACACAAATCATATATCCTCCATTTAGTCTATGTATTAGAGGATTCTAATTACATTAAATGATGAATTATTTTATCATTTCTATAATGATGATTGATTTGATGTTTAAATGACATCCACTTGACCAGAGTATGATATGACATGAATGGTGTATAGACCCACGTATTTCATCTTAGAATGCTCATTATAAAAACTTCTTCTTCATGAATCTCATTTGGATCTGTTTTCTGATTAAATAATGAAGGTTATTTATCTTCATTGACTAAACCATTGGTCATCCTATTTATTTGATGAGAAATTCAGGATATATTCTTAAACTAATGGTGGTACAATTGAACTGTTTCTCTCGTTAAATAATTGCCTCAAACCAAGTTCCATTGACTGAATTCATGATTTACGTGATTCAACAACCACACATGTCTATATTAAATCTATTTGGGTCGAATTCATAAAACCTCTTATTTATTGTAATGGAACCCAATAAGTGAAATTGTAAATGAATAGAAATATTCCATGGGTTGGATACATGACTTAGGCAGCAATATGTTGATAAATATTAGTTTACATCAGCAACAGGCCTCAGGTTGGATGTTCCATATCATATAGGCCATATAATAACTCTTGTTTTTTTGATATGGTAATTTCATTGGCCTATATTATTATTTTTATAGAGAAACACATATTACATGCATATATAAAAAATATTAATATATGAATATTAATTATATAACATTATAATCTACACCTAAACCATATATGTTTTCTGAATTTAGAATCTTTGACATAGAAAAAACTTTTTATATGAGATATACATAATGACCCATAATGATATTAACAACTATAATCCCTATTAGTAATTTCATAATTAAAAACCATCTTTATTAATTGGGGAATATAAATATAAGAATGTGTGATCACATATACTCAGTTTGGGTAAATAATGGTTATATCAACATCCACTTAACCATAACATGAGGATACGTGTTTGAGAATGTGATCATAACATTTTAAAACCATTCCTCACATATCATAGTTCATAGCCATGGTTCATATAATAAATTAGGGTTGTTTATCTGATAAGAATCCTAAAGAAATCAAATAACAACACCACCGAGAGCATATAATTATAACAATACATATTTATGTTGAAAAAAATGAAAATAAAATAATTTCCATAGTTGTCAAGGATCACTACCAAGACTATTATATTTTACTGTTTTCACTCCCCAAAACATCAAATAATTATTTATGGTTCACTCCCATGTATTTCGTATTTGAAATATACCCTTACAGAGATGTGATAACTCTTCATTCTAGTCATTATTATCTCATGATATATCCATATTTACCCAATACACTAAAGAGATATATAATTATAGACTCACAAATCACATAAAAAATCATACCAATTTGTTCCACATGATTTTAAAAAATTGATCAAATCAAAACTTGTAAAAAATGGTTATATAATCATTTCATTGTTACATAAAATAATAACCTGTGGTAAATAAATAGGTTTCATAATCATATATTGATAATAACCATTAACCACCCATATAAAAAATTATTATGTAATAATTGGATTATATCCTGATTAAAATAAAAAATAATATCTAAAAATTCTATCATACATTTTTTTCAATGTACTTATAACATTTTTTCCAAATAACCATTTAAAATTAAAATAACATATTAAAAACTAAAAATTTCCCAATAATTATGGAATGAAATTTCATCAATAATTAACTTTAAAACATTTAATGCAATAATCAGTATATTTATTTTTCATGATTTTGGGTACATCAATTATAGATATGTTCATTAAAACAAAGATTCCCATAACATGTTCGGTAAAAATTAAAAAGTACCACTTCCTTAAAATTTGAATAATATTCATTTGAATAAATTTTTAAAAATTACATTTATTTTATTTTGGAGAATATAAAAAATATTCTTGTAATTATTTTAATTAAAAAATGGACATAATATAAAAATATTCTTGGCCAAATGGGAAATATAGTCTAATTTAAATAAAACAATAAATTTTAGTTACAATGAGAGGAAAAGTTTACTATTTGTTGAGAATTTAATTCATAAATTTGTTAATATGGAATATATTTATTATACAAGGATAATATTATTTTCTCGTTATAAATTTATCTATATATAATCCCAATTAAAATATGTCTGAAATATGAATCATATACCTCATTGGAAACATTAAAATAAAAACCACTTGAAAGAGATAATCATAGAGGGATTTTTAATTCCCCCTAATTTTCATTACATTCATTATAAAATAATATCATGTGTATTATCTACCTTGTATTAATTGAACATATTTTGAATATCTCACATGTCTCATGGATGTAATAGTTAGATTAAAAATCCTTAACCACAAGTCTTTTCATGCTTCCTATGTGTTTGAACCTCTTGTATAACAAAAATATATATGATAAATATATTAAAGAATAATAAATATATATACTATAAAATTTATGATTTATTAATAATATTTTATCACTTTTTTACTTATAATTAACTATTAAAATCATTGTTTTTGGTGATAACTACATAGTTTTTCAATCATATTGCAGTTCTGATATATAGGTTCTTTAGAATGGATTATAGTTACAAAATATGCTAAATAGTGATAATGATAAAAATTTAATTTATATTGATAATATACGTATTTATAATGATTCATAAAATGTATAAATAATATGGGGACTTAAACTATTCATGTAGACATTAGGTCATACTTATGCATGAACAATGTTTTCACTTTCTAACAAAATAGGATAAATAATTACAACTAATATTTTATCATTATAAAATTAATAATAAAATAAATACCATATATAAATATCATTTGAATATTTCAATCCATTATATTAAAATGGAGTTGAAAATATAGTTGCATCGCTATCTGGAGATGGTATGTTGTATATACGTATGAGTAATGTCTTCATTTTTCATAGCATTTAAAACTTGTGGGAAATAATTTGTTATTTATCATGGTAAAAATTTAGTTTATTTTAGATAATGAATTATTTACATTATAATAAATATCATGGAATTAGACGGGGTATAGTATGAAATGAAATTTAAATTACTTAGTTAAGATTTATTCCACCTCTTTGAGAAAGCACTTATTTAATAAAATTGAATCCTTGAATGGGTTGTATTTTTAAAATAGAATAATCTATATTATCTTACAAATGATAATAGGATTGTTTTGTTATAGTTTTCTTAGTTATATAATTTTTATATATTGTGTAGAATAGAGGAAGTGTGGTAACCCTTTATAGGGGAGGTAAAAGAGAATGTTGGAATTTGTTAGAATATTATATAGGATATATATCATAGTCATGTCTTATTGAACTGAAGAACCATAAAAAGTATATATGTTTTTATAGGTTTAAATAAACTCGTTACATAACATTAGGGATAGATTTGAATACATTTTGTGATTTATATTCAAGTTAAACCATTATAATTCAATAAAAACCTTAACTAATATATAATAACATTTATCCACGATAACATAATTATCTAAATGAATAAATGAGAAATTATAGAAAAAAATTAAATAAGGATCCTAATTTTGGAATCCATTTAATCAGATTTAATTTTTATAGGTATCAAAAAAAAATTAATATAAAAACATAAAATAAAAGAAAATATCTTTTTGTTTAAAAGATAATTTTCTTTAAAAGCTTTGGATAATCCAAAACTCAATGGAATTTTCGAAGAATTCAATTAGTTTCAGTGACACAAATATATGTTTCAACTTGAATGAAATATATCTTGTCATTCCCAATGAAATTATTCTTTATTATAAATGTAAATAATTATTTTAAATAAATTATTTACCACCTTAATGACATCATTTATATAAAACAACTCATACAATAGAATAAATGTATCTTTTATCATTATTATAATGTTTTACCCCATGGTTTTAACCTAAATTTTCCTTGTTTACTATTTACAATGCTCACTACTCATAATAAATAAATATAAATATATCCATTTTGTATTAAGTTATTTATTACCAAATAAAAGAAATTTTTTATAAAAATAAATAAATAAAATACCCGCTAATTATTTAATAATAAAAATATAACATGTAATGAAAATATACAACCAAAAAAAATTGTTGTTAAGAATAAATTGTTTTTATACAAAATTCAAGCAAAAAATAGATTCCAATAAGGTTAATTGGAATAATTTTCTTACCATATAATAAATTATGTTTTCAATCATTTTAAAACATAATAAATATTTGAATATCTTCAAATAAAAATGTAGTTTTCAAATACAGGTAATTTTTATCGTTATTAAAAAAATTAAATGTTTCATAACGTTAACACAAATTCATTATATTATATTTTTGGCTTACAAAATTCAATAAATGTAGTTAATTTTATAAAATAAATTATTAAATTGATAGGGAATTTAATTATTCTATCATCTAAAAAAATTAAATGATATAAAATATTTTATTTCAATTTTGTTTTTTGATGAAAAAAATCCATCACTAAAAAAGGAATACATAATTAACCGTATTTTTTATTTGTAAAAATTTAGAATATTTTTATTCCAATTCACTCGGAGGATTTTTTTCCATGATATAATAGTCACATTTTAATAGTAATATTTAATAGTATATCACATTTTATAATCTTGGTGTTCTTTTCAATATCTCTCTATCTTAATGATCTAACATTTATAATTTATTTTCAAAAGATGAAAAATCCTTATATAATGGTAAAACAACTATATTGTCAACTTGTTAATGATTAGGTATGTACATCCATAGGAGATATTCATATAACCCTTTGTCAACATGAGATGGTGCTGGTTGAAGCCCCAAGCTATAAGATACCATCCATACTAAATCAGGAATTTTAAAGGGATAATAAATTTAGGGATATCATTACCTTATTTCTAAATCTCATGTGTTTATTATAAGATGAAATTATAAGGAATTTATTCTTACCAACATTAAATTATATATTTATCTACAAATTATTATTATATCTATATTGTCAAATATTAGAATCATTGAGGTTCTATAGAATTGATTTAATTTTCTCTTCCATATATAGTGGTATCTCAACTACCAATATATTTTTTTCTTTAACTTCATCACCAAACACTATATTTTTACTCTATAATCTATATAAGAAATCATATGGATACATCTGAAATATTGAGTCTAATTTTTTAGGAAAATATTATTAGAGGATTGTTTCCATCTAATAAAACATTGAACTACACAGGGAATGTTTTCATCATATCATATAAAATATGAAATTATCTCTCGTACTGACTACCCATAAAATGATGATAAAATAATACTAGTACATGACTCTATATCCATATCCAACTGAAGTCATCACATTAATGTTGAACTAAATATTAGTTCATGATCAAACAAAATTGAATATTTTCCTCCCTGAAACCTAACCACGACTTTTATATATTTTATGGAAAGATTATCAAAAGATCAATATTTGGTGTTATCAATGAAATATTATGAAATTATAATTTCAACTACTGTAACCAAAATTTAATTATGTTTATATTAGTTTTGGATTGTGATGAAAAAAATACAAGGTTATGTTTTCCAATTTCAATTCTAGTATAAATAATGGTTGTAACATCCCCTTAGACTTATGTCTTTCAAATATAACTTTCTGACTACTGAGAATTGAGATACATACTATGTAATATCTCTCGTATTGTATTACAACATTAAATACATTTTAGATCACTACACATCATTATACATCCATGATGAGTATCAAATGATGAAAAAAGAGAGGTAACCCATTATCCCATCTTAAATAATGGTATGTATGGAAAAAATACATTGATGTGGAACCTTATCATTATATCACAATCATGGTTGAAATTGTAAACATTTTATCCTTATTTTTAACAATATATCTTCCTTTTATGTCTCAATAATCTTCCCTTTAATATATGTTTGAACTCTTATTGGAAATGAAAATATTTTTCCACCGCCTTTATCATTTGTTTATTTGAATTTAATAAATAAAAAAATATTGGATATATCATGATTCTGATATAGAAAATCATTCATGATCCATTGTATTATGATCATTTTCCATCATTTTTTTATTTCATGATGTGGAAATAAAATGATCACATAACATATTTAATCAACACCAACCAATTTCTCATGAGGATATTTATAAATATTTTATTAATTTTATACTTTAATATTTATTTATAACAACATATATTATTTATTTCTCTATAAATACAATAAATTTGTATCATTAATTAAAATGTTAACATATCTAACTCAAGATCAGGAGTCATGTAATTTTTCCCCTAAACCATCAAGTGTTATTTATAATACATTATTAGTATATCATTATACATGAGTATGGATTCACCTCCCTTCTTTGATGCACCAATTTAGATTTTAAATCCTTCTTGAAAATAGGGAAATTTATTTATAGTATCTATGAGTATACTACAATTTATTCCATTTATATTTTTATCACATTCATCAATCCAATGGAACTTTGATCCCTTCCATGTCAACAAGGTGAGAAAATATATTTCCATAGTAAATTCTCAACAATGTATCAATAATAGTCATTAAAACCTATAAAACAACCTATATAATTTATATAATTTGGTGTAATATACCATTGAAAAAGTTCCATCATTGATGGATCCACCGATAAACATTTTATTGAGATCATATAACACATAAATGGGTATTTTTGTAACCAAAAGTGACACTAGATAAATTTTAAATACAGATTATATTTCACCATGGTCATGAGAAAAATATTCAAATGATATGTAGTCTACATCCTTCTATATGAATATATAACAACATTAAATATAAATATAATAACAAAAAAATCATGTTAATATATAATGACTCCACTCATTAAATCTATGAAGATATTTGTTGAACTATAACACCAAAAGACATCATTATAAATTAACAGTGTCCATACCCATTACGGAATCTAATGTTGGGTATTGAATGTAATATTCATGGGGTTTATAAAATGATATTTAGTTCTTGGTTATATATGAGTAGTACAGTGGCTGACCAATGAAATTATCCAAGTAGTATGTACTTATAATTAAATTTTGAAAATATTTTAAACACAAAATAAATTAAGATACATACAAAAATGATCACTGTTTTTAATGTTTCAGAACATAATATGATTTTTTTTGAAAAATATTTTATTTACTATTTTCATTTTTTGTTTAATTTCAATTAATAAATTTCAATGAGAAATAAATTGATAGAATTTTTTAGAATTAAAAATATAGAAACTCAACCTATTCCATTATTTATTTTTATTATCCTTAAAATGAATAGGCAAGAAATTATAATCCCCTAATTTTTTAACACTAAAAATATAGGACAATTATCATAACCACCAATAATAAATTAATTATCCCCTTGGTAATATTTAGAACATGAAATCATAACAACCTAATTTTATGGATGTTATAAGGGTAACTTCTATTTTTGGGGTAGTTTGGTTTACATGTATATTATACTAATAAGGAAAAATAATGTTTTGGGATTTCATTTGAACTCTAAAAGTTGTGCATGAGTTTTTTTATTTATCAATTAAGATCACAACCTCAAAATTCATATATTTCTCAACCTCGGTTTTATTTAATGAATGTCAAATTGTTTTCCTAATTTATTTTATTTTCTTAAATAAAGTCATATATCTTTATATTATAATAATATTGTCTCATATATTTTAAAATTTTAATGGAATAATGAGAAAATTATATTGAATACTATGAAAAACTATTCTTATATGGGTTGTGAAATGATCATAAAAAAATATTTAATGTGAACTGTTTTAAAGAGGGAACAATCCAATTTAAATTCTATTAATAAATTTAAATAAAAATTAGTAAATAAATAAATATGTAAAATGAAAATAATATATTAAATGTAAGTGAAATAAATATTTCATTACCAAAACATAAGCATTACAATGAAAATTATAAGAATAAATCATAGATAAAGGAGTCGTTTTATGATAATTTATCCTTCACTATAGGATTGAATAAATGGGGTAAAACACACAATCTTCCCTAAATATTATAATTCATTTACAAAACCCCCCAAATGATAAAAAATAATATGAAAGAGGGGAGGATAGGGTTCTTATATATTACAAGTTTTACTATAAAAAATATAAAATATATTTTAATCCATATTACATTGAAATTTTGACCTCCAGAACATGTGAAAATGAAATCTTTTCAGAAGTTTGATGTTTTTTAAATTAGTTCATATATCTACTGCCTAAATTTTTAACCAATAAAATCTCATATATAGAGTATATGACACAAAATGTGAAGTAGTTTCTAGTCCAATTTGTCTAGTCAAGCTTTGATTTACTGGACTATTTACTCCATTAACATGAAAGATACCTCATTGATGGTAAAAACAAAGATTGAAACCAATTGATACTTGAAATAATTTACAATATAGTATTTTCAAATAGATTATATAAAACTATTTATGACAAAAATATCTTAGTCAATATTAAATGGTCAAAACATGAATTTTCATCAAATTTGTAAATAAATGATTGGATCCCATTATATTCCCTAATTAATTTTAATTAATAAAATATTACAAATTAATATCATTTATTAATAATAAAATAATAATTAAAAATCTGTTCTATCAAATCTTCAATAATTAAATATTTCTATTTATTGTATATGTCTCATGACTTGTATTCCAAAAAATTATGACAATATTTTCCTGTTGATATTTCCCAATCCGTAGTAAAAATACAGTAGATGTTAGAATATAGTCATGATTTCTATCTCATTAAATGATAAATTGGTTGTTATATATATTTTAGAAAAAATATAGAGAGATTAATGGCACTAATCATAGTGAAAAAAGTTAGGGGTCTATTCTGATATTAATTTCACATGTGATTGTTCCCACCATATCAATATCATATATCCACCAATTATTCAAAATATTTAGGTCAAATGAAACATTTATTCTTGAATTGTTTAATTAAACTACTCATATACTGCATTACATTATAATAAAATTAAAAATACCGCCTAACTTTAGCATTAATGAAAATCAATCAATATTCCCTCAACCAATATATTCTCAAATGTTTTACATTTTACCACTTCCATTTTAATAAATATATTAATAATTTATTAAATTTTTGTTCTCTTTTATTTTTTAGTTTCATAAATATATTTAAAATTTGATACACAAGCATAGATAAATTCAGTAGAGTAATAAAATTATTCATAAGAGAAACAAATGTATGGATAAACTATTAATTTAAATTTAAAATATTACCTTACCTAGAAAAAAATCAATTGAGTTTGAAAATTATCAAAAATAATGTTTTAATGTAGTAATTCTTTGAAAAATCAATGAAACTATATAACATAGTAATATATCACAATGATTTATATCATAATATAAAACGTTTTATAACAAAAATATATATATATAATTGAAGGCATTCATTGTTATTAAAATAAACAATGAATGATGAAATATAGACCATTTTTCTTACGATACCAATGAATTTTCTAAATTAATACATGAATATTAAATATAAACTACATATAAAGTGGAATGTTATATGATGATAATTTATGTTCTTTTTGAATTTTTTTTAAAAAAATACCCAAATTACAAATAATAATAAAGCTACAAATAAATGTTTTACCCTCACCAAAATATTAAATATTATATTTTATTAAATCTGATCCTATGATATGTCACATAAACATGAAATGTATAATTTTAAATAGGATAAGTAATATTAAATTGAAAAGGTTAGGGATATTATAGTGTTCTTATATAAGATGTGGTCAAGAAGTGGGATGCAATTGACTGAATGGGTAAGAAGTCCTTCAATTTATTACTTAACTTATTAACCATTGGTTTTAAATCTAATTAATACATTATACCCTATGATATATACTAAATAATTAAAAAAATAGGCACAATATAAGGACCTAACCATATAGAACATAATATATCAATCCACATATTTAATCAAAACTTGTATAGAATAACATTTTCTGTCCCATGAAACAATATATTATAGATTATATTGTAATGGTTTACATTTTACCACTCTTTATACTAACTTTATTTTCAATTTATTATAGTTTTATATCCTAAAAATCATGATGTTTCAACTTTTATTCATCTCTTACTTGTCCTAAATCTGCATTTCACCTCATTATTTCCTAGTAAACATCTTGCTAAACATATATTGATAGATTAAACGTTCCCCCAAATATTATGTAAATTGTGATTTTCTAATGGGATCCTTTCATGCTAGCCTAAAAGCTCAACAGTTATCATCAAAGGGACTTTTATAATAATTTTCATTTAGATTAATAATTTTCACAAATCAGTATTCAACATGACATTTACGACTTCAACATAGACATCTTTTGGTGGTGGTATAAGATTTTATTTGGGGTTCTAGTCCAAATTTAAAAATTATGGATTCCAAAATGCATTTAAAAATTTTACCATTTATTAAAAAATTATATACTTCAGGATTATAAACCCAAAAATATGTACCTTGAATAAATCCTCAATAATATCAGAATCAGTAGTCTTAGTTTCCCTTGACTCGATCCATTTTCTAAAAAATTGTTATAAATAATGATATAGAATAATCCAAATGATATAATAAATTGAAACATATAATCAATTCATAATACCTAAAAAATCACAATGTATCATATTTTTTTGAGGCATATTATTTCTCCTAGGAATGTTTCTAGTGTATTGGAAAAGCGATCAAGTGTTACAAAACACATTGTCATCATAGAAGAAAATAATTAAATCTAAAAAAGAGTGCATGAACATAAATTATCTCAATTTTGGGGATACTGTGTCCTCAAAATACAAGTGTGTAATAAAAATATATAATAGACTCAAACTTATTATAGTGAACACAACTTCTAAAAATATGGATAGTACACATGTTCCAATATAAGAGATCATCAACTAAATAAAAATTGAAATGTTTATCCAATATTTATAAAAAATATTCTTTTACTTTTTAGTCATTAGATATGTGAAAATGTATTAGACTAAAATATAATACCAAGGATTTTTACACAAGAGTGCCAAAAATCATCATTAAGAATTATGTCCCAAATCATTTTTTAGGCTATACAATTCTCTATATGTGTTTGTGTTAAAAACGTAGGAGGTATTACTCCAGATTCTCTGAACCCTTCATATCACTTATCTAAAAATCAAAATCTTGATGAAGGGGTTCAAAATATTTATGGCTATAATTTTTATTTGGCTACTTCAAGAGGTACCTGAAAGTTGATTGTTCAGAAAAAATGAATACTTTAGAGCCCAATAAATAAGAACATAATTCTTAAAAAAAATATTAGTGTAAAAAATCATTTACTATGGTTTTTTTTTCATATGTTGAATGTAATGCCCTTCAGAAATAGAAAATTACATGTGAATGTCCAACCAACCTCAATAATAACATTTCTCCAAAAAAATGTTTGAAGGTTCACATATATGATTGAATGAAATCTCCCACCGTGTATTTTTTATGATTATTGGATTGGTAAAATTATTTTTTATATGATTAATTTATATGATCAATGAATCATCATAATATAATCAGTAAATTATAGAATAAATCTAGATAAGGGTAGAGTGATGTTTTTTAAATAAATGATGAAGAGTCGATAAATACATACATGTCCATGGAATATAGAAACAAAAAACACACATATATGTTATGAAAATGATCAAATAATGACTACCATTTATCTATAAACCAAAATTTCTTGTTCTTGCTCAAAATAATCTTGAAACATTCATCCACAGTCATGACATGACATTTATCAACTCAAAACCATATTTTTCTCAATAAAATGGTGAAACACATTACCAAAACACATGATACACTCATCACATGAGGAAACCTACCAAGTGAAATCATCTATAAATACCTACAGGAATCTCCCAAGTAAGCTATACATTAAAATATCAATGCATATATGAATGGTTTTTGGGAGTAAAAGTGTGAAAAAAGAATAGTTTGATAAGAAAATGTAATAAATGGTAGGTGAATGTTTTCATGTTCTAGTCCTATACCATAAAGGGAACTTAATAATAGTTGGAAAAATTATCTGTTAGAAAATAAATACCTTAGGAATTCATTTCTTTGATTTTTGTTTTTTGAGTTTATTGATAGATACAGTTGAAAAATCTCAATCATTGTAGTTTTTTAAGTCCATTTATTGAAGGTCACAATGATTCCTAGAGCTGATTTTGTGGAGATCACAGAATAGATAACATACAGTTTTCATACCATAGAACATATAGCTCGTGGACCACATTATGAGGAGTTCACCACCAAAAAATTGCAGAGTTCACAAACCACAACTAAATGATACATGAATTAGAATGTGGTATGATGTTTTTTAGATCCGTGAGGTGAATTAAAATAGCCACAAAGGTTTATGCACTTCAAAAACCACATATGGGGTAAATTTTTCTAGTGTGATGATTTATAGTTGGTGGTGATTCATGGTTTCTATAAAAGAATATTTTTATTTCCAAATGAAGGAAGATGCACCATGAAAACAGAATAGAAGAAATAGTTTTAGTGATGAATGATAAAAAAATGGAGTGCTTGATTATTATGATAAGTTGGTTTTAAGTATCTATTTTCCAATATAAAAACCCTTAACTAGATAATTAGTAATAGAAATTTTTTGTTAAAGATAATTATTTCCAAAAGAATTTGGATGATTCTAAAAGTCGTATGTGGGGGGGGGGGAGTGCTTTGTGTAAGAGGAATTGATTTTTTAAGCAGACATTCGTAAATGTTGTTGTGATTTGTGAAGGATAAAATCCAAAAAGGGGTATTTTATGAAGAAAATTCATGATGGGAGTTGTTTTATGGTCACTATAGCTCGTGAAGCATCATTCATCCTTGAACTAATGAAATTCCACCAAAGAAATTAATTTTACGTATAACTAATTCCAATATGTGTATATTAATTAATGTATAGACTAGAAATTGTTTCCAAATGAAATTTCCATAAACCCAAACTTTACCGAAAAGTTGATTTTACTATCTATTTGAATATAGAGATAAATGGAACCCTCATATATGCATGAAATAATTATGAGTTAATTCATAATAAGATAATATTCTTATATAGATGATGTGAGAACACATAAATGGAGAGAGTGTGGTGTGATTTCAAACTCTAATTGATTTTAAACATAAAGGATAGTGAATCTTTCTTTAACATTGTATTAGTAGTCATATTTAGTGGACTTGGTACATATTCACAATGACTTTTGTTATCCTTGGATGTATCACTATGGAGGTGAACCTAGTAAATTATAAGTATCTTTTGTGTATTTAATTATTATATTATTCTCTACTACTTAAAGGATAGAGAACAGTGTCTTGTTTAACAAAAAAACAAGATCTAATGAGATAGTTGTTTTAATATGTGATACTTAGATTCACCTCCACCTTAAAGGTATTAACCGAGATTGGATAACACTATCCAATAAGAAATTGTGTGTTGAAAACATAAGTATCTCACAAAACTGGTAAATTAATTTAAGGGTAAATTGGTACATAAGAGATGATTGATTCAATTTCCTAGAGTATACACACATAGTATAGCTGTTCTGGATTCTCATTGGTACCAACTCATCAGTTTCTTTTATTAAAATAGTGAAGCACTTTTTTTGTATAACCTCGATAGGGATAACTAACTAAGATTTGGAAATTGTGTAAATGATTCATGCCTCAATAATTATTCCCACCATTCAATTAAAAAAATATAATAATGAAGGTAATTACTCTATTGTGGATATCTATCAAGTTTATCATTACCCTATAAAGGAATTATATTATTTGAAAATAGGTTATAATACCTTGTGTTTTTTCTATGTACAAAAAATCTTTCCAATAATAATCCACTAAAATATTTTTAATTTGAGTTTATTATTTATAAAAGAGAATTCTGAGAATTAAAACATGAAATTTTTCATCATTAGACATGTATAATTATTTTATTGTTGTTGAAGTATTCTAGGTTGCAATTTAGGTGGCTTTTATTTTGTATGAAATGGTGTGGAAACTAAATTTTGTGTAAATGAATTTCATCATTTGAATACTAATCAACAAAATTAGTATTTATTTTATTATATTAATATTTATAATTAAGAATCATGTCATAATTTTAATGCACTTGATTAGAATTTGAAAACAAATCCTCAAAAGAGTGAGAAATGAGTAGAGTTTGATCATCCCAAAAACGTGTGAAGTGTTTTATAACGACCACCAACAACCAATCCTCAAGATATCTCTAATAATTTAATTACCCCCATTTTATGAATATTGAAAATAAATATTTAGAGAATCATCAATTGATTAATTAGAGTGGGATATGAAGAGAGTATAATGGTTATCTGATGCAAACTACATGGAGTCTAAAATGAAAAAACATATGATCACATACTTAAACTCATTAAAAATAATACCCTTATAGATATTTATTATTATCTTGTGTGATTTTAGGAAGGGCCTATAATAAATGATGGTAGCATTGGGACTTACCATATCATCCTCAATATGAAAAACATAGAATTAAGAAGGAATTTTCATATCCCTTACTTGAATTACAACATTATCAATGAATCCCTATAGATTTATCATAGCCCTATTTTCAAATTAAACCACAAATCATTCTAGATTTAACTCACCAATCTATAATTAAGTGAAAATAGTGTGGGGTATTTCATTTTATAATTTTGTCAAATCACCTAATGCATATGTAAATTGAAACACCCCCATAGCATGTAAAATAGTGAATGTACCTGGGACCTTGAAATTTTTCAATATCAACATGTTTGGTGTGATAGTCATATATATATTCCATTTCATTTTCATCCACTCACTTCAATTTAATAATATTCTATATACACATTTTTCCTTTAGAAGCATGATAGACCATAGTATTCAATTGATTAAATCGAGTTGATGGATGTCCATCTCAATAATAATTCTTGTATCCAAAACAATAATTTTTATCCCCTATTCAACCATATTATTTTCTTTTAGATCACTCTTGAAGAAAAACGAGTTTAAGATTAATATCATCAATCACTTTTTTATCTTTATTTTCATTTTTTGGCCACTCATCTATTTGTAATGAATAGGGCTTTTCCATGGTTGAGGTGAATAATGGTAGATTAATATTAGTATATATCTAATTTTGTTTCTTATAAATACCCATTGTGATTTTACTGGAATTGCCCATGGTTTTTAAATGGTTTGGAAGGAATATTTATGTAGTTATTTATTACCACTTAATGTAGGGAAGTGTCGAT
Source organism: Viscum album (assembly GCA_963277665.1). Lineage (NCBI taxonomy): Eukaryota > Viridiplantae > Streptophyta > Magnoliopsida > Santalales > Viscaceae > Viscum > Viscum album. Next base: position 829,955,947 of record OY728156.1, read on the forward strand.
CTACATTATTTTAGTCTCCAATTCACAGAACACTATTACTGAACACTTCAACTCAGTCAGTTGACTAAGGATATTTTTTTAGAAAAATATCATTATTATAATCTTCCTTTTGTTTGGACAACCCTGGATGTTTATGAATTGATGTTTCATTAGATTAAAGTCTCTTCTCTAGTAGTTAAAATCCATGATGAAAAATTAGTGGGATTTTGATATATTTTTTTCAAAATGGTTCCTTTGTGGTAATCTAGATCCACAATCCATATATAAATAATCAATCCACCAGTCTTGTTAATCAATTTGTGTTAAATTATAGGTGTTTTTTTGACCAAACTTCATTTAGTGTCGGAAAGATACATTATACTATCCATAAGAGTTATTCAATCATAAAAGTATTGGTTGAATATTTTATCACTGATTTGGTGTTGCATTCAACTTGATCATATCTTCTTGAATACCTCTGTGTTCTTATAAGTTCACTCTACTAATACTATATTGATCCCTAAGATATCTTATGGAAAAATTGTGATCCTTGATGGTTAAATAAATATTTACAAAAAATATGATTCAAATCATTATAACATTTCAATTATGTAGGTTATAAATAATACTATAAAAACATTGATGTTCAATTATATGATAATGATATTTCAATTATTTCAATTTGACATTTATAGAGTGTTTATGGATTAATTATTAAAAAAACCGCATCCAATTATTATTTTTTTGTTTAGATCCACCGTAGATAATTTATTAAATTTTTGGAGAATGTGAACTATCCTAGATTTTATTTCGAATTCTAAATCGAGAGATGGATATATAATGTATGTTGGTTGATAAATAATATCTAGTGAAGTGAACTATTATATGGTTCAATAAGTATGGAATTATTATCTTCACCATTTCAATTTGTTCTTTGAATATTTCAAATAAAAATTCTCTTTTTAAAATTCCCAGAATTGTTGAATTTTAATGTTGAGCGAATGTTGAAACCTCTTATAGATTGGAAAAATTAAGAGTGGTTGGTAATGTTGAATTCAATATCAGGGTCAGAATCAATATGTTCTCACAGAGTCATCCATTTAATAATTTAATTAAAAAGGAAATTAAGACAAATAAATCATCATAGAAAGATAGTATGTTTCAATTTATGGTCTAATAAATGAAAAAATGAGAATGGGAAAAGGTGGAAGATTTAAAATTAGATGAATATAATGAAATAATAGTAATAAAATACCTCTGAATTAGTAAATAAAATACATTCCCCTTCACAAAAACCTAATATTAATGCCATTTTCATTTGTTCTCTCAAATCTTGTGGGGGTTTTTTGAACTTCAGTGAATTAGAGTGGTTGAAAAAAGGATGGTCTTTTAGGAGGAAGTACATAAAATGACATATTAAATCTATTTTGAAAACATTATAAAATAACATCTATTCAAAAAATATATGAGGGTTCTATTTGAAGGATAAAAAATGATTACTTTTATTGGAATAATATTTTATATTTTTTCATTTTTCAAATTTATTAATAAAATAAACTGAGCTGATTTTTTAGAAATTATTTTTCAATGATAAATCGATATAGATAACCAAATTAAATTATGTATTTATAATTTTAATTAAAACTAATATACCAACACAAAAGATTCACTTTTTTAACTGCTGAAATATATATGAATTAACATATTCACAAACACTAAATGAATTAAAACAAATGATATCTTTGGAACATATAAACATTTTACAGTACATTAATCGATATTCGATGTATATATTCTGGTTAGTAGTAAATTTTATCACATATCAATTCTAGAAATGATTATTAATATAGTTCTATTATCTTCATTTAATTCTATGAATTGTTCCATTTTTGTTTTGTTTTTCCAATTAAGACCATTCTCATAATCCACCAGGTAGTTGACCTTAAGTGTTTCTTAATTGATCAACTATTTTAATAGTTTAATTTAAATATTTAAAAATTAATATATCATATTATGTGAGTTATAGTATCTCATTTATTCAAAATATATTAGTGATGATGGATTTTATGATTATAGTTACCATAAAATAATGAAATTCAAAGGGTGATGTAGCCATCGTAAATATAGTTGGAATGTGCAGTGTTTAGAGAGAGTATAACAAAATATAATTTCAAATATTTACTTCCAATAACAACATAAAAATAAAATAATATTTAAATTTAAATTAATAGAAGAAATTGAAAAAAATATATATTTTATTTTAAAACTATCACATTATAATATAGAGAAAGAGAAGTAGAATTTGATATATGGGTCCTTACATCTAGTGATCTACCCTATCAAATTAGTGGATAAATATAGTAAAATAGATTAATATACACCCTAAATCTCATAATACGTATCCAAGTCCCTTATAATGAGAAAAAAAAATTTATATACATTATGAGATTTTATGGTTTTAAGAAGATACACGTGTTAATAAAACAATTTTGAAAAATATTTCAATCCAAATTTCACTTTTGATTCCCACAAAAATGTATGAATCAATTTTCATTCTAGAAGATATATTTTTGACTAATTGAGTTCTCTATATAATATCTAAATTCTATTCAGATACATGAATTTATAATGAATATATGTCCTAAATGGTGATGTGGATTATAATCTTATGTGTCATCTCATACATTATCTTTAAAAACCATATACTATAATCAAATGAAAGGTCATTCTGAGATTGTTTGAATAAAGATGTATAACAATGAAAGGTAAATGTTTTATGAAATTTATGGTTCAAATAATCATTAGAGAAATAATTATTAAAATAGTACTATTGTAATCATTAAATTATCTAAACTTGAATTTTCACTACATTTTTATATGAATTATCTAATCATAAATATTCTTTAAATAAACATATATTACTCAATATAAGGAAATTATATAATTTATTAACAATGATATATTCATTAATATGTTTTTTATGAGGTATATCATTCTTCTTAACCATCACTTGATGATTTAAAAATACATGTAAAATTAATGAAAAATATTATGCTCCATTTTTTTGATCTTAAAATCCCTCTATTTAAGGAAGATGATTCATATTATTGATTTTTAAATTATTTTAATTATTATAATTAATTTACAGTCACATGGACCCATCTAAATTAATAAAAAAATGAATATGTACACCCCATGGTGACACCCAATGAGTAATGAATCCATTACCAAGAACCTCATAGGGTTTCTTCTTCAATTCATACATCACAATTTGGAACATTCTATATGGATTTTCTAACATATTTGTAGCACTAGGTATGAGTTATGTTGAAAAGTCATCATCAAAATCTATTGGATTATTGGGACTTTCTTAAATAAAACTATCAATAAACACCCATACAACAATCATATCATTGAAAGTTATATTCTTCCCAAACATCTCAGATAAATAACCAATTTGTGAAATAAATAAGACCCACTAATGAATATAATTTTCAATGACTTTTATAATTTATAATCACACTGATATATGATGAAATGTTTTTTTGTAATATCTAATATGAATTAATTAACTCAGATATTTATGGGTTTTTCTTTTGAAACAGATAATCCATTTTTATATAACAACAAATTCAATAGACAAAGATTAATAAGATTTTGAAGATGAAAATTTTGGGTAACGTCAATTAGAGAATAATCATAAACATGCAATGTGATCATAATACTAGTTGAAGTTTTAACTATTGATTGAAATTAATTTTATTGAGGTTGTTTTAGATAACTTTATACAATTCATTAAAAAGAAAATATTTTTTATATGTTGAATCAAATAATTACTTATAAGTATCTGAGGGGATAGTGTGTGTACCTTTCACCACATAATATTCCACGTCAACAATAGTGGTCACATGATATTTTAATTTTATTTGGCCCTCATAAGTTAGGAATATGAATAAAATCATTAGCCTTCATGTTTGAGCATTGTTTATCATTTTTCTTGTACATCATCCATTTGAAACACCAGAGTGCATGTGGGGAATTATGTTATTATTTCTATCAATTGGTAGGTAAATTATACTTCTCATCACTTTATCATTCATTTATTTTATGAATTTAATTTCCTTCTTTTAAATAGTTACTAGTTCCATTAATATGACTTTCTCAATGTTTCCTTCAACACAACAATCATAATGGAATGTTTATCATCTTCTATCAATGTTTTTTAGAATATTTATGGATTTACATCATCCATTAAATGTGAAAACCATTAGATTTATTGGAAAATCCAATCTCTATACCCACATTAATTGACCATATAATGATAGATTCATAACCCCTAATATTTATTAATAATAGATATATTCATTGAAAATTTTTAATCCATTGAAGAATAATGGAATATTACATTTTGGTTGTATGATAATACACTATTCATGAAATAAACGTATTTTAAAATTTGTATCATATATAATAATTTATATTATTATCCTTATACATTATCATAATGAATTTATTATCTATTTTGTTTATCAAGAATGTACTTTCTAAAAAATAACATCGAAAACTCATCAAACATTATGGATTCAATTTCATCATGTTCCCTTAGGTTTTTATTAGATTCCACCATTGATCATCTCCAACATCCAATGGTAAGAAATCATTATAAAATTTTAATGTTTTGAAAAAACAAAAATATATATACTTTCTGTGTTAAAAATCTATTTATTAGAAACTATTTGATCAAATGTATCACTAAATGAGTTTTGATGTTACCTAATTAAGGAATGAAAATAATATTTTTCCCACCACTACTCATTTCAAACCTAAGTGTGATTCATATATTGAGGAAGTTTCATAATAATAACATCATATTGTTTCATTATATCCCATAAAATATTGGTTTTATAGGAGTTAAGTAAATTAATTTTATATCACATTCAATATAATGATAGTTACATTAGGATATATCCATTTTATAAATCCTAAAAAATGTTTAAGAAGAAATATTTTGTATTGGAAAATATATAATAATTGAAAAAATTTAAATGATTTAAAAATAAGGAACCCTTATTTTCGTCATTTGATAATATAATTGGACCTTGCACATCCATGATCAATATATATTCAAAAACTTTATAAGGGTTCATAATGAAAATTTTAACAGACCCAAGCATATCTACTTGGAGTCCCAAACCTGATGTTAATTAATGGAACACTCTATTCACTCGAATAATGGAAAAGATGTACTCAACCAACTCTTTTTGGTGTTTCAAACTACATATTTATTGATTCCAAAACTATGACCACGTGTTTTACATAGACATGGATGTTTTATTATATTACAGACTACTTTAATTACCATAACTTATGAAATTCTATTATAAATATTATTACCCTAAGAGTTACCAATAATACGTATCATCTTTTCTTTGAATGGGATATATACCATGATTTGATAATGAATAAGATCAACCATACATTTCATAAATATATATTACATCTTAATATATCAAAATACCTTATAAAACATTATGATCCACACCGACAACATATTGGATTACTATCACTGGAAAAATATAAACATTTTAAAACAACTTCATAAGATATGTACTTTATAACCAATTAATTTCATCATTATTATAACACTTCTTATTCATATCATAATTAAAACCAATATATATATCATGGGGAATGGAAACATAATAAAGGGTTTGTTTATATACTTAGTTAGGGTAAGAAACGTATATATCATTGATCATTTATGTGTACCATGATATTATGGGTATGGGAACATGAAAGAAAATTTTAATACTAAACCCATTATATCATATCTGATTTATATAAACCAATGCATAAATATTTATAGTTTATCATACATGGATGATAGGTGAATGAAATAACACTATAAATGAGATAATAACATTGGGAGAAAGAATTTGTTTGTGGCATAAACATTAACCTACAAAATTATTCCCTTATTAGTAGAGGATCACATTCAATATTTTTATAGTGTCTTGGTATCATTTTGCATCGATCATATACATATTTAAGAGACTCTCCCACAATAATATTAGAGGATGTAGTATCATACTTAACTAGGATCATTGCCCATTATTATCCTTATTGTAACTTGAGAAATCCATATTTACCAAATGAATTGTAAGAATATTTGTTTCTTGATTCCAATAATAAAATAATTAAAACCATAAATATTTTTCCCCGATATCATAAGACATTAATCGTATGTAGAATGTTAAAAGAAAATGGAATTAATAAAAATTTTGGAATATCATCATTGAATATGTAGTGGATAATAAATGGTTTTCCTAAAAAAAATTCATGATAAAAATCATCCATCTTGATAATAAATTAGGATGATATTGTTGGATCATATCCCCATTAAATCAAAAGTAATAATAAAATATGTTAGAAAATATGAAAACATTTATCTAAATGATCACTATAACATTTCTTAAATAAATATACACTTTTAACTTTGTAATAAATTTTTTAAAATAAAAAAATTCACCAAATATTATAGAAAATAATTTCTTTGAATAAAAAAATGAAAAAAATTAATGAAATTGTCAAAGCATTGAGTGGTCATGATGATGGGGAAATTATTTTCTTGCCTTATGTATTAAAAGAATGATTGATTTCTCATTTTTAGTAAAATATCAAGTGTAACTCATTCTAATAAAAATAACTATTAGAGTTTTATAAATCTTTATGATAAAATAAATTTTGGAAATGATTTTAAAAAAAATCATATTATAAAATAAAAAAACCCATGGTATGTTTTTTAATGATAACATCCACATAAGAAAAAATAATTCTCACCCAAAGTTGAACTAAATTCTAATTTTCATTACAACATTTTCTCAACCATTTCAAGTTCCATTAAGAGGATAATGGTAATATTACATATAAATATCATGAATAAAAAATTAATATTGAAATTAATTAGATTTAATATATATGGTTTATATAATTTCAACAATTGTAATTCAATCATTAAAAATTAATGTAAACTTTTGATTATAACATAAATAATTTTCCACATTGGTGACAATCAAATAAAAACCTAATGGAATATTGACGCTTTTATGGATTTGTAAATTCTAATTATTTTCATAAGAATCAAACTAATTTTCATTAGTGGGTAGTATAAATATTACAAAAAATTAAATAAGTTGTGAATATATCATTTTTCTCATATAAATAATAGTGAGATGAAAAATCCCTTACCTCAAGACATTTCATTCTTTGTATTTTCTTGACCAATATATATAATAACTATATATTTATTATTCATATATTAAATAAAAATATAAATATATATATATATATATATATATATATAATTGAATATATTATTTGCATAAAACATCTTATCATCCAATTTCTAAATATTCATAATTTAAATCACAGTTTGGGGTGATTACAGAATCATTTTTCCTAAAAAATTTGGTTCAACAATCATGGACCTTGAATATTCATTATTGTTAAAAATCAATAAAAATTAAATTGTGATATATATATATATATACAAATTATATATTACTTATTTAAATATTTGGAATCAAATCCTAGATGCTATATATAGAAAAATGATTTACATCATTCCTGGAGACGGTTAGATGTACTAATGCATGAACAATGCCTTAACATGGTATAGAAAGAGAGGAAAGAATAATAAATTATATATATTTTCATTATATAAGTATAATAATATTATTAATATCATATATAAAAATTATTTCTATATTTATTTCCATATATGTAACATAGTTATAAAAAACAAACTATATTGCTACATGGAGATGGTATGTCATAGGTACCGAAGAGAATTGTTTTCATTTTCAATATCTTGGACATGAGGTGCATAATGGTTGTTAAATCATAAAAAAAAATCATGAAAATATACATTTCTAAATCCATTATTTCATAATGGATTCCATAAATTATGATAATTAAAATTAATAAATAAAATTGAAATTACTCGATTATGAGTCAAAAATATTCGTTGAGAATTTTATTTAGATTTGACCTTCATCCTTGAAATGGTGGTCTTTTTGAAATACTATATGATAAAGGTAATGGATAAATAACATAAAAAGTTATTATAATTTGTATCAAATGATATATAACAATTATTATGATTATATAATAGAGGAGGTTAGGTATCCTTTTATAGTACATGGAAATGAAACAAAAGTAATTAATTTAAATATTAAATACTATATATATGTTATAAATTTAATGGTTTCCAAAGGCACCCAAAATAAAATGATAAGATGTGATAGAGTTGATATAAAATCCAAAACTTTTAATTATAAATGTGATTGATACACTTAATGCCACATAATCTTGTTAAACCACCATAAATCCATTTTAATATTAAATTATATAATATAAATTTGTAATATTAAAAGTTAATTATAAAATAAAAAATTTAAAAAGGATTATCAAAAAATGGGATATATAAATTTAAAATTTTTAATCCATTTTAACACACTTAGATTATTCAAGTTGAAAAACATAATTTTTATATAACAAGGTATAATGCAAGAATAATTTTACTTGAGGAAAAAATATATTTATGGGTAAATATTTTTCCAACTTGTGGTAACAAATTTCATCCATGTATATGTTTTCAAATAATAAAAAAATTATGGTTTATTATTTTTTTTAATAAATCCATTAAAAATGTCATCTTCTGACCATCCCACTAATTAAAATGAATCAAAATTTGTTATTATATTAAATTTAATATGGTTTAACATTCCAAAAAATAAATCATGGTTCCCCAAATAAAAAATTTATATGTAAAATGTGTTATTTTACTCATAAAGGACACCTTTGTTTGACCACGACCCATCTAAATTGATAATGTTGATTGTAATGATTATTTATAATTTAAACCCATAAATTTAAAATTATTTTACCACTTTTACTCTAGTGTTAAATGTTTAAAATTATTAGTACTTAAAATGACCAAAAACACTATTAAATTATACTGATAATGATTAGTCTAAAATTTAATCCCTGGTATTTTTTTGGTGATGTGGTAGTGTTTAATTTATAATTAAACATGTACCTACGAACTAAAGTGAACTTCCATATAAAAGTATTCCTTATTATATAAATATTTTATATAAAAATATGTTATAAAATGGATTCCAATTATGATAATTTTATTATTTATAATATAGAGAAACTAATTTTACATCTAAAATCAAAAAAATGGATATTTTATATTCATAAAATTAATAGATAGTTTTAACTAAAAAACCATAATTTTTCAATATTAATAAAAAAACATAAATTTTATGAAAATACAAAATAGTTATCTAATATAACAGTAGAATTATTCTTTCATCAATTAATTTCAATTCTTATAGTAAATTTTTTACATTTATTTATAATTTTATTATTAGATTTCCTCCAAAACACATTAAAAATTTATTCATTGTGAATAATATTTTTTATAACATAAACAATATACTAAAAGTTTAATACACATTTATTTACATGTTTTGATTTAAAATTTCAAAATGTGACTATTACAATTAAATCCTCTAAAATAATATCATGGATATAATACTCATCTTTAAATAATATTATTTTTATTATATATCATGATTTTATTAAACTCATCATTGCATGGAATACAAGCTATTGAAAATATAAATTATTTTGAAATAAAATATTCCATCAATTAAAAGGGTGTAAAACACTATAATTAAATATAATAGAATTTTTTAAAGACCATGAATCCTTTTTAGGGATATTGATTCCATGAGTGTGATTAGGTAGCCTAAAAGATTGTGTTGGAATTATTGTACACATGTCTATTCTTGTATTTACTATGACTTACTGTGATATGTTATATTTAGTTGTACGTATGATATTATCTATGATTCAATATATTATAATACCATTGGATGTATTGTTGTAGTATATAATAACTTGTGGGATATCATGATATGATGACCTATTTGCATCAAAGTGCACGATACTTGAAATGATAATGATGATGGATTTGTATATAGGGATGGGGAATGAAAACCTTGAGGCACGAAATATTTCAACAACAGCACATGATAGTCTTATAGCCTATCCTAATGAAAACTGATGATATAGGGTCTTAATGTACTCATTTTTTAATCATACTTATTAATAAAACTTCACATCCTGACATAGGTAATAATGAATACATATATTCTTTAAGGCCTAATCTGTAAATTCAATAGATTTTGTTGACTTCATAGCCTTGATTATGATAGAGATGAGGTATTTTGGATTTATATTTTGACCTGGATCATATTTTTTAAAAATGATTAGAGATATCCCTTATCCTTTTCGCTGACCAATTATTTGAAATCTAAATTAACATCCTTCCCAGTACTATAACAATGTAGATAGAGCCAAGAATTATCATAGCTTAGTTCATTCACAGATATATAGTATGTGAATGATAGTCTATTTATAGTTTTTTTCATTTATCAAGGAATACATTTTTTTTTATTTTTTGGATGCACTAGGGTGTAAATTCATATGTAGTAATCCTATAGATTATTTTTACCTCTAGTTCAAGGGTGTTTTGGTAGAATCCTAGTTTTTTGGATGCTTTTCTATTGGTTCATGGTCAAGGAGAAGGATTAATATACCATTTATATTCCATATTGAAATATATGTTACATATTAAATGGGTATATTGGGAAATAATAATTAGGTAGTAATGTTATGTAAAAAAACCTTCCATGTTTAGAGACTCTAAACCAATTAATAGAGGGGATCTACATAGTTTCCACAAGATTTGGAAAACTGTGTGAGGTAACCATTCATCCTTCCCAGGTTGAGGTATTTTGGAATTTTACCCTTATTTTTATTTGAGGTTTCTCCCCCAATACACACCACTCAACACCCACGAACCAAATTACTCTCATTGTATTTCTTCCACCATCCAAGATATACCTCTCTAGATTCTAGCTGATTTTATTATTTCTCTTCATCTGAATTTTGAGGTATTAGTCCATCGAATTTATTCTTCTTTGTTCCTCTATTTTTCTCCAATCCCATATTTAAGTATTGTTATTATTATCCAATATTCTATGATAGTTTTGATATGATTTGGGTATTTTTTATTCTAAATATAGTGATCTATAGAAAGAGTCACATTGAATTGATTTTCATTGATGGAAACATTGTATATTCAGTTAAGTTGGGTGATTATAATTCATTGGATATTATTTAAGAGTTCCATGAATTCATGATGCCTATTCTAGTATATTTGAATTAAATCAAATTAGTCTATTGTATCATAGTTGGACTCAAAATTGTTTTCTGTGATTAATTTTTTTAAAATTGTAAATTGGAATTGAATTATTGTTAAAATAGGATTCGGTTAAGAAGTAGTTTTTTTTTATTTTTTATTAAATTAAAATGAGGGTTTTACATATGAAATGAACTAGTTTCAGGGGTTTTAATACAAATTACGAATTTGATATGGTTTTACCTTTTGCCTTTAGTTTCATTATTTTTCAATGGTGGTTTGGTTCTATAAATTGAAAAGGGAGTTTCCCTTATTTTATTTGATTCCATTTGTGAAAATTAATGGTTTAATCTCTAATTATATTAGAATTATAATGGTTCTAAAATGTGATTTTTAATGTATTTTATTAAAACATAGGCTTGATTATAACAAGTGATGTGTTCTAGAATATTCCCATATTGATCCACTTATTCTTTTATTGTTGTTTCACTATCTATATGATAGATGATTTATGGTGTGTTTAATAATGTGTGCATTTTTTGGGTATTAACTTCAGGGAATTGGAATATTTGGGATGGAATTTTTTACTGTGTTAGTAATAGATGATTTTTAATGTCATGTGATGACGTTATTTGTCTATAGAACACCTTTATTGTTCTTCCATGAGGAGACTGAGGTTTCTAAGTTGGATGTTTTCCGACATTTCATGGATAGTTGAGTTTTTTAACTTGATAGACTCACCTTAGTTGTATTTAAATTTTAGATTTATGGAATGTCATAGAGGAGGCTTCTATAAGTGATTTTGTGGGTAGATTTGTGATAGTACCCTATCAGTATTTTGGTCTACGTTTGTCTTTCCTGTAAAATCCCATTATCTATACTGGTTTCACCTCATGTTATTTATCTATTTTATAACTCTCTAATTTATCTATTTAAATGAACATTCTTTATTTCTTGGATGGAATAAAAATATGTGTTGATCTCACACTAGTTTAGTCATATTGTTGGATAGTTCTATTCTACACATTTATTAGTCATTCATTTGACCTCCAATGGTGTGGAATACTTCTTGTCTCCCATTTCTTCCTTTCTTACTTCAATGTTTATTGTGTGAAGGATCATAAAGGAAAAAAAGGAAAATCAATATCAATTTATTTATTGGGTGGAATTTTTCGAATGTATTTAATCAATGTGAATGTTTATCTTCCAAATCCATTGTTTTTAAAATAAATTTGTTTTTCACATTGAATTTGAATTTTTTTGGTAAAAACACTTTGTGGTATATATTATAAAAATTTTTCATTATGAAAGTAGATGGATCATGATTTTTCAATCCAATATTATGTAAAGTAAAATGAAAATAAAATTACTTTCATGCCTTATAGAAAACATAGAAATCCTTTTTATTTTATATGCATAATGAATTAGACACATCACGTTATACTTTTTTATTCAAGTTACAACCTATATACTTATGTCTGTAGGTATAAATCATTATTTATTATGATGGACCTATAAATCAGTAAATTTTAGTTTTTATTGGGAGAAATATTCTCTGGGATGTATTCACATTTGTGTTCATAGTTGTGACTTGTGTTTCATATGGAGTGAGTTATCATAATTTCAGTTTTAAAACCAGTTGGATCATTCTTAACAAGTCTTCTATGGTATTATGTCTTGATTATTTTAGATTATTTAGTAGTTTTATATCTCTAGAGTAATTTTTTATTCATATGGGCTGTCTCATGGATATTTACTTTTTTTACTATTATTAAATGTAAGGCTATTTTATTTGATTCCACGAGGGTTAAACAATAAAAAATGATTATGCATGATACCCAAATAGTTTTTACTACATGGGGGGATTAGGGATGCTCCTTGAGTATGTGGATTTCCTCTTTAGTAATCCAGTGGAAATAAATATGTGGTTAGTTTAATAAAAAAATAGTATTAGAGTCTCTAGGATATTTATATGGTTATAGGTTCTAAAAATTCACCATCATGTTATTTGGGGGTTAGTAGTAGAAATGAAATATGATCAGTAGAGCTCATGTGGTAGGTCTAGAGAAGTACTTGGACCACTCTACCTTAAGCCATATCTCATACTTCTAATGATTTCTATGATACGTCTTTTAAATATTTATGTTATGGTGTCTTTTTAGTGATGTCTTTGGAAAAATACAATGTTGTGGTTAGTATGTCTCTTTTGAAAACACCCTAGAAATTATATATTTAAGAGTTATAATTGGATGAATATCATGGGGTTCATGGTTAAGGCCCATGGTTTATCAAATCATGTATAATCTATGTGGCACATTTTTGATAAACATCCACGGTCACATGCATGGTAGGTGAAATTTTTGGAAAAAATAAAGAATGCCTATGAACAATGGAGAATATTGGGAGTTTTTTATAAGTTTTTTTGTTTGATCACTTATTTTTTTGTTCTATTCTATTTTTGGGTGTTTATGTGAGGTTTTTATGGGTAAGGAAATTTCCGTTAATAGTTTTTTATGATTTTATTTCTAGGTTCTTTTGAAAACCATCTATTGGATACCTTGGATTCTTTATTAAAATCAATTTAAACCCATGAAAATGTTTTTAGGATTTATAGCTTTGAAAATAAAAAGTTTCACATATTCATCTATTATTGAATATTTAAAATATTTTTGCTGATTTGGGGTTTTATTTTGAAAATATTGAAATCAATTTATATGAAATTTTGAGGTTGTGTTAGTATATATATACTTCAGTTTTGTGGTGTTAAATGATACAAAAAAATTTCAAGGTGTGTTTATAAACTATATTTACTTTTTTTGAGATTTGGTTCCCTTATGTATTACTTTTTGTTTTATTGTAATTTTATTTGGCTAGTTTTCATATGTTATCCTTTTTTTGAGAACATATAATTGTTGTTTAATTGAGTTGTGTTTTACAAGATGTTTTAATGTGAGATTCTAATGAAATAACCAACATATGAATAATGGATTTCTATAAGTAGTTATCTTAGTGATTATGGAGTTATAATTCCAATATATGACACTGTTAAGACTCGTAATGGATTAGGAGATCTTTGTTCAACCTTGATCATGGATCAGACATGGTGGTACTTGAATGGTTGCCCACTATTATTGTATTATGATAGTGGATCTTATGATCAGATTGGGTGGTAAACCAAGGTTGAAGATATTTTATACTTGTTGAAAATTCCTAAATCTTCTAGAGTGAGGTGCACTGTTCTCTTGTTCAAAGGGTTAGATTTGAGATGGTGGAAACTCTCTATTCATCCCAAACAGTTTTATTCCATCTCTTGATAATATTTCCAGGATGACTTCATTCAATCATTTTAACATGATGAACTGTGTATTGAGATGTAATCATAGCTTCTAGGTGTCATCCCTATTAATATCTTTGTAAAATAATTTGTAGAATTTTTTTTTTATTTTTACACCTTTTTCTATATAGTTGATTGTAGTAGATGAAAAGAATGTGTCGTTCTTTTCTATAGGAATACATCTAGACCTATATACATCAATGATACATTCAAGCTTTTCTACCATTCAAGATTTGATTTAAAAGGTAGTAGTTGTAAATTATAAATTAGTAGTGAATATTGTCATAAGTGATTCTTCATTTTCAATTGGAGATAGTAATAATTATATAGTTAGTGAGGAAGGGAAGATAGAATGTGTTAACATAGGGAAGATTTCATCTCAATCATTTTTCCAGTTTTAGAAAATAGGATGGATATTTTTTGTTTCATGTGTGGAAAGTATGAGAATGATTTAAATTAATATCCATCCTCTCAAAGTACATTTCATCTAGGCATATTACCTACTTAAATTTATATGTTTTGGCATATGGTTTGACATAAAATTAATAATAATCATACCTTTATCAAATCATGTAAGTGTGTTATGTTATGTAGCTTCCACTAGAGTGTTAAAAAACAGGCACTATTAGAGAGGCGGATTCTACTTATGTAATTATTATTTTTATTTGATGGATTCTACCATAATTAGTGTACTTATATTTCATTATTTCAAAAAAATTAAAAGGACTTTTTTCCTTACTTCATATTATTTTAGATGTTCACGGCTCAATTATTTTTTATTATTTCTCATATATAGTTTAGATCATGGGAAGTTTTTATTCATTGTTTTGGAAATGGTTAGGAACGTGGGTGAATTAATTGATACATTATAGTGGGGGTTCATAATTTTTTGGTCTTTATATTTCACTTTTTTGTATGTCTTTGTCAAAGTTATCATTGAATGGTGTTTAGGGTAGTTGGATATGAACACCCTAATATGCTCGTTCTTACCCTTAGCTTGGAACCCTGTCACTAAATGTGATTCATGGCCTTTTCTCCAGTGATTTTTAATTTTTATACACCCTATGGTTTGGTGATCTATCATATAATACATCATGATGTTCAACCCTCATGTTATATTTTTCTCATATTTTAGGTTTCAGTTAGTAGAGCTTCACAAATTCAATTTTGTAATTTCAAGAATGTGGTTCCTTGGTTTTTTCTCTTGTTTTTTAGTAAAAGTTAGTCACATGATCCAAAATTGTATCTTTTATCTAAATTTATGAGAGACCAATTTTTTGTCTCCAATTTTGGGTATGTTACCTCTTTTGGTAGTTTTTGCTACATGTTTGGGTGAGTAGGATTGTGTCCCCTTGTAGATGAGTTTCTATTTGGTTCACCTATCATAAAATTCACTAGTTATATTAAAATTATGAAAGGGGGGATTATTATAGGTATTCATGTGTTTATTTCTTTTGGTTAATTATAATCATTAACTTCATGCATTGTTTCCATGTTTGTGAGGCTTGGAAATTTGGGGTCAATGGAGTCCACATTAGGTTTAGTGTTGTTGTTTCTTTACCTCTTTTTCAAATATATTGTGTAAATTATTGCTCAATGAAGTGAAATAGTTTGGGTTGTTTACACACTAGGGTGTCACATTATTGATATTAAACATATAGTTTTATTCTTTAATGAATTCATGGGTTCTATAAATAGAAACTTGAGTTTTCGAAGCTTCCTTCAGAGTGCATGGCTATGTTGCACGACATGAAAATAATGTATTCAATTTGTCGAAATAGTTCGCTTAGTTCAGTTGGTATGTGGGGAGATTAATGTTAAGGTGAATAATTATATCACAATTTAGCCTAGGTTTGAAGACAATAATCCTCTTAAAATAGGTGTTCTACATAGTTTTCACAGAGTTTGGAAAATCGTGTAAGGTAACCACAAAACCAACCCAGGTTGGGTTATATAGGTCATTTGACATTCATTTTATTTAAGGGTTGTCTGATAACCCACCTCTATTAAACTCCCATGAGGCAATTTCCTCCCTTGGCTTTCCATAATCCCTCTAATATCCTCCACAATGAATTCTAGGTTGTTTAATAGTATCTCCTCTTCCAAATCAATATGTATGTGTCCCAGTTTCATCATCCCCTCAATTCGTTATTTTTTCCCAATAATCAAACTTTAATGGTATTTATTTGAATATTTTATTTCTTATGATTTTAAGGATTTGATGTTATTTTATTGTAATGGTTTTCATCCATATTACGAGTTATATTATTGAGGATTTCCTTGAAGGTGACATGGTTCCACCATTTGAGGTGACTTTTTCCAATAAAATAGTTTTTATTAAGTGTTCCATGAATTGTGGATGCCTAAAGAGGAATTTTTTAATTTATTTAATGTGTTATATTCAATCAATGTTTGTATTACATGTGGTTTTAATTCATATTTTTTTGTTCAATTTGGAAAAATCGAGTGAATTTATAGGTAAAATGAAAAAAAGTTAGTAAATTATTTTTTATGCATACCTTTTTGTTAAAATTTAAAAAATTGTGTTCCTTTTGAAATGGAATTTTAATTTTTCCATTAATACAAATAGTGTTTTCAATGTTTGTTTTTGCTTAGTTTGTAAAGGGATTACTTATTTTAAAAATGTGAATTGGTGGTATCTTGGTAAATGGTGTTTCCATTTTTTGTTTTGTTGTATTTTTGAAAATATAAGATATATTTTAGAATTTTTATTCACTTAAAAATAGTTATAAAATTGATTTGAAAAAGTGTAGGATAAAAATATGGGCTCATATGAAACATTTGATGTGTAATTTACTATTACCACATTGATCCCCATTCTATTGTTGTTGATGTAATTCTTATCCATTTAATGTATTCTCCCTGATTTTGTTAAAAATGTGGTAAAATGTTTCCGCATACATTGAGAATAGTGTGGGATGTGGGAACAATGTGATTTTGTTATTATAGATAGAGTATTTTTAATTTTATGGGATGATATTATTGTATATGTCCCACCTCATTTGTTATTCTTGGACAAGAATGAGGTTTATAATTGAGATACAAATGGAAATTTACTAGAAAGTATATTTTTTTACTTTATACACACCCCTTAGTTATATAGGACAAATTATATTGTTGTTCATCACTTGGGAGATGTCATAGAAAGATTTCAGGGATATTTGAATTCATAAACTTATGGAGGTTAGGTCTATGTTTGTGTATCTTATGCAATCAGGTTTTTATTCATGGATTAACCTAATTCTATGTATCAACATTATAATTTTCTAATTTATCATTTTTCATGTACAATAATTATTTAATGGATGGAATTACATTATGTGTCGATAATATTATGGTCTTTTAATGTTGATGAATAACATTGTTTAATATATTAATTTTCAATTCATGTGTTGTCATATTCCCATGATTCTTTCTTAATGAAAATATATTCCCCATTTATATATATGTTTGGTGTGAAAATAATTTAGTTGTAAATGGGGGTAAAATTGTTTTTAAGGGATTCATCATTTTAATTTTTTTTTAATTATTTCAATCCATGTGTGGGTTTATTATCCAAATAACACATTTTTTTAAAACGGTTTCACTTTTAATTGGAATGGGTTTTTTGTATTATGTATTTTTTTATTTTTTATAATCGTTCTTCTTTATAATGGTAATTTTCCCCATTTTTTAAAATATATATTATGCTAATGAAAATAAAAAAATAATTTTCAACCATCTTTCCAAACTTTAAATCTTGTTTTCGGTAATAAAAATAATGAATTCGAATCATGATTGTATCGTAATAGATTCTACTCATAGACTACATACTCGTGTTGTTGGGTATATATTATTCATGTCTTTGGTTGGTCTTTTTTAATGCTTTCTTCTAGGTTTTATCTCATTCCCCCTTATGCGGGTTGATGATAAAATTGTGGTCGTGTCTAGGAAATAAGTTTCACATTGATTTTGTTATGGTACCATAAGTATATATATTCAGTGGGATCACTCTTCTATTCACATTTGTTCATTCTCAAATTTTCATTCAGATTCAATTGCAATTTTTTTAATTACAGAGTAATTAAGTATTCGTATTAGAGGTTTATTAGATTTTATATTTTTTTATCATTATGATTTTTTTGATGCTTTTTATTTGAATCATTGAGGATAAAAGCATTTCCATTATTTTTTTTGATACCCATAACGGTTGTTGTTAACCAATGGTGATCAGGGATTCACTCATGTTATTTGATGAGCTTAATTATAAATGTTTTGGATAGTTGATTCAGGTTTGTTGGTTAAAAATGTACAATTATGTTAAGGATTCATCTGTGTCATCATACTGAGTTTCAATTCTCATACACTATAAAAGAATTATGGTGTCGATGAATAATTCATGATATAAGAGCTAGCTTTTGGAAAAGGGTCTTGTGGATGAATATTGAGTCATGGAGTTTAGAGTTGGAAGCTATTCTATGATGAACTTGATAGGATCCTCATTATTCTTATTTATTTATTTTCTCTTATTATAATATTGTTTTAATTTCCCCATTTAGATCATGGAATATTATATAATTGAAATATGTGAATTATTTATTAATGTAATTATTTTCCCCCATAAAAGAATGAAAAGAGATATTTTACATATTTATATAATGAATGGATAATATAACTAATTTCATAGTCTCATCACTATTCCCTTTCACATAAATTAATAGTTAGTAATGTGGTTGTTTTTTATTCACATTTCCACATTAATTTTTTAAATCAATTCAATATATTGTGTAAATGTGTCCAAAAGAATTATAATTTTTTATAATCTGATGAATTTTTATTGAATGTTTTATTCCTCAAAATTCAGGTTGAAGATATGGATTTTTTTATTTCTTTGGTAAATTGATCATTATTTATGATCAATATAACTTTAAATAATCAATTTTTTCTTCTGGTGGACGTTAATAATACTATATTTTGAAAATAAATTTTCATCAATGATTTTGATGATTTTTTTACATTCTTTTAAAATAATTCATCTATTACTAAATTATGGAATCTTTAACATGTTATTGTTTGAATATATTTAGTTTTTTATTTGTGAATTTTAATTTTGAAGTGGTTTTAAATTTTTTTAATTTAAATATAATTTTCATTTAAATAATTCATTTTGGATATGAAAATATAGTTCCTAACACTATTTCAATACTATAAAAATATTTTTTAGAATTATCATTATTAAGGGGATAAATTTATTTGATTTTTAGAATAATTCCATAATTTATTTTTACTAATTTTATTTAAGTTATTTATTTGGATCTATGTCTTGAAGTTGTATGAATTGATAATTTCGGATATATTTTTTCTTCCATGTAGTTTTTTTATGTATCATGGTAAATTCAATTGAAAGGTACTTATTTATAATGCCTTCTACGGCAGGGAACATAATTAAATATCAAGATAATAAACATGCACCATGAATCAATATCATTGAAAAATTAGAATGGTAATCGAGTACATGTTGTACCTAAATCTATCATGTGAGAAATTGAAAATCCCCTAATTCTACCACATCATTGATCTAGGGAAGCAATAAAGGAAAAAAATTGAACTGAGAATATGGAAATCACTTATGGAAACTATTCCTTTAAACCAAATTTTTCATTCATGAATGTTTTGGTGGGGTGGCCAATAAACTGCTTGATGTCATGGAAGTGACATATGATAAAAAAATGAAATCAGATTAATAAAATGGATACACAATATTAATAAATTGCATAATTTATTCAATAAAAATGTATTGAGAGGTTATTATAACATTAGAAAACTAAATATCCAAAGCTCGATGAATATGAAAAACTACATAATTGGAAATAAAATATCACTAATCTTATAATAGAAAATACAAGTTGATGAATCTACTACAAAACCAAAAATGATGATGAATTAGATATGATGTAGAAAATTTATTTGGGGGGGGGGGTAATTACACCCAAACTAAAATAATGGTCAAATAATGAATACTTATGATGGATAACCAAACAAAATTATTTATTATAAGTACTCGAGCTCATAGGAAGAAGTAGTTTAATATCAAACTTTGTCCAAGCCTTCATATGGTTGATATAATCAACCAATTTAAGATGAACAAAAATGATCAATAAAGTGAGATATAGAACTACTGAGTTTCTCATTAAGAATAAGTAATGGTGAAACCAAATATATATTTTTTTTCATAACCTTGGGATGTACTAAGATCAAAAGAGTTTGGGAGACTAAAACTCTGAAGGCTTTCTATCACATTGTAGATGAAAAAATCAAAACTAAATCTAGAACTATAGGGTTTTAATATTTATCTATGATCTCCTATAAGAAGAAGAAATTCACAAAGTTGATAAAGGTGAGTACCATATATATCCATTAATATTATCTAGAATAAAATTAAAATCATGGTTGAAATAAAATCAGGTAGTAGATATTAATATCAGGGAATATTTATCATAAATTGATGAAGCCCACAGTGAATTGATGGTGAAATCCATTGAATAATCATCATATAAAAATGAATATTTTTAATTTATATAATTCTTCCTTATGTAGGGACATATTGAGGTTGATGATGGGAACCTTGGTGTCTCTATGAGGTATTACTATATGGTAGTACGGGGATTCACACTAGTTTTTTCAAAATAATTTCACTATAATTATTACTTATATTCTTAATATTAATGCTCAATGATCAACTACATTATTTTGAACATTTTGAGGAAATGGTCTTCAGTTTGATTTGTTCTTCCTGATGATTTGAGTTTGAGTGCCTGATTGTTAATTGGAATTGAAATTGATGTTTAGTTGACTTAATGAGGAGTCATTGTATTTTCTTGGCGAGGAAGATAATATAGGGTCAAAATATGATGTTGAACAATATATTGATTCATGAAATTTTTATATCATGGAATTAAAAAACCATGAAATAATAGAATATCCAAATAATTGAATATTTCAGCATAACTGAAGCCTGATGAAGGGATTATGGGGCATGTTACAAAGGAATTATTAATGTAATTGATGTTATCTAACATAAAAAATGTGCCATGGTTAATAAAAACAAGCCTAAATAATCATCATAGACATAAAGAGAATAATATAATCAAATTTTATAAAATAAGAATAAAATGGTGACAAAAGATAATTTCACAATCACTTAAGGACATATAAATCTCAAAATTACAATTAATATTTTATCATCAAAATATTGGATAAAATGAATTGTAATATTATTTTATGGTGTCCGAGAATGAATATTTCTGTGATCGTAGCGCTTCTACTTTCCATGGTGACAAAATCTGGGTTTGGGATCATTGTCACTACATGGAATATTAAATTATAAGGAAACTTATTTCATTACGGGATGTTTTCATCCTTCCTTAAAACAACATTGAATTATTGTGATCAGATAACAAGAGTGGGTTAGATGGATTTCTATTATTTTGGTATTAATTTTCAGTACATTTATATTATTTGGAAAAAATTATTGGGCCACTCCAATTTTCATATGAACATTCCTAAAACTAGGGTATTGGACATTCATATAGATGGAAGAAGGCCATTTTTCCATATCCAAGGGACTTAATGTTGATTCATTTTAATAGATCTCATTTCAATTAACTATAGCCTAGTTATATATATATTTATATATATTTTCATCAATCCTCATAATTTTTTTAAGATCTCTAAATTTTAATGATAATGGAAAACACAAAATTCTAGATTCTATGAGTGATGTTATAATTATTATTTGTTATTTTAATATCATGTTGATCATCATATTCTTCCTTGAACATGGAATATTGTGACTATGTAAATGGTGATGTGAGAGGACAAAAAACCATGGGATGCGTTAATTCTTTTTCTCTCTATCATACTTATCTCATTATTTTCATGAACCATGTGGGAGAGTATCATGGTGTGTTTTTTATTAATGATCTGGTTATGATCACTTCATATATAGAGAAAATCATTGATGAGGTAGTTCGAAAAGTGATTTCTTCTATTTTTGGTGAATATTTATTTATGGGGAAAAATTCATATTGGCCTTAACCATTTTTGGTGAGAGTGGTGTTTAACTTGAATAATATAGCACACACAAATTGATGTTGGTATATTATGAAATCCATTTAGAGAAAAATGATTGGAATTTTATATGTTGATCGACCGGGTAATATGATTTCTTTATAAATACATCATTCTCATTTATTTTCTTCCAAATATTTCATGTTTTGAGTTCCTGTTCATTGGTATTATTTCAATCCCCCATATATAATTTTTATAAATTTCCCAACCGGTTTTCATTTCCTTATTCAAATATATTTTATAACACATAAATCACGTTAATATAATATCTATGAAAGTATTATTTGTTTCTAGTAGAGAGACATCATAGTTTGAAAATGGAAAATATATAAAGTTTTATAAATAAATGACCATAATTTTGAAAAGGAAACATCATCCACATTAGTGATGAATTTGGGGAAGATATTTTTTTAAGTTGTTGTTATTGTTCATTTTATTATATAATTTTTCAATAAAAAATAACAATGAATGAATGTGGTGAATACTAATGATATATACTATATTGGATATTATAATACTATCCTATATATGATTTGTTTTTTATGTTCCATTGTTTCAAATTTCATTGAAATTTTCATAAGCTAAAGGGAAATCAGAATTTATATTTTTTATTTTTCAACAGATAATGAAAATATTTTCCTAATAAATTTAAAAAATAAAATAGGATCATGTGTAAAAGAAACCTACCATGATGGATCTTCTAGATACTATTTTTATTATGATAATTATTTAGAATATATTCTACGATCATGTGTATGAAAATATCAACGAGGAACTGTAAAATCATATTGAAAAGTTTTATGTGATTTAACAAGGTTGAGGTGAGAAAATAAGAATAAATAGATAAAAAAGGATAGAGATTCCATTATTTGAGTCTAAAATTACAAATTGACGACCAAATTATTACAATTATCAATATTATTAAACATATTTCATGGGTTATTTGGAATTGAGTTAGATAAAACCTGAAGAAGATGGAAATATTTTATGGTTTATAATATTCAACATATGTTAATTGTTGATTTTTTGTGTTTTGTATAATATAATAAATTCCCACTAACTCAACTGATTAAACAATATTAAGAGACCCTATATTTTATCATATGACACACCACCTCTGAGGACTTATATTTTTCAATAAAGAATAAATTCTTTATAATTCCTAACAAATTACTTAGATGTTCTCCCAAAATAATTTTGTGATGTTATAGAAGAACATGCTGCATAAATTCAGGGAGATTGAAATTTTATAGGTGAAGCTTATTTTATGTACAATATTGAATATTTTGATTAGGAACATCAGTGTTCTTATCCCATTGAATGTAGTAAAAAATAATCTTATATTTATGACTTCTTGTTGAGTCAAGATAAAAAAGACCCTTCCCCTACTAAGGAACTTCTGGAGCTCCCAACACATAGTAAAAATATATATTCAATCATCTACAGAAGAATATGATATTTTGGCTCTCTGCACTCATAAAAAAGAGGATTTCAACACATTAAAAAATAAATAATACTCTCAAACAAACCATAATACATTTCATATTCATTATCTAATTTCCCACAACATGATCTAAACAATCCTAAAGATCATGAAGAAAATAAATACATCTATATTCAGTTTCCCAACCATAAATCAACAATAGATACACTTTTCAAGAGTACATAAAGGAAAATATAAAATGGGTGTTATAAAAATATAGAACATATTATGTTAGGAAGAGTAAAATCATGTGGTTTTTATTAGTCAATCCATTACCACAGTGACACCCATATTTTTTATCATATATTTCTATTTAAGTAATTTTTCTCAAATAGTATGTGATGCACAAAACGCTGAGTATAAATGAAATATATTATAGTATACCACTATAAACTCTTCATTAAAATGTTTTATGGACAAGAGTGAATATATTTAGAAATCATTAAGTTTTGTACATGTATTTATTGTTTATCAATTTTACTATAACTTAAAATAAAAAACATTTGAATATAAATGTGTTGATTTTCTAAATGAATTTTCTGATAAATATATTTTTGACATAATAAATTAAATTAATAACTATTATATATTTATTTTAATTTATTTTATATATAATATGATAAATAAAATGTTTTAACATTATATTATCATTATTATTATAATTTATGGGAAAAAATACTTCCATTTTTATGTTTAAAAGTTAATCTTCGAAAAAATTAATTTTTCCCATTTTCATAATTATTTTATATTTAATATATTACAATTCCCAAAAGAAAAACTTGAAATAAAAACTAATTATTTTTTGTCACCCCATTAAGAGTAAAACTGTAAAATATATTTTAATCATTTAGATAAGGATTATAAAACTCCATAAAAATCTCTATATCATATTTGATGGGTATTTTGGTTACTTTAATCCACTTATCTAATATATAAAAATCTGGGTCAATTTTTCATTGATTATGAACTTTATAATAATTTATTAAAAGTCTAAATAAAAAATTCCATTCTACTACATTTATTGAAAGAAAATATTTATTATATAGATTAAAATTTGATAATTATATTTCTATAAGATTATTTTAAATGTAAACTAATTAGTTTTTCATGGTAATATATTTCTTATTTTATGTGAATAAATACTTACCCTAAATTATTATGAAATTACAATATAGTATAGATTCAACTAATAGAAAAATAATAAAAATAACTCAAAATTTTATTAATGTAATATATTTTGGTTTAGTTATTAATTTCCTTGAATTTTGTATATAAATATAATATTATAAATGATTTATGTATTTTATTTTAACTCCATATATTTATTAATGTATTTAAATCAAATAAATTGAGTACATTCCAAAATATCATTAATGATATTAAATAAAATAATAATTTTTAAATTATTTAATATCTATTATAATAATAAAGGAAAAAATTATTATGATAAATTGTAAAATATTTCATCTATTTTCCATTAATGTGTTGTTTTTACCTTATAAGAAAAATAATAAATATTTAATATTAAAATTAAATTCCCACAATTAATATTAAAATTGATTAACTAACGGGATAAATAAAATGATACTATTTAAAATGTACCCAATACCAATATAATTTTAATTAGAAGACAATATTACAGACTTAGCCTTTTTATCCCAAATATATATAAATATCTAGATTCATTTTTCATGGATGACATTATAAAATTTTAATTGTTTTATAAATACCAAGTATGTCCTTTCACAGCCTTATAAAAATGAGCTCATTATCTTTATTCATTATTGTTATTTGATCCATCTATCTTAATAAAAAACTACCAGATTCTATTTTTGAAATCATTTTCCATTTTCAAGAGGTTTTTTTTTGTTAAAAAATATTAACCATAAGGTCCATAATATGAGATTTAAATGATTTATTTCAAAAAAGAGGTAATCACCCTCACATATCACATTATTTATTTACATCTCCATTTTAATCTAATAATTCAAGGATATTCATTGTAAAATAAAAAATTTAGAATAATAAATATACATTAATGCCTTTTAGATAATTAAACCTCTAATATCCGACATCTTATCCATCAAATGAGATGTAACATTATTGCACGTGCAAAGTTGTGTACAACCACCTACATAGAGTGGTAAATATTATTTTCCATCACTATAATTTAGAGATAATGTTGGGATAGGATTATTCGTTATAGATTTTATTTATGAATATATTTTGATTTTCTAATTATAATATTATATCTACATGAATACCAATTTTTTTTCTTAAAATGATAATGTAATCACGTGTACGTGTTGACTACCACCACCATGAACTAATATGATTCATTTTTAATTTCAAGTTATCAAGAATTGTATTGAGGTTGAGTATTATTATTATAAATGATATATATGATAAAATAATTAATCTTTAGAGGTAAATTAATATATACATTTCTTATGTTCCATCCTCTAAAAAGATAAATCAGCATTCATGTTTACGTTTGGCTTACCATCTCCATGAATGGTGTAAGATGGTTTACTATCACATAATATTATAGTGAACATAAGTGAATATATTATAAATATATATGATATTTATATCATGATTAAAATTTTAGATTTTATATAAAAATTATCACTTTAAAACTACCACCACTACTGAACCAAAATATATAAGAAAAAATTAGGCATTTATTAATCAGGGAAAGGATCATAATAATGAATTGTTAACAAAAAGAGGATAGATTGATATAAAAATATTAAATTCTGTTTGATTTAATTTAAAATTGTTCTAGAGTAGAAATATTATAAATAAATATTTATTATATCATAGTTTTGATCGCAAAGGATGTTAGCCTCACCTGAGGTAAGCGGATATTTGAAAATATCATCATTATTCAGGATCATTTTATTTATGTCTCTATTGGGGGTATTTTTTATCTTTATATGTTTTACCCAATATATATTATTCTCATCTAGTTATTTAAATATGTTAAGAATGTTTTTTCCTCTCTTCATGTTTTAGTAAACGTGATTCCCATAAATTATAGTCTTCATCTACTTTATTACATTTTAATAATATATAAGGTATAACATCATTGAATATATAATAGTTATTTTAGTACTTTTAAACATGATACAGAATTAATTTATTAATTAAATATTAAAATAAAATATCATTTTATTTTTTTTCAAAAATAATTTCACTCCCTCTAGAAAAGCCAAGCATATCAATCAAAGTAAGGCTCATTGATTCCTAGGAAATGAAACATAATAAGTTTTAGATCAATTTATTAGAAAGAGTTGTTTATAAATGGATAATTCATGAATAAAAAATATTAATTAATATCGAAAGATAAATAACTTAAAAAAATTTATATAATCAATATAATAATATGGAACTACATCCAGATACAATATCCATGTAAAAATCTCATTGAAAATAAATAGTATAAAAATATATACTATTGAACACACATTCCACTTAAATAAAATGATTATCATGGCATGATATGTCAGGATAAATATGTAGACATAAATAAATGAACTCACGTTCCATTTTAATAATGCACTATGAAATAAATAAATTTAATGATAATATAACTGTGAAAATATAATCAATAATAATAAATTAATTCTTAATGAAGGAAATTCTTATTTAATTTATGTCATGATTTGAGTAATAAGGATAGATCTACCATCAATAACTATCAGAATATGGTTTAAAAATTATGATAAAACCCTCCTAAATTCTATCATAATGATTTTTCTCATAAGACATTCTGATGCATTGAAGGGATATATAATATTGATCCCAACCCGAAACTAAAAGATTAAATAATTACTCTTATATGAAATAATAAATTCAATCCATAAAAATATAAAATACAATCAAATATTTATATTATGTAAATAAAATATATATATGAATATTTATAAACATAAACAAATAATATTGAATGTGAACAAAAAACATTTGTAAAAAGGAAACTAGATATAATAAAATTACATATTTATGATAAATTGTATATATATTTTGGGAAAAATTAATGTTTTATGATCACATGAATTTGAATATTTCAATGTAATGTTTATGACTAAAGAAATAGATCAATAAGGTTAATTTCAATGACAACATTGTTCAAAATTATCATAAAACTTAAATAATTTTATCATGGATTATACTAATAGAACATATATCCGTTAGAGTCTGAATAAATGGTTATTGAAATCAAAGAAAATACCATAAAAGGATATTTAAAAATATCTTGAAGAAAATTACTCTCTCATTTTCTAATTTACTTTTTAAAACCCATGATTCATAATAAAATATGAAAATAATTTTCTTTGAAAATAATATTTTATAAAATAAAATGCAGTATTTATATCATTTTAGTGTTCATGACACCTAGATATTTTATTTTTAACATTTACGTTAAAATGAATAATTAATTTCACTATTTCAGTAAATGGTGAACTATCATTTTTAAAAAAAATGACATCCTGATTCCTTAATAAATTTAAAAATAAAAAACGGTAAAAATTTCATTCATAAATAAATTGTAGTAGTTTTAAAAACATTTTTGTAATTATTTTTATAATATTGGGTATAAGAAGAAAATGGATTCTTCGCCAATGAGAGAAATAATGTAATATTTTTTTAAAATGTTTTCTCAAATATATTATATTCCAAAGTATAGAAAATGTTAATTTTATATGAAAATGTCACGAATAACCATAATATAATAATATGAAATTGGTTTATTAGAAAATTATAAATATTTTCCTTCAATTGAAATTAAATAATAAATATTCATGATTAGATTTTTATTATGAAATAAAACGTTAAAATGATCATAACATTGATGTGGAAATTAATAAATGAATCCATTATTTTTATAGACACTAAATACACATTAAAAATATAAAAATAATACATAATATAATAAAATTTAATTAAATACATAATCATATAATATCAAAGATTATAATGATGTAATATAACATAATGAAAAGTAATGTAGTCTTGAAATTGTTCCCCTTGGTAAAATTTATGTCAAACTACATTAGATGAAATAATTAAATTGAAACTAAAAATAGCATAAATAAGTATTTAATCATGAAATAAAATTTCATATTCTCAGTATATACTCCTATAAAATAAATTTTTGAATAACATAAAAACATTACTCAAGGAATTAAAAATAAGATATAATCCATTACTTCACACTTCATTTGGGTTGAGCATTCCATAAACTCATATATAATAGATTAAAAGTAGTAATTATTTTATAGAATAACCATAGTAATATCTATAATATCATATAAGATCCTTTTATAACATCTTATCATCCTTATGTTAAAAAGCATTGACTATTTTCATTATTTTGAGTGTTAATTTCCTTGTTTTCTCATGAATGGTTCATCATTAAAGATTCTATCAGTGATATTATTGTATAGTTATATCATCAAAATCATTAAAATAATGTCATAAATATAAAATTTATCCATAAATTATACTTTAAATACATATAATGATTGATGTTTTAGGGAAATTAATTCTTTTACAATCCTGGAGACAGTACGTCTTACGTACGCATGAGTTATGGTTCTGTTTTTCAACAATAATTATGAAAGGGTTGTAAGTTTTTTTAATGTTTCAATATTTATAATAATATAATAAATATGATATTAGATCATTAAATATACTAATATTTACATTTCATGTTATGTGGTGACGAAAAGTGAGTCATATCACATTGTGAAGGCACTTGTCCACATGTACAAAGATAATGTTATCATCGTTATTTGAGTTAGAAGGAAAGAAATTAAAAAATATATTATCTTTTAAAAATGATAATTAGATAATTATAATTATAATTATGTCATTTTTATCTTATATAATAATTAATATTATCATTATCAAATTCTATTTAAAGGTATAGTGAAATATAAAACAGAATGCATCACGAGGCGACAGTCCTCTGTACATAAGAGAAACGTTATCATATCTGCAACATAATCGAATGAATAAAAGTAATATATTTTATTATGACATTATGTTATAATTATTTTCAAAATATCACATATATATATACCTTATAACCATCATCATAATCAGCAATGAAAATTTTTAATGGAAAAATTAATGACATCATTTTTCTAGGTGGTATTATGATTTACACACGAATAATGATTTCATAAACCATTAAATAAAATTTTAGATTTTTGTAGGTAATTACATTGTTATAAAAAATATAAATGTATTTAATATAATATGGTTATTATATCATAATATTTCAGTAATAATGGAAGGATGTGTAGTAAATATTAAAATAAGAATGACCATTGAAGAACATTAACTCTTCTACGAGTAACCTCCCATGGTTTTCTCTAAAGACCTTCATAAGATAGATTTATGATCAATCTATAGCATAAAGTATTAGAGGGTAGATGTTGGTATGTGATTTTATTTTGTAATTGATGAAAAATATTTTTTTATGGTATGAATAAAACAAGAGTGGGGTTGCCTTTTATATGTGAGGCGAGTGGAATAATTATAATATTTTTAAAAGATTCAATCATAACAATGTTCCAAACATTCCCAAAAATTGTACACAATAAATTATAAATAATATAATATTTAAGGGGTAAATATTTATTAAAAATGTTTGTTTTACATGTTCTTTGGTCAGTTATAACCATTATATTATTAGTATAACACTCTGTAAATCCATGTTGACCTTAACAATGGTAAATATTATTTATAATTTAAACTATTAATTTTTGTATAAAAATAATTTGAACATATTAGATTCTATAAATTTTTATAATTAAAAAAATTTAATACATTTTTTAAAATTTTATTCAAAGAATAGGTAAACTATAATTTAAAATTAATCCCACAAACAACATGAGAAAGGGTTTTTTCGAACTGAAAATTTTCAGAATATTTCAATGTTTACAAAAAAATCAATATAAAAATACATACATTTAAATAACTTTTTTAATTGATATATAATTTTAATAATTTTTCATTGAAACAAATTTAAATAATAATTTATATTTATAAATAATTTAAATGAAAAGTCATTAATTGATTAAAATTCAGAATTTTTCACTATTCATTGAATAATGAAATATTTTTTAAAAAATACAATAACTTCACAGTAATATAATTCTGATAATATGATTTCAATAAAAAAAATTCAATTAAATTTTATAAAATTGGGGAAACATTATTAAAACATATATAAGGAAGTTACGAATAAAATTTTTTTTTAAAAAAAATATATTTTTTCAAAAAACATTTCTTTATGATTTAGTGATTATTATTTAACTTATAGTATATTTATATATATTTTTTATAATTTAGTTATTACTATTCATAACCACACATTTTATTGGTTGGTTTTATGGTTAATTTTTATATAATAACTATTTAATAATGTATTTTATTATGTTCAATCCAAGTGATGTGAGTATTGTAGTCCATCGTTGAGAATGAATTTAGTTAAAAATAAATATATAATAATGTATTAGGATGATATATATCCTTATAAAATTAGAGTTTCGTGTTTAAAAAACTATGAAATATGATTCATATATTTTAAAATATCTGGGAGTCACATTTTCCCCACATTAAATTAAATGTTTCCTCATAATTTAAACATGATCTTGATAATCAAGGGTTTGAAATTTTGACATATAATTATTAAAAAACCAACATAATAAAATAATTTACAAAACATCCCCTTAAAAGTATTTAATGGGATGTAAAAATGATTATACAGACTAACACATAATTAAGTTTTTATGTGTGAGAAAATTATTAGCATGTGAAGTGGTGGATATGGTAGAAAAGAGTATTTAAATATAGGGAGTGATTGAGGTCATTTATAATAAGAAAATTAATGATCAATGGAATTTTGGGGACCTAAAACACATAAATATATGATTATTTTAGAAACAATTGGCTTCAGATAAATGAATATATTAGGATGAAATTTGGTTTCCATAATATTTTATTTGACTTCAATAATTCTTTTACCATCTAATAATATAATTAAATATAGTTACTTGAAAGTTTTCAATATTATAAGTACAATTTCATCAAAAAAAAATTTCTTCAATCAATTTCCATATATTTGCATACTCTATGAAAAATGTATCCAAAAATTTATTTTTTATTATTAAAGTACTAAAATTTAATATTACCAGATCATACGATCTATAAAAGAGTGAAAAGTTTTTTCATATTTCGTAAAGTATTTTCGAAAAACAATATCATTAAAAAAAGGAAACCATTATAATAGATTAATTGATAAAACTCAACAGTAACACCATAGGTTCATCATTAAAATTTTCTCATCAAATTGTTTTACTAAAAAATGACATATTAATAAGGAAATCACATAGGCCAGTATTAGAGGATAAACACTTATCATCCCTTGGTCATGGGATCAAGAACCACAGTCTTGTTGAAATTGATGTGTTGTCACACGGTATATGAGATGACCTTTTTATAAAAATATATTAATATAATATTTATAATATTCCATGAACATATTATATACATCACTTAAATAATATTAATCAATAAATAACCATTTCATTATGGTTTTCAATACAACATATAATTTTTTCTTCCACAAAGTCTAATAATATTTTTTTTATAAAAATTTCAATAATGATTATATTGGCCCTATAGATGATTATTAACCCTGATAATATATCTATAAAATTTATATATATATTTCCTCACACAAAAGACTCACTAAAAGATATAATTTCCAATAATATCCCCCAAAATATCCATAATCATTTTATATTCCTAACAAAAAACATTGAAAATGTTTGTTTAGGATATAAAACATATGATAAAACATAAACTCATAAACCTATGATGGTATTTAAAACACATAAGTTAATGAAGTGATATATTATTCTAAAATTTAATATAATCCTTATATGTGTAATTATTATTAAAACTAAAATTCCATTGGTAAAATAATTTACACATTAATTATTGAACCAAAATACATAAATACTTCTTATATTTTGTTTTCATAGATGTCCTTTATTCACATAATGTTTAAACCAAAGAAGTGGTATTGACAAGGATAATACCATGGTTACTCAGATATATGAATAAAAGTAGTAAATTGATCCCTCAACTGATATTTTTTCCTCCCATTATTATCTTCATTTTTCCTTGGAAATCTGGTTATTTATGTTGTTCTTTCCACACTAAAGAACTTTCATGTCATATTAAGACACATTCTAGGGTGTATATTTGTACATTTTTTACATTAATTATTTCATGGATTATTTTATCAATGGTATCAACTACAAAATAACATAGTGAAATCCATATTTCTTTTCATTGGTTATTCTAGGAATTAGTTTTTTTATAGGTTATTAATCACATTTTAGGATAACTGAATATGCATAATATTGATATTTTTCACTCCAATCATTGTCCCATTTTTTATCATTTTCACCACTTTATCATTCAATTATAATTTTGATTTGATGCATTCAAGTTATATCCATTGGATAAAACCCAAATGTATTGTGTGAGTAACAATAATCAGTGTGGGAAAACCATATAATCATTTATAGTATGACTAAATTATTTCACATTATTTTCTATATAATACAACATAGGTTTAACCTTGTAAAATTATTTTCATTATCTATTCAAATCCTTGATAATGGATTGTAATTAATATATTAACTAACAAAGGAATATACCCCATGAGGTTCAAAATAGTTGTGTAGTAAGGCCAATTTTCATGCACCATGTGATGATTGGTTCTATACAAATCCTCCAAATATATATTTACTACCCCTAAGTGCATTTTTAGAGCCATGTCAATATTAAATTTTAATATAGAAATTTATTTCTAATAATTAATATATAAGAGCTACCATATAAAAACATTAGGACATTCTTCAATACATTCCTTAATATCTATCATAGGGTTATGATCTGTAATCTATGTTTTTTCTAAATATAGTTTCCTAGGTTTTTATAAACATCCTATGATACCACGTATTGTGACCCTAGAACTAGTAACCTGATATCAATGTTTACATTTTTAATTTAAAATATGATACATAGAATGTCATCCCGATGGATCATATAGTTTGTATGTCTTGGGGAACATGGTACATAATCAAGTCTTACATTACATTTGTAAATAGAAATTACAATAATATTTTTTGAAAATAACATTATTCCATCTAGAATATCCATTAATATAAACACTAGTAAACATCATGGGTTCCTATGAGAGGAAACAATGTAAAAGTTATCTCAAAAGATTAATAAGGGTAAAGTACAGTAGAAGAAATCATGAATCAGTAATCCTAATCATTATGTCAATATAAATAATTGAACACACATTCCATATAATCAATAAATTGATATGGATGTTCATTAGGATATATTATAAATGTGAAAATATAATGGATAATAATCAACATAGAATGGTAAAAAATTGTACTTACATGTGAAGTAAATAACCTGTCTATCATGAATGGATTAGGAATAATCAATTTCACAAAGGTAAATAAGAAAACACACATGACATTTAGATAATAAAAAAATAATGAAATGAATATAGAGATAATATCCAAGTTATATTTCATGTATAATCAAAAAATTGAATTCTAGATGAAGGAAATACATAATTACTGGAGTCTATGATCTCAGGTATCATGTTACCTCTACCATCAACACCATCCAGACAACTATATAAAACTACATGTCAAACCCCATTTAATTATATATTACCAAATTAACTCATTATATCTACATATCATTCGAGGTGATATATAATAATATTCACCGCCAATCACTGTAATTCCAAATCATTCATTATATATTTAGTAAATGGTTTAATTCAATAAAAAAATGCCTTATCATGAAATATTCATATTGAGTAATTAATATAAATTTATCAATATCTCCCTATAGAAGAAATAAATTAAAATTTAGAGCACTGGATAAAAATGATATTTTTTTGGGAAAATAATATATCAATGACAAATTAAATGGATATTTATGGGAAATTTATTTCCAATGAGCATAATAATGTAAATATTCCAACAAAAAAATAATGACAATAAAAATGTATTGTGAAAATGATTAAATATAATTTCTCTTATAAAAATGGTCTGAAAAAATACATACAAAGATTACGGATGGTATCAATATAACATATACCAATTGGAGTATTAATAAAGAAATGTTGTTGTTAATGGATAAAAATACCATAAAATGATGTTAAAAACTATATTTAGGAAAATATCCTTTTTATTTTGAATATCAATTTTTAAAACAAAAATATCAAAAAATATTATCAACAAAATCATTGAAAATAATATTTTTAGCATATTTTTAAATATTTAAAATGTGTGGATATCTCCATCACGTTATACATGTTACAGAAAATATTCCATTATCTTTTTTGGTAAGATTGATATGAGAGTTTTTTAAAATAACCAGAATATTTATCGTACTTTATTTTCGTAAAAATAAAATTTTGGTAAAAATTTATTTAATAAATATTTTATTAAATTTATTGAAATCATATTTTAAAAAATTTAGATAAAATATGGTTTTGATCCAAATAGGATCCAAAGTAATGATATATGTGAAGTTCAATTTTCTAAAAAAATCATAATTTTTTATGTAAGAAAATTGGTAATTATAATATTAAATAAAAATATCATAAATAAACTAAGTAGAATAAAATTAAATGAGTTTATTATATAATGATCAAATAATATCCTTCAACAAAAATTCAAGAAAAAATAACCTTTTTAGTTTGATATTGTAAAATAAACCCTTAAAATGATCACAAAACTGAAGTGACAATTAATGAATGAAATCGTTATGGTTATCAATTAAAAATAAAAAAAATTGAAATGTGAAATAAAATATAATTTAATCAATAATCAGTGTAGATATTATCATAGAATATCAATGATTATGAATAATTAATACTACCAAATGTAAAGAAATAGAGTTGTGAAATTATTTACCACTTGGTAACATTTAATTCAAATCCTATATATTAAAATAATTCATTTTGAAATATAAAATATCAAACATTATTATGGAATCATGATATTAAATTTCATTTGGATACAATAAACACTATATAGAATAAAATTATACATAACACAAAAATGTACATCAATGAAGGAACAATTTGATATAATCCATTACCTTATGATTCATATTGGTTAAACAGCATTTAACAACCAATATATTGGTTTTAAAAATGAATTTTTTCTATAAAAGAACAATATTAATATTTATAATAAAATATCTCTTTTTTTATGACATCCTATCATATTTAGTTATAAATCAATCATTATTTTCATTATTTTAGTTGATTATTATGGTTAATAGTAAAATAATATTTTATATTTTAATAATGATAATAAAATTATAAAAAATCATATAATTTATTTTAATCTACTTATTAATATATGCAATCCATGAGGATTTTTAATGATATATCTGTGTAACATTGCTTTGTGAAGGGGGTAGTCTACACATATATAAACTATTTTATAATAATTAAGTGGATGAAAAGGTATGAAACCAAAATATATAATATCATTACAGAATGGTAAATATTTTATTTTTATCATAAATATTCCATTTATATCATATATAATAACTATCATTATCTTTATCACATTCCATGAATATCATTATTGAAAGGAAAATCACATGACTTTGTGAGGCGGTGGTCCACCGTACGCACAAGTATCATTATCATATCACCTAAATAATGGAACCTTATATATATATATTATACTGAATTAATAATTATTATTATTCTATTTATGTCACATATATAATTTACATAATTTATCAAAAACAACTAAGAAATGATGTAATGAAAAAATGATTAACATGATTTCTCAAGGCAATTGTCTTCCGAACACTAGAGTGATGATTTTGTAACCCTTTATATAGAACTGGGTATGGTTTTATATAATGCCAAAAATATTATAAAATATAATTATATTTATTATTATAGATTAATTATATCATCATGGTTTTGTAATAACTGAAATAGATAAAAGAATATATTAAATAAAAATTCACATTGAAGAACAATGCCTCTTATTTGGGTAGCATCATTTGATTTTACCAAGTAGACTTCCTAGATTGGATTTGTCCAAAAATAATTCTTCCAGTTTAAAAGGATAAAATTTGGGATGTTATTTGGGAAGGAATTTGCTCATAAAATATGGTGTTATGGTGTAAAAGGTAGAGGATAGGGGTGCCCTTTTATAAATGGGGTGTGCGAATCACATATATTTTTTTGAAAAGATTTAATAAAACACAAATTTTTATCATGAAATAATATTAAAAATGGTTCATTATTGATCATAGAAAATTTGAGTATTAAATATGGACATGAAATGTCTTTTAGAAAAATTTTAAGGACATTTTAACACTTATCCACTTAGATTAACGACTGGTAAAATAATTTATATATTAACGATGAAAATAATATATAATATTTTTCATATTAATTTTATTAAAAAATATAATTTTATATAATTATATTTTGTAAATTATTTTGTTTCTAAATATGGAATCCATGTTTATATTTTTTTACATAAGTGAAAAATATTAGATTAAAATTAGCACCGCACACACGACAAGAAAGACAATTTTGAAATAGAAAATGTTCAAAATCGTACATGGTTTTTTATATAAAGATTCAATATCAAAATGATTAAAATAAACTCATTTATATTAATTTATATTTAATCTATATAATTTTACATCAAAAACTATACAACATATAATTTCACATTATATATAATTAAAATAAAAAGTATTTTTTATGTTAAAATAATGTATTTTTCAATATCCATTGAAAAATAAAATTTTTTAGAACATTAAAAAAATTACCATAAGAAAATTTTAATTATAGGGAGTCAAGAATTTTTTTTTGAAATATTTGTCTTAAAAAATTCCCAACTATATGATAAATTTTGTGCATAGAGTGTGATTACTCAGTATTATAGAAAAAATCATTTTTTTAGAAATCATTTCCTCTTTTTTTGAATGATTATGATTTTATTCATAATCAGTACATAACCATAATTTTCTTAATTTATTTATTATTATTCATAAAAACCAACATAATGGCTATGATATAGTATTAATTTTTAAATAATAATTTTTAAATGGAGTGTTGTATTTTGTTCAATCATGGCGTTCCCTACATTACAAGTGATCAAAGAGATTGAATTTATTTGAAAATAAATATATCCTAATGTATTAGGATATTTTATTATCTTATAATATTTTGGTTCCTTGTCATAAAAACTATAAAATATTAAGTTCATATCATAAAATTTTATTTCACTTGATTGGTATTCAAGATAGTGAAATAGTTTTTAAAGGGAATGTGATTTTTTTCTACACGGCTGGGAATCATTTTCTTCCTTGCCCATATTTTCATTCATATTTTTAATAGTGGTTTAATTTTTATAGAATGACATAATCAATAATGTTTTTATAAATTATGAATATTGTATATGTATTAATAGTAATATTAAATTGTTTTTTCAAATTATGTGCCTTTTGACTTCCCTTATAAATATGTTAAAAAATTTCTTCATAATATAAAAGGCTTCCAAGAAAATTCCATACATAATGAATTGTCATTTTTATTAAGATTCTATTTAATATATAGTTACCTCTTGAAAAAATGATATACTTTCATTATTATTTGTGAAATTATTTTATTTTAGATTAGTCATTTCAATGTGATTTGGGGTATTTTCCATAATAAATTTTCCATTCATATTTTTAATGTATTATGATATATGTAAAGATTAAATTTTTTTATATTATTACATACTTGGGATATAATACAATGTTTTTATAAACAATTTCTTTTATATGATTTATAATAAGTTTGAGATGGATAGTGTTTACATTTAATATTCTTTTTCCCCAATACCAGAATTTTTTGATTAGTATGAAATGTTTATTATTTTGGACTATATAATAATATGTTTAATGAATTTGACATAGTAATTTTTGGGTGGGTCTTGTAATTACATAGTCGATAGATTCATCATTATTTATCATGAGTCAAAGTAGGTCGGTTATTTGGCTAATGCCATATGCATTTATATTAATGTATTTTCATAAAGCCATGATGTTATTTTTAGGTTTCATGGAACAAGGATTCAATATTATATTTTGGATTTATAGCATTATAAATCAATTAATATCAAATAAATAATTTATGACCATATTATTAGTTTAATTATTATGATATCCATGGAAAATTTTAAATCTCGTGTGATTATGTACGTAGATTTATTTGAATATCCATTTATTCCAATCAAGTTTTTTATAGATTATTTATCTTCCCTTATAACCATTCAAAAAAATGAATCTAAGTTTAACACATAATAATGTTTCTATTTAACATTATTCAAGGAAGTTCATTATTTGTGTTATGGATTCATATGCTAGTAAAATATTTTATTTTTTAAATGAATATAATATTTTATACATGTTGATTTCAATTGTAATTTGATATTATTAAGTGTGTCTATTTTTTTCTACAATACTAAACTATTTTTCCATTTTGGCAGTGATCATTTATATAGAGTAAAAATGCCAGAAATTAACCAATGGGTCTTGGTTTCTATTATTGGGAGTTTTAAAATACTTATTTCTGGATATTTAGAAGAAACTATGGGAATTAGATTAATAAATACATAGATTTAATAACATTACTGTATTAATAATATTGAATACATGTAGAAGTGTAGGATAATAATTTTTTTTTGTGAGGTATATATAATTAGTTTTTTATAAAAATAAATCCATATCCTTATACTAAATGTGGATGTCATTTTTTAACATTTATATCTTTGGGTAGTAATATGAAAAATAAATGGTTGAGTATAGAAAGACATCATTTTGGTGAATTGTGATGGTTCCCATACAACAAAACTACCTGGACCCTCACAGTGGATAAAGATCAATGGTGGTTGTGGATTAAAAACACTAAGGGTGAGCATGAAATATTGATAATGTATTAGACATATTATTATATAATTTTTTTAAAAAAATATTTTCCAATGGATAAATGAATCAATATAAAAAGGAAATTCATGATTCTAAGATAAAATTAAGTGTTATAAAGCTAATGTTTCGAGGCGATAAAGGAATTCTATGGACTATGTATGTCATTTTATGATTATGACTATCCATTTATTTGATTGGTAAAATCTAGTTCTACTAAGGTTTCTAGTAACAAAAGAATTATAATCACATCAGGATATACCACTATGTGTAATGAGGATAGAAACAAAATTATCAAATTCATATTTATTTTATTTAATATAATAGTTTAATAGGATGAAAGAGAAAAAAAAATTATGGGTGGAAGGAAAACATGAATTTCAAAAAATGAGGTATTGATGGAAGGAAAAAACTACGCACAAAATTTATAAGAAAAATAGTTTCCATAAGGTGTTGAGACAAAGTCCATCGTGCTCATAAATTCAACTGTAATGGTGGAGAAATCAATGTGATGTTCTATAAATTTTACGAGACATAGATCGATTCAATCAAATTCCCCAAAACATTATATAACATTATAAAAATTAATCCCTAGGGATATGGATATTATTATTCAATTAGTATTGGTGAAATGTAATCTCCATGTGATGTGGTTAAATAAGAACTAATCATCCACACCCATATCGAATTTGTTTTATTTTATTGTTGTTATTCCTAATAATTTTATCTGACTTAATTAATATAGTATAAATATCGGAATTGGATGAACATATCTCAAGATAATAACTCAAATCTGATAGATTTTTGTGGGAATTTTCATCCATGAATCATGTTAATATTCATACTGTTCTATTTATTTACATTATTGAATGTATTTCCTCTCTCATTATATATCCCATATCAATTATTGAGGAAGTGTTGTTGTATAATTTATGTTTAATTATCCTTCAATCATCAATCAATGTATGTATAGACCTAAAAATCCAATGAAAATGGATTTTATTATATTATAATTTCAATAAATTCATGATTGATATTTATTTGAAATGTCTTGTGAAATAATTAACATGGAAAGTGGTCTTTTTTCGGAATATTCTAATTTATTTCTTGAGTAGATTCTTACAGTTACCCTAAATTTTAATGTTATCTTTTTAATAGAACTCATACATGTTATTATAAATATTTCAAATACACAATATAGAATGGCCCTCATTGATTTGTACTAATTGAATTTGTAACACCAAGATAATCAAGAAAAATGTTTCATTCCACCAAATGTTTCTCTATGGGGTCTATTTTTTTTATGAAGCAAGACAGGTGAATTACTCTTTTTAATGATTATTGAGATTATAAGAAGGTTACTACTAATAACATGTACCATAAACCCCATATCAGTTCTCTATTTCATCAATTTTGAGGAGGATTATATTTTCCCAATATTGATCTTCAATCAAGTGATTATCCA
Organism: Viscum album; assembly: GCA_963277665.1. Lineage (NCBI taxonomy): Eukaryota > Viridiplantae > Streptophyta > Magnoliopsida > Santalales > Viscaceae > Viscum > Viscum album. The sequence goes on from OY728156.1 coordinate 829,997,705, forward strand.
CTAAGGTACATGATTTAAAATATACACAATATATATTTAAAATTAATATTTCTTCATTATAAATTTATATTAATTACATTTGGAAATATTAATTATGTAACTGTATTCATAGATATAATTATTGGTGTCTTTATATATTACCTTGATTAATTGGGGGTAGTTTTTATAAATTACATTCTTATATAAATCCGGATAATATAGGGGCTTGTTGGGAATTTAATAATTTTTCTAAAGATATTCAGGAAGGATATATTGTATGGTAAATTTTCAAAGAGATAATTTTGGATTTTGAATGACATATTCTGGGGAAATTTAATCCAAATTGAGGGTATATTGACAGATCCTTCAATGTTGGATATTATCGACCATTTTTGTAAAAAATACACAAAAATTATAAACCATATTATTATAGGGTTGATGGTAAACTAATCGTGATTATTCAAATATTTCTTATCGATATCTACTCTACTCACCAATCTAACATAGAGTGTGTTCCAATAATTTGGGGAAGATAAATGAAAATAGAATTTCAAAGACAAAATGAAGGTTATTAATAATTTCTATTCTTACCAAAACCTATAGATAAGTAGATATTTTGATATATAGAGTTTCATCAATGAAATTAAATAGTATTCATCCTCTAGTATAATTATATTGTGATAGTATATATAACTTGCTAAATAGAAATTCTGTACAAAATATACCTGATTAAGGATTTAGGGTTGGTACTAATAATTTTTTAATTGATGATATGTAGGCATTATTTTTATGTTGAGAGGTATGATATATATATATTTATGATAAAATATATAGGTATATATTTACCTCTAAATACATAGATATAAAATAATTATGAATGATTGAGTTGATAAAAGATTATGATTTTAAGAAACATTATCAAAATGGGTTGGGAAACATGTTTTCTGATGGTCTGAGTGGGAAACACGATGTTAGTTTTACCCTGATTATTATAGAAAAAAATATAATATTTATACATATTCATAAGATTATATTTTATATAATGATGAAATAGGAAATATCATATCTTTCTAAGATAAATCTTAAATCATCTATCCATGAGAGGATTATGAATTTGAAAAAATATAATGTGGAATAAGGAATTCATTAGGAAATGTAGTTGAATTCAACCATGATAATGATTTAGTGTTTTGGTTTAATAACAATTTATGTTTTCGATCAATAGTATAAATAAAGAAGGATCTAATAGGTGAATCTCATATTTCATCAATAAAACTTAAACACGGATGTACAACAGGGTATAGATATCAGAATGAGTATTTAAATTGTGACAACATTAAGTGATTTATTATTGATTATGCATCCTGGGTGATGGTATTTTTGAATGATAAAGATTGAATAGTATCCTCCAAGAGTATGTTATAACCATTACCCATAAAAAATGGAAATGGAAAAACATCACCATGGAATTTTCATCAAAAATCAAAAAACAGAAACATGCCATAATGCTATATTATTATAGTAGATTAACTTGTGATGTAAGTACACTTAATTGATATTAGAGAAGATTTATCTCTTTATCAGTTTACATAATATAACTTAAATAAGTTGAAAGGAATCTTGGTGTTCCATATTCTATTATACCTCATTGAGATATATGGTTCCCATCAATGTTTGAAAAAATTATTCATTTTATTAACGATACAATGTTGAGTTTTATTACTTCTTATTATCCATTTTAAAATGATATAACCATTAAATCTATCATGGATATTATGAGACATATATCAATATATTTCAAAGGTGGTTGTGGTCGCCACCTTACTCTTTATGAGTTTTCCTAACATACTACCCTTAACATGATAGTTTGTATTGATCATAATGAAGAACATTATGGAAACAATTGTAGTAATACAATGTTTTTAGAAGAAGTTGGAAAAATAATTTTGTTTGGGCATGATCTAAACAATGAAATTTTATGTATGGTTAGAACTATTCAATATCCCATGAGTTCATCTCATAGTAATATATTATGATAATTGAGGAAGATTTCTAGGGTGAGAATTTGGAGAAATGGTATTCCTATTAATATATAATTGAAATAATGTTATGATATTTGGAAGGAAGGAGAAGTTGATCCCTAGATTTATCGATCTGTTTGAACTTCTTGACTATATCAATATGGTTTCATAAACATTAGAGCTTCCACAAAATATATCTCAAGTTCATTATGTGTTTCATTTATCTCTCTAGAAGATGTTTATACCCAATCATTCACATGTACTTAACATAGTGGTTGTGCAACTAGCACATGATCATTCCTAAAAATATCAACTAGTTTTAATATTTTCTCATTGTGATAAGGTTATTGGATTCATGAATACTCAGTAGTGTCATGTTATCTGGAAGAATGATAAATTAAAAGAAGCAACAAGGGAACCCTAGTTTGTAATTAAACAAAATTTCATCTTTTTATATATCGGTGTGATTAAAATGTTATGGAGAAATTAATTTTATAAGGTATATAATATAACACCCTATGTTTTTGGATATATTTCACTTCATAGATTATTTTTCAATTGCATCATCTACAAGCATCCCTAAGAAAAAAATTTTAAAAAAAGGATTGGGTCAAAACCTAATTTATTATTAAATAAAAGAAATGACCTCTTTGATTGGGTAGAGGGAGACCCATTACATAGCTCAAAGGCATTGTGGGAAATTATGGTCTATAAATTTTTCATGTCACTAAAATAGATTAAAACTTAATATAAATGTTTTCATTCTAAAAAAATATTTTATAAAAACATATATTTTAATGCACAAAATTTGGTTTATTAATTTCAGAATATGTGGATAACTAATTGTTAGATATTTAGAAAAACTGTTACATTATATTCTTAAAAAGAGATTTGACAATGATATATTGTTTTTTCGAGGAATGGTATAATAACAAATATATTGTCATTATTAATATTGAACCATTATAAAAACATGATTTCCCATATTCTGTTAACATATTATTAACTGAAATTACATCAAATTTGGAAATTGAATAATAAAAAAATAGAGGGAATATTCATAATTATATGGATCAAATTATTTTAATTATGAACTTTTTATTTTATTTCATTATGAAAGAAAACCTTTGAAAATTTTCCTAACATTGGCATGGGAAGAACACATAAAATAGAGTTAATGAATTTGGATAAGCCTTTAAATATTTTAAAAAATATTTATTTCATGGGTATTATATGGGTATTTCACCCATTTCCAAGCTTTAATTATATATATTGTCTTTTATTTCCATTTTACATGGAAAATTACTTTTATATTAATTGAAGAAAAGATTATACACATAATGTCACTCCGTTAAAATTAATAACAATTTAATTGATTTATTAGTACAATAATAGGATAATTTAACTTCTAATTGATTATATTATAGAAATAATAATTTTTTTGATGGTAATTTATTGAAAAAATTTATTCATTAAATAATTATATAAAATTATTATGCAACAAATGGTATACTATTTATTAAATTAATAGAAAAATATTATAAATGAATTTAAAAAATTAAAATTAATCCAAATTCGATGAATTATTATTTTCCAATAATTTATTGGAAAAAATAAAATATTAGGGATATGTGAAAGGTTTATATTTGATTTCCAAATTTTTAATCATGTCATTAAAATGAAATTAAATTAATTTGGTTGATATTAAAATTATTTATTTTTATTGAGTATAATATTTTATTTCATTATTTAATAATAAATAAAATTATAAAAGGGAAAAAATATAAAAATGGTATAGAATTTCTTTATTTTTACATTGATGAGGTATTTATTACATATTTAGAAAAATTATGACCCTTGAATCCTCAAAATTTATTTCCACGATTAAGATTAAAATTCATTAATAATGGTGTTAAATCATAAGAAAAGGATTATATTGAAACCAAACCTGTATAAAGAGTTTTTTATGATTATTTTCAAAATATTCCTTTATTTTATGAAATATTAGTTCATTTTTAAACATTTTTTTTGTGAATGACATAAAAATTTATTTTTAATATTATTGATAATTTAGACTATATCCTTTTTATCACTTATAAAAGGACACCTCTTATATATTTTTTACTATTATGAGCCACCTAAATTGAACTAACCATAAGAAAATTTTCATCTTGAAATACATATCAATGTTATAGTGGCAATATTTTTGAATAAATCCCATCCCTAGGGTCCATTTAAGGATATTTAAAATATTTCATTCCAAGAAGAGGTTATCTTATTATCAAAGAAATTTCTTTTGGATTATTAGTTTAAAACACACATATATATATATATATATATATTATTTATAAAATAATAATAAATTTTGTATTATAAAAATAATTATATATTATTATTATTATTACACCATTTTACACTGTATTCCATTAATTGGAATTTAAAACATCTGTCATGGGTTCTTGTGGACTTCCACCTCCACATAGTGACACAATTCACTTTTGAAAACCATATTCCTTCTAATTTTATAATGATGTGTCTAATGTTAATTTATTTTATTTATAACATTATCATTATTCTTTAATTATAATATCATATCTATTTTTCAGTTTACAATCTTTTAAAAAATGATAATGTCCATGGTTCTTATGTATACACATCCACCTTCTGGATGAAATGAAATTATTTTCTCATTTTAAATTAACAGAGATTGTAATATGGAAATATTTAATTAATATAAATATAATATAATTTATAATAGTGAATCTAGAAATAATATTTATTATATTTATTTCAACTATTCCAACATCCAAAAATTAAAAACAATGTTCATTTATATATATACAGCTTTTTGTTACCATGAATGGGGTAATTCATATTTTTATATCCATCTATTATGAATTAATCTAAAAATTATATAATTTCCATATTTATAATTTGTGTCATGTATAAAAGGATATTTATTATGGAACCATAATCAATGTACAATTATGAGAACTACTGAATAATGACATAAATGAAAAATTTAAGAATTTATCAACTGAAACATTGATTTTAATAGATATTTATTATCAAATAAGTGAGAAATGGTTATTAGTAAAAAAACTATAATTTTATATATATGATTATAGTTTTACAATAGTTTTATAGGAAATATATAATTATTATTCTCTAAGTTCAATCATATATGAAGGTAGTTAGACCTTTGGCAGTAGTTTGATTCATAGTATCATCATTATTATAGATTGTTTATGCTTAGGTTAACTCTAAGGGAAATATTTTCCAATTACATGATATTCCAAACTCAAATTTTTATATTCATATAATTTCTAAAAATAAATTTCTATCCGTTAAATTTCCGCTCTTCAGGTACAAAAGATATCAAAATAAATTTACATATATAAAACATGCTTTTATATTAGAGTCATCTAGAAATATATATCTTCCATGTCTAAATCTCACATAATATTTTCTTAAAAATATTTTAATTATTGTAAAATGAAAAAAATTACTAATTTTCCCAGGTTTTACAATTTAATACTAGCTTAAAAAGAATCTTATAGTGAATTTTTTTTGTTATATTAGTTTTAACCTTTCTGAAAAATATGTGAAATGAATGTTTTTTTCACTTATATGGAATGATAATAATTTACTCCTTCATAAACAGTTAACTATTTTAAGGTTTATGTAATTTTATAAATTTTTATTTTCAACTAATTTTTCTAGTATTATTTGTTATAAATATGGAATGTAACTAAGTGATATCAATGTGAATTTATATATTTTCCTTAAGTAATTTTCTATTGAACATTTTAATATATTTTTATCAATGTCACATTGATTTTTTCTATATTATTACTTACATAGGATACACCCAAAATTTACTATTCCCCTAATTTTTTGGATGTTTTATTATCATTTTTAATAATGTATGTATGGACATTGAATATTAATATTATTATGATATAAAAAGTACTCTATTTTGAAGAAATTTTTATTAAGTAAAATTGTATTTTCTTGTGATGAATGAATAAGAATATTTAAGTAATGGACAGGGATATGAATAACATAACTCTAATATGTATCAGTTAGAATCATGGGAAAAAATTAGTTAGGTATTTATTTGAGAAAATACCCATTTTGTAGATTTTCTGTAAAATTCATTGATAGTGTTTTTAAATTTCATAGAAAAAGTATTAAATAGTATTTTTGTTAGGTATACAATTAATAATTCTATCAACATGAAATTAGTTATTGATTTAAATTCAATTATTAGAATATTTATTATATCTCTATATATGTTTCATTCCTTTGTGATTATTTATATACAATAGGTCGAATTCAATTTATTCCTACGAAATTATTTGTTCCTCATTTAGATTCTATTATATGCATTCCCCATGGAGGATATAAAATTAACCATTTATTATGTTTCCTTTCTCTAATACACATGTAAGTGTACAACTTTTTTATAATGATTGATATAGTAGAAAGAATAATGAAGACCTAAAATTGAATATTATTTTGTATTTTATGTTTTCATTTGAAATATGAGATTCTTGTCTATATCTAGTTTGATATGGCTACAAAACAATTCAATTGTTTTTTTTATCAAATGTATCAATTATGAAGGTAATAATGTAACAAATGCCTTTGGGATTTTAAAGTGGGGGATTTACAACCCACAATAATAAAGGGTTAATTAAATGGTAATTCAACTGTGGATAGTCTAAACACATCACCCCTTGGGATATTTTCAAAACATTATATTTCTATTAACTCATTATTTTTATGTTACTAATTTTATTTGATTATCTATTTTATCTCTTATTATATGAAGTTACTAGGATGAACATACATGAGTTGTATGCCTATATAGAGCTACCCATATTACATAATAGGATTAACTTTTGAATAATCATTCTGGATTGCATTACCAATAGTAATATAGGCCTAACAATATTTTATCAAAACATCAACAAATAAAATATGGCCTTATTACACATTGACATTAAATAGAATAACTCTTCTGATAATATTAGTTTATCTTGTTTTTAGTAGAATCAACAATATGTTAATCATTCCTAATGATAACATTGGATGTGTCATTCATTAACTCCAATGATTAAAGAGATGTCATCAAGGATGTACTGATTTACATTAAACAACTTTTATTCCACACATTGATAATACATTATACTAAGAATTATGTGTACACTAATTTCGTTAAATTGTTTAACTTTACATTGTTAATCTTTTAGATCAATGGTTTTTCCACATACTAATATATTCAATATGGATAATTAAATTGAGAATAATTTCAAATATATCGTGTACCATAAAATGGATTTCTATAACTTTTCCCCATTTTTTATGTTTCTTTTGTTTGTGCTGAATTGATAAATATTATTTAGTTTTATAGAAAAACAGAAGAATTTTTTTAAAATAACTCTTCTTTTAGAGTTGATGATAATGCGTGATAAATGTGTTATATTAACTCAAATATGGCACTTAAACAATAATTGATGTGGTGAAATTCATACCTAATTTAAATTAAAATGTTCTCCCTCATTCAGATCCACCATTAAGAAAAATAATGCTTATTATGTATTGGTGAGTGGGTGTTTAATTATTCCTTCAATGTGCATCATTGACTACACAGATCAACCCCCTCACATTTTTTTCCAAACTGCCTCCATTTCAGAATTATTTTTTGATATTTTGCGTGATTTATGTATAGAAAATTTAAATTCAGTGTATCATGACAAGTGGAAACAAATCATTCTCATGCTATGGGATTTCAGTAGTTTTTATGTTTGAATAATTACATGATTTTAGAAAGAAACTATCTACCATTTTTATAGATGTACTTTTGATAAACTGGGAAAATAATTTTTATATAATAGATTTTCATTGAATTGGAATTATAAAATAATGAACCTTGAATTATATTATTTAACCTATTAAAATATCATTGGTTAACTAGAAAATCACATGTAGAAAACTCAATATATACTATAATAAGTACATTAAATTAATGTAAAATTAAAATTGAGATCCAAATGTGAACCTTTATAGAATAGTTCATTGTGTGTGTGTTTCTGTCTATATATATATATATATATATTATAAGTAAATACATGTAAAAATTACCTGATTTACATTAGTAGTGATGCACATAAGAAAAAGAATCGGAAAAATTCATATAAATGTCTTATGTGTAAAAAATGAATTCCATAATGCGAGGGAAATATTGAACCTTGAATAATAATGGTAAAAATGATATATAAGTATCTCATTTTAGTTGTATCGTAGTGGTTTAAAGATTAGAGTTCTCTAATGGATCATTGGGGGGAGTTATAACTCATATTTCATCTTATTACTTATTTAATTATATATTAAATTAATTATTTTTTACGCCTTGAATTGAAATTTCCATTATATTTATATATTCTAGTTTCAAGGATTCATGTAAGACACATGATTTTATTTTCAATTAATGGTTTGATGATTTTTGGTATTATAATTTTCATTTTATCTAATGTGTGATACCCATTTGTTTTAGGAGTAATTGTAAACAAATAAATAATATTTATTTTATTTTATTTGGAGTTAAAATGATTATGAGATGAGAGATTTATGTGTATATATTTTATTCAAATTTCCTGACCAATTTTTATAAAAATAAGTATTTAGTTATTACTAAATTATCTTTATTTAGATTATTTTTAATTAGTTAATGATTAACCATTGAAAAAATTATTCATTGGCTATCATGTTAAATATGATTATTTTTTTCTTTATTTTATAAATTTTCAACTCGTTAAGTTAAATATAAAAATAGACATGAATTTTGATTCTTTATTGAACATTCACTAAACATTATTTCAAAATATACGTTTTTAATATCTCTTGATGATATATTTTATTTTTTAGAAATTTATTTTTTAGTATATAATTCTTTTTGTATCCTATTTTGGAATCATAAAAATATTTTTTGGGAATTAATACATATTTTGGGAATTGTTTTTTTGTTTGTTTTATAATTTTTAAATATGTTTTCCTCTGTATTTTGTAATTCATATATATATTTGTTACTGTGCTAATGTTTTCTTGAGTCATTAAATAGTTTAAATTAAATTTTATTACATTATTTATCTATATTAACTATGTAATTACATTTTTTAATGAAATAAATTTTAATGATTTTTGATTTTTTTCAAATTTAATTTTCATTATTTTTAAATTAATAATTAATATTGATGTTTATATCGATGTTAGTTAAAATGGTAACATTCCAATAATTTTTTATTTTGAGTGAATTTTTCGAACTGTGGAAAATTTTCAAAAATACATAAGTGATTATGCCACCCAGGGTAAACAACATAAAAAAATTAAAAGAAACCAAGAAATAACATTGAAGAGATCAAGTATAAAATTGAAAATGAAATTGGACACAAGATAAATAAAAAAATTCTATTTGATGATTTGGAAATCAGCAGAAGCTACCATAGGTTGGGGTCGAGGCATCCTATGGAAAAAAGTTCTAGCTCTAAATTTGGAAAACACTTGAATTGAGTGTGCAATTAACACAAATTATTGTTATTATATTTTAGTAATGATGGTTCACCTATCACATGAATGAATTAATACAACATGAGATAAAATTTGAAATGTGATTCAATGAACACTCCCCATATATTGATCGATTATATGCTTTATTCTATTGATTGTTCTTAAGGATTCATCCTGCAATTTTAAAACTAAAGATCTCAGTATCACTAATGAAGATCACACCAAAAATTGGAAATCAAAAAACAATGAGTACATAGTAGACAATATCAGTTGATGAAGCAATTGAAGAAATGAAAATGAAGAATCATTGAAGCTGGTTATGGACCAAAAATTGGGGATAAGCTAATCAAGAATGAAAGTTTACTCATATAAAAACAGACAACACTAATCGACCATGAAAATAATAATAATAATATTATTATTATTATTATAAAACATTTGAGATCATTGGATTATGTTTCACAATTCTTAAATAGGAACATGTGTGATTGAGCATGAAATCATCTGATACAAAATGATGAACCATCACTGATCAGTTAATATATCACAAGCCCTATTGAGTTTCTTACTATGATAACAATAAGATGAAAAAAATAATGATTTATGGTACATGACATTGGGAATACATGGAATTTACATGTAAAGGTATTCCACTCATGGTAAGCCCATCTCTTTTTCTGTAGAAAAAAAGAAAAAAATGAATCAGAACCCCGATGAGGTTAATAGTGATCTGGACTCTGGTGGAACAAGAGAATACATTTGAAATTATTTTATATCTGAGTGTCATATTAAATATTCAATGCATCCTAGATGAAAATTAAACTAGTTATTTTAATCAATTAAGCCTGTTAAGAGTGAAATCATAGATTTTTTTTGAGTTACTATTGAATCCCATGCATTATCACAGATAAAATCCATTCAAGAACCACTGAACGTAATTGATTATATTGAAATGTGGGAATTGATACTTTTGTAGGGATGAACTGAGGTTGATGAGCAGGACTTTTAAATATCTGAGTGCCAAGTCTTCATGGTCGCAATATAATGCACCCCAGATACTTTATGTAATTATGCTATGAAGAGTGGTTCTACCAAATAATTTAAAAACTCACATATCATGTTAATATTATATCCTAGACACGTGTATAGAGATTTAGTGAAATTAGTTATATAAAATACTTCATCTTTATTACTCGATTGATAATTGGAATTTAAATTAGGGTTGAGTAGGGGAATGGAAGATTTATTTTAGTTACATATAGAATAATAAAATACTTGGTAATAAACCAATGTTGAAAACGAGATTGAGATTCTTAATATTTTATGTAATGGAAACACAACGGATTGATGTAATTCAATATCCATTATATGCCAAATATTTCCACAATACTATGAGATGAATAAGATTACATCAGTTGTGCTTTACAAATTACAAAAAAAAATTATTATGGTCAATGGGAAATAAATGATTGGTCATGTATTAGAGAAAAATAATTTTAAAATCCCATTACTGGAAAATAAATTTAAGAAATCGTGAAATTTAATAAAAAGTAGTGAAAAATTTTCCAAACTAAATTTACCGTTTATGGAAACATCATTAAAAATTTTCATTATATAAATTTCTATCTATATCCTTGAATTAGGAATAAATAATGTTTCATTTATATTCCTATTAGATTTAGTGATGCCTATGATTTCAAATTCAAAGTATATAACAAAAATTATCTTTTTTCTCTCTTTGTTCATTCTACTATAGCCATGTTTTCAATTTGAACATATATTTATTACATTCTTCCAACTTCACATTTTATGATTTTTATCCATCAGATAGAAAGGGACATCCCATGTCTATAGAGTCATGGAAATAATCTCAAAGGATTCATAGAGATATTAGCATCATTTTTGTTATAATTTTCACCCTGGCTCCATGTAGATATTGATTTTGTATGTCATTATGTGATACAAAAAGAAATCGAGAGATGTGTTCATTAATATTTTCACCATTATATGTATATAATTATTTTATAATTTAACATGATATTTTATATGAGTTAATTGATATGATTTATTCTCTTGATGGATCACATCATCTAATAATATATTCATGATTTAGGAGCTTCACATGGGCAACTCCTTTACATATGGGAGTATATATATGCACTCAAAGTGTTTTTTTGTCTGTTTTCACATCATATATTGTGAGAATAGTGTTTTAAAAGATATAAAAATAATGTACTGAGTTAGGATAAGAAATTTCCTAATATATTGGAGGTCAACAATAAGTAGTTCTTAAGTGGATTGACCTGATTGGGGGATATATTCATGATTACATAATTTTCTATTATTCTTATCATGGATTCTCATATTCAAGTACTTTTTCTCTATTTCAATTCTAGTAAAACCCATTTTTTATTTTTATCACTATTATTTATTGTTTTATTTTATTTTTAAAAGTTAATTTTAAAATAGAAAATTGTTTTAGGATAATAACTTTTAAAATTAACGCAACTACCTTTAGACAGTCCCTATGTATATACACTATGATATATAAATTTTTTTATAAATTTATTAGTGACTATATTCATGGAATATATGATTTCACTTGTTTTTATCCTCTTATATAATTGGGAAGTGTACATGAGGGTATGTGATACCTTAACCAGGATAGAGTTATTCAGTTTATGGAATTACAATGGAATTCAGAACATAACACATGTGAATTTTCATTTTTCAATGCAAGGGGTGAATTTAGATAACTTTTTTTCATTAAAAAAATAAAATATATGTATAATTATGTGAAAAGTTTCTTTATATTTCAATGGTTAAAATATATTTTTTGAGGTGGAATATAAAATAAATTTGAAATAATGATATTAATACAACTAACGTATTTTTGATATACTTCTTTAAACTACCCCTTATGCTATCATAGATTCGTATTTGTGTGAGACTATATCATCTAATATGTGGGAATGTTATATGACTATGTTTTTTATAAAAAATTGCATGCTATGATGAATTTTGTTGTACAATATTCATGTGGTGAATGGGGCGTTATATGGATGAGGGGAATTTCATTTTCATAGATATAATATATTAATATTAAAAATGATATTATATTAATGGAAAATTGATCCAAAATAGAAATAAAATTAAAAGGGACAATGGAAAGGTTGATAAATTCTAGATACATTCATTTATTAATATGGGTTTTCTATAAATATTTGTTATATCTCTTAATTCAACCGTTTTATCATATACTAGGTGTCTAACTTTTACCATTTTAATGAATATTTATGGAAAAAAATTAAATGATCCCATTAGCTAACATTAATATTATAGATCCTAATGTGAAAATTATCTTTTTTACATTAATTTTTGAGTTATCAAAAATTAATTATAAAATTAGTAAAAATAACAGTACCAAATAGTTTTCAAATATAAATTAATTTTAATCATAAATATATTTTATCCAAAAAATATTTATATTATTGATTCACAAGAAATTTATTTTTTATAGTTATATAAACAACTATTATAATACATTCAACAAAATTTTATATAGAATTGAACTATCGTGACTTTTAATTAAACGGTAAAAATATTAATTAATGTCGAATATATATTGGCTTCTATTATATTATTCATAAATATATGGAATCAAATTATTAATTTAAAATACCTTTTTTACTCCTCGAATACGATTTTTTATTATTTTTTTAAAAGCTATCAATTCATTTTATAACATCGGGATGTCAACTTCATTATGGTATTCAAAACATAATTATATTTTCTTTTTCAACAATAATTAAAACATTTTCGAAAACTCTTTAAAAATAAACATACTATAACATTGACATTTTGAGTCAAAAATTATTTTCTAATGAAATTAATAATGTAAAATTTATAGATGGTTATTTTAAATATAATCATTATTAAAAAAAATTCATATTTTAATTTAATACACAATTCAATAGATTCATAATATAATGTTTACATGCTATAACATAATCTTGTTTATTAAACCACATGTAAGATCTTAAGATTTTCATGATATCCATAAAGAAAATTAATCTCTTTAAATAAAAAATGGCATATATTTACAAAAACACCAAACCCAAATTGGAATGTTATTTAATGACCATGATTTCAAATTTTGAATTAAATAAAAAGGATTAAATATTAAACTTTTAATTACCAATAAATATCGTGAAAAATGACAATTAGACAAATGTTTAAAATGTAACTATATGCCACGATAATGTTAATGTGGCCTGTTTCAACATTTTCTACACAATATTTTTAGTTTTAGATAATAAAATACTACCAACATTTATTCAAATAATGGTTATCAAACAAATTTTCATTTCCTTATTTAATTATCATTATTTTTTATTCATATAATTATATTAAATTTCGAAACAAAAATTTATATTAGCTCATTAATAATTTGATAGATATTTTAATGAAAAAATGACTCATAATTATAAAAAATTATCAAATATTAGGTGATAAGTTTTGAAAATATTTTATTAATGTGATTTTTTATATGTGTACTAAATATTAAGCCTATATCATGCTTAAATTTATATAATATTACGTATAAAAACTATATAAATATATAAAATATGGATATAATATATGACTAAATAATGTAGAATAAAATAATTCATTATGAATTATTTTAAACCATAGGTTATTTTACCAACTAAATTCATCAAATTGATTTTTTTTTAAAGGTTGGGGCCGAAGCCTCAATTTATTATTTAAAGCAATGACCTCTTTAGACTGGGTAGAGGGTGACCCATAACATAGCCTGAAGGCCCAAGGCCAAGTGGCCTCAATACAAGGTTTGAATGCCCATTTTTTGGTCCAAAGGACCCCTCAGTGAACAGTACTGCTACAGTACCCGCACTGCTACAGTAACTGCTGCCGCTACAGTACCTGATATAGTCCCTCCGCTGCTATAGTGTCGCCGATGCTACAGTTCCATGGCTGCAACAGTACTGCTACAGTGCTCTGCTACAGTACCCCGGAAATTCACCCCTGCCCAGATTTGATCTCGTGTCTTTTGGATGCCAAGCAGGAGCTTGTACCACTAGGGTACAAGCTCGTTGGCTCATCAAATTTATTTATGTTATTTAATGAAATAAAATTTGAATTTGTAATAATATGAGAGAAAAACACTATGACTAATAAATTACTTGATAGTGTAATTCAATTACACCCTAATATTTTTAATAAATGAAAAAAGTAAAACAAAAAATGTTGATCTACCTCCATAAAATTGATGTTTTTTCCCACACTACCTGTATAGAATATGAGAATAATACCATTATTTACACAATTACATCGAATATATGAGTCTATATTGAAATTACCTTTATATATGAAAAATATATTCAAATTTTAGGATTACAAATTTCCTAAAAATTACACATTTTCATAATGTTATGAAAATATTCATAATGAATTTTTTTAAAAAGAAAATACAAATAATCAACTGATGAGTGATATGAATTTATTAAATTATGTGTAAATGTATGGATTCAATGATTCTTGTAATTTTTTCAAA
This sequence comes from Viscum album, assembly GCA_963277665.1. Taxonomy (NCBI): domain Eukaryota; kingdom Viridiplantae; phylum Streptophyta; class Magnoliopsida; order Santalales; family Viscaceae; genus Viscum; species Viscum album. Next base: position 830,012,852 of record OY728156.1, read on the forward strand.
AAAAAATTATTAAAAAATTTATAATTTTTATAATTTTTTTATAATAGTACGTACAAAATTTTCAATATATGGATAAAAAGGTTAATTAAGCTATTTTTGAGGTATTTGGTTTCTTTTTTTCGATTAATTTTCAATTTTTATTTAAATAAGTTTATTTTATGACAAGATATTTTTTTGACGAATTTATCATTAATTAGTTATAAGAATTATTAATTACATTTAATTTTAAAATTAAATATGATCGATTGAAGAAAATAATTAAGTGATTCTTAATTAATTTTATAATATTTATTATCATTTTAAACTTAATGTAAATAATCCTTATATAGGGCTCTATTGATCCAACAATGTTATTATATTTATTAGTTTTATTTTATATTTTGGTTGAAATTTATTTAATATTTTAGAATAATGGGATCAACATTATTTTGATAGATGATATTATCATTATACTTTAAATATTTATTTAAAATTAATGATTAAATTTGAATTGTAAACAAACTTGTTTTTTGAACTAATAAGATAAATTCATTCAATATTAAATACTTATTAGATGTCCTAAAGAAATTTTATATCTTCTAAAATTTATATATTAAATATTTTGTAATAGTTAATTTGGTAAATTATAATAAATTCTAGATTATATTTTCGCAAAATTAAATATTGTATTCTAATAGTAAAAAATAATTATTAAAAAATAAAATAATTAGATATAATTGTTCAATTTATTTTAATGTATATAAAATGGAATTCCATATTTCTTATTTTCATTTTTTAATGTATTATATAAAAATATCATAAACTTATCAATAATTTTGTATCTCTACTAGTTTTGGATATTATATAAGGTAGTGAAAAAATTTATCCTACTTTTACATAGTGGGAATCTATTCATCCCTTATTTATTATATAAAATATATTTAAATTATTTTAATTAATTATTTTAAATAATTAATTTCTAAATTTTTGTACTGTAACATTAAAAACATTATTTTATTAAAAACCGTACTTATAAATCAATGGTACTCTAATTCAGAATGATCATTTTATATTAATAATATCATTTATAACATTTTTTGTGGAATCAGTGAGTAATAATATATATATATATATATATATAAACACATACAAATGCATTATCCTTTTTAGAGTAGTAAGTGAATAATTTTTTATAAAAATTATAGATCTAACCTTAATATATATAAATACGATTGTTATGGAAAATTAAAAAAATTTAAATATAATTTTATAATTGCAATGATTTATTCTTGTTTATAATGTCAATACATAATATTATAAGAATAATTGTTATTTCCAGGTCAATTAGATAGAAAAACTCATCAATACAAATACAAGAATCAATTATTATGTAAAAAATGTATTTTTTTAATTAATAAACAAATTTATACAACTAAAATATAAAAGGATACTATTTATAATAATTATTTTTTATAAATTATATATTAAATAAGAAGTAACGATTTAAAATTACTTATTTTCTTAATATCATATCAATCAATATAAATATTTTATGGTTATTTTTATATCATATTTCACATATTTCATATTTAGAAATATGAAGAAAATTATTTTAGATGTTTCATGATATGATAGCTGAACTATATATTAAAAATTGTTGTATGAATTATAAATCATATTATTTTTGGATTGATGAATAGTTAATTATTTATCCAGTTAATTGAATTAAATATTTATTTCATCATTGATGATATACTATTATTTTTTGATAGTAAATTTAATTTCAATATTTTCCAATTATAGTTGTTTAATTTGGGAATCATACACATCAAAACATAGAAACTCACACTGGTCGAGGAGACGAGAGGTTTGGATCATCACTCCATTTTGGTGCAAATTATTGAAAAATCTAATACTCTCTTATAAATTTAAAATATGTTCATGAAAATCTTCCCAATAACAATAAAACACGGGTCACCCTTATAAAAGATCAAGTGTTGAATAATTCCTTATGAAATGGAGGTCTATTTATGAGTCCATCAGTTTTTATATAATGATCTTCAACCATTTACCATTAATGGATATATTCTTATATTTTGAATCCATATAAATTAGAACATTACTATTTACTATCATCTAGATAGGTGATTAGTATTTATAGGATGTGATTGAGTCATTATGAGGCATACTATATATCCATCAAACAATAGTAATAAAATCCCATGTACTTCATTTAACCTATTCAATTTATCCTCATCTGAAAATGAGATTTATAAGGGAATATAGGCACCGGTTATCGAGTTTAATCCTCAATAAGGCATCTGAAATATAATGTTTATAGAAGGAATCAAAGTCGCCATAGAATGATCTTTACATTTGGACTTTCCAACTTTATATGGCCTTATATGGGAGTAGTTATATAATTCCACTTATCAGGGATTACACACTATGGTTTCCCTATCTCATGGAGATTCTTGATTTAAATGAAAAGACTTTTGAAAATTATAAATCCCACATTATCCATTCTCATTTTTGAGAAACATGGGATACAATGTAATTAAACTCATTTAATATAGACATGTGACTTATGTGTTGGGACATCTCTTTGGATAATTGATATTATGATTAATCCATTTGGAGGAATCTAACATTACCGATTTATGGAATCAATTGATGTCATCATATGTAAGATCATTATTAATCCACTGATGGATGAGGAATACGGATCATCCCATGGGAGATACTGGGTCATAATGGTTAGAATGACAAAGACGTGGATGTAGTTAAAATGATGTGGATTCCCATTTTAGCTTAGGATTTGGAATGTTTCTTAGGAATTCGTTTTATTGAAAGAATAAAAGTCGTCATTTTTTAGTTTTTTCAGGAAATACAATCTGAGGATTTCCACTAAATCAATTCTTGAATGAATAATAATGATCAATGAAAGGAAAATATTGGGCCCCAATGGTTGGAATTTCAGACCCATGGATGGACTTACATCGACGTGGACTCCCATTTAAGATTGGTCCTCTAGAATTTATCCACTATATCTTGGTTATGGATGGAATTATTGTTCTCATAGTTCAATTCAATTGAGGATTTCACAGATATTTTTTCAACTCAATCTGCTGGTGGATGAGGAAAAATGATCACCCAATGGGATAGATTGGGTTATAATGGTTTAAACATTAATGAAATATACCGAATAACACTAATGTGGATTCCTATTTCATTTTGGGACATAGAAAGGATTCATATATATCATTATTATGGAAGAAATATGATTTATCATAGTTCAACTAAATCCAGGCCTACTCACTTTTTTTCTCTTTTAGATCCCCTAGAAAAGGATATAATGTCCTTATACATCATCCTGACATGTCAGGATTTTCTTCCTAACATGTCGTGACTAGAGGAGAAACATGTTTACAGATGAATGGACATGTCTTCGTTACTTAGAGGACATGTCCAAGTAAAACCAAATGATCTATTTTACTTTTCTAAATGACATCACATAATATTAATTGCATGTTAGGAGTCTATCACATGATCAGGGATGACATGTCTGGAGGTTGTTAGATGATCTTGCTGGCTTGTCTTGATTACATCGTGAGACAAAGGCTAAAATGTCTAGAGGGTATCACAGGATATATCCAATGATTTCCATACATTTATTAGTGTCAATATTACATGGATGATCATATACATATGATCCAGAAATTCTTTTCAGGTTAACATTGTGTGTCATTGGTGGAGTGGCTTAGTGTATTTGCATATCACAAGAGAAATATCAGGACATTGTGGGATTTTACTTGCAAGGCTAGTGAAAATCATCTGACATTACTGAAATGTCTAAATTTTGTCTCATGATCTAAATAACCTTATGATGGAATGTGTTATTAAATGAGTGATATGCCCTGATGTAGTTTCATGATCTAGGTGAGTCATGTGTAGTTCATAAGGATTAGAGTATCTTTCGAAACATTATTATCCCATCCTTTTAGTTATTATTCCATATTTAATTTGTAAGTGAATCTAGTTTATCCATATTTATCTAATCTTATGTTTATGTGACTAAACTGATATTTTGGACCTCCTTCTAATTATATGTTTGATATTTCAGAAAACCTTCGCATGTCATAAGGAATGACCATGGGATGTGCCTATGAATGCGGCATGATCTTTTAGTCAATTCAAATTATTTTACCTAGAAAAATTCCATTGTCATCACAAGATTACATGCTCTATGCACTCCCATGTGTCATACATCTATCTGTGATTTATTTTGATCTTATGGGGAGGTATGTATAGGTCTCTTAGCCCCTGTTATACACAGCCTTGAATAGTTTTTATCTCATGGATATGGGATGGATTCAGTGGAGGGTGTTTCTATCATGCAGTTCCCATGATCTCTTAATGGGTAATACATGGTGTCTCTTAATGATATCAATGGTGATAATTATATAATTTTATATCATTATTGGATCTAATATGTTAAAATGTATTATTACGACCATCTGGCTATGTTAAGGATATTACACAAGGTTATGCGAACATATCTAGGGTTCTTCAATAGATCAGGATGCCTATGGAGAGACTTTCTCCGGATTGGTGATGATTTTTCTAGGGTCTTTAGTGAGGAAATGGAATCTAATCAATAGGTCTTCCACATTATTATACTGACATGTCATGGGGCCCTCCATGAAATCAATGGTGATTTATCTAGGTGAATAACCTCTTTCTTGTGCTGATCAGTATATCTCTTGTTCATGATAAACTTATGTATTTTCATTTTCTAATTCATTATTTATTTTATAAGGGCATGGAATATAATGATGTTGTTTGATTTTCATCTAATACAATCACTCTCCATTCCAGCAATAGGTTTTGTGACCCATAATGGGTCTTTTAGTAATGTAAAATAAATATCATGGACAACACATTTATTTTTCAATAGAGGTGAATATGTAGTACAAAATCTAATATACATGTTTGAGGCCATTTTCGTGATGATGGTTACATGTGAACATGCTATTCCATGAAATCATTGACATGTCACCAGGGTTTTTTAATGTTTTTCATACCACATGAGCATTTCACATTAAGATAAAAGATGTAAAAATGTCTTCAAAATTTATATTTTTCACCCTACATTGAATAGTTTTTTATGATCATCAGTTGTCTGTCGGTTAACATGTCTCATGGAGAAGTGGACATCACATGAAAGAACTTTTTTGACCACCAATTCTTGTCAGGAATACTTTTCAAGAATATGTCAGATATTCAATAGTGTGTCACGTGATATCAATTAGTAAATGCACAACACATTACCCGTGTTAATTGCATTACAAAGTTCCTTGGTTCACATGTCTTTTGATGGTTACATGATCTATGTGTCTTGGCCACCTTTTCTTGTAGAAAATGTAATACCCATGCTTTATGTATTTTATCCTTTGTATATTTTCTATACTGACATTGTGGGAGTAAAAAAATTCCCAACCATGGGATCGACGTCCATAGTGAAAAGGGATAACCTTTGAAGAATTTGAATTCTCTCATATTTTCATGGGGATACATCTAATTGGTATCTTGGGGGATGTTTGGTCATCCTAGTGATCATTTATATTTCATAGAATTACATCTAGATTGATGGATAGGTAGGATCTCCTTTCAATGCATACATCAACTCTCCATATATATTTTGACCACTTTATATCAAGGATTATTTAGATAGACCACATCAAAAGACCCCATTTTTATGACCTATCCACATGGAAAATTTGCTAGACCTTTTTCACAAGGCTGTTGCATGGAAACTATTTTGTGGGATATTATTTTCCCATAAACATTCTATAACCAAACATGAATCAAATCTCGAAAATTTATAAATCCATGGCCTAATTCATTAACATCAAGGTTGTCTTTCTTGTTTCTTAGTATCTGCTAGTTTGGTCCCATTATGTTTGTAATTTTATGAAATTCATTTTTCCATACCAATGTAATGAAATAAAAATACTTATCATGGGTCTTGAAACCACAATAAGTCTCGGGGTTCATGTGGCCTGAGAGATATACATTGGTCATATAGTTTATGAGATATGTGTCAAGCCATGTTTCAATAACTCCTTTCACAATTCATGCATTTTTTATGATTCTAGTCATGTTTTTATCAATACATATTTTGGATAAATTCATCCATATTTATAGATACTAAATTACCTTTATTTTATTAAGAGTTATATTTTTTATGATATCTAACAAGTTATTGCATTGTCCCCAGGGTTTCCATATATATTTAGAGAACTTCCCTTGAGGTCTACATTGAGGAAATTTCTCCCACTATTCCATTGCTCAATGTTATTGGATCATATAATAAACTTCCCTGAACTATCTAAGTAATTTCTACAACAATAAAAAAGACTTGAACCCTAGTAGTTGTATTTATTATTAATGGGTGTGGTCATTCTGGGTTAGAAAGAGGTATTCATAATTTTCTAACCTGCAACACGTGGTCCTCCATTATTAGGCCATATGAAATTATTAATACATATCTATCATTAGTAAGATATTATCAAAAAAATAATTAGATATTTTCTCCTGAGAAATGTCCCATTCATATTTTTGATGACTAAGAATTAATCACCCTTTTGGATATCTAGAAACTATGGGGGGTATCCCCCCATTAGGGTGATGTACTCTGATTTCCTTTCTACTATAGAAATATAGGTTAACCCCCCATAAAATCTAATTTTGGAAAAGGATATACTAAATTTCATTATATAAAAATTAAATAGGGATCCAAATAGGTTCTCAATAATATCCTTTACATTTCAGATAATCATTTTTCTATATCGCGATGGAGTTTGGACAACTGCTATATGCTCTCTTTAGTACTTTTCCTAGAAGTTCAGTGATAGTACAAGCTCATATTTGGAAATACAGAATTCCATATAGTATATCACATTGTTCTATAGGTTATTACATAGATATAACCAATCCTTAGGCTGGTGGGTTTCAGGGTTATGCTTACAGTGGGTGGAATTTCAATGTAGGGGACGCACACCGAGGAATTTGAGATCACATGCTAGTAATGGAAGCTCAATTGGACAAGGGGATGGATATTAATCTATTTTTACCAACTCATTCATTTGTAATATGGATAATGGTCCATACCTAATAGGAAAACACCACATATAAAAATGGTGGTCTTTTCCATTTTTTATTTTCCAAGACAGGATAAAATTTATACTATTGTAAAAAATAGAACACAACTTGGCTCCATGGATATCTGATTCAACATAATATTTTTAAAATATATGGAGTTGATGTAATTAATTTAGTCTTTGATGGTGTTTTTGAAATTTATTTCTTGTCTAATCGCTTCAATTAATTCCTTGTCCCATTCTGTCCAGGCCAATTTTCGATAATGGTGGTGGATCCCTTATTGAGTTGTCTTATAATATCACTCTTCGAGATAGGGTTCAAGAGGTCTGGATAGATGACTTGGTAACTTTTGAGTTTAATACCACTTATTTTTTCACTCTCCAAATTGTATTCATGCAAAGGTTCTCTCCTCTCACCTTGAGTGGATTGCAATTACAATGACATCTGTTGATTATCTTCTAGTTTTGGATGATATTATCATTCAAGGATACCATGGTTGATGTTATACTAAAACATGATTCATCTCATATTTTTCCTTCTTATGATTATTCCAATGCTTTTTATAAATCCATCTTTTTTGGTGTGATGAATATATTTTTTCTTCAAGTGAATAGACCATGTTACTGACCTACTTTTTTTTAGTAGCAACAATAGAGATAATTCATGATTTCTAGAAGTAATCAAGGATGCTTCCCCATTATAACGATAAAGATCCAATTAATTAGAAATAAATTTTGAAGAGTTATTTTCCTTAATCTAGTACAATAAATGATGCCTATTTAGTGAAAATGGTATTATTGGTTTTATCCCTTACTTCTTCGTCATCTCGTCTAGTTGTTCACCATTTTTAAATATATACTATTTAATTACCAAAGGATTAGACTTGGAATATGATAATCTATTATCATATTCACACAATGATCACTAAGATTCCACTGGTAACATTTTGTGAGAATGAAGAGAATCACCTATATCTAGTTACTGATTTGGTGGGGGAGACATTGACTACCATCAATTATTTGAAATCATGTGAAAACTCATCCAAACATGGAAAGAGTTGGATACCACCATGAGGGTCTCAAATGATTTCAATGGGACACCCCTGGATAAAATAACGAATGAAGCCTTTGAGTCATTATAATATATCCATAATATAATATCTAAGTTGTACACCAATATGGATATCTTGACCTCATAGATATTGAGATATGAGAAGACCATAGCTTGCCAAATTTTTTAACATTTAGGGATATTGTACTCAATATAAACTGCTCAGAAAAGAGTCAAATAGTTTTAAATTATTATCTAGACTCATCTACCTTAGTTTTCATTAGAAGAATAAGGGATTCTAGAACATTAATGCTCCATCAATGCTTCCTGTCAGACTCTAGTCTATTTGGGAAACTCACCCAATCAAATATTATTGTTTTATGATCTCTATTTTCAATTGAATCATTTTAGAGGCCCAAAAATGAGTACATCATTCCTTTTTCATTATATCATTGAATAGAATATTAAAATATTAGATTTCATTGTATAAGTATCTTACATTCATGATGTTCCAGATATTTCCTTTATTTGATGTTTTGTGAATAGTCCACAATACAAATCCATCATATAGTATCATGTAAACCCAAATTTTAGTGATTTAAATTTTTAAATCATAAAATATTTTTTTTCTCAAGAGATTCCCACAACTGACTACAAAAATTATATTCCACGTTGATGAATTTGATCGCATTATCTTTATATTACTTGACCCCAAAAATAATAATTTGTGTAGATATATGAATCATAGAATGAATGATCTATATTTTTCTAATTCTAGTGGACTTATAAAACAAAACACTATTTTTCAAAATGATATTTGATGAGCCTTCCATTATTTATATTTTTATATTATATTTACCAATAAAATTAAAGGTTTATATGTTGTATGACAAAGAAGTCATGGACATGGCCTTTTCTCAAGTCACCCTCTCACTAGTTTTTATCCAAAAATGTATTGTTCCTTCTCTAGTTCATGTGTTAATAATATTTCCAAAATTAAAGAAACACCTTTCCCTGGGAGGAGAGAACACTTTTTTCTAGTATGACCTTATTAGGTATTCAACCTGGTGAGAATTATATGCCTTTTTGTATTGTAAACTGGAGTATTTTTGTGTTATAATTTTAGGGTCATCTTGTTGAAAATTTCTATTACGTTTGTTATGATAAGTTATCAGGGAAATTATATTTATATAGTTTAGTGTATTTTATCTCATTCATTATATAGTTTTTGTTTAATATCATTTATATCTAGCCCTCTTTTGATATTTTCTAGGTTCATTTAGCTCTTATCTTTTATTGCTGTCACTATTTTTTATGGTCTTTAATCCCATCTATTATGTAAATTTTTTTGGGATATTTTATCTCAAAATTATATTCCTATTTTTTAGGGTCATTTAACATGGACCTATAGATTCCGTGAAATTTAATGACTTCATTACGGTACTTTATTGGTTAACATTAAATGTGATTGAAATAATGAGGGGACCCAAAACACCCAAATATGATGAGTCTACCATTGTGTTTTCACAGATCATGTGGATTGGATATCAATTCATGTAATGTTTATATACCTCATTTTTGTAAGTCAAATACATTATGCATCACTAGTATGGTCAAATAGAGTTCTGAATAATCATTTTTATGGGTCGTCAAATATTTTTCAAGTCATATTTATTGTTGGATAAAATATTTTGGTGGATAAATTGTAATATGTTATGTAAATGAAGAATATGAGATTTTCATATTTATTAATATTTGTGAATTAAATATTAATTTTACTTTAAAAGGGTTTCTATGTTCGATAGCATACCTAATACGCAACAATAGGTTTCTTTGAAATGTTACGTAGCACACTAATAATATAATATTATAATTTTAAATCGTAGTTAACTCCTAGCCATTGTATTGGTGGGAATGAAAAAAACGAAGTACAATATGATTTTACCTGTTTGTTAAATGTATTTACTTTTATCCAATAATAGATAGAGGCTTAAAATATGAATGAATCTAATATTAATCAAAATTTACATTAAAAGGTTGATTTACCGCCTTTTAATGGAAAACCCTCTTCAAATATAGTTTTGGTCATTTTTATATATTCTATTTGACCAAATAAGTTTCTTTTTTTGATTTGGGAAATAAAATTTAACTTTGTGTGATTTTTTGGTTTTTTCAGATAAAGTTCATTTTTTAATGAATAGTGGAAATTATTGTATTTTAATTCAAAATTTCCTTTTAATATAATTTATTTAAATGGTTATATTATCTTTTTAATAGTTTTTAAAGTTTAATTATAAGAAATTTCTACCATTTAATCCAATTTTGGTTATTATAATTAATTTCACATTGAAATCGGACATACAAAAATGTCAATCTTTTGATAGTTATTATTTCTTAAAAACACGCTATTTGTTGTAACAACGGGAATTAATTTTAAATTAATTAATTAAAATTCTATTTTTGAATTTGGAAAAATATAAATCATTTTTGAAATCGGAATATCAAATAATGATTAGTCTAAATTTTTTGTATTTTTCTGAAAACATCAATTTTTTATGAATAGTGAAACCACTTAGTAGTAGTTAAAAAATCCGACTTATTCATTTAAATGAAATTTTAGAAATTATTTGAATTAAATTTCTAAAATATGAAATACATGGTTGTTATGAAGAAGTAAAATGTGGTACCATAAGATGAAAATAATTTTTGGTGAATAGTAACTTTTGACTTATTTACCGCGGTTAAAGGTAAATAAGGTATTTCAAGGTTAGAAAAATATTATAATAATTCAATGTTACCCAAACACTTGTCCTAACCTTATATGATGAGTAATGGCCGACCATGGGTATCTTGGGGTCTATTTTGGGACCCCTTGGAGCCACTTATGAAAGATAATCACACTTTAGATTAATTAATTTAATGTAAAGGAAAAAATGACATAAAAAATCATTTGGTAAATAAATTTTGATATGGTGTTAAATAAATTAAAATTTCAACTATAAATATTCATTGGAAAGCTAAAAATATTTCCATCATCATGGTATTTTTTATAATATTTATACAAAATATAAATTAAATTATTTATAACATAATAATAACGCAGTGTTTGCCTCATTAATAAAAGATTTAAATAAATAAGATTATACATATTAAAATAACATCCAAAACCTATCCAATTCCTATTAGATGATATTATTTTGACTATGAGTCATCTTATCTTAGACTTTAAAGATTTTTGGACCTTTAGAAACCGATTATCCTTATATAATAAAACAATATCATCACACTTTCCTAAAGTGCCCCTCCTCCATTTATAAAAGGAGACCAATTCTAACCAATTCCTCACACCTCTCAAGACATATTTTTCTCATCCAGCCTCTACCCAATTAATCTCCTTACATCACTCTAATCCTCCTAGAATCCTTATCTTTGGCTGTAGGTACTTTATGAAGTCATTTTGGTTCAAACCAAAGGAAGTTACCCAAATTAAAGGTAATAGTTCCTCTTAAATTCTCTTCTTTTATTTTACTTCTCCAACCACTATACTCTTTTTATTCCTTTATTTAATAACAACACTAGTACCATAAATATACATGGTTTTTTATGAGAATGATTCTAACTACACTTACACACACCTCCATATAATGGGTGAAGAACATAATGTTTCTGTGGATGGAAAACTAACACCTCACAAAATGATGATTGTTCAAATATCTCTAACCACCTCTCATGGTAGACATTATGATCGCACTGTATTTATATACGATATAGATTTTTTTTTCTATTCTTTATTCTTCTTTAATTTCCATTTATAGCATTCCTTTATGGTTTCCATTATTGGTAAACACAAAAATTTCATTTGAGAAAGTGCATACTACCGCCCCCTCAAAGTGATATGACTCGTTCCTACCATATGTGTTATGTATAAAGGGTAGAGTTAATGATATTATATATGATATTATACTAGAATTATAATATACCTATGTATCATTATGTTTTATTTCCATTAAAATAAGATGTAGAAATGAAAGTAGCGTTCATGCGTACGTACGACTTACCGTCTCCATGAATGGTGCCTTTCATTTCTTAATAATAAATGTTATGTACTATTATAAATACATGTATATTCTCAACATATATGATATATATGATATCCAAATCATGAATTTCATTCAGGATATAATGAACCTTTGACCACATGAACAACATGTAATTATAAGATGTCCATTCTTGACTTAAGTACCAAATATCAAAAAAACAAATGTTATTAACATAAATGACTACATAATGTATATAACATGGTAATAAGTGATATAAAAGGAATAAAAAACTTGAAAATGGTTCTTGAACAATTTTATTTTAACTTTAGTTTATTATTCAGAAGATTAAAGAACGATCGAGTCATATCGGACACAAAGTTAGGGACGTCGTCTCAATCTCATTTCATTGAGGCATATTTTCAATAATAAACATATTTCTTTTATACGGTGTATAATCCCCTTTGACTATTACTTTTATTGAAAAGAAATCTGTTTATATGAATAATTTTACTAAATGACAAAAATAATGTTCCTTTTAATGTAAGCGGTGACAGCATCCTTTTCCGCCACTGTGAGTATTATTTGATATTTCCTTTCCTCAACAAGCAGTAATGTTTTTAAAAGAAAATAAACACCATATAATCTTTTATGTATTTTGGTATTGAAAATGGTATTGTTAATGGATTTTTTATGACTGTATATTTAAGTGATATAATGTAATTAAAATGTGGAAATGTTTTCTTTCCATTATATTTGTTTTATGTCTTTTGATATTATAATGGCACATGGAAAATTGACGGTTGGTTACGTGATAAACTAAATAACAGGTGGTGCCATGAAAACCTAGATGGGTGGTTACTTTATAACCTCTAATGCATTGGGTATGAAAGTCAGCCATATGGCTATTCAATTTTGTGATATGTGTGGAAGTCGACGTTATGGTTATTCCATTTAAGTATGTTTATGTCCCAAGTTACCATAATATGTTGTGTGTTCTTTATAACGGTTTTATGGTAATATTTTGGTTACAAAAGGGTAAGTAGTGTTCTTCTATTCAGTGAAGAGTATTTACAACTTCATAAAGGTGAAAATATTTACTTATGTAAATATATTCATGGATTACTTGTTGTTTTAAAAATATAACAGTTTTTCTTCTTCGTGTATCCCTTACTGAGCTTTTTATGGTCATCCCAAGTTTTTTTTTTGAAATGTTTTTTACAGAAAATAATATGAAATAGGGTCAAGTATGGGATCAAGGAATAGTCATTCCATCTAAAACATGGAACAAGACATGACTCCTTTTTTCAAAGAGTTTTTATTTTATGAAAAAAATGGATCTGATTAAAAGTGTTTAATTTGTAATATTTTTCAATGTAATAATTATGGAATAACTCTCTAAAACTCTAAACCTGAAAAGATCCTCAATATGAATTATTCATTTAATTCATGATTATTTAATGGTTTAAGACCGGGTCCTAATAGTTGGCATCAAAGGGAGGTCTACATAAATTTAGGAGTTAGGGTATTGTTAAATAAATGTCCATAAATTTATTTATGGTAATATTGAAATGATAGAGCATTTAAAGATTACCATCTTGCTTCGCTAAAGATATTTCTATGTTCAGAATGGTTTTCCACAGAGGAAACAGGGAAGATATATTGGGATGACATCAGGAGGACGATAACCTTCCAAATTAGCATCATGAGATGTTCATAATCGAAACTGGATAGTTTGTTGTAGTGATGGAACAATTTATTCATGCTATAAATGGTGTTGGTATCCATGCACGAGATCATCCAAATCAACCATAAAGGAACATGTAAATAGTATAGCATTTCATGAGGCAAAATCCCCCATCATTCAGAGGATCATCTGACACTGTTCTAGCTAAAGGGTGGATTAAAGCACTGTAGAAGATTTTCGATGTTATGAGGTGATTAGAACATCAAAAGGTTAGTCTTATTGTTTACTGTTTTGAAGATGAAGCTTATCAGTGGTGGTCGATGGTGAAAAACATCAAGTATAGTGAGGAGGTTGATGCCCTTGATTGGGATGAATTCAAATGTACGTTCCTTGAGAAATATTTTCCTTAGGTGGTTCATTATAGGATGGAAAAAAAATTCCTAGAATTTATGTGGGAGGAGGACTCAGTGGATTCTTATGAAGCAATGTTCACTCGACTGGCAAGGTATGCACCAAATTTAATCTGAGATCGTGATATTAAGATAAATTGATTTCAATCAGGACTGAATCTATGATATCCAAGAGAATTAGCCTCTCGTGAGTTCAAAAGTTATGAAAAACTTGTTCAATGTGCGGAGAAGCTGAAAATGGAGTTTGCGGATGATCAAGTGTTCTCTTACATACAAAAGAATAAGAGGTCCAGTTTGAAGGAAAAGATGAATAATTCATCAAATAAGCATGAGGGTAAGAATATTAAATATCCAACTTGTGAGGAGTGTGGTAAAAATCATCCTGGAGAATGTTTATCAAATTATGGAAAGTGATTCCAGTGTGGCAAGTCTGGTCATATTGCTCTTAACTATAAAGAAGATGATCAAGCAGATAATGAAAAGCCAGCGGTAAGATGTTTTAAGTGTAATGAAAGGGGTCATTATGCAAATGAGTGTCCAGTGAAAAAATGAACTGAGGGAAATCATCAGGACTACAAGCAAAAAGATGCGGTGAAATACTTTGAAACTACTTCAGCATATGTTGGGCCATCAAATGAAGCAGTATAAGGTACATTGTTTGTTTCTTCAGATTATGCCAATGTGTTGTTTGATTTAGGGTCTACACACTCTTTCATTTCATAGAAGTTGTCTAGTAAATTGTGAATTCCATCTCATGATATGAATACTGAACTTATGGTAAAAACATTTGGAAGAAATGTTCAGATAAAAAGATATTATAATAACTTTCTTGTCCTTGTGTGTAGAAAGCACCTACCTACAAACCTTATTGTTTTGCCTCTAGTAAAGTTCGATGTTATTTAGGGAATTGATTGGATTTCTATTTATCATGATAATGTTGATTGTAGTAATAAATAGGATTCATTTCAGAAAGATTTACAATTTGCGTACAAAAATGAACCCTTTATTCTGATAGAATATCAGGAAGCTGAGAAACTAGTAAATGATGGAAATGAATGTTACCTTTCACATATTGTTAAAAATAAAGGAACTATTCGTATTAATGATGTTCCAATGGTAAATGAGTACCTTGATGTTTTTCATGATGAGTTACCTGGTAAAATACATTATTGGGATGTTGAATTTACTATTGACTTAGTTCATGATTCTAATCCAATTTCAAAACCCCCTTATCGAATGGCTCAAATTGTACTTTTAGAGTTAAATTAGAAATTACAGGAGATATTAGATAATGATTTTATTTGACTTAGAACATCACAATGGGGTGCACCTATCCTGTTTGTTAAAAAGAATGATGGTTCAATGAGACATTACACTGATTATAGGGCATTGAATAACATCACTATGAAGAATAACTATCCATTTCCCCATATCGACTATTTGTTTGATCAGCTCCAGGGAGCTCAGTATTTTTCGATGACTGACTTGAGATCGAGGTACCATCAGTTGAACGTAATGGAAGAATACATTCTGAAGACCGCATTTCGTACTAGATATGGCCATTATGAATTTATAGTTATGCCTTTTGGTTTAACCAATGCACTAGCATTAATCATTGATGTTATAAATATAATTTTCTGTGAGTTCTTAGATATGTTTGTGGTTGTGTTAATTGATGAGATTTTGGGTTATTCCAAAAGTAAGGAGGAAGATGAGATTCATTTCATTGTTGTCTTGCAAACTATAAAAGAAAAGAAACTATTTGGGAAATTTAGAAAGTGAGTTTTGGTTAAAACAAATTTCATTCCTTCGTTAATTTATTTCAAAAATGGCATAACTATTGATCCTGCTAAAACAAAAATTGTTGAAGAATGGAAAAGAACCAAAAATATAACCGAGACTCGTGGTTTCCATGGTTTGGCAGGTTATTACCAGAGGTTTGTTGAAAATTTGTCACAGTTATCTAGTAAAATGACTAAGTTAACTTGAAAAGTTGTTAAGTTCATTTCAACAAAAGAATGTGATGATTCTTTTCAGGAATTGTAAAGAAGATTGGGGAAAGATCCAGTTTTAGCAACGCCTTCCAGAAATGGTGAGTTTTTTTACGTAGAATGGTGCTTTATTGAAAGGAATTGGTTGTGTTCTTATGCAGAATGATCAGGTAATCGCTAATGCTTCATGTCATTTGATACCCCTTGAGTTAAATTACCCTACATATGGTTTGGAATTATCTATTGATTTTTTTCTATAAATATTTGGAGGCATAATTTGTATGGAGTAAAATGTGAAATATATACTGACCATGAAATTTTAAAGTATATTTTCACACAAAAAGAATTGAAAATGAGAAAAAGGAGATGGATTGAATTAATAAAAGATTATGATTGCACGATCCATTAGCATCCGGGAAAATAAAATAAAGCGGATGATGCTTTGAGTAAAAAAAATAATTCTTCTTTAACTATGTTACGTTTGGGACAAGATCCATTGGTTTTTGATTTGATAAACATTGGCATAGAGGTTGTTGGTGTAGGAAAATTTTCTCTTTTGTGTCAGGTGTTAGTGAGATCATCTCTATCAAAAATAATAAAGAAAGCGCCAAAAGAAGACAGCAAGTTGTAGAAAAAGGTGGAGTTTCTTCATAAGGGTAAGTTGCCTGAATTTAATATTGATGATGATTGCGTTTTTATGTTTGTGAAGATATTATGTGTGCCTTGTGATTCACAGTTGATGAATGAGTTGTTATGTGAAGCTCATAGTTCTCCGTTTTTAGTTCATCCCGGTAGTACTAAGATGTATAGAGATCTTCGGGAGTATTACTGGTGGGATGGAACGAAGCGAGATATTGCTGATTTTACTGTGAATTGTTTGACATGTTAGTAGGTAAAATCAGAGTGGCAGTTACTGAATAGAATGATTCAACCTTTACCAGTTCCAGAGAATAAATTCAAAAATATATCCATGGACTTTGTTGTGGGATTACCGAATACATTTCAAGGTAATCATGCAATCCGGGTTATTGTTGATCGATTAACAAAATCTTCCCATTTCCTTCCTATTTGTGATACATTGTCTCTAGATAAACTTTCTCTATTGTGTGTTAAAGAGATAGTAAGGTTTCATGGAGTTCCCCTATCCATTGTATCTTATCATGATCCTAGGTTTACTTCTAACTTTTCGAAAGGCCTTCAGAAGTCGCTGGGTACTGAATAAAATTTTAGTACAACTTTTCATCTGCAATTAGATGGGCAGTTAGAACAAAAAATTCATACCATGGAGGGTATGTTATTTTCGTGCTCACTAGATTAATAGGTAATTTGGGACCAACCATTTTATTTTGTTGAATTTTCATTTAATAACACCTTTCAATCCAGAATACAAATGGTTCCATTTCATGCATTATATGAAAGCATTGTCGAACTCCTTCTTTTTGGGGTGATGTAGGTTAAATGAAGTTGATGGGACTATAATTTGAAGGATAGATGGAAGAGAATGTTCAGTTTATTCAGAAGCACATGGGAACAACTCAGAGTAAATAGAAAAGTTATGCAGATAACTGGAGGAAGGATCTTTCTTTTAAGGTAGGTTATCATGTCTTTCTCAAAGTTTCTCCATGGAAAAGTGTGATGCGTTTTGGTAATAAGGAAAACGTGAGTCCAAGGTTCATTGAAACTTATGAAATTCTAGAGAAAGTTGGATCGGTTGCATACAAAGTGGAATTACATTCAAGTTTGTCCTAAGTACATAATGTTTTTCACGTTTCGATGTTGAGAAAGTATATGCCAGATCCATATCATGTTTTGAGCCCAGTGGTAGTTCAGTTGGATGAGAATATCTCTTATGAAGAACAACTAGTTCAGATTCTTGACTGTAGGGAGCAAGTGTTATGTAATAAGGTAATTCACCAGGTAAAGGTTTTTCGGAAAATATATATATGTTTGAAGAGGCAATGTGGGAATCTTAAAATTCTATTAGGGATATATACCCCCACTTATTTTGATAAGTGAATAAAAATAGTGAGGACACAATTTCCAAAAGTGGGGAAGAATGTATCATCCAAAGTAAATGAAGAATATGGGATTTTTATATTTATTGATATTTTTGAATTAAATATAAATTTTACTTTAAAAGGGTTGTTATGTTTGAAAGGATACTCGATATGCAACAATGGGTTTCTTTGAAATCTTACGTAGCACACTAATAATAAAATATTATAATTTTAAATGGCAGTTAAATTATAGACGATGTATTAGTAGAAATGAACAAAACTAACTAAAATATGATTATACATGTTTTTAAATGTATTTAATTTTATCCAATTAATATTAGAGGCTTAAAATATGAATGAATATAATTTTAAGCATAATTTACAATAAAAGGTCGATTTACCGCCTTTTAATGGTGAACCCTCTTTATATATAGTTTTGGTAATTTTTATATGTTTTTTTTTTGACCATATAAAGTTTTTCATTAGATTTGCGAAATCAAATTTTACTTTGGGTATTTTGTTTTGTATTTTTCGGATAAAGTTAATTATTTAATGAATAGTTGAAAAATTTGTAATTTAATTAAAAAGTGTCGTTCAATATAATTTATTTATATGGTTATATTATCTTTTTAATTGGGTTTAAAGTGTAATTAGATGATACTTTTACCATTTAATCCAATGTTTATCATTGGAATTAATTTCACTTTGAAAGTGGACATAAACAAGTGTCAATATTTTGATATTTATTATTTCTTAAAAACATGCTATCTAATTTAACAATGGTAATTAATTTAAAATTAATTAATTCCACAAGGATTTTTTCAATTTGAAAAAATAGACATCATTTTTGAATTTCTAATATAAAATAATTCTTAGACTGAATTTTTGTTATTTTTCTGAAAAACATCGATTTTTGATGAATGATGAAACAACTTAGTAGTTGATAAAAAAACCAAATTTTTCATTTAAATCAATTTTTAACACTTTTGTGAATTGAATTTTGAAAATCTTACATACATGTTTGTTATCAAGAAGTAAAATTTGGTTCTTTAAGATGAATATTTTTTTTTTGTGAATAGTATCTTTTGACTTATTTAAAGCGGTTAAAGGTAAATAAAGTAATTTAAGGTAAAAAGAATATTATATTAATTCATAATTACCTTAACAGTTGTCCTAACTTTATTTGATGAGTAATTTCCGACAATGGGCATATTTGGGTCTATTTAGGGACCCCATGGAGCCACTTATGAAAGATAATGATACTTTAGAATAATTGATTTAATGAAAAGGCAAAAATGACACACAAAAAATATTTTGGTAACATAATTTTTATATGGTTTTATATAAATTAAATATTCGAATATAAATATTAATTGGAAATCTAAATATATTTCCTAAATCATGGTATTTTTTTATAATTTTTAGACAAATAATAAATTAAATTATTTATGACATAATAATGATGCGTTGTTTGCCTCATTAATAAAAGATTTAAATAAATAATATTATAAATATTAAAATAACATCCAAAACCTGTCCAATTCCTATTGAATGATATTATTTCGACTATGAGTCATATAATAATCGAATTTAATGATTTTTGGACCTTTAGAAACCTAATATCATTATATAATAAATTAATATTATCACACTTTCCTAAAGAGCCCCTCCTCCCCTTTATAAAAGGAGACAACATCTATCCAATTCCTCACACCTCTCAAGCATTTTGGCTTGTCCAACATCTACTCAATTAAGCTCCTTACATCCCTATTCTCCTCCTATAATCCTTACATTATACAGTAGGAACTTTAAGAAGTCATTTTGGTTCAAAACAAATGAAGTTACCCAAATTTAAGGTAACAATTTCTCTTAACTTCTCTTATTTTATTTTACTTCTCCAACCCCTTTACTCTTTTTATTCCTTTATTTTATAACAACACCAGTATCACCAATATACTAGGATTTTGTTATGAGAAGTATTCGAACTACAGTTACACACACCTCTGTCTAATGGGTGAAGAACATAATGTTTCTGTGGATGGAAAACTAACACCTCAGAAAATGAGGATTGTTCAAATATCTCCAACCACCTCTCATGGTGGCCATTATGATGGAAATTTATTTATATATGATATATATTATATTTATGTTTTCTTTATGCTTCTATAATTTCCATTTATAGCATAACTTTATGGTATCCATTATGGGTAAACGTGATAATTTCATTTGAGGAAGTTCGGACTACGACCCCCTCAAAGTGATATGACTCATTCATACCATATGTAGTACGTATAAAGGTCAGAGTTAATGATATTATATCTAATATTATACTGCAATTATAATATACCTATGTATCATTATGTTTTAATTCCTTAAAAATAAGATATAGAAATGAATGTAGCATTAATGCGTATGTACGACATACAGTCTCCATGAATGGTGCATTTCATTTCTTACCTATAAATGTTATATAATATTATAAATAAAAGTATATGTGGGATATATATAATATATATGATATCCAAATCTTGAATATCAATCTGGATATAATGAAACTTTGACAACAAGAACAACATGTAATTCTAAGAAGTCCATTTTTGACTCAAGTACCAAATATCGACAAAACGAATGTTATTTACTTGAATGATTACATAATGTTTATAAAATGGTAATAAGTGATATAAGAGGAATAATAAACTTGAACAAGGTTCTTAAGCAAGTAAAAAATAACTTTAGTTTATTATTCAGGAGATTAAAGAATGATCAGCTCAAGTCAGACACGAGGTAAGGGACTTCATCTCAAACTCCTTTCATTAAGGAATATTTTCATTAATACAAAACTTTCTTTTATACGGTGTATAAAGCCCTTTGACTTTTACTTTTTTTTGAAAGGAATATTTTTCTACGAATCATTTTACTAAATTACAAAAATAATGATCTTTTTAACATAAGCGGTGACAACAACCTTTTCCACTGCAGCGAGTATTATTTGATCATTGGATTCCTCAACAAGCAGTAATCTTTTTAAAAGAAAATAAATACCATATACCCTTTTATGTATTTTGGTATTGAAAATGGTTTTGATAATGGAGTTGTTATGTCAATATATTTAAGTGATATATTTTAATTGAAATGTGGATATGTTTTCTTTCCCTTATATTTGTTTTATGTATTATTATTTTATAACGGTACTTGGACATTTGACGGGTGGTTACGTGATAAAACAAATGACGGGTGGTTACGTTATAACCTCTAATGCATCGGGTATGGAATTCGGCCGTATGGCTATTCCATTTAGTGATATGTGTGGAAGTTGACCGTACAGTTATTCCATTTCAGTATGTTTATGTCCCAAGTTACCTTTATATGTTATGTGTTCTTTATATGGGTTTTATTATAATCTTTTGGTTTCAAAAGGGTAAGTACTGATTATTTATTCATTGAAGAGTATTTAATACTTCATATATGTGAAAATAATTATTTATGTTAATGTATTCGTGGTTAACTTTTTGTTTTTAAAAACTAACAGTTTTCCTTCTTTGTGTATCCCTTACTGATCTTTTTATGCTAATCCCATGTTTTTTAAAGGTTATTCACAGAAAATAATGTGTAATAGGGTCAATAATGGGATCAAGAAAAAGTCATGCTATCTAAAACATGGAACTAGACATGACTATTTTTTTTCAAAGAGTTTATATTTTATGAAAAAATGGAAATTGAGTAAAAGTGTCTACTTTGTAATAATTTTCAATGTAATAGTTATGGAATAACTCTGTAAAACTTTAAACTTGAAAAGATCATCAATGTTAATTATTCATTTAATTAAAGATTATATAATGTTTTTACGTCGGGTCCTTATAAAAATATTCTTGGATAGTTGGTTTCTTGGTTGTGTAAATCATGTATCCATGATCTTGAATCTATTAGTCATCAAAATCGGAATACAAATTATGGATGAAACAAAACACCCTATGTTTTGAAGCTCTACAAAAGTATCACAAAGGATTAAGAGGATTACAGCTCCTTTCTAGATATGAGGAGATTCCTCTCTTTGGTTGGTAAGAGACCATATTATTGAGTCCCTAGGGATTAAATTCATGGTGATGTAGATGGGATCCCCAATAATTTCCAAGGTCCTTATAATATTTATGAATTTTTGAATGTTTGAGTGAAGATATTCAAAGTGGAGTGAATGTTATCCAAGGTGGTTTATAGAACCCTAGTGCAGTTTATCATTTAGGTTTGGAATATTGGGCCCTATGATCTAGGGAAACGACTCATTGTGTATGGGACCTCAAAATTTCTATGAATGGAGTATCACATCCCTATATTGAGAAAGGGTAAAATATACAACTAGGTAATGATGATAATATAAAATTATATCGAGTATTCAAGTTATGGGGGTCATAATTCATGGTCTAAAGTGATCGAGATTGGAATAATGATATAGTTAAATCATGTTGAAAATGGCCCAAAAAAATTTATGGTACTGAGTTCATCCATTGTGACATTTGTATTAAAGTTATTACAAATCCATTCATATATATACATGTTTTCTCTGGTTGGTCGAGGAATTCCATTAGAGATCAATTACGTTTTCAATTAGGGAGATTTAATTTCCTTTATAAGGTCTATGAAAGGTTTTTGGAAACCCATGGAACACAATACTAAATGTGTGATTTAAGGAAAACATAATATTCCAAAATGTTTTTAATAACCTAAAAATGGTTTAGAGAATTATAAAACATGTTATTGTGAAGAATAAATGTGAAAATACATTTATTTATCATTTTCTAGGACAAAAGGTTCCATTGAGAATGAAACATCTTTTAATAGGGCCATTATGTGTCTCCATGAACAATAATCCTTATTTTTTTATTCTCTAATGTTTTACTAAACTCTGGATATGATGATTTTAGTGAGTGGAGACTTGATTTTTTTTCATAGGCTTCCCATAGTGTATTTTCTACCTGACTAGTATTGTGTCTCATTCACCAGATATTTAAGGTATTTAAATTTATACCATATAAGGATGGAATTTATGGTCTTAAAGCTTCGAACAGAGAGTATTTATCTTATGGTCGTGGTTCATTTTGACCAGGTATGAGGGAAATTTTACAAAATAGCCTCATTAGGGTACCTAGTGTCAAGAGAACTCAAAAATCCTTTTGAGTGTGAGATGAAACTATATGTAATTTCTGGTTCGAGGTTATGAGTTCATCTGAAATGATATGGTAAAATCATGTCAGTGATATCATAGAACACCCTCAAGTAATGAGTTTGTCAATTGTGAATTTAGGGTAATAAGGATTTCAGAGACCTTTATATAGGGCCAATATTTCACAAGTTGGTAAGATGAATACCTTATTCTTCAATTACATGGTCATACATAAATATAACATTTCCATTCTATAGGCCATGAATGGTTTTTTGAAAATCGAGCCACTCAATTCATGATGTGTGATTTATGGGATGAGGGGCATAAAAAGTGATAGAATCGTCTAAAAATCTAATTAACCTAGGTCCAGATATTATAGTCCATTGGTATTTAATGATGATGTGATAAGGTTGGAAAATTTCAATATCTTGATGTGGGGATATGTGTATTGTGCTCTTTTAATTTCATGAATACATGTATTTTTACATAAAAGTTAACATACAATGGTATAAAAAATTTATTTCCTTTCTATTTAATGTAATGTGGTAAGGATGGGGGAACCGATGTGAAAATTTTTCACCATATTCATTGGGGTACATTGCACGAGTCAGGGGAATTTAGAAATAGGGTGTATCTATTATTAGAGCATATGATTATTGGTTTATAACCATATGGTGGGGGCCTTCTTGTGCAGATTAATCATGTCTTTAGGGATGTTTTACTTATATCTAACTCATCCATAGTAAAAATGATCTTGTGTGACTCAGACTTACTTTTAAAGGGGTATATACTACCATTTTTTTCTTTAATGTCATGTGGAAAGGATATTAACCTTATAGGTATGACTAGTATGTAATTACTGTTAATTTTAATAATTTAATATGTCGTGGATGACTTCAGGATTGAAGATCATGGAGTGACTATGCATAATGTGATTAAAATAATCAAGACCAAGGAAGTTATTCCATTAATATTACCTTTAAAGATCTGAATCATTCCTAGATATTTGGATAAATATTTTAAATTCTCAATGGAACCATGGATCGATAATCCAGGTGTCAATATGTATCCAATGATAATATGAATAAATCCAAATTTAGTCTGAAGTGGGAATCACTCTATGTATAACTGAACTATATGTATAAGGATCGTTGGTCTTTTGGAATCTTGTAGCTGGACCCAATATTGGAAATTTGTATGTCACTAAGTATTCTGTAGTAGAAAGAATTAAGCCACATGTAGTTCTTGATAAGAAATGTAGTTTTACTTTATACGATAAGTATGTAGGATCCCAATCATGGATGAGGGAATATTATGATTGCATTCATGAATGGAGGTTTGGGAATTATTATGAGTCTTACGATACCCAGAATCAATCCACACATAGTTCATAAATACGGAACACTCCACAATGGATTTACCCATACATAGTGGGGGGGGGGGTTGTTTCCATCAAGTATTACAGATAAACCCATGATTGGGGATTCATGAATCACTACATATCCTATGATTATAGGAATCAAGAAACGCATATTTCTTAAATTTAGGTTTGGTGTGTTTCCATCAACAAGTGTAGTCATCCTCTCAAGCATAGTCCAATGTAATTATCATTTTGGTGTCATGAAATAGAGATCAACTATGTTATTTATCATTATGCAGTGAGGAATAATGGTGATCCTTTTGATGTCCTAAACCTATGAACATACTAAACCTTTCATGAACTAATATATTTCATTCATGAGAAGATTCCCTTAACATAATTCCAAATATCATGTTTTTTGTGATCAATATGAGAAATTGGGAATGAAACATGATCCTTTCAGAACATGAAAGAAATGAGACAAAGGATAAGGTAATTATTTAACATGTTTTGGGCGGATGAAAATATATGAATTAAAATTCCCTATATATCTCATTAAAATGTGAATCAAGATGTATGTATTTATAGAAACCCATGCAGTATATTATCATTCAATGATGACATAATCTATGTATTTTAACATGGTTTTGTAAGGATTACGGTGACTCAACATGAATGGAGATGAATATTGTGATTCGGCCTAGGAATGAAGGTCTAAGAATCAACACAAAATACTATGATGGAAGGAATGAAGCCATGAATAGTTCTCACATAATAAATTCTGAAATATGATCTGACACACAAAAATATGAATATGGGAACCTCATTTCACTTTTTCATATATCTAGATCAAGTGTGATGAATCATTGAAGAGATGATTAAACACAATTCATTTAATTTAAAGATGTAAAGATGTCATAGGTGTAGTTATCCATCATGCAATTAAGTCATATTCACAATATTTTATCATATTGTTGATAAAATGTGAATATTTCTTGTAGGATGCTTGAATGTGTAATGATTTATATTCCAAGCATTGGTGGTGGGTGTGAAACAACACATGTATATAGTGTATTCTGATTAAAATCTATTATGATTGAATTTATATATTATATATGACCCTTTCCATATGGGTTCTGGTTTTTTAGGATTCGTACATCATATCAATGGGGTTCTGAGAGCCAATACCATTTCTCTTTAATGTAATAAAGGTAGGTGTGAAATTTTATTGAAGGATAATGAAATATTATTCTGATATACATTAAAGTTATTAAATGTACACAAATATTTTCATCAAGATGATATAATTTATCCATCTGATTTCACAATTAATTATCATCGGAGATTTTTCTATAGAAATCACCTTTAAGAGAGGGAAACTGAATTCCTATGGATAGAAATGCCTTTTTTGTACACAAATGAATATCAATTTTCTAGCGTAGTTGTACATGAGGTGGTATGGTTGGACAATAAATAATTGAGGATATTTTCTAACCATAAATATTTTTCCTTATTCTCCATTATATAGAGTATGTTAGAATGATACTTATTGAAGTCCTCTATGTTTCCATTTTTGACAGCATGATAGTAGGATGTTTTATTGTACCAGATGATGTAAATAATATAAAATCTCTTATTAAACAGCATAAATTAATATTTTTTTCATTTATCCTAAATATTATATGACTGAATCTGAACCTAACGATGATATTGGACTTCATGAATATGATTATATTATTCTTATTGGCTTACTTGTTTGGTATTGCCTCTTCCCATTTGAAAAAAATGTTTACATCAATATGGATATACTTAAAATTATTAGTTGTGGAAGAGTAAATATCCCCATGACATCAATTACCAATATGGAAAACTACCATGATTATTTAGTTGTATGTTTAAAAGTTGGGGGTTGATGGATGAAGTATAAATTATGTTTTCATTCATGAAATTTTATAGTGAATTCCGCACAATATTGTATCATGGGTTTCCATTTATAATACATCCTTATGATTTGGTGGGAGATCATAGTTCGGGTTGATGAGAACTTAAAGACCCAGGATAGACTTATTCCATAATGGAATGAATATATATTTCATCTCAACATCTGAGGAGGAATTTTCAATGCCTTTTTATATGGAGAGTTTTTCTAATTTGTGCCATCCTTGGGGGTAATTGTACATTTTCCAACGTCGAATCATTTCTGTTCAACATTTTTTTTGAGAGAGATATTTTTTAAATATATTAAATTAGGGGATGCCTCTATCTAGGTGAGAATATCAATTAATAGCACTCTAGGATGATTTTTACTTGATTGATTTTTTCCTAGTAGTAGACGAAGATTGATTAGACCATTGTTTAATGCATGATGGAAACAATTTATTCTTCAAGATCCGGGAAATCTAGGACAGTGGATTCAATAAAAAATGCATTAGAACAATAATTTGGTGATGGAGGGACAAGATGTAATGTGAGGTCAAATAGATGTTTTCCAGTAGTCCTCTGACATAACTAGTAAGGGTAAAAGTTATTACATTTTGGTGGCATGTTTTCTAGTGATATAATTTATCAGTAGCTCCAAATAGCATTTGATATTTAGGAAGTCGATTTTCTATATTATGGATTATTCCAATCTAGGGATTAGTGATTCATATTCAACCCCATTATTCATGAATCATTCAAATAGTGAGATTGACTAGGAAAAATATTCATCATCCTATGAAATATATATGATACCTAAGAAAACGTGAGTGATCTTTGGGTTTTCAAGACTCTTGCTGATATGTTTTTCAGTTTCACCATAAAAATAGATATCAAATTATCATGAAGTGTACTGGGAATAGGAAAACTATCTATCATGATGTTTAATATTAAATTTTTTATTTTTAGGGGTGGTACGTTACATGAGGGAATCATGATGGGCTTTCCATTCGTTGAATTCTCTAACATGAACTAAATTTCATATTTATATAGAATAATTAACAATTGGGATAAATTCCCAAACAATATAAGATGAACAAGAATTTACATGATAAATTCAATACAAGGGACCAGGTGTACTTCATGGTGTCTAATGTTGTGCATCGTTCTTATCACTACAAATATTAGTGTTATGTACTTCCTCTCAACATAGTAATATCATGCCTCAGTTACAAGAATTGTTCGAAATAGGTAATAGAGAGTTTTATTAATCCCACACATCATTTTTATATGTGAATAGAGTGCCATGTGGTCATTCAATGGAGGCCACATATAAGATGATTGTATTTCCTTCCAGTGGTGGAATCTGAATAGGTGGGTGTAGTAGGTAAATCTTGAGACTCTCCAAATCATATAGGAATTATTAATCCAATTAGTATGAGACTCCCTTTTTTATTATCTTTTATAAGGGGAGAAATTATTTATCCATGATTTCTGTGAATTTATGAAAGAATGTGGGGTTCCCAAATATTTAACATAGTTATATGAGATTTATAGGGGGTGAAATTAAAATAATTTCACTAGTATTTTTCGGCCAACCTTGATGCCATGGTGGATTACCCGGAAATGTTACTTCCACAATGTTACCTAGAAATACCATTACATCAGATTCATCAAAAAAGTATGATACCAAAACATGTATAAGAATGTTTTCAAATCTAAGAAGTGATCAAATTGATGATAATATTTTACAACCAAATATTCAATATAACATTATTATATACACCCAAAAATAAGTTTAAATATATGATTCTTGAAAGATTTATAGATCTCACAATCATACATAAACCCAATCAGAATGAACTGAATGTAGAATATCTCATGGGTTGTTCTGATGGTATTGGATTCCTCATCTTTAGGGGCCATCTTTATCTAATTATACAATGAGTACCTATACATTATAGACATCGATGGGAAGAAATTATTTCCATTCATAATTTTTTATATGATTACAAATGTAAATTTTTAATTTGTAAAAAGTCAATTATGTTATCCAAAATTGATTCAGACACTAATATGCCCTCTAATTTTATTGAGAGTGATGATATTAGCAAGACATCATATGTATTTCACTTCTCACACATAGTTGTATTAAAAAACATTCATCTTTCATATCTATATCAGAAGTATGAGTTTGGTAAATCTTCATGGACACCCTCTTTATCCTCGATCGTTATTAGGTAAGCTGACATGGTTCATAGAAAAATATGTGTTTTAATAAATAATTTATATATATTTACAGTAGAACACATTTTAATGTTAAATCTGAAATTGAATTTACATATCATTATCCTCTAGATACATGGTAGCAATGATCAATTTATATATCATGTATTTTACTATTTCCATATTTACATACCATAGAACATCAATGGTGGTGGAGACTCCCTCAAATTTTGGATGGGTGTTCCTATGATAATACTCCTCTTCTTCCAAACTTGATTCTATGGAGTATCTTCGGAATAATGTAGTAAATATAGAAAAATCACTATTACTATCAGGATGAGGGAGTCTATGGGAAGAGAAATTTTTATCTCATACATATATGTTCATTATAGAGATATTCTATTGGTAATTGTTTATACATTATCAACATGGATGGGATGATCTTAGAGATCTGGTATTAAGAATATTTCCCAAATATGATTTATGGGGAACACAAAATAATTTTCAAGCATACTCCAAGGATTTTTATGGGTTTTCCCCAAGCTATTGGGGTATGAAACATGTATATTTTCATTAGCAATTTGTTTTTTTCCTTACATATTATATATATTATCCGTATCATATATGGATTCACCACACTCAATGGTTACAATATCACCATGTTTTATACTAACCTTTCAAATAATCGGGTATTTGAAACACTCATGAAATGTTTTTTGTTCAACCATGTGGCTATTATGTAATTTCCATATAAGTAGGAAATTGTATATGATGTATTTATAGATAACTAAGAACATAGAATTGGTTGTGATATCCCAAAAAAATGATTTGAGATTGATATTCCCTAGAGGTATTTTCTCACTCTTATCAAACCCTTTAATGAATGGATTCATGGGAGAAAATTTATCTTCACAATATTCAAAACATAGGAGGCTCCAAATCAGAATTAGGATGATTAATAACCCATTTTAAATAATTTCTATTTGGATGTAATCATTATTATATCATCTTTAAATATATTGGGGTTTGATATGTCCTGATATGACCTCTTCTGATCGAATTTTGTGATTGATATGGAGACGTGGAAATATGATGGAATAACCTCCAGTAGAAAATAATTATATATAAAAACAACATTTCAAAACTCCTTTGTGATATTGTGGTTTTCAATGA
Organism: Viscum album; assembly: GCA_963277665.1. Taxonomy (NCBI): domain Eukaryota; kingdom Viridiplantae; phylum Streptophyta; class Magnoliopsida; order Santalales; family Viscaceae; genus Viscum; species Viscum album. The sequence goes on from OY728156.1 coordinate 830,043,001, forward strand.
GTTATTATCTATGTTCTATATAAATATAGAGTGCATCCTGTATTCATATCAGGGTTGGGACCACAGTAAACTATACCAGAATGTTATATGTTTGTCCGAGAGTTCAATGAATCCAATTGGGGTATCCGTATACTAATATTTTGGAGATGAGAAATTTAATATATATGGATTGGGTTCTTCTATTTTTTTTAGGTAACATAACCTTGTTTTGGTGTATATTGATCAATCCTTCCCCATTTTATGGGAAGATCTAATATTCACACTCCCTCTAGTCAGTCTTGTATGATGAATGGGTGTGGATGACCAATAGAGTTTCCTGAGATACATCCATGTCTCTATTGGGATTATTGGTGTTCTATACTAGGAATACTAATAGTATATGCATCCTCTATATCAATTTGAGAGGATTGTTGGGTTTGACCATGCCTGCATTATCCACTATATCATTGGTTAATTCAACGTTTCCCTCTGAGACCCCCAGTTGGGTTTGAGGAACATTAAATTAGATGAATATTCATTATCAAGGATGGATTATTACTAGTTTATCATATTGATAAATCCATATATGATCTCTTCATCCATTGAGAGTTCTGTTTTGTGGGGTGGTTCCCATGTTTCTGATGTTGCAGGAATGAAATTATTACCGTTGAGAGATTGAGTATTATTTTATTATGACTCTTCCTCCAAATTATATTTCTATTTTTGATGCTTAAATAAAATTTCTTAAGGAATATTTGATGTCACATTAGTAGTTGGGTGAAATTGTATGTGTCTGTGAAGATATGCTCTTAGGATGTCATGAGATTAGTCAACTGTATTTTTATTCATTTAGTTGATGAACATCATCCCATGCCTATCTGAAGCATTTTTTCAATCACCTCTTTCTTCAAATTGGGCCAACATTACACATGTCACTAACACTGGGGTGTATTCTAACTTCACCAACCTTGAATCCAAAATTAATTATAGGATATAATTTAATGTATATAAATCCATGATATTTTTAACTACCATTCTTTAGAATGGGATGTATAAGGTATGGATGTTGTTGATTACCTCATTAGGATTCCTAGGAAATGGAAGCGAGAGTATGTTATTATTTATGGTTGTAAGAAAATAACAATGGAAAATCTTTTTTTGGAAGGAGTGTGTTTCTTACTTCCATTTCTCAAATACCAGGAGATGTTGATCCATTTTTTCATCTATCTAAAGTTAGTGTTTTTTGGTTTTTATACTTGATAAAATGTTCTCGATAGTTTGAAAACATCTAAGTATATAAATAGTAACTATTTCTCAGTTGAGGGAAACATATTTATTTTTTTATTTGATGAGACTTTTACACTGTTCTGAAATCATGATTTTAGACAAAGCTCAGGTCTGGTGAACGGTGTTTTCTATATATTGTGATGATTCCAAAAAATCAAGGAATCCGGCAAGATATTCTCACTAGATCTGAGGATTCTATATCTCATCTCAATAATTTTTATAAAAGTGTTATAAAATTGGTCATGTGAAATAGAGATGATGATTGAAATGGTTAATCCATTACATCTGGGATTAAAGTCAAAAACCCTCTCATTTCCTCATATCTTAAATTTATTTAGGTAGCTAATTTTTTCTATCATCATAGAGCATAAATGGTCATTGAGTTTTTGATGAAGGTCATCCCATATTGCACTAAATCATTTTCTGGACTATTGTTCCAAAAAAAGGAGGGTCTTATCCTAGTATATAAAAAACCATATATTGATCTCTTACTTCTAGTATTGAAGGATCATCATCAGACCACATTAGGACCAGAATTGTGTGAGATGTTGTTTGGGGTCACCCGCACTATCAATGGTGGAGATGTTAGGATTTCTATAATTGGGTGGGGGTAAATTATCTTCCAACCATTTGGGTTGTGTATTTGTTTTATGATGCACATGTTAGATCCACCCTTGCATGTGATCCATTTGTGTTTTCAGATACTCACTTTTTTGGGTAAATTATGGTGGTACTACTATCTCAGCCACCTCCAAATTATAGGAAGTTGGTGAGTATATATTAGGTAGACACATTTTCATATAAAATTGGTTATTGATCTATGCTTTGACTAAATGATGTCCCAAGTGAGTTAGTGTTTTTAACCATAACAGATGCATACTGTGCTCATCTTCGACCTCTACAATTATGTAGACTATCTGCATAGAATAGAGGTAGTATGACGCTCATATTTCACACTTCCTTGTGGTTATCACTTTCTAGCTGTACGAGATGGGAAATATTCTTCTCTAGATAATGGCGATACCTAGTAGGAATGTTTCCCTAGAGTAACATTGTCTTTATTTTTTTTATTTTGTATCTCATTCTCATATTATTCCATCTTCTCCTCTGTGGAAGGAATTTCAATTATTTTACATGATGAGTGGGATATAGCATCTTCATTCCCTTGATCGTAGTAGTGTTAGGACATAGAAGTTCTAACCCAATATTTATATGTTCCATGATTTTAATTTTAGATTTTTTTATGTATTTATAGTGTTAGAGTATCTATCCAGATCCTCCACTCAAGGTATATTTCCCATACTATGCCCCTCTTTATAAGAATCTCGATAAAAATTATATATTATGTCAATATTGAAAAAATACAAATAGTTATATTGGGAAATGGTAGTTTTCCTATTTCTCTGAATTCAATAGGACGATTCAACAGTGCATGAATACTATATTTTTCAATCCCTTATCAGTATTATCACATTTTTTATGTAACCCTGATTGGGTATGATTTACTTCCCCATTCATTATTTCCATCATGGTTTGTCATTATAGACCATGAAAAAGTTTCTAGTTGTGATTTTAAAACGGGACCCAAAAAATAAGGGGTTTTCATTGTGGTTGGAGGAGTATATGGGATCTAAACTGTCCATATTTACCTCCTAATATAGAGAAGTCATATTCACATTATGGTTACTATGATGATGAAAATTCCTCTATCGTAATGCGATGTGTACTATTTGAGAATTAATTTGGAATTTTTTCATCATATTATTGAGGATTTACTGATTACAATCATGGATTTTATGAATTAAGGGAAGGGAACACATATATAAAATTACCCATTCAAACATGTTGGGGATGATCTGCAACAGACACTGGTTTATCCAACACCTTCTCGAGGGGTGATAAACCTGGTGATGTATTTATGAATAAACATTCCCCAATCATATGGTAAGGGATTCTTCTAATGCTTGTGTTGATATGTCCTGAATCCTATTAAGGATTGATTATTTAAGGGGGAGTGAGTGGTATATATTCTTCTAGACTAGTGTAATTGGATAGCTCCTAGATGTTTTTTATATTAGCTATTATTTAAATATTATTTATTTTGTGTTTTTGTGCACATGTATGAGTTTGGTGAAATGGAATCAAATGATGGAATTCATTTTCAATGCGTTTTTGTCAGGTTGAAATTTATTTCAGTTTTCCTATATGAAATGAATTATCATTTCTTAGAGGGGACCAACTCAAAGACCTACTATAATCCATCTCCCTTTATTTTAATCTATTGAAACCATTGATTTAGGGGAATTATATTTTAGGGACCAACACTCCCATGTGTTCCCTTCTCCCCACATTTTATAAAAGTATATAAAATTAGAGGATGTCATGTGTTTGGAGTTATGATATTCCAGGGATGTAGTGGAATGAAATGCTCAATATATTCCCCATCCTTGAATATAGATGTATGGTGGGATCATAGATATCAATTCCCAAATAATCCTGTTAAAATGGAGGAAACTGTGTTGTAGATTTGTGTTGGGCATTTATTCTTTCAGTTCATCAGCCATAGAATTAATAGCTAAGTCTAGCTAACAATAGAGAATCTTGATCATGTCGTGTAAAATCTTATATCATATATATGTGAGGTGTCTATACAATAATAAATGAATATTTTCCAACATATTGTTTAATAGATAATGCATGAACTCCATCTCAAGAACATATTTCATCTCATAGTAAACGTTTTAAAGTGGATAGCATAAGGTGGGAAGTTTTTTTCTAGGAAACTCTCTATATATGTCAATATTTAATTCCACTTAATTAGATATACATTAATATCCATTGTCAGGCACTCGAAGATTCTTCGTTGGTTCAACTATGGAATTCTATGAGCGGTTGATGGATGTTGATGGAGAAATATATACAGTTGATTTCTTTTTAACAATCACATATGAATAATTATGAGTTTGAGTTTTTATCACCTTTATATATGGAGGTTTCTAAGAATGTTAACAATTTCCTTCTTTATATGAGATATCACCATGAGGAGTTTGATTGTGCGGGTTTTTAGGAGTAGATTCAATGTGATCCATCCCCACACTAACATGAGGAGGAATATCATGGTAATGATTTCTTTAAAAATTGGATGATGAGTTTAATGTCTATTGGGGTGTTGGTAATGTGTCTGGATCAAGCTCGTGGGATGTGGAATTCACTAGATTAAGAATTTGAGCCTTGTTTCTATTGTAATCAAAATATTCCAACCTTAATTTTGATATTTTTTTTGGGATATGAGCATGTTGTATGATGGATTCTTGAATATTTTAACTAACATTTGTAACTATTGTAATATGAACCCACTATTAAGAATTATATAGAGTATTCCATTTATATTCATTCTTATCTGTACGAGTATGTAAATACCTATGGGTAGTTGGTGAAATAAGAAAGACATACCCAGATAAAATAAGGATATAAACCTAGTTCAAATAGGAAATCCAAATCCAAATATAATTATGGACCTTCAGAATGATAGAAGGAATAAGATTCTCCTCTTTTATGGACTCTAAAGTATTCAGATGTAGTCATTCATCAAATGAAGTAAGTAAATGATCCTTAGCTCTTTGAGTTACTAGTATATTCCCTATTACTTTAGTCCCAGTAATGGGAACATGTCAGGAGTTATGAGCCACTCTACAATTGTGTGACTCATTTAGAAAGGCGATATGAGTCTTTTATTGAGCCATTAGAGCATCCAAATAATGTTTTTTGAAATAAATACAAGCTTTTAGAAAGGTATGTTTTGATGTCCCTTGGTGAACCTGTGTCAGAATGGGTATATGAGCCCTATCATAATCCTTTATTTTTTTCCAACTCTATTTCTTGATAGGGATATACACTTCTATTGAGGCATATTTTTCTCTCACATGGTGATCTCTAGTTGGAACTGGAATATGAGCTTGGTCCGGTACCTCACCATCTAGAATAATATGCGGATAAAAAAATGCATGCTTACTCTAAAGAAACCATCTGTCCAAATTGATTAGATTGTTTTTTCCTAGATATAGAGAACGTTTATCTATACATATACTTGTTCTAGAATATTACATTAGAGTTATTCATCAAGTTTGGGAATGAAATGAAAAATAAAAAAGTTCTTTACATGAATGTAATCCTTTCAATTTTCTATATATGTTATATACATGAAGATGTATTTGATTGATGGGGGGATATGAGACCACTTCAAAATTTTGTTCTCTTTTTGAATATGCCTATGGGGTTTGTGTATAATGTTAGCATTATGAGACCACTCCATATTATCTATAGATTTATGATTAGGGAATTAATTCCCAATTGCACATGTGTGGGTGTTAGCGGTGGGAATGCGCTTGTTAGTACAGTCGAGAGGGGACTGAGGGGCACTCGTGGAATAGAGCTAGTGACAATATCTGATGGGATCCCTATGTGAGGGCTCTTAACTGGATTGGAGGCATAATTTACTCCATGATCCAACATTATTTGATAATAAAGGTGATGAATGTTACACTATAGTTATATGCTATTCATGTGATTTGATATTGAAACAAGTGCCACCAGCTTTGCTGAATCATTAATTGGACAACAAGGACTCATTTGTTATAGTGTTGGGATACCCATTCATGAATTATCAAGGGACGATATTATACCATGTTATTGTTATTCTCATACTATTACATTCTCCACCAAACATGAAATGTTTAATGACTGTGAGGTCATTCTATCACTCACATTGGTTACAATAAAAGCATGTATTCTATAACCATCGCTCAATGAAGACATTGTCTCATGTCACGAATTTGTTTTGAGAGAAATTTTTTTAGGCCCAAATACAATAATTAAAACTATAACCAATCACTACATCATTGTAGTAATTATAAATTCTCAATCATATATGCATGGGTAAAATAATTTTCCTTTATTTTTCTCTATAAGGTCATTCTACTATTATGGAAATGTCACTGTATGATGGAATTATTTCATGAATATAATGATTATATTAGATCAGCTGATCTTTTTTTAACATTAGAATGATTCAATTTTTATTTTCAATATTTTCATCAAATATGAAAAAAAATAGAATGATACATGGTTAAGAAATAATTTTTCAATTTGAAATCATCTCATTAAGTTCACCATTTTTGTTTCAGAGGGATCGATCAGATTCATGGTTATATCTAGTTCACTATTTTTAATAACATTGATATAAACTCCTCTTAGTTTTCTCATCCATCACATGGTATATAACTACTTTCCAAATGCATGCTCTCAATTGGGGTTTTAAACCTAGTGAAACATTAGAACTCACAATGGTCGATAGGATGGGAGGTCGGTCTCGTTACACCCATTTTGTGGGAACTGCATCCAACTCTAGGTCTCTATTATAGACTCACAATATGAAAAAGAACCTATTCTGAAACACATTATGGGACCAATTTCCCTAAAAAATGATCAATTATTGAATCCAACCTTGTTAAAAGGATGTCTAATATTGATTATATTTATAGGTTTCTGATTCCCCCCATCCTTTTCCCATTAATGGATTTCTACTTATATATGGAATCAATATAACAAGGAACTCTAAAGATAACAATCTTCTAGGGAGGTGATTAATATTTTGAGGATGGGATTTGGTCTTTATAATGAATTTGACCTTTCATGAATAGAATATGAATCGAACACCCCACATTTTTTTATGGGTGGAGTTTAATGTCAATATAAAATTTAATATAAGAAGAAACATAGGAACATAGTATCAAGATTCAGACTTGGGGAGGGATCCAATGTATTCTCTTTTTGAAGGAATTAGAGTCATCATTGTTTGAACATTCCCATGGGATATTCCCAGATGTATGTTCCCTGATATGGGAGTATTTATATCACTACACTAATTGGAACTTACAAACTAGGGTTTCCATGGATGTTTTAGATTCATGATTTTCATGATAAGACCATTGAAAATCCCTAAGTCAATGAGAGACTTGCTCGGCTTGAGAAACATGAGATGGAAGGAAATTAGTCTCACGACGTTTTGATGTGGGACTAATGCACTAGGACAACCATTTGGATGTTTTATATTGATTTTTGGGCTAATGAAGGCATCCTAAAAATCCTAGTTAAGGAAGGAAGGAGAGTAATCCTAATTTAGATTCCTATTGAAATCGTTGATTGGTGAAGAACAATGATTATCCCATGATATGTATTATTTCCCAATGGATGGATTTATAGAGTCATGTAGTTAAGTAGACTAAGTTGGATTCAAATTTGATCATGGCCCTTAGGAAGGCAAACTATGTATCCTTATTATTCATGTAATATGATTCATCATAGTTTAGTTTTAGTAAACCTTACACACTAGGGTTTCCCTCTCAATATGTTGTTGGATGAAGAATAATGATCAACCCATGTGATATATTGGGTCTTGATGGTAGGAATGTAGGTGACATGGATTCAATTACACAGATATGGATTCTTATTTTATATCATACCATAGAAAATAATCATATATAACCTAATTTTGGAAATAATGAGTATTCTTATCATTCAATTTTATTGGGGCCAACACAAAGAGGACTCCCTTCCGATGCTTCGGTGAATGAGGAATAATAATAACCCCATGGGAGAGATTGGGTTCATATGTTAATAATATTGGATACATGGAATGATATACAAATATGTTGATTCTAATTTGAGATCAAGCCTTAAGATAACATCATGTGTATATTATTATGGAAGCAGTTAGCAATATCATATTTCAATTCAATAATGTATTACACACTGGGTTCCACTTACGGATCAACATGGCATGGTTATCGTATCCCAGAACATCTTCTTCACATAGACATGTCATGTATTGATTGTTTTCCTAACCTCTTTCATAATTTATGGATATTTCATTGTTTCTTAGAGAACATGTCCATAGAAAACGGAATGACCCAACTATTTATCTAAAGGAAGATGTATAATTTGAATGGAATGTTTGGGGACCATCACATGGTTAAGGAAGACATGTTCGAAGTGTGTCAAATAATCTGGATGAATTTTAAAATGTACGTTAGGAGATTATGGATGACATGTCTCGATTGTATCACATGATCTATGGGAGGATTAGTGTACCTTTATTGGGGTCTAGATGAAATGTCTGTAGAAAATATCATAATTTAGGATGACATGTCCATGTGACACCATGAGAGTGAGTTTTTATGTAGTGGTGTTAAAAAAATCATTGGAAATATTTTTAGTTTAAAACAATGGGTTTCATTGTAAATCCCAAATGAATTCATAAAAAATTATTGATATTTCCAAGGGACCTCGCATGACCCAAATGGATTATCAAGGTAAAAGTCTTGACATGAGCATAATGTCTAGATTTTTTCACAAGATCAGGGTGATCCATACAAAGAACATAAAGATTATTATATCTATCCTTGCATATTTCTCCTACCATTTTTCCTTTTTTTCCATCCTCTATTAAATATTTTCATTGAGTTTATCTTTTGTTATCTTATTTTTAGTTTCATGTGAACCTGCCGACATTGATGACCTCCTTCGCATAATTCGACTACTATGCTTGAAGTCCTTCAAGGGACCTATTGAGTGAACACACAGAGTGCTTATGATTATATCCTAGTAAATTATTTCATATCCTATATTTTACCCGGAGGTTGGCCTTTGGAATAACATGAGGGGATACTCTGATAAATCATCTCCTGTACACCAATGTGTGATTGATGTATCGATGTTTTCCTGAGCTGTGGGTAAGAATTTATAGGCCTCAACACCAATGTTATATAATACATTGTGAGTTTCATATCTTATAGATTTAGGATAATTTAATTCAATTCTATAAGTTTCACACACTTTACAAGATCTTTTCCTTGGTCATACATTGCTCTAGTTGATGATTAAGACTCATAGAATGCTCTAACTTTTCTATTTTCATTGGATCCAGGACAATTATATGGATTTTTATTGACCAAGTAGACAATTAAATGATCATATATAGGGTTTTTTTATATTTCTTTGGGTCTTTGCAAGATCACGATGTAAAACCCTTAGATTTCATAGTATTTTACCTCATTAAAGTAATTTAATAACTTGCATTACACGAAACATTTAGTTCGATCGCACCATGACTTACCTAACTAGCCGTTCAAAAGGTGGTTATGAATACTTTTAATTTATTTTTGAATTTTATAAACTCCATATATATTTAACATTCATATTATCTGTTTCTTTGACATAATAGAAGAAAAAATTCAATTTCTCATATAAGTTATGTATTTTTCAGAAAATGAAATTTTAAAACTTTTTAATGGGGAATGCTTTTTAAATACCGTATTTGAAACTTTTATATATTAAATTTTCCCAAAAATACTTTTCATTAGAAGAGGGACACAAAAATTTATTTTTTATAAATTTTTTGGTTTTTTACTGATAACTTTGATATTTTGAGGAATTGTGAATAATACTAACTTTTAATTGAAAAAAAATTAATCAAAATAAATTAGTGTAAAAATATAAATTTGAATGTTTTTTAAGAATAATTTGATTATATTTTTATCATTTAATACAGTTTTGATCAATAGAAGTAATTTTACATTTAAATTGGTCATAAAAACTTATCAATCTTTGAATAGTTTTTAGTTCCCAAAAAAAATTATTGTTTTCACAATAGGAAATTAATTTTAAATTAATAAATGAAACATATATGATCTTAATTTGGTAAAATATGAATCATTTTAGAATTCAGAATGACAAAATTATCTTAGGTTTACCTTTTGGTATTTTTCTGAAAACAGAAAATATTTTATGAATAGTGAAAAATACTGCATAGTACATACAAACCAACTTCTTTTTAAAATAATAATTTTTAATTTATATTAATTTTAAAGTAAAAAATGTTACATAATACCTATATTATTTCAGTATAATTCATTAGTTACATTTTATAACAAGATTACATATATACAACATTATTAATCTTTTCAACGTCTTTTACCCTCATTCTAGGAACATTTGCAAATTTGCATAAAACACAATTTTAAAGCTTTTATTAATTGAATCTCAAAAATACAACAGAAACTGTTGATATTATTATGTAAAATATTGTTCAATCAGATGAATTTTTTTGGTGAATAGTGAGAATTGAATTTTATTTACCACTGGGAAAAGTTAATAGGGTAATTAATGGTAAAAATGATATTATAGTTACAACAACACGTGTCCTAATTCTATTTGATAAGATTTTTTAGGCCAAAATAAACCTTAATAATAAAATATGATCCTTTGTGATCTACTCAGATTAGATTAGTATATTTATTATATTTTACTTAAAGAAAATTTAAAAGTGTTAAATTTAATGTTAAATAATTAAAAAAATTATATATGGATATACATAATATAAATTCAACTATAAATATACATTAGAAATCTAAAAAGTTTTCCTACATCATATTATTTTATTTATAATTATTAGACATAAAATAAATATATTTATTTATGACTCAATAATGATGGAGTATTTTCTTTATTAATTAATGAATCAGATAAATGATATTATAAATAATAAAATAAATATAATTAAAAGTTTTTGAGGCCATCCACGAATTTTATATGTGAATTTTACATGTTATGGTTGATTCAATGTATTTTGTTCCAAGTAATAATGTTTTTATGACTTTTAGAAAAACAAAATACCAAATACTATCAAAATTGACATAAATGAGTTTCTAAAAAAAATACAAATTTATTAAATTATATAATACTCATAATAGTATAATATTCAGAAAAAGGACATAGATCAGGTTATATATGTCATTAATGAACTACATGAGGTTCCCTTGTAATTTTATAGTGATTTTATTATCCATGTAATATAAAAATACAAGGATTCATGATAAATGCTAAATTATTTAACCAAGAGTTAAATCTAAAAGATAAGGTTAAAATGGTGACCTAACTTGCCTAAAATATATTTTTGAGAGGTTTTGGACCCATCTGCCCTTATAATCTATATAAATACATTTTTAACAATTAGAAATAAAAAATTATTTTATAATAAAATAATTTTTCAATCTTTTCCAAAAGTGACCATCACCACTCTTATAAAAGGTTACTTCTCCATCTCATAATTTCACACCACCAAAGAAATTTGGTTCAGCCAAACATGGCTCAAATATCCTCCAAAATAACCTCAATTTGACATAGATTCCTTAAATTAATCACAAATCTGACCAAAAGATTCATTTTGTTCAAATCAAAATGAAATAGCCGAAGAAGAGGTAATTATTTCATCACATCTTTCAAATTTATTTTCTTATTCCACATAAACATTCTTTGTTGTTTCCTTACTAAAATAATAAATCCAGTACCCTATACATACTGAGTTGTTATTATAAATATGGTACAACAATATTATTTACTCTATCCTGCTTATGAATCAAATAGTCAATATATGTGCGTATGTACAACTTACCGTCTCAACGTTGTGGTGTATTTTTTATTCAGTACTTCCTAATTTGGATGGGTATGAAAATGAGTGTAGTTGATATAAATAGTAAATATAACATCTAAATGATTATGTATATATAACATACCATCCAATTACATAAAATTTCCTCATCAATAGAATGATATTGTCGCTCTTGCATGCTTATGACTTACCATCTCCACGACGTGATGAGATTCATTTCGACATTCACCATTCAATAATGATTATAAAAATATATATTATTAATAAGTATGTAACATATGACATAATAATGATACTATATATATATATATATGTTTGTATGTATGTACGTATTTACATATATCTCATTCACATACTTTCGTTCAATACAATTTGAAAATGGAAACTATGTTTATGCGTATGTATGGCCTAATATCTCCATAAATAGTGTTCTTCCATTTAAAAATGTAATACAAAACTTATGTATGTATCTAGTACTTACAAGGATACTAAAATTATTGGTATTTCTTGATTTGATCTGATGTGATCATGCTAATGTTATGTAATACTACAACGACTCTGGGTAACGAGGGTCGGGGTGTTACAGTTGGTATCAGAGAGAGTTTAATACAACCCTTTGAAACTATATTAGGTTAAACTCTGACTAGATAAAACTACCGTAAAATAGAATTTGAGGATTAATATAGAATAACATCCAAATGTTTTGGTACTGTTGATATTATGTTGGTTTTTCAAAACAATTCATTCCTGTCTGGATACGAGCATGTAGAGGAGGCTCTGGCACAGATGTATCTACAGGTAAAACCCGAAAACATCTCTTTAAGCTAGAGTCGAACTGGAACTGGTGTACGAAAATAGGTGTTGTTGCACTCTTGGTAATTACAGTCCTAGGTTATATTCATAGAAAAATTCACCTTCTCTTTACAAACCATTATGAAGGATTTATGAGTAAATATGTCAGCAAAGAAACCATTTTTATGATTATTAGAATATACATGTGAAAATCATCGATTAATGTTGAGAATTTATTTTGACATTGGATTGTACATTTTGATATGATCTGACCTCGTGTATTACATCATTTAGAAATGGTGCCCAGTAGAAGGAATGAGAACTCCAGCTATATGGATGATCTAAAGAATAAGAAGGATCATATCCTTCATGGTCTTATGCCAACATTTATAAGGAAAATAGTTTACAACATATTTTTATCATATAAAGTAATAGAATCATGTGTAAATAATATAAGTAAAGAATTCTATGATTCATATGTCTTTTAAAGGAAACTACAGAAGAAGAGAATGGTAGAGAGAAGTGTGGATAAAGGGCAGAAGGGAAAGAATGATTTTACCATATGTGATAATAGTGGAATGTATCACCCTATTATGTGCTTGAAAGGAATGAGAGTTTTTATATGTGTGGAAAAAACTGACATGAAGATTGTGATTCCATGGGTAAGAAAAAGGTTTTAAATATACAATGCTTCATCTGCAAAGAATTGGGTCACATAGCAAATCAATGTCCCAATCATCAAAGTAAACCTGAAATGATGATATAGGATAATAATCAAGTTATAATACTACTAGAGATGAAGAAGAATTATTAGTGATATTTTTTCATTATTAAATAATTACGTCATTTGTGTATTTTATCAACAACTTACAAGTTATAAGAATTATACAGTATATATAGATTTTATTTTAGTACAATTTCATTAAGGATTTCAGATTGTATGGTACCAAGTAATTTGATATCGTTTCAAGATAAAAAATTTAGAAAAAAAACGGTTGGGAGAAATAAAACCCTTAATATGTTTTTGAATCCATGATAATGATTGAAGAATAAGATATGATTGACTTGGATAAATTATACTCGATATTCTTGACTACCTTGAAACTAATTAACTAGTTGTTTATTCCATCATTGTAGGTGTTTACACTATTTTTTGATATAAAGATTAAATCCAGTATTATATAAAGAATAATGGAGAATTAATGTAATAAATATTGTTTTATGGTAATTCATTGTGTTACCATGTTTTAAAAGAATACACGATGAAGGTATCTACATATTATTACAAGGAAAAAGCGATCTTCATTCTGTTTACCTTCCTTAAAAATTTTAGATTGTGAGTTTGGGCAGAAGTATTTTGTATATGTCTAAAGATTGGAATGAATTTAGATGGACATTGGATACTAATTTTTAAAGTTAAAACATTTCATAAGTTTTTTTTTGGGTTGTTATAAAAAGGATAACATGATGGTCGGGAGACAACTCGTCATTTCCAGAAAGAACGCAAGACTTTAACCTGCAACCGAATGGCGACAAGGGTGCATGACCTACCACTAGCTTATGTGATTTCCTAGTTTGTATATTGTATTTTTTTAAAATGTTATGATAGATGAATTATAAATTCATTATTTTCAAAACGTTATATGATTAGGGTAAATTGAATATTTTTTAACTCTATTATCTTTTGTTGTGAAAGATGTGTTTGTGTAGATGTTAGTTGAAGGATAGAAATCTACATGTCATTTATTTTTTTACACTAATTCTATGAAAAAATTAATTCTTAAACTATAGGAATGGGATTTTAAAACCAAAAAATGTGATATCCTAATACCTTATTTTTTCTGAACCGGTGAAATTTAAATCATCATAGATTGATGGAATTGAGGCCCTCAATATCCCATTTGTTGTTCACTTGTTTTTGATTGATGACATCAATCACCACCTATATATATTAACTTTTTCCTCCAATTATGGGTCTTCATTTACCACCAATGATCTTCTATTTATGATCATAATTTGGTGGTGTTTTTTTCATTCTCTATCCCTCTTATTACGATTAAATTTTATTAACTCTATATCCGAGGAGGGTTTTCTACAAATGTATTTTCTATTTTTAACCTTTTATTTTCTAAGAACAATGTCAAATTACGAGGACTGAACTTATTGAAAGTGGGGACAATGTAAAACCCCATGATTTAATTGTATGTTATCCCTTTAAAGTAATTCAATTTCATTGGATACACAAAACATTGAGTTTGAGTGCACCATGACTTGCCAAACTAGCCACTAAAAAACAGGTTATGAATAGTATTAACGAAATTTTAAATTTTATAAACTCAATATAATTTTATCATCTATAAGATGTGTTTCTTAGACATAATATAAGAACAAATTCAATTTTTTAGATAATGGAATTATTTTTCAAAAAATCCAATTTTACCACCTTTTAATGGAGAACCCTTTTAAATCAAACATGTGACACTTTTATATATTCAGTTTTCCAAAATAAACTTCCTATTTAGAGTAAAAACATAAAAAATTAGTATTGATAATTTTTTTGGTGTTTTTTCGATAACTTTCATATTTTGATGAATAGTGAAAAATACTAAATTTTAATTTAAAACAACTTTTTTAATCAAAATAATATATATTGATAAACTATACATTTGAATGGTTTTTAAGTATAATTAGATTATATTTTTATAATTTCTTCCAATGTTATTCATTGGAAGGAATTTTACATTTAAGTTGGACTTGAAAACATATCAGTCTTTAAATGTTTTTAATTTTTCAAAAACATGCTTTCTTGTTTTGACAAAAATAAGTTTATTAATGAAACATCTATGTTTTGAATTTGGTAAAATAGATTTCAGTTTTCAATTTAGAATAAAAAATTTATCTGAGGTTTATTTTTTGTGTATTTTTCTAAAAACATTTAATTTTTTGTGAATAGTGAAAAATAATGCCTAGTACATAAAAACAAACTTTTTTATTTAAATATTTATTTTTATTTAATTTAATATTTAAGAAGAAATAGAGAAATAATACCTATATTATTCCAGTGTAATTCATTATATTTATTTTATAATATGATTAGATATATATAAAATTTCATTGAACATTTTAATGTCTATTACCCACCTTCTATGAACATTTTCAAATTTGAATAAAACATAATTTCACTGCTTCTATTAATTGAATTTCATAAATCCTAGAGACATGGTTGGCATCAGTATGTAAAATTTTGTTCAATATGATGAAAATAATGTTTTCGAATAGTAAGTCTTGAATTTTATTTACCACGATTAAAAGTAAATATGGTAATTAAAGGTAAAAATGATTTTATAATTACCCTAAAACATGTCCCAATTCTATTGGATAAGACTATTTTGACCATAATAAACCTTATAAATAAAATATGATCATTTTTGATCCACTTGGATTATATTAGCACATTTATTATATTTTAATTAAAGAGAAGATAAAATGGTTCAATTCAATGTTTAATAACTAAAACATATTTAATAAAGGGTTATACATAAGATAAATTCAACTATAAATATTCATTAACAATATAAAAAGTGTTCTTACATCATGGTATTTTATTTATAATTTTTTGAAATAATATATATATATATATATATATTTTATTGTAATTAAATAATGATGCACTATTTTCCTTATTAATGAAAGAATCAAATAAATGATATTATAAATATTAAAATAAATATAATTTGAATGTTATGATGACGCACATGAATTTTATAGGTTATTATGACATTTTATGGTTGATTAAATGTATTTTTTTATTTCATCAAGTTGTGATGACTTTCACAAAAACCAAATACTAAATAGTGTAAAAATTAACATAAATGAGTTTTTAAAAAAAATACTATTTTATGAAATGATTTAATATTCATAAAATTCTAAGATTTGGCGAAACGACTTATATGAGGTTATAAATGTCCATAATGCACCACTTTAGGATTTCTTGGAATTTTATTGGATTTTTATTAACCATGAAAAATAAAAATACATGGAGACATGGTAAATGTTAAACCATTTAACCAAGGGTTAAATATAAAAGATAAGGTTAAAATGTGACCTAAACATGTCTAAAATATATTTTTGATAATTTATCGAACAATACTGGCATTATACTCTAAATAAATTCATTTTTTCTTTTAGAAACCGAAAATTGCTTTATAATAAAATAATATTTCAATCTTTTCCAAAAGTGGCCCTCACCTCTCCTATAAAAGGGTACTTACCCTTCTCTTCATTTCACACCTCCAAATACATTTGTCTTGGAAAAACCCTCATAAAATATCCTACCTACTACCTTCACATATACGTAGTTTCCTTTCAATGATCAGGAATCCATCCTAAAGATCTCTTTTGTTCTAATCAAAGGAACCACCCGAAGAAGAGGTAATTATTTTGTCACCTCTTTCAAAGTTATTTTCTTCTTCCAATTATTATTTATGTTTTCCATAGTATAATAAAAACACGAGTACCATATACATAATTATATGTTATTATAAATATGGTATAACCATATTCATTATTCTATCCATACTATGAATGACAAAATCACTATATGTGTGTACGTATGGATTATTGTCTCTACATCGCGGTGTAGATTGTTATTCAAACTATCATAATTGGATGGGTATAATAATGAGTATGATTTATATAAATAATAAATATAATATTTTAATGATTATGTGTATATATAATATACCATCCAATTATATAGAATATCACCATCAATAGAATTATATCGCCGCTCGGGCGTAAGCACGACATACCGCCTCCACGACGTGATTAGATTCATTTCCACATTCAAAATTCAACTGTGATTATAAAAAAATATATTGTTAATATGCTTGTAATATAAGAAATAAAAATTATAAAAAAATATATATGTGTGTGTGTCATTGTGTGTATTTACATATATCTCATTCACTTAGTTTTATTGAATAAGATATCAAAACGGAAACAACGTTTATCCGTACGTACAACCTACCATCTCCATAAACAGTGTTTTACATTTCATATATCTATCTATTATATATATATATTATGAATATATATGATACATATTAATTTTTTATATTCTGGAAGCAATTTAATCATGATATAAGTGATACGGTCAAGAATAAGAAGTTAAAACACGTATGATAAAGAAAGAGATTATTACCAAAAATATTATTTTATCATGGAAATTATTATTAAACAGGTAGTATAAAGTCATAAATGAATTTTGTATGATATAATATATATGAATATGGTTCTTGTATAATTTAATAACATACTATGGTCATAATACATGAGGTTAACGTACCCGCGACAAAGGAAAACTTCATGTTAAGGGTTAATTCCTCAATACCATTATTATTATAGATTGTCTTTGTGTATTATTTACTAGGACATATTTATCATCCATGTCTATGTTATATAAATGAGCTTTACCAAGGATTTTTAAGGGACCCTTTAACTAAAATATCATTTTAAATGTTTTTAAAATTTATTGTTCTAAACAATTATCATTAATTTCCATGTTTTTAGATATTTTTTAATGATTTATTTATATAGACATGATTGTTTTAAAATGTTAATTCATTTCAAAAGTTTCAAAGTGGTATGAGACTATTTGATTCAAAAATAACTGTAAATGTGTATTCATTTATAAATTGTGTGACTTTTAAATGATTTCCTGAGAAAAGAATATTTCTCTCAAAAATTTCTACTAATCATTTTCAATAATGTCAACATCATTTAGGGAATATTATTCTTTATTGGGATTAAATTTTTATAATACAGACTTCCATATTATATTGAATGATTTATGATATGTTTGACTATGAATGTGTTATTTTTAGACCATTCATTGTTTATGGTAAAAGTATTGACATACCATATGCTATTTTTAATAATAATTTTCATTTAATGTATCAAAATTATCATATAGGGGATTCATTGGAAATAGTATGTAATGGGTGGAGCTCGCTATAGCTCCTCAAGGCATCAGTGGGTCTAATGGGGAAAACTATTGTGTTGGGACAAGGCCTTGTCAAATTCTTATTTGTAATCTTGGTATGTGGTATTTTTTATGTCGATATAATGTCCAACATTATTCATTCCATAATTATGAAATTATTTATTGATATTATGTTTGATTAATCACTAGTAAAATATCCTTGTGAATTGGTAAATGGTATTATTCGATTTATATTTTCCATATTATGCAGACATTTATGTTTTTAAGACTTATGTTTTATTCTTATAAATTTCCTTAAAGGTTCATGATTATTTATGAAAGTTTCTACTATATTGTCATCCTTACTGACAATTTGATCACACCCCATTCATATATTTTGTTTTTCCCAGCATGGGAAGAAGTATATTAGGATTGAACTGTTGGAATAGGCTAAGTGATATGAGTGTATTCAAAAGGGGATACATTGCTGTTGTTTTTTAATTTCATAAAGCAATATAAATATAATATATATATCTAATACATACAAGGTAACTAAATTTAATAGTCGTTTGGTATTTGATCCATTGTGATCATGCCAATGTTATGTAATAATGCACCGAATCTGAAAACAAGGTTCAAGGCATTACACCAGATAAATGTGGAAATAATTATCTGGGATTAAAGAGGAGTTTTCTTGGGTCACTCACAATATAAAGGAATAATTTCAACGATGATGTCCATATAATCATGCTGACATATTTACTAGGCCTTCACAAGATCAATAGTGATCTCTCATGATACAATACACATTTCGAGTGATGATCATTATATCTTTTCATTGATATAATCTTCCACCATTCACATTTTTATTTTCTTATTTATTTTACAAGGGGTGGGGATGTCATAATATTGTGAAAATATTTTTATAGACAATCACACTCATCACTTACAATGATTTATGTTCCATGTGATGGTCCCTTTGGTGATGTGTGACAATTTTTAGGGAAACCCCTTAGGTTTTAATATGGATCTGAAGAGTCAAGGAACAATCTAATAGAGACTTCTAAGACCCTTCACATGTTGAAAGTGACATACCAGCATTCTCTTGTGTGACATGGTGGACATAGTAACAGGGTTTTTCAGTTTCATGATAACCAAAAGTCTAGATCACAAGAAGATCAACAACATATTATGGTATAATAATTCTACATATGTTCAGAATTTATTTTATAAATATGTGGAACTAAATATGAATAATACATACTCTAGTTTTTTTAAATCCAAAAATCACATTCTTTTTAATAAGATCATTTAAGATTAGATTTTTATAGAATTAGGAAAAACTCACAGAGAGTGAACCCATTAATTAAAAGTGGTTCTTAATCTCAATACCCATTGATTTCATAAATAAAAATCCTTTTAAATAAACCATTATTTTTTTTACAAGATAAATCTCCACAATTTTAATCTTCACTTTATCCTTATTCTGACTCATCCATTAACCCTATGAAAATATTTTAGAACCAGGTATGGTAAAAGAACACTTATTAAGGGATATAAGATAATGAAAAACTATTACTTTTGTGAAAACCCTTAACATATTTTCCTTAAAAAATAAATTTTTACAATAAAAAAGAATAATATTTTCAAACAGAATATTATCATAGTTTTTGAAAATTAAATGATTTTCCTAAAAATAAATAATCATGAATAAAATCTATAAGTAGGTAACGTGGGACATAATTTTCTATTTCAGTCTTATTAATACTATAGATCTCTCAGCTACACAATGATTTGCCATCATTTTTTCATTTAGAATAACCACCACACTATATTCCTATAATATATTAGGGGAAACCCGATCAATTAACTTTTTCCTATTAGCTAATTCATTTGAGATATAACATTCTCACCATCTATAAGTTTATAATGGAACCACACACAATAAAAATTAATTCCCCATAACTATATTATTTTCATAACACATAAAAATTCATAAATTATTCATTCATGAGGAAAATAAGTTTTTTATTTTAAAATAAATTTTAATTTTTGAATATCTATATTGTCAAAAATGAATAGATTTTATTGGTGATATATATAAGTGTATTGAAATTATATATATAGTTATCATTACTTTAATTAATTCTCATTTCAATACACTTATATATATCACCAATAAGATGTGGTGATGAAGGAATAATCTCATCGCTTTGTGGAGGTGATAATTCACACATAGGCATAAACTACATTGTCATCTTTCTATTAAAGGATTGATAACTAAAAAACAATATATATTATATTTTAAATATGAAAAAAATATGATGAATAAAATATATATAATAATTAATTGTATCATAATAATTATTATTTTGAGGCATTGATGGAAAATAAATTTCAACGATTCATGAGGTGGTAGTTCATAGTACATAGAATGATTACTACTTTTCTGATTTGATTGAAGTGGATATAGTATATGATATTCAAATAACATAATAACATATCAGTATATAAAAGACACTTCATTTATTATTATTGTGTTATTTTATATGTTTTATGTATTTTCAATGAGAAAATAAACTGAAATGATTGATTACAAATGATACATCTTCTTCAGACAATATCTTTTGATTAACACAATAACCCCTATGAGGTGAGATATATTCCTAAATTGTTGCCTCTAGAATGTGGGGAGGGATTTTGGAAAAGTATTTTGGTATTTATTGGATGATCCAAATAGGTTATGATATAGGAAAAAAGAAAGAATATGTTCCCTTATATTAGAGAGTAGAGGGGAACTGTTTAATTATCTAAAAAAATTAATTAATATAAATTAATTATCGCTTAAAAATGAATAAAAATAGAGTTATTTATAATATATAATGGTCATGGGTCTATACAATATCCTAAGGTTGTTTTTGGACATTTTTAGGTTACATTTTTACCCTAATAATGTTTTTTTCACTTATAAAATTCTTCCAAATCTTATCATTACAACATAGATTCTTAAACTTTAATGGATTATAAACATATATAAAATGGAAAGAGTCCCATACGTGATTCTTAGAAGAAATTTAAAATCATATAACAACATTTTGACTAAATTTTTTAAATTTTGTAATATTATAAATATTAATAATATATTTTTTATGTTGAAATATCATTAATGCGAAATTTGACACTATTAATTAATTAAACATTTAAAAGTATCCATAAAAACGATAAAAAAAATCCTCTAATACGTCACTACGACATCTATGTAATTTGGAAAATTTGCGAAAAACAATAATTATCAAAATTAAATTTTATTTTACTAGTTTTAATATCATTTATATTGTTTTTCAATTATTTGAATAATTACTCAATCATTATTTTATAATTATTTAAGGCAATTATTTCTTCACTAAAAAGTAAAAAAAATCATGAATAACATTGAAATAATATATTTTAAAAAACTATTTATGGCCTTAAATATATTCTATATGACCACATTATAAAATTATAATAATTAATAAAAACTTTTCTAAGATACATTGGAATTTTAATAAAATAACATAATAATATTAACTTAATGTAACCCAACTAGATCAAAGAGGTCATAAATTCACCCTAGGTATTAATTTGGTCTAAAATAACTGAAAACATAAATTTATCACAAGTGTTATGGTAATTTTTTAATCATTTTCATAATTATTTTTACCCTTAAATACCCGATTAACCCATTAACTTGGTGATATAAATTACTAATGTTGCCATTAATATTGGAAAAAATGAGAGACAACTATATAATAATTGAAGAACATATTATAAAAAATTATTAATCCAATTTTCAAAATTTAATTTAAAAAAATTGAAAATTTAAATTGAAAATTAGTCTTGCTCACGTGATGTGAAAACATGTTTTTAATGTGAAAACGTTCAAAAGTATTTATTGATTATATAATAAAATTAAAAATTAAAGAGATTCCAATGACATATATTAGACTTATAAATGTCTAATTTATCTATTTTTACTTAAAAAATAAAATAAAATATACAGTTGGAAATTTGATGAGAATCGGGTATAAAATTTAAATGTAGTATTTTTTCACTATTAATAAAAAATAATAATTAGAAAAAATATCCAAAAATTCATCTAGTTTTTTTTTGAAATTATAAATTAAAAAAAAATTTACCATTAAAAATTAAAAATGTTTCAAAATATATTTTTAATGTATGTGTTCAATTAAAATGCTCTAAACTACCTTTTAGAAAATACATCTTTTATGTGTAAAATTTAAGTTTTTTAATTATGATTTTCAAAACAACTCAATTGAATGACTGTAAAAAATTACAAACATGTGTAAACAGAATATTGTCTGTCCAAGTCATTCCTACCAATATAATGGCATGGCGATAAAATCAATGATAAATAATAATATTTAGTTATTTTTTTAAGCTGGATGTGGCATATATTTTATGTTATCAAACATTTTGTTTCCTTATTAAAATCTCTGTATGTTACAATGAAGGTTTTTGAATGACTACCAACTGCCTTCCTGTTATCATGTTTCATTAAGTGGAGGAGATCACTTAGTTTACATCACTCGATATCCAATCCTCATTAGGATGGCTTCTTAAGAACATTGGGGCTTGTCAAAGGGCCTCTTTGTGATCTCAAGCAGATCATGCAATGGGCATGAACTGTTTAAATGTCCTTCGAAAGTACATGCCATCATGTGTACTATGCATGGTCACTTGATCCGTGTGTCTTGACCACCTTCTCCTCCTTTATATTATAGATAAAATTATACTAATGATTCATGTATTTATTCCTGTGTATATTTTCATGCTCATTTGGTATGTGTCAATAAATATAATAAAAATTTGAATACTCTTAGGATTGAAAATATATTTTCATAAATCATTTATTCAACCCAAAAAATAATATTTTTCACTATTTTATATAACCCTTTATATCATTTAAATGGTATATGCTCAATTATATATTGAATAAGTTGTTGTAAAAAATATAAATGTAATGGTATTTTGTCATTTATAAAGATATCATATTATAGATTTTCCAAAATTCATAAAAATTTCAATCATTATATAATTTTATTTATCGATATTTATTATTATTGACTTGAAAAATGAAATCTACATTTTTTAATGATTAATTAATTAATGAATTTTTTATCACCATAAAAGTTATTGTTATTAAATTTGGATAAGATGGTTTTAAAATATGTTATTACATATATTCAAAAGAAATACAATATTGGTCTCATATTATCATAATGAAAGGTCATATACTAGATTATATAGTACATAATAATTACATTAGAGGATTATAAGATACAAAAAAATATAATATATCTCCACATTAAATATAATTATCCTAAATAAATTTCATAAGAAATTATCTATCAGTTAGGTAATTCTTGCATTTGTGATAGAATATAATGGGTTTTAAGATGGGGAATGACTTATCCACACATAGTGAAAAAATTCCAATACCCACATTTACACATAGTGTAATTAAAAGTTTTAAAATTAATAAACATATATTCATCTTATAATATTTATATATTGAATTAAAATATTTAGTAATCATCAATATGAATATAAAATTGATCAATATGATTCATATAAGAAACATAGTAGCCCTACGTTATCAATGATATTTTTTATTTCGGCTGTTCCTGGTATGGACTATGTTGTTTCTATAACATTCATAAACCACTAAAAAATGTCATAAAATATATTCACATATAAAATGATATATTACTATGAATACTTTTATGGCATTAATATAATAATGAAATTAAAAAAATAGTGTGATTAAAAAAAGTTACTATATGAGTAAATGGGTGTTAAACATTACATAAATTTTCATGGGATGCATGTTGTATTTGATAATCATATAAAACTATATAACTCATTATAAATTAATGATAAATTTTTATATAATATATTTTATATGACTATATTTAGATTCTGGATAAAAATTATTATAATATGATTATATCAAATCACAAAATATTCTAAATACAATAAGTGATTGAGAAAGAACAGCAAAAATAATTATCATATAATGAATTAATAAAATATAATGAATAGTTACATTGCAACATTCAATAAATAATTTTTTATAGAATAAATAGCGATACAATTATGGGAAAACAAAATCAAGGTAATAAATTAATGTATATTTATAATAATCACCCAATAACAATGAAGTATCCTATACATAACACACACTAAACATATAAAAATATTCTTATAACATGAGAAAAAATGCACAAAACACATTTTTTGAAATCAACCAACTATATTATAAAAACATAAATATGCTATTTACCCCAGTTTTCATACCATATGTCACATATCATGAAGATCAATCAAAAAACCATTTTATGTCGTATAAAATATTTTTTCGAGAACATAATTTTTTTAACAAACATATTGCACTAAAAGATTATATTTATTTATACCTAATGGTTTTCAAACCCTATAATACATTGTTTTATTAGAATTAATTATCAATTTTATATTCAATGATATAAGAAATAGGTTGATTCAAAAAATAATCAATGAATATCTAATTATAATGGAATATGGATTTATCTCCATCAAACATATCGATGACAAAATTATAGTCCATAATCAGTTAATAAAAGAATTCACGTGTTTAATAAAATTTTATTATGGGAAATTATTGACCAATAGAGATAATTATTATCAATCCAATATATCCAAAATAATTTACTCTTTATTAAATAATAAAATGTTAATAAGGTGGTATAACCCATATCGTTCCTTTCACCAATATTTTTTATCCATAAATTGCATCTTCTCAATGTGTATAACAATTGAACAATTATATATTTTTGATATATCCATACACATAATATATTATTGTTATTTGAAGGATTAACTTTTATACTCTTATTATTATTAGAGACACCCTAAAATTGAGAGTCGTCAACTATGACATTGTCAACAAAAAACATAACCAATCTAGGAATAATAATTTTCTAATGATACAATTTGAAAGGTATTAGATTATTGTGTTTATCAAGATTGGTTTAAAATGATTACTAATGTTATATGACTCAATAATGGATTTTTAGATATTTAATATGAAATAAAAAATATATTACCCTTTATATGGTATACATATTTGTAAATCCATCAAAAAAAATTATATTATTCATCATGAGTCATCTATATATCTGTATAAAATTCCTAAACAAAATAACTATTTAATATTATAATTCTATATGATAAAATATGATAAAATATATTTTTGGATAGCCTAATTCCATAATTTATATTGTAAAGTGTTAGTTTTTTATATTGAATAGATAAAAATATAATTCAATTATATTTTTGCGTCAAAATTTTATATATCATGGTTCATTATTTAGCTATAAATTTATTTATGAATACTGAAAATTTAATATATAAGACCACATCTAATTGTATCAAATATTATTTTCTTTTGGGGAAGCCTAATTATTTATTGTATAAATTTTTTTGTTAAGACCATTACATCTATATTATATTCATTGCATATCACATAGTTAGATGTTGAGAAATCCTCTATAAATTACATTAATGGGTTAACATCATTGAAAAAATACTGCTTGGTAAATTTTGAGATATGAAATACTAACCGTTATATTAAAAAAAATTAACTAGAATATTTAAATAAATTTGTATCATAACATCCAATTTTATAATATTAGTAACAAATATTTTCTAAGAACACATTATCATGATAATATTTGTGACCTCCCCTTAAAAATAAATTTTTTATAGCATTTGGTAAAATATTATAGCATAAGGATTTATGTTAAATTACTTAATTATAAGCATCCATGTACTCATTTCACATAAAAAGAATATTTAATCGAAATATATTGAATATACTTATTTATTACACATTAAACAATTATATTTTTATTGATATACATACTAGCCACATAGAAAATATATTTTACACATACTCATTAATAAGACCCAAAAAAATTCTATTATGAAATAAAACATTTTTTAATTATGAAATTATTTTAAAAATAATCTAATAAAAACTATTGATTATATTATATTCATTTTGGTTGAGGAGATATTCAAAATTAGAAAAAAAATGCCATATAATATTCTTTAAATTGGTTGTATCTTTTCCACTCATATGATTCCAATTGAACATGTAAAAATTATATTATAAATGATATAATTAATTTTATCCATTATTTTGAAATAACAATTACGGTATCATGATGAATAATCAAATATATATATATATAATTATTATTCAAATACAATTCATAAAAATTAGTATTTGTAAATAAATATTTATATGACATTATATAAAAATATGACTACACACAACATTTATAAAACATATTTAAAAATTTTAATTTAATTTTATACATCCCCTTACTTCATGTAGTTGATCCACAATTACCACATGAAATAATAGTTTATTATTCAAATAGCTATCATTCCTAGGTTTTAAGCATCATTATGAAACTATAACACTAGAAATGTGTACTCGGTATCATACATCCTTACAAATTTATTATTCTAATTATATTACATTAATACATAACAAAGAACTTATATAGTGCTTCACAAATTCCTTTAGGAATTATCGACAATTTCTTCATTATTTCATGGATTTTTTCCGAAAAAAATATTACCAACCCTCATATAACCATCATTATGTTTCCATGAATAGGAAAAACTACTACAAAATTTAAGAAAATATTCTTTTATAATCCACGTGTATATTATTCAATGAAAAAATCACATGATCCTAGAACACACGTGTCATAGAAATTTATCCTCGTGATTTTATAATGACCTTGTAAACTTTTACTACAATATATTATATAATTATTTATATTTTATTATAAAAATTATTACTAAATTTATAATTAAATGATATTCACAGCCAAATAAATAAAAAATAATTTTCATATACACTATATTTCATAAAACATTATAATATATTATAATTATAAGTGGATACAGAATGTTCATTAGTCATCACATATCTTACCCTTCCCCAAATTTTTTAGTCTTATGAAACATATGTTTACTAATTTTTACCCTCAAATTTTTTTTATACAATCAAGAATGCATAAATACTTTCATATAATTTAAATAAGATAAGATAAATTTGTATATGAAAAATAGTGACAAAATGATGAAAATAAATAAAATATATAGCATCATAATATAGATATAATTTTTAATTAAATCTATAATAAGGTGAATAGGAATTGATTCTACACAAGTAATAGGAATTTCATTTTCCATAAAACATATTCTTATATTTCTATATCATTTTATGTTGTCTCTCCCATTAACAATTTCAATCTATATAATTTTTTAGCGCAGTTTCAAGTATATATATTATTATTAGTTTTTATAAATAATATATTCTTTTATCTAATGAGAATAATATATTACCATTAATTAAGATTAATTTATATTTTACATTCTCCATATTGATTGATTTTCTACCCCATACATTAATAGCATGATATCCATACTTCCTCATGAAATTTGTTTTGAAATATTATAATAGTATCAATTACTATGTCATGTAGACAATCATTTCAATCATTTTATTTAATATAATTTATTAATTGAGAAAATAACTATTTTTTCACTTTATCTAATGGACTTATAATAACACTATTTCCATATAATCCAAACCAATAGTATTTCCCCATCATCTGTCATGAAATAGGATTCCATGAGTTGGAAACTATTCATATGGGTTTATTATTCCATTCTTTTCATTTTCATGGTAACCGATTGTCACCTAACAATGACATTTTCTACTTATGTGGATAGTTGAGGTGTTCACTTGTATTTATATTTGATAGAATCTAACAATTATTATTTTCAAATAGATCTAAATCTTTTAATATGTTTCTTATTATTAGTATTATTTATGAATTATTATTATATCTTTGTAATGAATGCTCTGTGACAAAATAAATTCATATAATCATAACATATTATATTTTATATCATTCTATTTCTCTTAATGTATATCAAAATCCAAAAAAAATACTATTATTTATATGTATTAAAAATATATAACATGAATTACGTATTGGAATCTCATTCTTGTAATGTCATAGGTTAATTTGAAATAATAATCATTGATTGTTTAATAATGAGTAAAAGGTATCGAGATCTATTTTTAGCATGTAATTTGTCCACATACTATTGATATATCAAAAACAATTTATATTTATCCATTCAATAATATTCAATTCAAACTTTATACCCAATATAAAAAGTATATATATATACCAAAAATATTATAACAATGTTTTATCACGTAATACTAAAAAAATCTTAGTATAATTTCAATGAAAATTATATTATTCTTATCATATTTATCATTATATGAAAAGTAGGATATTTAGAATTTTTTTTGATATTTTAATCTCAAGAATACATTTGTAATAGATACAATGGAAATTTTAATAAAAAAGATAATGACCAACCTCAATAAATTTAAATGAATACATTTGGATCAGATTTAATAATTACAAATATAACATAAATAAATAATTTATAAAACATATATAATTAAGTATGTTTTAAAAAAATTACAGATGATTTTTAGATATTCATATAAATAAATAACTATAGTTAGTTGAAATTAACTTTCATATAAATTATCTAAAAATATTGTTTATATTTTTAAAAAAATTAACTACTTCATAATGAAAATATATGATATTTAGGAAATATTTTATATTCCCACATTCATTCAATAATATATGAAAACTATTTATGAAAATAAAATATCATATACGAAATTGTTTTACATCTAATTTAAAAACAGTAAAACATATTTTGGTATTTTTTGAATATTTAATTAAATATGAAATTCCTACATGACACATCTCTACTGGGTTCCCCCACGATTTGGGAATGGAAAGTGTGGCATTACCCTGTATCCCCACATCTATTGTACATGAGTTTTACACTAACACTTTGGGTATATATGGGATAAAAAGATAATAAATAACCATGCATATAAAATAAATTAAGGGAAACATTATACATTGAATAAAAAAATCTACAAAAAAACATTAAAAATTAATCCAAATACATGAATGTAATTTCATATAAAATGATAATGAAATGATTGATACTAAAAGTAAAATATAGTCAATAACCAAAATCTCAAACATCTCTGGAACAATCACTATGTACTAGTGTCACATAGATCAATCTATAATTTTTTTTCCACATACCTATAAGTAGTTATAATACATTGGGTTAACATACAATTATATATTCAAGGATCATCATTATAAACTCTCATGAAAATTAGAATGAAGCCTAATGATCTCAGTGAGTGAATTGATAAAACCTATTTATCACCAATCTATATAAATGTATAACCCATCCTCACATGACTTTAAGACCATTTAAAGCATAAAATCAAGAATATCCACATCATATATAAACCAATTTAATAAATTTACTCTTCTAAATATTCCCCTATATTGTATCACTTTCACTCCTATATAGATCATGTCCTATTTTTATCACTCCAACAAGTTATTGTGCACCACATGTATACATATCCAAGACAGAACATAATCTCATAATAAATTCCATGGATATCATCCCAAAACCAACTTAATAAGTAGTTAATTATCAATATTAATTTCTAAAAACCACTATAACCAATGAATCATGCATTATCCCTCAATCTACTAGATACCACAAATGTACAGTAGTGGGAAACTATAGTCACCATATGTAGAAACATGTATGTGTTATAATATTATGGTGTGACATAGTTCTTATAAATGATTTGTGTCAACATGATCAATGAAAATCTACATAATTCCATAAATTTAAAATTGAACATTCATTTCAAAATTATTCACATATATAATACTACAACCAAAGAGTGTTTTGGAGGGAGAGAGAAGTTATCCATCTGGTCCCTCACAAACCCGACTCCACGATAAAACATCATCATATATAATCATTATTTTAGCTTCTATATCAACTTTTAAGAGGAAGAATATGAATTAAGTTAATATAAACATAATTTCACACAACTACACAAAGGGTAACAACCTAACCATGGACTCAACTGTAACATTTTTCTGATAAGAAACTATAGTGAAACCAATAATTCCCCAAAATCTAAATTTCAAGTTTGAACACAATCATGAAACATAACATCCTCAATAATGTTAGTTGTGAAATATTAGTTTTAAATAAATCATAATTCACAGTAAATATATTTTTATTTTTATTTTTTATAAAATAATATCAATAGTATACATCCAACATTATAATTCACATTTTAATTTTTTATTTAAATATCATTCCCCTTATATTATTCCATTAAACTATTCTACTATTCCGTTTAATTTACAAATATCAACACCATCAAATGATTTCATTATTAATTACATCCCCATATCCATAATTCTAGTGACGCAAATAATCAACATATGCTATAAAAAACTGTGAATATATTCCTTTGTATATAGAAAAAATGTACCAAAAAGTTGAGAAATCAAAATAACCAACCAATGAACAATGATGAGATAAAATGAAGGATTCATGATTATAGAAATTATGTGTTATTGTCTACTAACTCAGTCATACCACCTTGGCATCATCCATAACATCATTATGCTCAAAACAATTCTTTCCAATATCACCAAAAGCAGCCAATGTTGTATCTATATACAATAATCCCATTACAAATCAAATTAAAACCCTGAAATAGTGACAAAAAACCATAACAAGACTCTACCATCCTATATATAAGTATAAAATTATTGAAAATCATTTATTGTACAATCAAATCGTACTGAAATTAAGAAAAAAATACTATATTAATTGAATCATATTGCAAATAAAAATATGATCCCTCTACCCAAATTAATTATAAAAAACAATTTCATTATATTCATGAAATAATTTATTAATTATCAATATAGAACCTCAACATGACACAGATAACCTGTGATGGCCCAGACCCTCATGGTCCACCTCTTTTCTAAAATATGGACCCTAATGGTGGTTTTGCGGTGTGTGCGACCGATCAGTGTGCGGCTGATCGGGGTGCGGCCAATCGGCGTTTGACCGATCGGTGTGAGACTGATCAGTGGGCTACCAATCGGCGTGCAACCGATTGGTACCCCACCGACCAATGTGATGGGATCGGTGTGTCACCAATCGGTGCCAACCGGCCTTGTCGGGATTTTCTTCTGCAGTTTCTCCCGTAACACCAATTTTACGCCTTTTTAACCATTTAGAAGTGGTTCAAGGCCATTTTAAGCCCTTAATAAATGTTTAAATTCCTAAGGGTGGGGAGACACTCAACAGACCCAGCTGTGTGTCTGCGTATCGTGCCCCTCTTTTTGTATAAAATACATTAAAATCCTATTTGTTACCACCTTTTTCGATAAGAATCATTAAATAACAATTATTCCTGTCGTGTGTAACCACCCAACTATGTGGGGAACCACGATCCATCTTCAAATCTGTTCAAATCCAAATTTCCCATAACAACAAGATCTTATCTATATATTGCACTGGAATTTCTTCTTCTTCTTCTTATTTTTGGTTGGCCTCCTTTTCTTCCCAGTACTTTTGGAGTCTTCCTTCCCGAGACAAGAGGAGCACCTATGCGGGAACCATTCTACTCATGCTTGGAGTCCCCGACGTTCTTGGCGCGTGGAAAACTTTGATCCTTGATCAACCAAGTAGAGTTTTTCCTTCGTCTCTCCTTACTGTGTATCATGCGGGGTGGGAATTCTATTGTTCCTGTGGGGATTGAAGAAAAAAAACATAATGAAGATAATGAACAGACCTTTAAATAATGAAGGGGGTGTGATCTATGTTATGATGTACTTTTATGGTGATTTGTGTTGTGAACTATATAGGATTGTGCTCACTGAAAATCATGGCCATTGGTGGTCTTTCCTTGCGTCGTAATGAACTGTTGTCTTTGGTGATGACTAAATAACTATTAATTAGAAATTGGTTAGTCACCTAAACTCAGTTGGTTTAAATGGATGTTTAGTAAAACAAGAATCCATGTGTGACCACCCCGGTTAACAAACAGAAAGAAGAACATAATAAAATATGTGCTTGAACCTGGAAGTTTCCAAATCTGTTTTGTTAGTAGGTGTGTTGTTCTTCTAGGAGACTATGGGAAGATGTGAATGGGTATGCGATCCTCTGTTGTGGCTCAATTGTTGGTTAGGAATTTGATGCTTTGTGGGCTATATCTTGAGGCTTTATTTGGTCCCAATACTTCGAGGGATATCACTGATCCCTTTTTTGTTGTGACCTTATAAGAGAACTGGGTGTGAATGCTTAAACTTCCATTTGGTTGTTTCCCTTCTCTAGCTTGTGGTTGTGCCTATTAGTTTCCCAGTAGAGTTGAATTCACCCAACTGGGATCACTTGAACATAAAAACCAGAATGGTTTGAATGGGGAATTGGTTTTGGGGATGAGTTGGGACTTTTCCACGAGTGCAGTGCTTTTCTTTAGGAATGAATAGTAACGAGGGTGTTTGTGCTTTGGTTTCGGAGCCCTGAGGTTGGAATGAGCTCTAGTTACCTATACATACATTTTATTTCATATGTTTCTTATTCACGCCCACCAATGTTGAGCACTTAGTACCGAACACCCCATTTCATGGGGAGGGTGTTTTTTCCCAACACTTATATGAGTGATTGTTTATTAGCTCCTTTTCTTCTCCCTTTACCGAATAGCAAAGACTCAAAGGGTAGGTTGTGATGGCCTGAGGTCCATTATATCCCATGATTCTTCAGGCATGGTATTTGTGGTGGTTTTCCTAGGTGTGTGCGAGAAGGTTGTTTCCAAAGAGTCTTCGGGATGAGGCCTAGGTGTCTTTGGGTGTGGCAGTAGTTGTTCTGGCCTAGGTGTTTGCGGGTGTTGTTATGTGTGGTGGTTGTGGCCCAGGTGTTTGCGGGAGGTATGGTGGTTGTGGCCCCAGTGTTTTTGGGCAGGATGAGTGGTTGTGGCCCAAGTGTGTGCGGACGGGGTGTGGCAGTGGGACTGCGGTGAGAATGGAAAGTTTGGTACAATGTGTAGTATGTCTTCAATAGCTAGTGGGAAAGTGGCACGGGGTACGAAAATATAGATGTGCTATTACTATACATTACTTGACTTGCGTTATTTTGGGAGTGTTCCTTGGTGTGTCTTTGGTGGATATTTTACCATTATAGATGTTTTGGTTCCCTTTTTCTCACAGGGAATTAGAATGCCTCTCCACTTGTGCATGAGGGCCTTTGGTTTTCCCTACTGAGTATACTTATATACTCACCCTACCTATATAAGAGTTCATTCAGGTTTCCTAGAGGACTTCAGGGATCATGTGGGACTGTACTAGCTCAGACCATGGGGCAGTTTCTGTTGTTGTTTTCCTTTTTCTTGGTACATTACCTTTGGAGTTCTTGTGGCTTGTATCTTTTACTTTTGAACATTCATATGGGAATGGTTTACTTTCTGCTTTACCTTTACTTTCAGCTTTGGTGTTTTGGGGTTTCTATCTTATCTCCCGATTCTATAAAAATAAAAACTGTAATTCCTTCCATCTTATGTGTGATTCTATACCCTTGGTTCTGGTCGCCACTCTGGGACTTATCGATGGTGGGTCTCGGGGTTCATTATCTCTCCTTAAACTTAAAGAAGGAAGGCTCTGGAAATATGCTTTCCCTTCTCCCCTTTTGGTGAAGGGGGGTCGTAATAGGATGGTATCAGAGGAGAGGTTGAGAGATAGGATGAAGTGTGGGGTTAGGCATAGTAAGGATTGAATGGGATGGTAGGGAAATAGTGTTGGGTGATCTTGGTGCATGAAATAGGCCAGGGAGGACCGGCTAGGACACGGGATTTTAGGGCCCCCCATGATCTGATGCATGGACTATGGACCTACTGAAAAACCAAGTAAGGCTACACTGATTGCAGAGTAGAGACCCTATGTGAGGTACATGCATCAAAGTGACTTGTGTTCTTTTGTTTCTAGAGAATTTTGTGGGTTTAAAATGAATAATATTCCTAAGAAGATTTACGAACAATATTATAAACTACTCGGGCCTAAGAATTCCTTGTTTACCTTGTAGCTATGGAACCAGGGAGAAGACCATGAGTAGTGCGGACGATTGTGGACCTGGAGGTTGCATTGGATGATCGACAGAGGGATGACTGAGAGGAGGACGATCTGTGGCAGAGGACGCTTCGTGCCTTTCAGCGGAAGACCATTAGGAATTATGAGGGTAGCATCTCAAATGTGGAGAGAGAGAGCTGGCTCGAGGAGCTAGTGATAGATTTCGGCTTAATTCGGGCTCCGATAGAGTACTGGGTTCTTCTGGCCGTCATCCAGATGTGTGGAGCAGTGCGTCAGTGGTGGATGCTTTATCTTGGGGAAAAGAAGGAGGCTGAGGTTCTGTGGGATGACTTCTAGAGGGAGTTCTGGGAGTAATTCCTCTCTTCCATGATGAAGGCTGAAAAGAGGCAGGAGTTGCTCTCCCTTTTGCAGGGGAGCATGTCAGTAAGAGAGTTGGGGATCAAGTTCAAGGTTCTCCTTTGCTTTTCTCTTGACCTCTTTCTAGATGAGGAGTCTCAGGAAAGACATTTGGAGGAGGCACTTTGACCTTCTCTTCAGTATGTTGTTACTCCCATCACTGTACCGCCCTACATAGAGGTCTAGAAGAAAGCTGAAGTGGTGGAAAGGATGCACATGATGGGAGGTGTATCACAAGAGAGGATCCAGTTGGGCTTGTCAAAGGGGAAGTCCGTCAGCAGTAGGCCTCCAGCATCAGGACCCTCTATGCTTCGACCAGCAGGAAGTAGGCCTTGGTACTTACAATTCTGATCCCCCGGTCCTCGCCCTTTTCTTTCGAGCCCAGAACAGAGGTTCTTCATCTGTGGAAGCCAAGGACACCTTCATAATTAGTGCTCCGACAGAGTACAATGCAGCGGGGGTGGGCAGGTTCAGCTCCCACCTCAGCCGCAATAGTTGAAGCAGGGCCAGAGGTCGTTCGAGGTACGATAAACTTGTTCAGTACTCTTGGATATTCCCTGTTCAATACAAGAGCTTATCACTCATTTGTTACACCTAGTCTGGCCCATGCCCTTGGTCAAGATGTCAAGAGACTTCCAGCACCCCTTGTGCTGAGCAAGCTAGTCGGAGGTCAGACCGATTTGTTTTACGTTTGCCGAGGGTGTAGACTAATGATAGGGTCACATCAGTCTATCGGGGATCTTTTACTGTTGCAGATACAATCATACTATGTCATCCTAGGCATTGACTGTCTGTTTTCTATATGTGCCATCATTGACTACATCCGAGGAAGGGTCGTGTTTTCAGATTTAGGCGGTCAATGTGTAAAATTCATCGGTGAGTGGGGTTGTCAGAAAAGCAGCAGACGAGAGGAGCCCCCCATTCCCTGTTGGTTGAACTATCAGTGGAGTCGATTGATGCAAAGATGGTGGAAGTCCCAGGGATTGTCCGTGAGTTTATGGAAGTCTTCCTGAAGAGGTGGTAACTCTACCCCCTCGACGTGATGTTGAGTTTGGGATAGACTTTTAGCCTGGTGCTCGTCCGATTTCGATGGCTCCCTACCGGATGAAACCTTCTGTGTTGCGGGAGTTGCGGATCCAGATTGAGAATCTAATGAAGAAGGGTTTTGTTTGGCCAATTGCGCAACCATGGGGTGCTCCTATCTTGTTTGTGAAGAAGGAAGATGGTGGTCTAAGACTATGCATAGATTAGAGGCGGCTGAATCAGGTGACGTTCAGGAATCTCTAACCTCTCCTGAGGATAGATTATATCTTCGACCAGCTGAGGGGAGTGGGTTGGTTCCCAAAGACCGATCTGTGGTCTGGATATCACAATGTGAGGGCGAATGAGGGTGATATCTCCAAGGCTACCTTCAAGTGAAGATATGGGAACTTTGAGTTTGTGGTCATTCTGTTCAGTGTGAACAACACTCCAACTGTGTTCATGGGACTCATGAACTCTGTCTTCCTGGAATACATGGATCAGATTGTAGTCATGTTTATTGCCGACATCATGATCAACTTACGATCAAAGGAGGATCACGCAGAACACCTGATAATGGTTTTAGATGTCCTCTAATGGAACTATCTCTATGGGAAATTCTCTAAGTTCATGTTCTGAATGCGAGAAGTGAATTTCCTTGGGAACTTAGTGTCTGAGCAGGGGATAGCAGTGGACCCATCGAAGGTCGAGGCGGATGTTTCGTGGGAAACACCCAAGAGTGTGACAGAATTTCATAGTTTCCTAGGTCTAGCAAGTTACTATCAGTGGTTCGTGCCCAACTTCTCCCGAGTTGCGGCACATTTGATAGCCTTGACCAAGAAGGACCAGGCTTTCGTGTCGAATGGGTAGTGCAAGGCGGCCTTCATTTATCTGAAGGGGAATTTGGTAAGTGCCCCATTGATGAGGTTACCAGAATAAGGGGCGGCGTATGAGGTGTTCTATGATGCTTCAGGGAAAGTACTCAGATGTTTGTTGATGCAGTGGCAAGGGGTGATCTTCTACGAGTCTAGGTAGCTATTTCCCCATGAGCGTAACAATGCCACCCATGATTTGTTGCTTGCGGCGATCATGTTCGCACTAAAGTTTTGGCAGTATTACCCCATCAGGGAGCACTTCGTGGTCTTCACCGATCACAAAAGCTAGAAGTATATCTTCTCCCAATGGGAACTGAACTCATGACAGCGTAGGTGGGTGAAGTTATTTTAGGAAAACAACTTCGAGATTTCCTACACCTCAAGATAGGGAAATTTTGTGGCCAATGCCTTGAGCAGTAACTCTCAAAAGGATGCGGTTCGGGAGTTGATAGATACTTGGAGGGTGATGGAGGAGTTGGCTCCCCTGCACCTAGATACAAGGATGGAAGGTGGTAGAGGTTTCCTGTATCAGATGATAATGTAATGTTATCTGTTACTCCATGTAGAGGAGTCCCAATGGGTAGACTCAGAAAGCAATGTGATGCGTGACAAGGTTAACCAAGGTGATGCTCCGGAAAGGTGGATGGTGGATGGTCAGAATCGGGTGCTTTTCTAAGAAAAGATGTTTGTTCCAGAGGCGATGTGAGAGAGAGTTCTTATATAGTTCCACAAATCACCCCTAGTAGTGCACGAGGGAATTTCCAAGATGTACCGGTGCTTGAGAGGTCAGTTCTGGTGGCCCTGGGTGAAGCGGGAAGTTGCAGAGTTTGAGGCTAGATTCCTAGAGGGTCAGCATGTGAAGGTTAAACACTGTGTTTCAGGCTGTTTCTACAGCATTTGGATGTCCCCGAGTGAAAGTGCGATGACATCTCGATGGATTTCGTCACGGTACTACCCAAGGATCGTGGAGGCTATGACACTATCTAGGTAGTGGTGGACCATTT
Organism: Viscum album; assembly: GCA_963277665.1. Classification (NCBI taxonomy): domain Eukaryota; kingdom Viridiplantae; phylum Streptophyta; class Magnoliopsida; order Santalales; family Viscaceae; genus Viscum; species Viscum album. Next base: position 830,081,004 of record OY728156.1, read on the forward strand.
AGCGAAATCAGATCACTTACTGGCAATCAAGGAGTCTGGTGTAGTGGAAGCCTTAGCATGAAGGTACGTTGATGAGGTGGTGCAGTTGCATGGAGTTATGAGATCCATAGTCTTGGATAGAGATACATGGTTTACCTCACGAATCTAGAGAGGATTTTAGTATGCTTTTGGAACCCAGCTACGTCTTGGCACTTCTTTTCATCCCCATGCCGATGGACAGACAAAGCACACCATCCAGACCTTGAAGGATATGTTGCAGGCATGTATACATGATTCTGGGGGATCATGGGTGTGACACTTGCCTCTAGTAGAGTTTTCCTACTATAATAGCTATCACTATACCATTGTCATGGCACCGTTCTAAGCTCTGTAAGGAAGGTCATGTCCCTCACCCGTATGCTGGACTGAGGTTGGGGAAACAAGTGTTCTATCCCCAGAAGTGGTGCAGAGCATGAAGGAGAAGGTTCAGATTATATGGGAGAGGATAAATGTGGCACTAGACCGACAGAAGTCATATACCGATAATAGGAGGAGACCCTTGGAGTTTGAGTTTGGGGACCACGTGTTCTTGAAGGTCACCCCTTGGCATGGACAACAGATGTTCGGTAGGGGGAGTATGCTTTCTCCCAGATTCATTGGACCCTTCAAAGTATTCTGGCGGGTCGTAGAAGTGTCTTATCAGCTAGATCTACCAGCACCGCTACTAAGGATACATGACGTCTTATATGTGTCCCAACTCAGACAATATCTGCACAAAGAATCATACGTCCTCGACTGGGGAAAGCTGGATATCGAGGATGACATGACCTATGTTGAAAGACCAGTGAGGATCAAGGATCGTGAGGAGAAGGTTCTTCTAGGATGAACCATCCCTTTGGTTCGTGTGTTGTGGAGCCATGGCAGGCTCAAGGAGAGTACCTGGGAACAGGAGACGCAGATGCGTGCCCAATACCCAGAGCTGTTTTTAGATTTTGTTTTGTTTTGTTCTATGCTTGTTGTGATGTAGTGCTGACCATGTTAGTTTATGAGGTGTCTTGTTTCCCTACCTGACGAGTTTTGTAAAATTTCCTAACTTTGGAGAAGGGAGGACCCAATCCCTTATAAAGACGCATTAAGGTGGATGTGGTTAAGCCCGTGCGGGTGAGTCAGGGTATCCCAAAGCAGATAGTATCTTAACACAGAGGAAGGAACTCCTTAATCCACATGACTGGACATTTGAACATTGGGTGTTTCTTGGTCACTTGAGGGATAGGTGTTTCTAGATGTCCATGAGGTTCACTCCTGAGAGGTAACTTTCGAGATGGTTATTTGGACCCCCTTTTATCTTCTGTATTGGTTTAAATTCTCGAGGATGAGAATAGTTTGAGAGGTGTCTAATGTGATGTCCCAGAGCCTCATGGTCCATCCCTTTTCCAAAATCTGGATCCTAAGGGTGGAATCACTATGTGGGAAACCGATCGGCGTGCGACTGATCGGTGTGCACCCGATAGACATTCTACTGATCAGTGCACGACCGATCGGATTGCGACCGATTGGTGTGCGACTGATCGGCAGGCGACTGATCGGTGGGAGGACGATTGGTGTGCAGCAGATCGGTGGGTGACCAATTGGCGTGTGATTGATCAGTGGGCAACCGATCAGTGTACGACCGATCAATGGGCGACCAACTAGTTCCCCATCAACCGGAGTGACGCGATCGGTGCCACTCGACCTTATTGGGTTTTTCTTCTGCAGTTTCTCCCATAACACAACTTTTAGGCCTTTTAATCCTTTTGGAAGTGGTTCAAGGACGTTTTTAATCCCTTAATCAATGTTTAAATTCCTAAGGGTGGGGCGACCATCAACAAGCCCAGCTGTGTGTCCGCGTATCATGCCCCTCCGTTTATATAAAATCCATTAAAATCACAGTTTTTACCACCTTTTTCCTACAAGAATCATTAAATAACAATTAATCTCATCGTGTGTAACCACCCAACCGCGCTGGGAACCATGGTTCGACATTAGATCCATTCAAATCCTTATATCCCAAAATAACAGAATCATATCTATATATCGCACGAGAATTTCTTCTTCTTCTTCTTCCTTTTGGCCGACCTTCTTTTCTTCCCAGTCCGTTTGGAGTCTCCCTTCCCGAGACAAGAGGAGCGCCTGTTCCGGAACCTTTCTACTCACCCTTGGAGTCCCTGATGTTCTTGGAACATGGAAAAATTCGATCCTTGATCAACCAATTTGGATTTCATCCTTCGTCTCTCCTTACTGTGTATCATGCGAGGTAGGTATGCTACTGTTCCTGTGAGGATTGATGAAACAAAACATAATGAAGATAATGAACAGAACATTAAATAAAAAAGGGGATGTGATCGATGTTCTACTGTACTATTATGTGGATATGTGTTGTAAATAGTATGGGATTTTGGTCACCTAAAATTATCGCCATTGGTGCTCTTTCCTTGAATGCTAATGAACCCTTGTCTATGGTGATGACTAAATAATTGTAACATGGAAATTGGTTAGTCACTTAAACTCAGTTAGTTTAAATGGATGTTCAGTAAAAAAAGAATCCTTGTGTGACCACCCTATTTAACAAATAGAAAGAAGAACCTAATGAATGATGTTCTTGAACCTGGAAGTTTCCCACTCTATTTTGGCAGTAGACATGTTGTTCTGCTAGGTGCCTATGAGATGATGTGAATGGGGAAGGGATCCTATGTTGTGTCACAATTATAGGTTGTGAATTTGAAGATGTGTGGGATATACCTCGAGGCTTGCATTCATTCTAATACTTCATGGGACCTCACTGATTCGGTTGTTGTTGGGACCATAAAAGAGAATCAGGTGTGAATACTTAAATTTTCATTTGGCTATTTCCCTTATCTCGATTGTGGTTGTGCCTGTTTGTTTCCAAATAGTGTAGAATTTACCCAAATGGGATCACTTGAACATGAAAACAAGAATGGTTTGAATGGGTAATTGGTTTTGGGGATGACTTGTGACTTTTCTATGAGTGATGTCCTTTTCTTTATGAATGAATAGTAACGAGGGTGTTTGTGAAAAGGTTTTCGAGCCCCTAGGTTGGGATGAGTTCCTGTTACCTATACATATATTGTATTTCTATGTTTCTTTTTCGAGACACACCCATGTTGATCACTTAGTTCGGAACACCCCATTTCTTGGGGAGGGTGTTTTTTCCAACACTTCTATGAGTGGATAGTTATTAGCTCCTTTTCTTCTCCCTTTCTCCAATAGCCCAAGACTCTTAGGGTAGGCTGTGATGGCCTGAGGTCCATTATGGCATAAGATTTTTTTGGTAGGGTAGTTGTAGTGTATGGCCAAAATTTTTGTGGGCAGGTTATTTCCCAAGAGTCTTTGGAATGAGGCCCAGGTGTCTTTGGGCATGGAAGTAGTAGTTCTGGACCAGGTGTTTGCGGGTGTGGTTATGCATGATGGTTGTGCCCCAGGTGTTTGTGGGTGGGATGGTGGTTGATGCCCAGGTTTTTGCGTGAAGGATGCGAGGTTGAGGCCTAGGTGTGTGCGGGTGGGGTGTGGTAGTGGGACTGCGGTGAGAATGGAAGGATTGGTACGATGCATAGGGTGTCTTCAATAACCAGTGGGAAAGTGGCGCGGGGTACCCAAATATCAATGTTATATTACTATATATTACTCGACTTGCATTATTTGTGGACTATGCCTTGGTGAGGCTTGGTTGGATAGTTTACCATTATATATGTTTTAGTTCTATTTTTCTCGCCGGGAATTAGAATACCTCTCCACTAGTGCACGAGGGCCTTTTGTTTTCCCTACTGAGTATACATATATGCTCACCGTACGTATAGAAAACTACTTTCATCTTTCCAGGAGGACTTCAGGGATCATGTGGGACCGTACTAGCTCAGACCTTGGGGCAGTTGTTGTTGTCATTTTCCTTTTTCTTGGTACTTTACCTTTGGAGTTGTTCTGGCTTGTATCTTTTAAATTTGAACATTCATATGGGAATGGTTTACTTTCGGCTTTACCTTTACTTTCATCTTTGGTGTTGTTGGGGTTTCTATCTTATCTCCGGATCCTATTAAAAAAAGGTCAATTCCTTCCATCTTGTGTGAGATTCTATACCCTTGGTGTTGGTTGCCACTCTGGGTCCTATCGAAGGCGGGTATTGGGGGTCATTATATCTACTTCAACTTAAAGAAGGAAGAGTCTAGCAATCTACTGCCCCTTCTCTCTTTTTGGTGAAGGCGTGTTGTGAAATAATAGATAACACACCATTTAAAAATATAAACAACAAAAAATTCTATTCCACAATATTAATATTTCATTCTATTCAAGAAAAAACATTTTTCAATTTACATTCAACTATTATTAGTTATTATATCATTAATATATTTGTATGGTTTTTATGTTTGAAGTTTATAAGTCGAACGAAAAACTATAACAAGAGAAATAATTAGAAAGCAACATATATAGATATTGAAGAGGAAACCTCAAAACATAGTAAATCACCTATGATTACATTATCAAAATTCCATCTATTTTTTATTATATATATTGTATCAAATGAGTTTTACTACACTATATTATAAATGAGTCTAATGATTGATATATATTCATACAATCATAAAATAGATAATAAATGACTCCCAAAATTTGAAATGAAGATCATCATTCTCCAATTAAGAATATATTATATAAGATTTATCACCAACAAAATCGATGAAACTGACCTCATAACCAATTAACTATAAAAAATTGTCAATCTATGGTCTAAAATGTACCTGAAAATGGGGACGTCCTCACAAAAAAACCATTTTAGGGAAGGTGATCATAGAATATGAATAAAATAGTAAAAGAAAATGTATATTTAAACATGATAATTTAAGGAAATGATTAATGGTGTTTAAAATATCAAAGTGATTGGCTAGAATGTGGTGATAAGGATTTCATTTTCTTATAGTATGAATATAGTGATAATAAATCAAACCTATGATCTCATAGTTCCCTACTTATTTAAGTATAATAATTATCATCCACCACTTAAGAATGACTCATCCTACACTCATGGTTCCTACAGTCAAAGGGATATATTATTTTTAACATAATGAAATATTAATATTTTATTACCATCAAATATTTAAATGATATTTATATCTTTCTCAAGACACTACACCATTCTTAGTAGAAACCATTATATACATAGATAAAATTAAAAAAACTATTTATGAACAATAAAAATAGTTTTTTAGTTAGGTCTAATGAGTATTATTACACATATTGTAAAATAATTTAAAAATTAAAATAGCTGAATCTTTTATTAATAATGTAATTTCATTTGTATATATTAAATACCTAATATGTTCTATTTAATCATAGAATTGTATTTTTTTAAAAAAATTACATTTCTATGATGATTTTTCATTAAAAGTATATTTAATATTACTTGAATTTAAAATATATTAATATGATTAATTGGTTAACTTTAATTATTAAAAAACTCATATAATATTCAGTATAATTTTTTTCAAAAGACTCATTATCTGTAGAAAAATTGGTTTTCATTATATTTTCCAATTTTAATTAAATAAAAAATATCTAAATATTAGAATTTAAATATGAAAAAGAATCATTAATTATCTATTTTTCATTTCCATATTAACATAATATTAATTTTATAGATGTATAAAAAATGATTGATTTTATATTAAAAAGCGCAATATATAATTCTTTCAAATACAATGATAACATGACATTTTTAGTATGGTATTACGTTATTCAAAATTTGAGGACACTTTTTGAATAGAAAATATTTTTTTATAAGTTACCTTATAAATATTAAAATATTTATTTTAGTTTAAAATATTATATATGGTATTCTTAAACATAACTATTATATTTACAAAAAAATGTGTTTTTGAATACATTATATATTTATTATGTAAGCATTAATGTTTATCACTTTTAAAAATTTAACCAAAATAACCAGGTGTAAAATATTTTTTATATTAGGTCCATATTATTTAATAAGAACCTTTTAATATTTATTCATAATGGATAAATTACTTAGTTTAAAACCTGTTACTATTGTAAGATAAAAATAATGTTTAATGGTTTTACCTAGTGAAAAGGATAAAAATATAAAAATCATGTGTGATAATGGGTAATTAAGGCCTTTCCTAACAAAAGATCATCATTAATCAAGAATTTATCAATTTTGGAACCACCATCCTTGCCGTGACCATTGATTATTAAAATGAAATGTTTATTTATATAAATAACAAACCATCTCATATATAAATGTTTCCTCTCACCACCCCTTCAGTAGAAAAAATAAAATCCAGTTTCCTCTAGAAAATTGAAATCCTAATACAATTATAATACTAAAACTATAGATTCAAGTATATAAGTTCTATCGTAATCCGTCCTTTTTTTGGGAATAATACAAGGAAAAATTAAGGTTCTCAAATCAAGTAATAAGTTTCCTTTAATATCATCAATTTTAATCATGAAATTAATGATATAAATTTAAAATAACTAAATGATGGAATAAAAAATATACATATAATAAATTTTATTATAATAATTGAATAATAATTAACTTGATCTCTCCTATTTCATTTAGAAAAAGAGGAACATTATTTGTATATGTGTGGAAAACCGACTCCATGAGGAAACATTTTTGTTTCCCATCACCACATTTAATGAATGGTAATGAATGGGTTTTATGCATAATTATAAATATTTTGTTATGAATATGGGTTTTTAGTAAACAATTTTTGTCATATTAAGGATATGATCAGTAATTGAACATCATTTATTTAATGGTGATAAACAATAATTCTATGAGTAAATCATTTCAATTAATATTACATAATGTTTTCATATCAATTTCTTATTATTAATCATATTTTAAAATTTTGGATATCATAATAATAAAAACTAAATATTATAATTATTCAACCAATATAATGATATTAAATATAAATCTCCATAATGATCCAATAATCATGGTATGTTCATGATTGATATTTTTAACAATGTTATTGAAAATGCTAGAATATTTTTTTCATGGATGAATATGGGAAACAATTTAATATTTTAAAATGGTAGATATTTTTATATACATATTTTTTGTTATGTATTAGTAAAATTAATTTTAAACTCATTAGTTATGAATATAACATTAGTTCATTAAAAATAATTATTACAAGATCATTGTTAAATTCACCTATATGGATATTAACCAAATGATAAATAGATAGAAATTATAAGTTTAAAATACAATTTAACATATATTAATCTACCTTCAATAATATTAGTATTATGAAAACTAAAAAAATAATGAATATCATCACATTTTTAAGAAACAATGTCAAAAGAATCATGGAAAAGAATACATGACATTGAAAATAAGTAATGAATATCAAGAATAAATATAGTGAATTACAATATATGAAGAATTAAAATGGGAGTTTTTTATGTTCTAAAACAATTAATTAATAGATCTATGTATTTTATGCATGAGGTTATAGGGTGTTCACTAATGCTAATATTATAAGTATAGGATTTACTAGTTGAATTTCTGATTCTTTTGGGCGTATTATATTTTGTTCACTATTTTTTCCTACTATAGTGTATTTACTAACCATGGATGAAATTTTATAAAACATTTTTTAATTAAATATGTATACTAATAAAGATTATAGTCTCTTATAAAAATTTCCACTTATTCACTTTTTACACATTATGTAACAATTTTCTAGTAACTGAACATTGCATTTATTTCTTAAGGGCATTCTCTTAAAATTATTTCTTATAAGTTGGGTAAAATATAACCTCCAATGGATTATATATTATTCACTCATTTTATTTTTGGGATTTAATTTTTTACAAAATAAATACATGCCATTGATTTCATGCCACATGATGTATCTTATTGATAATAGACCATGATAATTAAATTCTAGATTCTTTGAGTAATAATGATTTATCTTGAACAATATTATTTCATTCATAGGTTATCTGAACATAATAATTTATTATATTGTTTTCAAAAATCCTTTTTGGAAAATAATTTGTTTATATAAAGAATAATTTTTTATTCTTTTCAAAATTTTAATTTTAACAGATATAATTTTCAAAGTATTTAAAATTTTCTTCTCTATTAATTTTAAAATAATTTATTTTTCTCTATAAATATCTTTTACTAAAATTGATGTCATTTTCTTCGACCCATTATAATATATTCTCTATAATCAAACATTTATCATAAAAATGACATCATTTTATCCAATGATACATTTTTATGTGATATGTATGTTAATATCATTCGTTAATGTTAAAAATATTTTCTAAAATAACAATTATGTTTTCAAAAGAAATTAGTTTCTTATTTTTTAATATTTTAAAAATATTATTTATGTTACATTTTTTATATTCAAAAAAATATTTTTATTCATATTTTTTCGATTGAAATATCCGTATCTAACTATTCAATTTATGTCCCCTTCATTCCCAATATTGTATGCTGAATTCATTTAAAATGTGGTTTTTCATCAATGCCAACATCATTACAAGTTTCAATTGAAATGATGGTAATATATTCTACTTCAACCATCAACCATATTTTAAAACATGTTTGATGAAACATATATTTCAACTAAAATAATGATCCCTCACATTTATTGTCTCTCCTATCCATCCCTTGAATATAGTCATGTATATAATCCAACTACTTTCCACTTGGAACACACTATATTTGCATCCATTGATTAAAGTGTGTTTGAAAAAATTCCAAAACATTTATTTATTGTCGAAATAATGAATATACATATAATTTCTATATTGATTTGAATGTTGGTTGATAAATTGTGAAATTTTGTTTTTGTATTTTTTACACATTAAATCAACTTATAAATGCATTTTAAATAAAACAGTGATCGATGAGGCCCGATATTATAAAGCTCCTCAACACGTCAATATTTATGATGAAAAAATATTATTTATTTACCTTCCAACTTAATTTTGAATTATACATTCACTATTATATTAAAGATAATAATTTTATCTACGATATGGTCCTCAGGTAATGAATTATTTATTGATTGAAAACATGTTATTGTGATCATGATGTATTGAATTAGGAATTTCAATCTCAATGAATTCAGTTTTTTTTCATTTAATCTATTTATCATCTTTAATTTATAGGGATATATTATTCTCTCTATTTTAGTATATTATCTCATTATGATGATTACATATTTCTTCCATATTATTTATGAAATGATTGACATTAATGTATGATTTTATTTTTTGATTGTTAGATCTCCACCCTTTATATGTTTCAATTTTCCTATGTTATAAAGAAAAATTTCATATATAATAGTTCTGATTGTATTTTTGGGTTGATAATTTATGTTATATTTTGAAAACATATTATTTAATAACCATTTATTAGTATTATAGGGGAATAAAATAAAATAAATTTTATTTATTATGTAATTATGTGTCCCATGACTCTTATGAACTAAAATGAAAAATATATTTTAGATGTAAGATATTTAGTAATAATTATATATTCTTGATTAAGGATGTTTATTTCAATTATTTTAAAGTTGTTATCTTAGATATTACAAAAAGTATGTATTCATTGCACTGAGATTGGGAGTGCACATATATGGCACTATATTTGGTTTCATAGTAGGGTTTAGATTATATTACTAGTTATGATATTAGTTTATAATGGTTTACCATACTATAATTAATGATTGATAATTATTTCCAGTGTTTGGGTAAGATTTTAGGTTACATTAAGTAATATTAAATATTTATTGGAATTATGATGTTTATTCATAAGTAAAAATCACGTTGACATTCCTATGAATATGAAAACATCATTAAATATATTAAATCATTTTGTATGTAATTTTTTATTCAATGATACCTATTTCTAGATACATCAAGTTTATGTAGTCTTTGGAATAGTTTTACATATGAGTAGTAACATTGAAAATGAATAATTTTTTGTTAACTTCGTCATCACATAGTGAATGAAAAGCGGTTAAATGTGACACATATTTTTAAAATCATGGAGTAGATTCATTGGTTTGCAATATTCTATTTACAAAAAGCTTTAATTATTGATTCCCAAGTAAATTTGTGGGATTTGGTTAATATATATGGGAAACATATCTTTATGTAATATTGGTTGATTCAAGAATGATATAGGTAGAATTAAGAGTGATATATCAGATAAAAATAAAATATTATTAACCATGATATTGTAATAAAATATGACATATTGTGGAAACAATTTCACATAACTATTAATGATAATAATTTTATAAATATAATTTTTCATCACTCAGCGTAACACCTTTTTTTAATTGAAGGAAAAAAAGAAACAATCCTGGGTGGAGAAAAAATGTGAAAAGTACCTAAATGAACAACCCACATGAGTGGGGGATAGAATGTGAATAATTATGATCATACAAAACTATATACCATAAAATATGCTAAAAATGTTGATCATAGTAAATTTCTCAGGCACTCCAAAAAAAGGTTGGTGTATCATTGATGATTATGTGATAATTAAATATAATTAAATAAAATAAAATTCCCTATATGTCATTAATGGATAATGAATGATGATATCAATTTTTGTAAAATGACTGATAAATTCAATAATAATGGGGATAAGTACAATCTTACATGTAGATATATGAAGAATAGAAAAGCTAAGAAAAATACAATGCTTCAATTGAATGGTTGTTGGGAATTACACATCATAATGTTCCAATACATGTTCCAATAATGTGATTGGTTGCCAAATCTTTTTTGAAAAATCAAATCATATGTAACAAGTAATATTATAGAGAACATTGATTTTTTATTCTAGATTCTTTGATTTCATATGCCTTTATATTTTTACCATCTATCATAAATTGAGTTGAAAATAAAAATACCTTGTGGTATGATTATTATTATGTAATATTCAAATTTTGTAGGATTTTATTCTTTATAGACATATCTATTCTACCCAATTAAGAATTACTTTTTAAATCAATAATTAGTTAGTTCATTTTAGAATGGACTTGTAACAATTTTAATATAGATTAATTTATCTCTATATTGTAAATAAAATAACTATCATTAAGTTTTATATTAATTAATAATTACATAATGAAATTACACTACTATTTAGAGAACAATTTCATGGATATAATTAACTTGGGAGGAGTGGGGTAGATTTAACACTACCATATTTTATTATATTATTACCATTATTGATGTTAATGTTTTTGATAGATTTCTCAAAATAAAACACTGAGCATAAATTAAACACTAATATATTCGGATTAAATATATTTATTTCTATATTAATGTTAAACCCTTGTCATTGAATTAAAAGATAAGAAAAATACTAACTATATTATGAAATTTTAATATATAAAACGAATTAATACTTTTAATATGTATGATTTTCAATTATTATTATTAAAATGAATAAAAATATCATTTTGTGATTTAAATTTGGTTTTATAAATAAATATTTTTCATATATGTGGTGTCATTCAATCATTAGAAACTTCTAATTAATGGATTTTAATATATATTTTTATAAAATATTTAGGTAATGATAACTGCTAAATTATTCTAAATAATAGGAATTATATATTGTGTATGAAAGAGTCCTTTTCTCTGTAAAAAATTATTTCATCATATTTTATAATTTATTTAAAAATAAATATCTAAATTTTAAATTTTAATATGAAAAATAATAATTTTTTGGACTTATAAAAGAAATATTTTCTAAAAAATATTTATTTTTATTATTTCAAATTGATTTATTTTAAGAAAAATAAAGAAATATACAAATTTTATGAATACCATGATTTGTTGACATTACAATAATGTATGTGTGGCATAGAAACTTTTCCAAAATTATCCAAAAAAATTGTCTTTTTTTATCAGAAATTATAACATTAAAAATATTAACTATACAATAAATACATATATATGGTATTGTAGTACAATGTCATATTTTTTAAAATAATTTTTTTTACATTATGAATTTGTTATTATAAATTCATCTTCTATCACTTATTTAAATTGAATAAAATAATATTGATTTCATATATAGAATCACTAGGGCCAAATTATATAGTAAGAAACACATTATTTTTATGAATGAATAATAAATTACATTGGTGGAAACTAGTTACCCTGGAAAGAGTATATTGTAGTTAATGGGGTTAAACATAGAAGAAATGGATAAAACAATTTAGAGAAAATTTTGATAATATTTTTTTGATACCATTTTAATAAAATTTATCTTCTGTGATTAATTATTTCAAAAAATATCTACAAACCATGAGAGTGAATTCCATTTTCTAAAAATTTGTTAGTAATTAATAATAATACATCACTTATTACATAAAAAATGGGTCTCTTATAACACTTCAAATTCTGTTTCATCTTGAAGTATTATGATTTTTATATTCCATATAACATTCTTCTACCTCCCTATGAATATTATCACTACATATTAGACTATTATCACAATTTCCATAGAATTCACCATGGAAAACAAAATGTTTTACCATTTACTTATTTACATTAGATCATACCTTTATAATTATAATTACAAAATAATTATATAATGAGATATGTATTTGTTATATACAAAATTTAATTACTATAATCGAAAAAAAATTTAATTATATCTTAAAAAACCAGGAAATCGAATCTATTTTAATGAAACACTTATTTCCATTATTTTTATTCTTGATTTTGTATTCAACTTTGCCTAGGTTTAGCTTATAGACTTTATGTTTTTCGGATTATGTTTTAAATTGTTTTTTCAACTCACTATCCAAATATGATTTTAATTTATTTTTTTCTAATCAAAGGTGTTATAGGGGTCTAAAATGACGAAGGTAAATTTCATAACTGAACCATGACCAGGCCATCATTTTTGATAATTCAAGACACGATATATAATTAAATGGAAAGAGTCAAAATAGTTTATTTTAATCTATTTAGAGGGTAAAATGGTTGAGAAATTTATTATGAGCTATAGTAAATTCCATTTCAGCCGCGGTGAATTCATGAACAGTCACATCGATATCTCAACCACGGTGTGTGTAGTTCATATTTATGAAATTTCAAGAAAGTTCAATTAATTTTTCATCATATATTAACTTTAAATAATTTTTATGAAACATGTGGTTAAAATACAGGAATTTTATTTCAATAATAATTTTATCTACAACTTTTTAATCGAATCTACAACCAATATTAGTAGATTCTTATCTCTCAAAATATTTTGACTGATTTTTTTTGGGGGGGGGGGGTTGTTCATTGTTTGATTTTTATATTTGATCAAGAAAATTTCTTCTATGTTTATATTTGTAATAAATATTAATTGATTGACTTAGATCACCCTTTCAGCTAAATTTTATAGTGTTCTACATTTCTCTGATTTGGTGTAGGTTCTTGATGAGTCCTCTTGAGTATATAACTTTCAATTTTTCCACCTTGATCGATCATGAAATAATATTTTTGTGGATAGGTTAATTATTCCATGTATTATTTAGTGAGTAGTTTTTCATATTTATGAATAAAGAAAGTTCTTTATAGTTAATCATGTCCTTATAGGTTGGTGTAATTCATAAAAACCATTTCCATTATTGATTTTTGGTGACATTCTTTATCATTTGTGGAATTATTTGGCATTAGTTTCATTCTACTTTTAGCCATATCTTTTTTCAATATCCAAGAGAGTGAGCTTATTCATACATCATCTAGGAAGTAATTCATGAATATTAATCTACAAATATTAGGTAATATTTTAGTATCCCAATTTTTTTATCCTAATTGTTCACCTTACTTCATAACCCAATACTAATTTGTCCCGAACAAATTATAGGATTTCATGAAATGTGATTTTGTTTTGATTTGTGTTTGAATGTTGTTTAAGAGATGACACCATTAATGAACCATGATTCCAACACTGGAAAAATTGTGGTAAGTGGTTTTTTTCCATGTATATTCCATATATATGATTTTTTTTCCTGATATGGTGATGTGAATTTATGTGCTCAAAAATATTTTGGAATTTTTCATATTGGTTCTTGTTTTATATTTTGATCACAGTAATGGTATAATATGTGTTTTGTGATACAATACCACTATTTCCTTATGATATATTGTAGAATATCCCATACTGTAGTAATTTTATTCATTGTTACGATGTGATAGGTAGAACTATCATGCAACCATATACTTCAAGTGGGAGTGTGTTTAGACAATGAAATTTAAATGGGGATAAAACAAATATAGGTGATCAGGCATGATGTACATGGGTGTCATGACCTAGAGTAATGATGGTTATTTTTTATAAGGTGCATGAGATGATGATGTGGCATGATGGCCAATGTGATCAAACCCATATGACAATAGTGTGGAAGAATGTCACATTTTACATGACTTGAGAGATAATTATATAATATTATTTCCTACTATGGTTTGACCTAGTGTCATAGGGAATGTGTTGACGTTATTAATATTTGAGGCATGATCTTTTTGTCATGACAGTACCATGACGACTTCAATGTTTTCTATCATGCATCCGGTACAGGTATAATCAACGCTCATGGAGGATTATATTGAATATAGATTATATATATGGTTTTTTCCATATGTATTTATTAAATAATTTTCATTAATTTAACTCTTATTCATAGGGACTTATTTTATGTATGCGTTGGTGTTGTCCTACTATGTTTTATTACTCACACTATTCTTGGGAATACCAATGCATGCGTAGAATACCTGTATAATGATCTCATAAAGTTATAAGGGCACATGGTAGACTACTGAGATGTCTAACATATAGTTTGAGAATTTCCAGGATATACTTTAGGCAATAACATAGTTTTATTTATTATTTTCTCTCTCACAATATTCTTCATTTTTTAATTCCAATATGGGATTCTTGTTTAAATATCTCTAATATAGTATTGAATTTACGTAGTTTTCACATGAGAACACTGATTATATTGTTTATATTATCATTTTTATATTTATATTTTATATAAATAACATTATACAAATGGTATCGTTGTAATCCACCAATGATTTATAAGAAAATTTAATATTTAATGCACGAAACACTTAGTCTCTAAAAAACACCACATTGTTATAACCTATCCAATAAACATAAATTTCCATCTTTGTAATTTGAATTTTTAGAAAACTAACTTACATATTGTGTTCTGTATGATATTTAGGGTCTTATAGGACCAACTTAAATTATTGGAAAATAGTAACTTGACCCTTATGAATTGTAATGTACCCTTATGAATAGTAATATAATTCTAATGAATAATAACTTCTCCCATAAGATTACAAATAACATTTTGACACCATAAAAATTAAATGAAGTATTTTAAAAATTAATTGTTACATGTTGGTATTTTGTGGGTGATAAATATTTAGCAACAATTTTAAATAAAAATTTGATATAAAATAAAAATAATATAATTTATTCCTAAATAAATATTTTTTTCCTCCAATTTAAGACAATTTAAAAAAACCATAGTTAACTTCCCATGGTATTATAAAATTAGTTTTTATTTTAGAAATAGTATTTTTTGAGTAAATGATGATTTTATTGATAATTTAATTTTCACATATAATGATTTTTTTTAAAAATGGATTCTATTATTGAATTCTATATATCATAAAATGGTTAGGGTGAATTATTTATTATTTTTTAGGATACTATAATAGTTTTTAAATTATAAAATATGATAATTTATGATAAATACTAAATAAATTATTTTTTCAGTCTTTTATGATGTAGTGATGATGTAAGCACACTTTGTTTGAACTCACATTCACTTATTAGTTTTTTTGAGTCACAACAATAAAGACAATTAAATATTTTGAGCAGAAAAATAAAATAATGATTAAAATATTGGGAAATATGTAATGACTGAAAAATCGATAATGAAAATTCCCCTTGGTCTATTTAAATGTCTTTTTATTATTATGTAAAACGTATTCACTTATTTGGTTTTATTTTTTGGATTTTAACAAACCATTATGAGTTGTGACTCTTTCTAATATAGCCGTTGAATAGTGATCACTTGATTAGTATTAATATAGGGCTTTAACAAATCCAAATTAATCAGACAAAGGTAGTGATGTCCTCATCTAATAGACTTGCCTTGTATGAAGACCATTTTTGGAACTTAGAAAGGAGGTGGCGTCATTGGGCTGATCACTTGACAAAGTCCAAGACAAGGTTTAATACATTATGTTTGAGCAGAACTGCTTATGGGAGAAGTGGAAGTTGATAAAGATTATCACTTGATCGATGTTGTCCAAGAAACCCCAAGAGTTTGTCACCGTTGTGCACCTTACCCTATGGTCTTAAGCGGGTGATTTAAGGGGTTATGTAACAAGACCCTAGAACAATAATTATGTACATTATTTTTTTAAATAATAAATAATAAACTTTCATTTAATTATTGTTACATTGTAAATAGTTTTTAAAGAACAACTAGATTTTTTTAAGTTAATGATCAAATAAGGAATACATATAGATAAATTAATAGATTTTTGAATTTTATGATATTTTAATAAAATATTATTATCATTAAATTTCATTTTATTATGTATAAATGATTGTATAATTTTTATGAATACAATTATAATTTTTATTAAATTTTGGAAGCTATTTTTATTAAAACAATTGAATTTTCGATAAATGTAGATTTTTATTTTAAAAGTAAATATTCACATAATTAGATATTTATGTGGATAATATATATATTTTTTAAGGAATCAGGATGTTGAAATTATCCAATGGTGAATTATTAAAAATTTCTTGAGATAGTCTAACTATTTGGTAAAAATTAAATGACGTTTAAATATAAATTATGTTTTATGACAGCATAAAACCCCAATAGTGATGGAATAAAATACTATAACTATTATTTTCAGCCAATATATGTTTTAACATTAAAAGAAGGTGATTTTAGGTTTATTTTATTTACTTAACAAATCTGTAGTTGTCCCTCTAAGACATATAAAACATTTTGTCTTTTTAAATTATTTTCCTTTAGAGTGTGACTCACCTTCACATAAGCAACCCTGTTATTTTAAGATGCTAGGCCATTGGAATAAAAAAATATTTTATTCCACTCACATTTCTAAAAATTCATGGTAAAAAACCATGCGCCATTTTGTGGTTTTGATTAGTTTAATGTGTGGTGTCCCAAATCTAAATAATAAATAATTCCCTCCCCTTTCCAATATAAACACACCCACACTCAAACTTCATATTCCCTCATAGACATTTTAGTTAATAAAACCTCTTCCATCCTTTCTCTATAATCCTTCTACGGCGCCCCAAGCCCCCAATAAGTCTCTCCGAAGCCTCTCCCAATCCTGTGGATGCGCACTTTCACGTAAGGGATTCTCACTTTCCTAATTTATCTTCAAGATTCCTTATATTTTTACGCCCTTTTAGTTTAAAATAAAAATGTTGGGGGTTTGATTTTTCACCTCCCCTTATTTCCCTCTTCATGTTTTAATAATGAGAGATCCCATTTCTCTCTCATTAATGGCTCCCATGTACACCTTTTACAATGATGTATTTCTGTAATGATTTTCTCTCTCCTCATTTACATTCGAGAAATTGTTTTTTATTAAGTATCTAAATTCAATTATATTTTTTTGGGACATGTATATATATGACCCCAAATAATTATGTCACATCATTATGCTGCTGAAATTTCACCTCGTTTTTTGTATCCAATTTCATCATTTAGTTAATACCTTACCCATGTTTCTATCAAGTTCTGTATCATGATACTCCATGTTCTTTGAGTGTTGACTCATGCTAATTCAAGTGCAACGAGGTTTTACTTTTAAATACCCAGACTATCATTAATGGAAATCCCTTTTTTCAAATTAAATTCCTATTTATGTAATATGTATATATAAAATTTCAACTTCTTTGTTATTATGATAATAATTTTTACTGTTACTAATATAGTGTTTGAACAGTGATTCAATGATTAGTAAAAATATAGGGCTTTCAAAAATAGAATTTACTCAGACAATGGAAGAGATGGCCTTATCTACTAGATGTGACCCTTATGAATCCCATTTGTCAGATCTTGGAAAGGAGGTGGCATCTTTGGGGTTTTCTCTTGACCAATCCCAAGTTGATCTTGAATATGTTAAGCTCGAGGTGGACCGCCTACAAGAGATATTGATGTTGACAGAGATTACCACCCAAGCAATGTTATCCAAGACACCCAAAGAGTCTTTCACCATCGCAAACCTTAATCTTTGGTCTTATGCAGGTGTTATAATGGGTAACGTAACAAGACCATAACACTATGGTTATGTACATAATTTTGTATATAATAATGAATATACTTTCATTTTATTATTATTGCGTTGTAAATAGTTTTTAAATCACAAATAGTGTTTTTAGATAATATTCAACTAAGAAATCTATTTTGATGAATTAATGGATTTTTGATTTAAATAATAAATTATTAAAATATTATTATTATTATTTAATTAATTTTTTATTAAATATAAATGATCGTATAATTTTATGAATGAAATCGTAATTTTTATAAAGGTTTGAATGCCATTTTTTTCAAAACCCGTGAGTTTTCGATAATTAGAAGAGTTTATTTTACGAATAAAAATTAACATATTTAAAAAATTATTTAGATTATATAAATATAATTTCAGGAATCCGGACGTCGAAATCATCTAACGGATAATTTTTCATAATTTTCTGAGATAGTCAAATTTTTGGGTAAAAATTAAATAATGTTTAATTATATAATGTGTTTTATGCCATGATAATGACCCAATAGTGATGTAATAAAATACTATAAGATTTATTTTCAAGCAATAAATTTTTTAACATTAAAAAATGTGATTTTGGTTTTGTTTTACTTATTTTACAAAGCATTAATGGACCCTTCAAGACTTATTAAACATCTTGTCTTTTTAAAAGGTTTTCCTTGAGAGTGTGACTCACCTCCACATAAACAACCACATTATTTTAAGATGTTCGGACTTTTTCCTCGTAAAATATTGTTTTCCACTACCCCATTCAAAAAACCATGGGAAAAATCCATGGTATGGTTTTTTTTTGGATTAGTTTAATATGAGGTGTCCAAAACAAAAATAATAAACAATTCCCTCTCCTTTCCAATATAACCCCAACCAATCTGCCACTTCCTTCTCAATCAATGCATTTGGAGTTTTTATAAACTCTTCCCATCTCTATCAAGAATCCTCCCATGGTTCCCCAAGCTCCCAGGATGCCTCTCGCACGCCTCTTTCAAGCCTTTGGAATCATACATCCAAGTAAAGGTTTTTTCTTTCTTTCTCAATTTTGTCTAATTTTCATACTGTTATTATGCCCTTTTAATTTCGATTATAAATATTGGGGTATGGTGTTTCACCTCCTCCATACTTCCCTCATTATTTTTAAATGATGGAAGACCCATTTCTCTCTCATCAAATTCCTCCCATGTACACTCGTTACTATGCTGAAATTTCGACGGAAGTATCTCTCTCTACTTTTACATTCAAGAAATTAATTTCTATCATGACTCTCAATACAATTAAAACTGCCGGGACATATATCTATATGACCCCATTACTGTCCACTTCATGTATATATGATGAGACAACCCTTTCTCTCTCATCAACCATTTTTATGAATTCTTATGTCACACAGTTACGCTGCCAAAATTGCACCGATTTTCCAAGCCAATGCCATTGTGTAGTGAATACCATACCCATTTCTCTATCATGGGTATTCACCATTATTCACATTTACATACTGATTATAAAGTTTCATATATAAATTATGCATTCCTTTATCATGTATTAAATGATGATGTTTTATGAATCCATGTTATATGATCTATGTGGAACACTTATGCATGAAATGAAATGTTTAAGAAGGGTGTGACCTTATACCTCTCCAATGCATTGGGTAATGTATAGTATAATGATATGTCATGTGCAATGGGAATTGACTCATGCTAATTTATGTTCAATGAGGTTTTACTTGTGCTTCATGTGTAATGAGGATTTACTGTTGCTCTATGTGAAATGAGCCTTGGCTCATGCTAAATCCATGTTAAGTGTTGTTTCCAAATTTCCATGTTATGATAATCATGATTTATCATTCCTTTATGATTTTGCTTCTATTGTGATATAATGATATTCCTAATGTCTAACATGTATTGTATTCCTCATGTTACTCCTTGTTTATTACCTTACTGGGCTTTATAGCTCACCCCTTTCTTATGCATATCCTCAGGTTATCCTATGCAATGCTAAGTACAAGGGAATGTTGTGGTCATGTAAAGGATGTTTTCAATAAAAATGTTGTTTTTTCAAGATTTAAGTTGTTATGTAATGATAATATTCCCCAATGACACTATACCTGTCGATCTTATATGTTGTCTCAAATAATATTTATCTAATAAATTATGTTTAAATGTATAATAAAAGATCAGGGTTGTCATATTACTTGTTGTCAATGTGCAATGAGTGTTTACTCATTCTCTATGTGCAACGAGGCCTGGATAATTCTAATTCCATGATATGTGTTGTTACCACATTTCAATGTTATGATTATCACGCTTTATCATGCCTTTATTTTCATGTCTCTCTTGTGCTCCATTTATATGCCTATTGACTAACATTTATTGTATTCCTCGTTTTATTCCATGTTTATTCCCTTACTATGATTTATAGCTCACCCTTTAATATGCATGTCCTTATGTAATCCCATTCAATGCTATGTACGAGTGAATGTAGTGATAAGGTAAAGAAATATTCCAATAAAGATGTCTATTTTCAATTTTTATGTCATTTTTAATGTTCCTAAATCCCAAAGACAATAGACCTATTGATCTTCTATGTTGTATAAAGTGAATATTCTGTAATAAATCGAGGTTAAATGTAAAATAAAATCATGGTTGTCATAATTTGTATTAGATGATAGGTTTAGTTATTTTTGGTATTTAGATTAGAAAAATATAGTGATGCCTTATATATAAGACTAGGTATAATAAAAACATCCCTATGATTTGGTGATTGTTGGGTAAGTGGATTACCATGAATATACATCCCAGTGCGGATACGAGCTGGTAGAGGTGGCTCTGGAACAGATGCACCTAGGAGGGAAAACAAAGACAATGAGTTTTTGGCTTGACTCGGGGTATCATATTACTTTACAATGTTCCTTACTAAATTGAGTGATAACTGTATAATATTTCATCAAACTAACGAAATTATACATTAGTTTTTGGAATTAAATATGATTGATATTTCAAAATTGTTCTAGGTCTTAATAATGTTGATACGAAGTTAGATGATAACCTCTCTGAAAATTTTTAAAGGATTGATTAGAGAATTGAAATTAGTTTTTCAGGTTTCTCTTATTTTGTTAGAATACGAAACCTCTTATAAATTAACCCTTTCTCAGTCACATATTCCTATATTTTAAACCTCTCTCAGCAAAAAACATCTTTTTTTATAAAATATTTTTTTAATAAAACAACTTATTTTTATTAATTTTCTTGTTAGTTATTATACTTTGTTAAATTCTAAAACCAGACACCATGCTTAATATTTCTATTACAATATAATATAACATTCATTTATATTTATGTTCTTTTTTGAATGTGTTTTAATAAATATTTCAATAATTTATTTTTTTATATCACAAAAGGGGATGAAAATTGGGTAAACATATTATTCTATATTATGTTATTCAATAACAGGTTTCAATTTCCAATTCACTAAAATGATACATTTGAAAAATATTTTTTCACAAAAAAAATGTATTCCTTATAATATTATTTCGTTACTGTTTTTATTATTATATTTTCTATAAAAGATGTTATGGGTTTTCTGATTATCTGAAATCGGAATATTGCTGGAAATGTATTTTCTAAATAATAATTGATAAATATTATTTATTATGATTCTAAAATATCCTTTTTTTTTACAAATGAAATTAATTTACATTAACATCAGAAAATAATTATTTCTCATAATACTTATTCTGGGATTATATTGATAACCTTGATTTTTAGGGAATATTTGATAAAATATTTTGAACTTGTTTAGAAAACAAATTTGAAACATTATTCATACCCTATGTCTGCAAGCATAATAAAAGGAATCAACCCTAAAATTTTAAAAAAATTTATGGATCATATACCATACTTTTGGATTGAACATTAAAATTATGAAAATGGAAAGTATAGATGAAAAAACATACATTTGTATGGAACCCTGCTATTTAGGAAATAGATGTATGGAATATCAACCCAACATTTTTATTCAACCCTAAATTTATAACCCTATGTTTTGTGTCTTTCATCATATGAAGGAAACCAATGTTTTAATATTCAATGATGTAGTTCTAAATCCAAAATATTATCTTATAATTATGTAATAGTCTTAATGGAAATAAATAGAGATTCAAATCTATTATACAATCAAATAAACAGCTTGTATTCAACAAAGGTAATCATTCATATTTCTAAGATGTGTTAAAACTCTCTTGAATTATTTAAATTGAAGTATTATGATGTTTAAGGGAACATTCATGGCTCCACCTTACTAAAATAATTATTACTGTTCTATCTTATTAATGGAACATATGGTTTTTACAAAATAAAAATGACACATTACTACATAATCTGGAATACCATTTACAAGAATAACTACGTTGATGATCAATAGACTGTGTTATTTTATGAAGACGGAACAAGCTAAAGAATTACATATTTCAACCTCATCCATCTATATAACTACTTGTATTTTATTATCTATTATTGTTGAAGAGTATTCTCATATATAATATCTTCAAATATATTATTACTTGAATACAGTAATCTTTAATGAATAATATTTGTATTCTTCCAATTGCTACAGAAACTATGAACATGAACCTTACATTTTATTAAAATAAAAATAATTTGATTTATATGAGTATCGACTAATCCAAATAAGTGTTGGATGGGTATTATCTTCAAAGAAAAATATATGAAGAAACTATTCTCCTATTAAAGAACCAAAAGTCTCTATAAACCCTCATTGTATGGTGTCAACTTCTTGCACATAGTTTTTTTAATGGTATATTGATTAGAGGACCACATATTTGAAATTAAAAATATTGAATAGAGAGTTTTGGTTGAGTGGAATAAGGGATATTTTTACCAGAAACCACTAAATAATCATCGTGTCCTTTTTTAATTTTTTTTCCTTTTGTAAAATCATTTACACAAGATAACATTGCATATCCGCATAAATAAAAAAGATATCTAAAATCCAGAACTAGTCATGATTATTGAGAAATTAAAATTCACCCCCATAAATATATTGTATACTTGAATTATTCTATATCAACAATTTCATTCTTTAATTACCAACCATTGTCCCCTTAAGATAATGTATCAAGGAGATCATTCATTTAATATGCCATCATCTTTTCAAACTCATTAAAATTTATTTATTATTTACCATTCTGTAAATATATTATCATATTTCGAAAATAATATCTGTGTATCCTATGTACACTATGATGTCATTATGATAATGGTAAAATCATTTCCTATATATTTTTAATTGTATGAAAACCATAACATCACTCATGTTGATGTACATATTACCATCTCCAAAAAAGGGTGAAATTCAATTTTCATCACCATTTTAAATGGATGGATGTAAATGTAGATCTAGTTATTATATTTGTTATTTATAACATTATTATATATCTAAAATTATAATATGATATCTAACATCTTAATTAATAACTCTTTATAAAATGATAATTTTTTTCATGCGTATGAGTGTACTTGAACCATAAGAAAGTGATGTGATTAATTTTTCAAGCATTACATTCAATGAACATTTAAAATATGAATTTGAAAAATATAAATCATATTTATGTAATATATAATATCATTGAAATCCTTAGAACCTAACAATTATGGAGGTAATGAATGTACCATCCTACAATATACATGAAAAATAAATTTTTTAACACTCTAAAACAAGAATTTAAATAAATAAATATTTATTTTCTGTTTTGGAAAAATAATAATTGGTTCATATATGAAATTATATTTATGTATAATGGTTTTTTATAGTATTATAATAAATTTTAATTTATTATATAAGAGAATAAAAGGATCTAAAAAGAAATTTAGACCTCAGGTAAGGGTTTATTTCAAAATCTCATCAATTTTCAGGATATATTATGTTTGAGTCTCTACTGGATGAATTATTTGACCTTTATACATTAAAAAAAAAATATTTCCTTATCAAATAGATATTTACATATTTTATTTTTTTCATTTCATGTTCTATTATTTATCTATTAATGATTATAAAATTGTATTTTGAAGGAGAGCCAGCCTTACTTTTCTTCTTGGTAGGATGTATTCTTTTTAATATACTTTTTTCCCTTAAAATATTATGAAAAAATATTTTTATTATTTTAAATTATTTATTTACGAAATTTCTTCAGTTTTTTACATCTAAAAAATTATTTAAAATAAATCATTCGATCTTTCTATGAGTGCATTACTTCAGGAATTATCTAAAAAGGTGTGGTATGAATGATTTTTTAACTTATACTAGATGAAAATAATTTATCACTATTAATTATGTTTAATTTTGAAAAATATACTTTAAATTTTTATGAGGTAACTTTCAGATAAAAAAACTTCAATAATATTTATGATATTTTAAAATTTTGGGTATGTGATTTCAAAATGAAATTGTAATTTTCCTCAAGAAACATTCACATCATAATTTTTTGTATATTCATCTATATATAATGTATAGTGAATATTTTGAATTTATAGGTATAAAATATGTTGACATCAGTAATAATTATTCTATAGATTTATTATAATTATTTTTATTTATTAGGAAAATTATTTAAAATAATTATTCCATTTTTTCAATGAAAATGATAGGAAGGGGCCAATATTTCTTTTTTAATCATTTGTATGTATAATGATACAATCTATATTTGGTATTAGACATATTACATACTTATGTATGTATATTCTCATAGATAAATTCTACGATGTTGATATTATGATGTCTAAAATTATTCATTTTATCATTTTGAAACTAGTTATTATTATGCAAGTGATTATTGATGTTTTTATATTGTCTATGTATCGTTCCCCATTTATAGTATTAGTGAAATGGAATATTTAATTATTATTTCCTTAACCATATTATTCTTTTTTTTCACATTATGATATAATTTTTTTATTTTATTTCACATATTGATCACTTGGGAGGACCAATTACTATGATTTCCACTAGACATGATATGAAGAAGGGAACTATTAATGAAATTATAGATTCTCAATATGAAACTATAAATATCATAGAATAATAGTTATATTATACTATATGAATTTGATAATTAATTTGTGAATAATTTCCATATATAGAAACCAAATTTATTTAACTATTTTCTCATTCGGTATGGGGTAATCTGAAATTGTTCCAATGAAGTAAAATGATCTCCTTCTACTAGCTATTACAATTATTTTGATATAGTTGTTATTATAGTATGATTATTTGAATTATTGGGAACAAGAATACTGAAAAAAATTATAAGGGAAAATAAAACTATTAAAAAATAAAATTGAAATTACTGAGTTTATGATAATATCATAATTTGTTTCTATAGATTATGTGGTTTTCTATGAATAAATACCTTTAATGATACAAAAATTCCATGTTATTGCGCCACAAATGCAAATAGAGTTGATAAAATTAACATATATTGTTTAAGTATATCATAACCATTAGTATGGTGAACATGAAGTTTTCCATCACTGCACACCTCTTTTGGAACAATGGATCTATATTCTTGGTTTTATTCCATGATTCATGAATACTAGTTGTGAAATATTACAAAATATTTAGAACATTCCAATGGATATATGATTATAATTATAATATTTAATATGAATAAATATTCAAGTTATGTCATGTGTTTCACAAGTTAAGGAATTATGTATTATGATTCATAATGTTATAATATAATATAGTCTGTTACATTATTCATTAATGGTTTCTAATGTATGTAATGAAAATTTAATCGATGCATAAAATTTTGGTATGGATTTACCTCTTTATTATGATAGTGAAACTGTAGGTGGAACTTTAGATGAAATAAGAGATAAAAAAATAATAACTATATTTGGGTATTTAGACCATGTAATGATGAAGAAACATTATTTTATTGATAATCCTAATGATCTACATCTTATAGAAACAATTACGGTTTATTTCATGCTTCAAAAACCTAAATAATTAAATCACACTACTATTCCGTTTATCGTTGACCAATTGATATGTTCCATGAAGATGGTATTACTTACATGGGATGTCATTAAAGGGAGTAGGTCATCTCTGTAGTGTATCTTGTCATAGGGAATTCATATCAATTTTTCTCATTGATTCAAAACAAAAAGGATGATAAAGAAATATAAAAGTTATGGTTGAAGGATTTTAAACTAGATTTATTGGAAAAGTAATTTCTATATGGAGAATGATTGGATATGGAGATACAATTCACTAGTTTAATATAAATTCAATATCAAAAAATTGTTATATATAATTTTAACATTACATGGTTATCCATGAATTATGCATACAAAATATTTAATACAAATAATATTACTAATCCTTTATTTAAATGGATAAATCCATTCCTTAAAATGGGACTAGTTTCTGAAAACTTATAATCATAAAAGAACATAGTTTCGAGTGATGTAATTAAATTGAAATACTTTTCATGAATTATTAATTTAGAATAAATAATAATAATAAGAGGTCATATGATCCATTTAGAAATGTAATTATTGAAAAACAGAATAAGGGATCGGTGGGATTTACGACATCTAATAAATGTAGGATTAAATCCCATTTAAAATAATTAATGGGAATGGATTTCTTCTTAATGCTTAGAGATATATCCCTTAATACTCATGATTTTATGTGAATGAAAATAATATATAATGTTCAATGATTCATGCATAATTATATGGAGAAATACTTGAATGATTTCCCCATGCATCGAGGGAATTTTCCACTAATATTGTTGTAAGGGAATGAAATAGATTATGTGATCACTATAGTTATAATTGATGTTCCTAAATATGTTATGGATGGTACTCTTATAATAGACTCCATATTTCCTACTATTTTCTTTTAATCTAGATATTCTCAATAATTTTTTTAATATATATGATTTATAAGAAAATTAGACACATCACTAGAAAATGAGGAAGGTCATTGTTAGTAAATACATCTACTGGAATTCTCACCTCAAAAATGTTGTGTTTATCAACCCATGTTGTGTTAAATAAACATTATCTATTTTCTAGATTGATTATTAATCTTATGGTTGGTTTTAATATAATTAATTTTATGGATTTTCTTTTAAAATATAATTAAAAAATTATTTCAAAAAGAAGGAAATTATGATTTGTCATGAAGATACATAATTCATTTTCATTAGATTAAGGGCTTCACCATCCATGAAATATCAATATCATCCACCCTTAATCTCTTCTGAATGATATTATTTTATAAGATGGAACAAAATCTATAAATTGAAAGGTCAATAATGAATTTTATGTTGTGCCCATTGTTAAATAATACATTGATGCATTTCTTGAGGAATTACCAGGAAACCCACTGAAACATGGAGTTGAGATTTCTGTTGATTCAATTTAAAATTAAATATCCATATTAATGAATCCCTATCAAATAAAAACTATATAATTAGGGGAGTTAGATAAAAATATAAAATAGTTATCAAAAAGGGGATATATGTTCCCTATATGTTCACGTCCTAGAGACATAATTAATTTTCATATAAAAAAATAAGGATTTGTTGGATTTTTCATGATAATATGACAATAAAAACTTCTATAACAATGAAAATCTATCATCTACCTGAAATTGATGACTTATTTGATAAAAATTATAGACAATAATTATTTTCAAATTTGAAAATTGAATTTGGGTACCATAAACTTTTACTAATGAATAAAGATTTTTGAAAGACCATATTTAATATGGGTTATGGATATTTGAAATTTATAATATTTTAATTCAGATTTACTAATGCACAATTTTTTTATACATCTAAAGAACCATGGTTTAATGGAATTTGTGAATAATTTTTTTAATATTTAATTGATGACATGTTCATGAAATTTAAGTGATGTGAGGACCATGAGAATCCATTGTCGGTCGTTATGGACACTAGTTGAGAAAACTAGTTATATATGAAATTTATTAAGTTTATGTTATAGAATTTGAATGATTTTTTTCTTGTCCATATTATCTATAATGGTAGAATAAAGGGTGATCTATAAAGAAATAATTAGTTAATTAATGTCATACAACAATGTATATAACTAAGGTACATATATTTCTGGGATTGGTAGGTTACTATCGGTGATTTATGGAAAATATATCCCATTTGGATAACCCGTTAACCAAGATTACTCTTAATTAGTTAATTTTTATAAAAAAATATAATGTGATATATGTTTTGAATAATTTTTTAGATGGTTGATTAATTATATTATTTTAATTTTACAATCGTTAAATGATACATTCTTTTGATATAGAGATTCATCATTGAAGGGACTTAGTTATTTCTATATACATTGATAATGTAATTGACTAGGTATCCATATATCTAAATAATCATGATAAAAACTATCAGATAAATGATATTGAGTTCTTATATACAATATTTTATTTAAAGATAAATATACATTATATCTATAGTAGAAAATTTGACATATATTCTGATTGAAAGAGTTTGAAGTATAAATTTTAAAAAAAATATTTCACCATGAAGAATATTTGTGGGTAAATCTACTAAAGGTTAAGGATTTCTTGATAATCTACCTCATTGGGAATTTAAATAATGTATCTGGTGCATTGATCATGAAACTATATGGTGTATTAATCAAAATGATGATTGATATTGAGATTACATTCATGGATTTAGTAAGGATTAATATGGTAATTCTTTCGGAATGGTAAATATAAGTCATTTTTCAAAAAATTGTAAAACTTTAATTTTGGTAAAATATAAAAATTTAGTAACATGTTTATAAGAATCTTGAATAAAAATTAATCCATGCAGGATGTGGAGTTTTATAACATAATATTTGCTAACAGTATTCAAAAATTTAGAAATATGATATGTGTTTCTTCAATATTATTGTATAATATATAATTTTTATATAATTATCAATAATCAAATTTATTTTCACACCACGGTAGAACAATTATGTATTCATATTTTAGGGAACATTGTTTTCTCTATAATATCAAGCTGGAAATATCTGATTATGTTTAAAGATTTCGTTTATAAATAGTTGAAGGCTGGGAGATATCATCTAAGAGGAGTTTATGAACCCTTTTGTTATTCATATCATTATTTTAGATGGAATTTCTATAAAATATATCACAAGATTACCAAATACTCTTTGAATGAATGACATGATTTGGGTAATTTTTTATCACTATAACAATTATTCTCATTTACAAAATATAAGAGAAGATTTAATTTTTAATTTCCTTACATGACCCTATGTTAACGTATTTGTAATAAATTTATGTAGGCATATATTATTGATATTTAATAATGACAAATAATTTACATCCAAACATTATATATATATTTTTAAGGATATTTATATTGTTCCACATTTTAGTGCTCCATATCACCCTCAAACATATGGACATCCCCAAATAACTATACAATCATTAGACACATATTGAGGTTGTTCTCACATTACATTCACTGTATGTAGAGTAGATTTTACCTTTAAAAGAAACTCTTATTAGTATATCATAAATTAAATAATTCAACTGAAATTATATGATACATTTTATGTAAAATTATGTCACAATCCAACTTTATGTGATGAATTTGGTCAAAGTAATATTATAGGGAAAAACATTTAGTAGTAGACACTAGTGAATGTAAATACTATCGAATCCCATTTAATAATAGTTCAAATAATTAAATGGAAATATGATTATAAAAAAGTAATAATTTCAATTTCAATGGATATATTATTTTTTTCTTGAGTGAATGCTCTCGGAATTTTTTAATAACAATTTGTATGATTTCAAAATTGAGCCCCATGAACATCAAACATTTTGAAATTCTAGAATAAATTAAAACTATGGAATACCATTTTAAAATTACACATACACTCTATAATGAGATTAATTTCATCAATATCACATTATTGAGTATTTTCAGGGGAAATCAAGCATATGTTCATACATATGATAATATATATTTGGAATCTTGTTTACCTTACTTTGATGATCCTATCAACATTTTATAAAACAATGAATATTTTTTGAGGAATCATATTCCCAAATAATAAATGCCATTTTGTAAAACCATATGATATGTGATGAAATAATAAAAAGTAATGTAATTAGTTTGAAGAACATCCCAAATTGGTTTATGAGTTTAAAACAAGTAAATTTCAAGAAAAAATTCATATGGAGTGAAGAAAGTAACTATCAATATTTTAACTAATGTATATATCTATTTAAAATATAAATTATAATATTTTATAAATTAATTTTTTTTTAAATTTATTTTCTTTTAAAACACAAAATATAAAAAATAACATATATTATAATTTTATAATTTTATTAAGAAAATTATTTTTCATATGAATACTGAAAAGATGGTTTTTTATTGAATACTATATTTTTTCATCATGTATTTAAAAAGATAATTACTTTCATATAAATGGTTTAAATTAAAATTGTTTCTATAATTTTATTAATAATTAATTTACTTTCATATGAACAAGTTTTATTAATAATGTTTTTAAAAAATTGATACATTAAAATTCAAGTTTTTGGGAAAACACACTTTTGATGGCTTTGGTATTTAAGTGTGACTATAAATTTTCCAACTATGAAATTTGAGTTATGGAAATTTGATTACATAATTTGAATCAATGGGTCTCAAGTATTTTAATATACTCATTTTATTTTTAGTCATTCTGAATATTAACTAATTTAAATAATTGTACCCATTTTAGGGTAGATCTTGTAATTAATGTTAAAAATAATAAGATAATAAATAAGAATGAGCCTAAAACACAAATTTATATTATTTTAAATTGTATCTCAATTATTTAATTAAATTAAAATAATATATAGACTTATTCTTGAATATTTCTCCAATTAAGAAATTTATATTAATTTTAAAAAAAATCATTATGTTTCTTAATGAATTTTAAATTATATAAATTTTAATTATAATGATAATAAGGGTAAAAGATAATTTATAAATGATTATTCAAAAAATAAATATATTTTTTATCATATAAATTTAGTTCTAATTGTATGTGATTATATAATTACTCCAAATGGTTACATAGTACAGATCATGTATTAATTAAATAAAAAATTAAAATAATAAATTATATACAAAAACACTAATATTGACATTTTTTGAGTGATTTACTCGGACCATTGAATTTAATATATATATATATATCATATATTATAGATATTTAAAATTCATATATTCATATTACACATACTATTTGACTTTATTGAAGTCAAATTAATTGAATACTGTAAAAAATGACATTATTGGTATTTTATGAAAAATAATATTTTATTTAATTATTTGAAAACCATAATAATTACTAAACAAATAGGTGAATTATGATCATAATTGGAAAAAAATTTCATCCAACATCCATTTGGGAGAAAATAACTACCATATAATTAACATTATACCCCATTAATATTGAAATATTTCTTACTGTTGTTAAGGATAAAATTGTTTAACGATTGGATTTGACTAAATGACAGGGATTAAAATACATCATATACCAATAAATATAGTTTTTGGGATGAAGATATTTAATTAATATTTTATATTATCATCAATTTTTTTTCACTTTCTTCTAATTTCATATGAAAATGTATTAATTATATTTAAATAATTTTAATAATTCAAAGTATGTCCTTTCATTTAATATAAAAATTATTCACCTCATCCCCCTTATATAAAAATCCTATATCATAAATTATCGAAGAAAACCTATAAAAATACCATATAAAAATCATTATACATGACATTGATTTTTCTTCTTCATAGAGGACCACCCTTTTAACTCATAAGAGAAGCTCTAAAGGATATATTTTGAGGAATATGTAATCATTCTTATCGACTCTTTGAAATTTTTTTATTTTTCCAATTCATCAAATTATATTTTAACCATACTAAAATAAATTAATTTAATTTCCTAAATTTATTTTTTATTGTTATTATTATGGGATTTCCATTTTTCTTCTCATTTACAAACTATGAAAATCATATCCATTACTTGTGTGTACGTATGATTTAACTTTTCCATGTAGCATGGCAATAAAATTTTCCTTCTCACATTACTCATATTATTTTAATGATAAATATAATTATATTATATGTATTTAATTAATTTATTACTCTTTAGGAGAAATTATATCATATCGACTGTTACACTCTAAAAATCATTAAAAAATGACAATATCACTTCTTCATACTTGGGAACTACCACCTCCACGTAGCGATGTGATTCATTTTTCATGACCTTCTTCCATGTGTCATTAAATAAATGAACATAATTTATATCTAAATGTTATATATATATATATATTTATAATTATGATCATTTTAGGGGATATTGAATCGTGATCATGGTTATGGTACTAATACTACCAAATTGGAACGTACAAGAAAAAAGAAATAGTTAACACTCAAAAACAACAATGTTAATAATGAGTAATTAATACATAGGTGTTTATATTTTTAACTAGATCACGAATTATATTATAAGTAATTAAATCGTTCGATTAGAGATTAAAAATAATTAAACTAATAATACATGAGGATAAAAATAATTAGAATTATATTCATTAATGGGATAAGGGTTTGTTTTATAATCACGTCATTGTTTGATATTTATTGTGATTTAGTATCCACTTGGTTAATTTTATAATCACATATCATAGACCCATTATATTTTCTTCTATAGTACTAATTTATTGAAATTAAATGTTTACATTTCATAATCTAATATCTATATACTAAATATATTGAAATCATATTTTATAAAAAAATGATATTGTTTTTCCACTCAGTCGAAAATCCTTCCATTAATATATATATTTTCATTAAAAAAATTTAAATAGTATTTTTAATACAATCCAAAAAAAATTATTAGAGAAAACTATAACATTTATAAATTTTACAATATGTGTTAAAATATTTATTTATATCATTTTTCGAATGAGGTACTTTTTGAAAGTTCTTACAAAAGTGTGAATTGAATTTTTTTATCTAGTACCGAATGAAAATAATATCACACCATCAAGACCACATAATTTTTTGATGTTTAATATTCCTTTTTATAAGGTTATTTTTTGGGAAAATATTTCTATACTATATAGGAAATTTTTTAAATTTTATTATGAGATTTCAAATTTAAAAGGGTTATTTCCAAATGAAAAAATCTAGTGGAAATTTTAATGTATATTAATTTATGTAAGTATTATGTAGTGGGATTTATTATTTACTAGTGGTGTAAAATTTTGATAAAATTATCTGAATTACACTATATATCATAAAATTATTTTTGTTGATTGGAAAAATTAACAATATTTCATATTCATTATTCTCAGTTTTAATAATTTGTTGATTATTTGTTAACCCATTCATATAATGAATGCATCAAACATGGTATTTGACGGGATAGGTATGCCATATCCCCTCGATGCATTGGTATGTCCAATGAGACTACATAAATTGGGTTTTTAGCATAATATTTACCTGTTTATTTGGTTTGTAATGGAACATGGCCTTGAGGGTGAGATTATAATGTCTAACATTATGCACATAATATTTTTTTTAACTGGTTAATCTTATTAATGTGATTATTTATGTTTTTAACTTATCCATGGATTTAATCCCCATTTTATATAACAATTTCTATGGAATATTTTATTATTATTTTTTCAACTATATTATTAGTGTTTTATTTAAAATTTGATATATTATGTTGTACTCTTTCCCTTATTTTGAATCTATGTTATCTATTTATATTGTTCTCTAATACCCATAATATGAAGAAGATAAATTGGAATGAAATAAAATATGTAATCGAATAAATAATAATTTATATCATATTTATTTTATTTTATTTTATTTTATTTTATTTTGAAATGTAAAATGTGAACAAAATATATTTATCTAGTCTCCTAAGACAATTAAACTATTTTACCCTTAAGGATGTGATTCCTTATACCCATGCTAATGTTGTAAAAAAATTACCAGATCCATGATATTGTAGATATGTGGTTACAATGATGATATATATAACCAAAAACATGTGGAAATGGGGGGGAATTATTTTAAAAACCCTATCATTTTACACATATTATTACATGATTTTATGTATTATTATTTTTTAAATACCAACCAAGGATCGAGAAACCAAGATTATTTGGAAGACTTTGAACATAAAATTTAAAAAATTGAACTTTAACAAAAAAGTATTTTTATTAATATACCAAATTATCTCCTAACATCCTTTTGTCACCTAAAATCACATATAATAGACTAGTGAATTCATATACAAAAGGGATATGCTAAAAATCCCAGTATGTGAATAAACATGGAAATAGAGATTAAATCCAATATTTGAATGAAAAAATATAACATAAAAGGCATGGTGAAGGAATTAACATATGGATACATAACATATAAAAACTTGAATCATATAATCATGTAAATATATTAATGTGGCACAAACCCATAATAGTAGATAAATATGGGTCAATGATAATTGCCAATATGGAACCATATGGTGAAAAACTCTCATAATGGAATAAGATTACTTCTTAATACCATAATAAACGTCTCATGTGAAATAAAATTACCCAATAAATTAGAGACAAATCTGGGAACACCCATAATAACTTGTACATTCTTTTTTCCACAAAAAAAATAAAAAATAAACAATAATCGGTATTATTACCCATTTAATGAAATGTGTTTGGTAATCACGTTATAAAAATACAATTCGTGTGTCAAAATGGTATCTATGAAACGAGGTAATAATTAATTTATAGAAAATAATAAAATAAAAAAAAATATCATGAATAAATATGTTCAAATGATTTGAATATATGAAAAGACTGTTCTTGAATGTTTAAAAATGAGTGTCTTTAGTGTGTTTTATGGGAAAAGATTAATGGTTCTTTAAAGAGTAAAATGGATGATGGTTTTTTAGAAGAACTAAAATAAATGGCAATTGTTTTTAATGATAAACTGTTACATTTTATAAAATTATGGTTGGATAAAAAAATTATGTATTGTACATGAAAATTGGTAGGCAACGAAGAACGTCCCTTTAATCGGGCTTTGACAATTGAAATGAATTGAGAATGGATCGTTTTTAGATATTTTTTTCCCCATAAATGAATTATTAATTGATCCATATATATATTTGGAATATATAAACATAATATAGGGGGTTTATATAAGAGAAATAACGAAATACATTTTGGTAATGTGACATAATGTGTAACCCAAATAAAAAACAAATCTTTGGAGAGATCTCTAACCTTATGTCTGAAAGAATTCTGCACTTTTACTTTATTTCCAGTAAAGTACAATTATATAAATTAATTAAATTATTTAGAACCTATCCCAGATATATTTTATAAATTAAAATTTTATCATATTTATTTAGGGCTATTTTTATGAGTTACATAGATTAATTTCCTAATACTGAGAGTGGTTGCTTCATGGTTTAATGGTCGGTAAGCTTGTTTAAATATATAGATGTACAATTAAAATTGGAATAATACTCTATTGGTGATATTATATGTTATCTATGAAATTAATTGATTTTAAAGTTACACAGTTATCATTTTCATTTATAGTATGAGTATGATTCATCTAAGTGGTCATTAATGACAATTGCTTATTTTTTTATTCGTTTTCCCAGCATCATGAATTAGATAAATTTTATTTAACATTTTTCCTATATATTAGATCATGAAAATGAAATAAGTAATAATATACATACTAAATTCTTATTTAACCATAATAATTATTTTATGACTAGCCTTGAATGCAATAATAGAAAATTAATACTAATCGTACATGGAGGTGGTGAACCAACATATTACGGATGATATTTTCATTTCTAAAATAAATACAGGGGATAAGGGATTTGATGATAGATATTCAATTACAACAACAATATTGTAGTATATATATGATACAATAGTTATCATGACACATTGGAGAGGTGTTGAGGGTATGGTAAAAGAAAGAAATAATTTAATAGAGAATGATGGAGGGCTTTACCTACTTTTGTCTTCTCTATGAGATCCTCTTAAAGGAACTTGTGATTGGTATTTGGTGAGACCAAAAAAACTATTACACTATGAATAGGATTGGGAAGGTAATTCGGAAGATTATTGTAATTGTTTACCCTTAAAAGGTGTTATGATAATGGGTGGTGAGGGGTGTTATTTATAAGAGAAGGAGATGTGTGTGTTTTGATTATTATATTCATTAGATTAAT
Source organism: Viscum album (assembly GCA_963277665.1). NCBI lineage: Eukaryota > Viridiplantae > Streptophyta > Magnoliopsida > Santalales > Viscaceae > Viscum > Viscum album. Next base: position 830,117,768 of record OY728156.1, read on the forward strand.
ATTTTGGCTCTAAAAAATCAATAGTTGTAAATTTTGTGACACTATATATTATATATTTCATTTTAGTTTGAAATAATGGAATCATATATCGTCAATGATGCTAAAATTCATGTATTTTGTTAACAATGTTGAATATCAAAAATTTTGTATTTCACTATTCACAACAAAATAACATTATTAAGCATATACCAGAAAACACATCAAAAATTTATTTATGTGAATATTCTAAAAATGGACTCCATTTTATGAAAATAATTTTCCAAATTTGAGAAATATAATTTTTAAATAAAATCATCATTTATTGAAAATATACATATTTTAATATTATAATCGATTTTATAACCCAGGGAAAAATTAGATATGGTCTAAGAAAATTATATTATAACTATAATAAAATATAAAGTTAATTTATGAATACATTTTATGAATATTATTTATTTTTTGAATTATTAAATTTTTTATAAAATTAGAAATAAAACATTTCCTATTTACAAAAAATTCTAACACCCAATTTATCATTTTGAAAACATTTATTTTTTGGTGAAATAGATTAATTATATTAAATTTAATTTTATATTATACATAAATATTATATTCAATTTTATCAGTTTAGGTTACTATTCTCTCAGTCGTATTACTATTCCAAATAGTCAAATTATTATTCCAACAGTCAGGTTACTATTCCAACAGTCAGATTACTATTCCAATGGTTAGATTTATAAAACTAATATAGGTTTAATAATTCATATAAATACCCATTATCCCATTAAATAATCATTCAATTATATATTCTCCAATGATAATTTATTCATTCATATTCAAAATCAATTTCATATTAGTAACATTTTGTTTTATTTATACATGATTGTTTCTGAGTCTAATCATTCTGGTGGATCGAGATGATCCATATTTTTCTATACTTATTTCAATATTTTCTGTTCTTCCAATTGAAATATTTCTAATTATTTTTGGTTTATTTTTAGAATAATTATCCAATATTTTTTATGAAAATAATGTATTTTGGATTCTTTTTTTAATTTATGATATTTACAACATCACTATAAAAAGGATGACTCAATTAATTACAATTTTGGTTTTTTATATTCATCCCCCATTTGAAATTTCACCCATAAAAATTCATTTTACATACTAAGGTTAAAATAGTTTAGGGAACAACTCCTTCATCACCTCTATGTATTCCCATGTCTCCTCTTGATTATACTTTTCCTCTACATTACTTTGAACTGGTTACTTGCCTTTCTTCCTAGTACATTATCTTTATGTTCTATGATCATAATCAATTTCTCCTCATAATAGTGACCATTTTCTAGTATACCACCTATGAATTCAGAATTTTTAAGGGATCTTATATGTACTTCTTGAATAAGTATACATGGAATAAATCATATACATGAGACATAGTTGGTGGATAAGCTGTTAAATACACCACAACTCTGATATGATTGTAATATAAATGAGATAAATGTACTAGGGACATAAATATACTTTTTTCCCACACTTCATGACATTATTCAAGGGTGATACGTGGAGGGATACCATGCCTGAAAACACTAACTCTATATTTCATTGGTGATTATCTTCATAGCTCTTATGTCAAGTTTAGGCTACCATAATGTGTTTCTAAATGGTATTTACCTTTTCTACCATTTAATAAACCATAAGTCCCAAAATGTTACATTAAATGGATTCATCCCATCATGATGGTGTTTAACATATCTTTCATTAAATGGCTACATATGCATCCCTTTAGATGATCAAGTGGAAACTATTATTGAAGAAGAACTCGTCCATTAGAAGATTTTGGTTCAATATTCTTTATAATTCTATATTCCATTGTCTAATAATGTATACCACTATCTGAAAAGTCATATTAGTTTGGCTATCCATTTGAGGTTGATAAGGTGAACTTTATTATAGATCTTGGTAAAGATAAATTCGGATACGTTCCCAAAACATGGAGGCAAATCTCTAATATCAATTTGATGGAATAAATAATGTTACACCATGCCACCTCCCAACTACTCTAATGTATATCAATGAAACATGATCTTGTAAGAAGTCCTCTAAAATCCTATTTATATTAACAGTCACTATATAATGATCCCCGAAAATCCATATTTCATTATTTCCTCTAGATGTCATTGGATGTCCAATGATATAGTCTATGGTGATGTTTTCCCATTTCCATGTAGGTATGGGTAATGTTTGCATCATCATCTTATAATTTTTCCATCCAGACTTCACATATTGACTTAATAGGAACTTTGATGTTAATTTAATAATCACTTACTTCATATTGTCCCACCAATAGTTTCATCGAATATCTCAATACATATTTGTGCTTCCTTAGTGGATACTGAATATTGATCTACATGAATCATTCAAAATTTATTTATTTGTATTAGGATGTTATGCTGCAAATAGTATTACACAAATATTAGGAATTTACCCTTGTCAATTTTGAACACTGAGGAAACTTTATTTATGTTAGATTCCACCTTCATCTAAATTTATGTATCATTTCGTTGAGTATCATTTTTCATCTCTATAAGGGATAGTTATGGAATTATTTTTTAGGGGAATGATGATGTTCCTTGCTATATAATTCCCATTTCCATCCTTTTTAATTATAATAACACAATAACCTTCTCAATTATCATCATTTGATTGTTTTTTCGGATATTTTTTTTATAGATAATTTTTCACTCTGTTTGGTTTTCAAGGATGGTAGTGTATTGAGCAGTCAAAATACATAATGAACAGAAACTATCTTTCTTTTTAAATATTATTATCCTTCTATGTAAAAGTATATTTCAGAAAATTATGACCTACATATATCTCACACTCACCCTATAGGGACAATTCTTTCATATTTTTAACCTGAAGATGAAATCCAACTACTCCATATTATGTGTGGGATAGTTTTTCCCATAAATATTCAGAATCCTTGAGTTATTGTATATCAATTTAAAATTCATCATCAACATAAAAAATATTTCATTTTTTGATGCATCATTCTATAAAAAACACTTCCCCGCATATAGGCATTGTATGTACTAGTGAAATGGTAAGAATCTTCTTCAAATCATTTAATAATTCTTCATATTTAGTGCTCGAGAAAAACAATACTCCCTACCATGTTATCTTGGATAGTGGGATAGCAAATCATAATAATATTCTTAGAAAAAATCCATAACACTATGTGATACCAAGGAAATTATTGATTTTAATTCTATTGGTTGTCCTGAGAAACTACTCTATTTATTTTTTCATTGATATTTCCACATATATTCCTTTAACGGAGATAAAAGTCTCCAACAATGATACATCATCCAGAAATAGCATTTACTATATGATTCATATAGGTTCCCCCTTAATAATTCCTATAGTATGGTATTCAAATTATACTCATTCTCCTCATTTCTATTGTTATATATCAAAATATCATTTATAATGGCTACAAAAAAAAATTCTATATGTATTCTAAAAAGAACCTATTCATTAAATCAATTAAAATTGTGCAAGAATTATTTAGTCCAAAGTCAATCACTATCAACTCATTGTGTCTATAAAAGGTTATAATGGTATTATTTGGAATATATTCCTTCTTCACCATAATTTGGTGATATACTGACTAAATGACCAACATAGAGAAATACATGTCCCCTTGTAGTAGATCAAACAATACTTCATTCCATGTAAGGGTATACATGTTCAGTATCATGATTTTTTGAGCGTGTGATAATAAATGAATAGGCGCACTGATCTATCATTATTCTTGATGTTGTGGATCGGTGCACCCCATGGTGAAGAATAATTGTACATAAAATGAAAGAAAAGATTCTCTTTTCAATTTTTCTTCAATTGATTCAACTAAATTGTGTCCATTATATAATTATGATTTTATATTAATAGAGATATAAGTATAAGTTCAATTGAAAAATCAAACTCTCAGTCCCTTGGAAGTCTGTAAAATTCTTCAGGGAACAAATCATTGTAGTACCTCTCAATGTATATGTCTTCAAGCATGATCAAATCCATTATATCGATAATTTTAGATCTATATGTGTGAGGCCCCAGACCAGCACATCAGGATATGGCTGAAAATAATTTATATGTATTTTAACAAAACTTAACATAAACACATTTATTCATTTACATTTTAGGATAATTTTTCTTCTAGGATTTGGAGGAAAAGTACAACTGTTAATTATTATCAAATTTAAAACCGTAAGTATAAAGGTACTGATTGCACTTTTCTTATGCCATCTACTTTTGGATGGTAAAATCCATGATACTTTAATATGATCCTAATAACATTTTGTAAATATATAAGGTAATAAATTTCCGCAGAAATAGGTTTTTAAAAATACAATGAAAACACTTTTTATAAATAAATTTTAAAAATACCACTATAAAATAATTTTAAAAATCCCTTTTTTAAAAATACTTTGAAGCAAATGGTAATTAACTATAATTTTGAAAACATATTTCTGAAAAAAAATTTCCAAACACTGTATATTTTTGAAATCTCAATTGAAATTCCATTAAAATAGTGATTTAAAAAATTCCTTTGGAAATACTTTTTCCTTTGAAAACATTATAATACTTTGGAAAATAATTACACTTTTAAAAATGTTATAATACCTATGAATGTTCATATGTCTTTCAAAAAAATACATCTTTTCAACTATTTACAAATTTTTTAATTATATTGATTAATTAAAAATACCTACGATTTTGATAATTGTATAATAAATTTTTAATATACTTACACTTTGAAAAATTATATAAAATAAAATAGTGATTTTTTATCAAAAATTAAAAAAGCATTGGATAAAAACCATGGGTCCAATTCTTGTATTTTAAGCTTTCCTAGGCCTACAAACTTTTTATTGGGATGTGTTCACTTCCCACTTTCCATTAATGTTTAAAAATTACATCATCCAAAATTTTTCATTTTTGTTCAGCTTTCCATAAATATGTATATAGTTTTTGCTGATGTTTTTTATTTAAAAACATAAAATTTTATTAAATAAATATATTTATATATGTATGTATATATTAATTGAAAATAACTTTTTATATTTGGTACAACCAAAATTCATTAAATTTATCATTTTAATTGAAAAAAAATAAAATATAATTAACATTGATGTATTTTATATTTAATTCATAAATCATATAATTGATTTTTAAATATGTTATCATAAATGAATACATTTTTCAATAGACATTCTTATAAGTTTAAAATTTCCTTGTTAATAAATATAATGTGGAAATAATTATGATAATGAGTGTTATGTATAAAAAATGATAACATCAAATGAAACTACTACATTAAATAAAATAATGGTATTTTCAACCAATATATCATATAAAATAATTCATTGATGATATATGTTTCCTCTTAAAAACACAATTAAATTTTTTTAAAATATATAAAAATTTAACTATATAAAAATAATACTTTCTCTATATATTAAATAAAATATATAGAAACATTTTCTTTTTTACCTAAAATGATACCATAAAATAAAAGATTCAAATCATATTAAAATTTATATTTGAAAATATTATAACTACCATAAACATGAAATTATAATATTTAAAAATTAAAGAACTTAAGAAAATAATATAACATATATATGCATATATGTTTGAATAATATAACATGAAATCATAAATATAATACACTCTTAGTTAAATATAAGTATGAAAACACTTATATGATTTGAATTTTATAATACTAGGGTTTTAAATTTTACATATATATATGTTTCAAAAATAAACATTTAATGTTACCCACATATATATAATAGTTTTAAAAAATAATACCCCCTTACATGAATACTGGAAACTACAAATGGTTTCCTTCCTCTGAGATGGGATGGGTTTGAACCATATGGAAAGAGGGGAATACAATAAGGAAGGATTGTATTATTATTATTAAAATTATATGAATGGGTTTTCCAACCTAAAATTAGAAGATTATATATACACATATATAGGTTTAGTTTATTTTAAGGGAATATGGGGTTTTGATGATTGAAAAAATAATAATGGTGTACACATAATTCTTAAATGAATAGAAGCCTACCTTGATGTGTCGAACATAATGGTGCATGAATCGAAAACATGTGGGGAAATCCAGGTCATTTTATTTTCTTGATTGATGTAAATTCATATATATATATATATTGTTATTTTAAAATTTTGATATCCACTTATATAAGGTACAATAATTATTAATAGGGTACTATGTGTAGGTTTATCAAGCTGATGATGTTATGTGGTGAAATTTGATCCAAGGGAAATCCATCAGTATAGATGGTGGCTGGTAAGTCGTGTCATTCGGGATAAGTAGATTAATGTTATATAGATTTGGTTTAAAGAAAATGATGAGGTCTAGAGTTGATGATCAGATGAATAAAATTATTTGATTCATCTATCAGGATATTACTGAACTATGTTTTTCGAGACAACATCAAATAAACATTGATTCTGTCTCTTATATAAATAAAATAATGACATTAAATCTGAAAATTGAACAACATTCCTGATATATTTCCATGTAATAAACCTTTCATAACCACCACACATGGTCATGACCACCTTACCTATACACAGTTGGGTGTGCCCCACCAATGCCTCCAACATGAGAGGCGTTGGTCTTCCCCCACCACTAGGTTTCGAGGCCAAGAGTAGTTCCCATTATGGCCAAGCATGATATAGTGTGATTCCACTATGGTTAAGCCAACCAAGGACACTTTTCCATGAATAGATGTATTTTATTAGAAAATGTTAATGTTAATTAAATGAATTATCATGAAAAATATAATTATATTACCATTAAAAAAAAGATATGATCATTTTCTACACAATATTTGACATGTAACAATTACTTAGTATTATAATTATTTTATGTTTTTGTTATTCATATTATATTGATTTTGAAATTTCAATTTTTTTTCTTTTTCAAAAAAAGTATCATATAATCAATGTTGAATAATATAATCATAAAATAAATGTTATCATAATAATATCTCAATTAAATCAAATCTAATTGATAATTTAATCAAAAAAAAATATAACATAAAAAATAATTGTTTTGACATAATTTATGAATTTGAGTTTATTAATGAAGATCAGCAACATAATCTATGAACACATAAAAAAATTTAAATATAATTCATATAAAAATGACTATCTTCAAAAATAATAATTTTCAATACAATGATAATATATAAACATATGCCATTAGAAAAAATTATTTAAGTAAATAGTGATATACTTTATATTGTTTCATAAAAATAATATTTCATTAAGAATAAATATATAATTCAATATATTTTCATTAAAATATAAAAATATTATTTCATGAAAATACAAGTTATATTTCAATATTTCATCTTAATTTATCAAAAATATATAAAAACTATTAAGAAAACATATATATATTTATAGTAATTTATACTATATTTTGTTTATATTATAAAAAATCTATAAATAAATAGTTATTGAAAGTAAAATACACTTATAATTTTCTAGGTGATACATTGTACAACCATAAAGAGAATTTATCCCTTAAAATTCATTTCTTATTCTTAAGACAAATCCTTATATTCCATTTTCAGAATTTGGAATACAATATTACATTGTATTTAATAAGGATAACATATTTTGATATGTATTATCTAAATAAATATTCTAAATCATTCATTTTTAATCAAACTAAAATGTTATAATAAATAGGTTTTACTCAAAGATTATTATTAGAAAACATAAAACCTTTTTAATAAAATGCTTTAATCTCCATGTTTATTTAAACTTTTCCTATGTTTTCATCTACGACTCCCCATATTCGTGCTTCTAGATCTTGTACAAAAAATGTATAATTTTTTCATAAAAATCAACTGAAAAATATAATTTACTTTAAATATGGAAATACAATCCAATTTAGGATTTAGAGTATAACAAATACTATTACATATTATTAATGTTAAAACAATAAATGAAAAGTAATAAATTGAGCATTTTTCATGGTAGATCCATATTAATGATAAAATCCATGAATGTTTTATTTGATATGGAATGTTTTTATAAAATATAGGATGAGAAAAATATCCTAGTTTGTTGTTTTAAAATATATAGTGAATTTTTTAAAAAAATATTTTGAAGAAAATTTGGAAATTTGTTTTAAAATTATTATGATAAATACTTTTAAAAATACTTATTTAATTAAACATATAATTTTGAGAACACTTTCAAAAATATAATAACTTTATGAAACCTCCATGGAGTCTCTTTTAAAATCCTGATTTTGGAAATAACATTGAAAATACATACACCTTTGAAAAAACTATAATATGTATGAAAATACACATTCATTTTAAAATTATATATATCCATTATACATACATATTCTTTTGAACTAGTTATAATAAATATTTCAAAATACATACTCTTTTGAAAATTTAATAATATATATTATAATACATATTATTTTAAAAAATTAATATTTTTTAAATACATATAGTTTTAAAAATATTATTAAATAATCATATGATTTAAAAAAAATATCAATCATGCATCAAAAAAACCATTTCACCACTTAATATTTTTTAATATTATCTCGGCCCACCCAATTTTCATAGGGATAGGTTTACATCCCAATTCTCATTCATGTTTACCAATTCCAAGTGCAAGTTATTTAGAAAAACAGTTTGATCTTTCCATACATACATATATATATATATATATATTGATATTTTTCATCAAAAAGATGAAATTCCATTACATACCTATATTTTTATACCAATATATATAATTTAATTTAAAATCATATTTGATATTTTCTATGACCAAAAATTATGATAGTTTTTCCTTTTCATAGATTGTTCAAAAAATATTAACATAAATGTATTTCAAATTTCATTAATAAACTCATAAAATTATTTGTTAAAGTAGTTCTTTTGAAGGATTAATTTATTAAATGAACAATATTATATGTATAACATATCAGAATTTTCAATAACATATGGCCATCATTAGGATGTTTAATGTCTTGTATATAAAATGATAACTTCACATGATATGATTTTATTACATGAAATAATGGTATTTTGAAAAATATTCCTAATAAAATAATACTTTTATGATATAAAATTTCACAATAAAAAATAAGAAAAATAAATTTATTTTGGAAATATTTACATTAGGACCACCAAAATTATTTCTTTTGTTATTAAAATTCATGATCTTAAAAATATGATAATTTGTACATAAATCGATAACATAAAAAATAGTTTTAAATAATTATAAAACATATATTTGAAAATATTATAACTCCATTAAAAATTAAATTATAAGACCAAAAAACTGATTGAACATGAAAATTGAATATGAAACATATATATATATATATATCCATATATTTTTTAGAAATATAACATGATATCATAAATATAATACGCACTTAATTTTAAATAAATATGAATACAATTGAATGATTTGATGTAAATAATCTTACAGTTTGAAAATAATACATATATATATATATATATTTATATTAGACAAGTATCAACAAAAAATTACACTTATATATATAATTCTTTTAAAAAATAAGTCCCCTTACTTGAATAATGGAAACAAAAATGGTTTCCATTATGCCGCTTTGGGTGGGATCATACTAAATGGAAGGAGGAAAAAAAGAAGAAAGTATTGGATACTTATTTCTGAAATGTCATGAAAATGGGTTATTTAATTGAAACTAGAAACATATATATATACATAGGTTTGGGTGCTTTGGAGGGATGATGTGGTTTTAATGTTGGAACGAAAAATGATGGCTTACACAGAATACATTAATGAATAGAAGTCTACCTTGGGGATTCGAACCTAGTGGTTCTTGAATCCATAGGTTATGGGGAAAGTTGAGGAAATTTAATTTTTGATAGATCTATATTCATATATATATCTTCATTGAGAAATGTTTCTATTTAAGTTTATAAGGGAAAACAATGGTTAATATTGTATTGTGGGTTGGTTGATCATGCCATAGATTTTATAGGGTGAAAGGTAATTTAAACTATATTCTTAAATGGATATGGTGGATTTATAAGAATGCAATATAGGATAAGATACAGAATAATAGAGGGATTATGTATTGAGATGAAGATAATGGAAGGAGGGGATGATCAGATCGCATAAATTAATTGATAAAATGTAAAGGGTATAACTGAATTGAGTATTTCGATCCCACATAGAAACAAAAAAAATATTCCAATTCTTATATAAACTATATCATGAAATTATAAAAACAAAATGAACAATGGTCCTTCTACAAAGGGTTGATGGACACCTTGCCTGACCAATTTACTTATCTATGGTCCTCTCTAGTATACATGAATAGGTATGGCAAGCCTATACTTCATATGCAAGAGGCACACTTCTTACAGTGCCACCATGTTTGGAATAAAGACATACTTCCCACAGTGGTTGAGTATGACTCACTATAATCCTACTATATTTGAGTTGGCTAAGTCAACTTATCCATGGATCACTATAATTTATTAATAAAAGTAAATGATGCATAATATTTTGTATCATGTTAAATATAACTATTTTACCATTAAAATTCTCAAATCATATTTAGTACTTAACATTTTAAATTAAATAATTACTTACTGTTATTATTATTATCTATTTTCTGTTACATTTTTAGTCGATTTTTATATTTTAATTTTATTACTTTTTAAAAAAAATCATAACAAAGAATAAATCTTTATTAATATAAGTATAAAAAATTATTCTCATTATAATATTTCAATTAAATCATTGATATTTTATATTTAAATATTAAATAATATATATGACATAAAAATAATTAATTAATATTTTGTATGACATATAATTTATAGAAGAAGTTTAGTATGAGCCTCTATAAAAAATTAAAAAATAATTTTTATAGAATTTATAAAAAATAGTTTTTCATCAAAAAAAATATATATTAAAAACAATAATATTAAAAACCAAGCAATCGAAACATATTTGTTTATATAAAAATGTTTAACATAATATTTTTTTTTAAAAAATATTAACTTATATAATTAATATAGAAATTAATATATTTTCATAAAACTAACACATTATTATTTCATGGAAAAAATAACATTTTATTATTTCATTTTAATTTAACAATAAAATATAAAAATTATTATAAAAATATATATATATTTATATTAAATTTATCATTAATTCATCTTAATTATAAAAATTTAATTATTAAATATTTTAAATAGAGAACTACGCATAGAATTTATTGGGTGTTACAATATTAATTCTCATAATTCAATAGAATGTATACTTGATAAGAAGATTCAAAAAGATATCCATACTCATCCTTACAATGATATAAATTTTTAGGATACCAAAGGATTAGTAGATTAAAATCACTTTCCCAAAAATTGATGTTAGCATTATATATATATAATCAATCAATGCCGAATAGAGCATTGGACAACCCCAAATAAAGTAATAAAAAATATTTAGGGAGGTTCAATAGAAATCACTGTCTGAGGATGAGTTATATTCATTAGATGAAATAATTTCTCAATTTACTATTACCATCAACAAATCCACTAAGATATTTTTAGGTGGTATCATATTGATTATACTAAATCGGTAAGATATGAATAAATGTGTATAAAAATAACAAATCTACATTTTCCCTAACATTAAATAAATAACCAGTGTAACTATTACCCTATCATTTTTAGTATCCACCATAGATTTAGTAATATAATATTCCCTTATTTCTTTGTATGTTTTGGTCATTTATTTCCTCAAACAACCATTTGATTACTGAATTTTCACAAATAATGACTATGTTCCTTAAAGAATAAACACTATACTAGAGGTTGAGTGTTGATCTCAAACATTATTTCTTCTTTTGTAATTCTGGGATTATTTATATCCCTTGTGTAGTTATTATATTGATTCCCCTCTATTCAATATTTTAAACATCTCATTATTCCTTTCAGATATTTACCTTTCTTCATCTTCCTAGACTATTCACACATGGACTGATTTGTTTTCTTTCATCAATTGGATTTATCTATTGATCCTCCCATTTTAATCACTATTTTCTTATTTTGGTATTCATACCCACAATAACACTAAGATCCTACAATTGCCATCTAAACATTAATGAAAAAATAGAAAATATCCTCTTCGATTTCAACGAAATGAATCACTAATTCTTTTCATTGATTCGTATTCATTCCAATACAAAATAAATAATAATTATTAATCCTCATGATAAATCCAGTGGTCTATCATTCATTAATTGTGATTTTTTCCATAAACTGCAACAAAATTATAATAATTTATCATCTATTCAGAAAAACCTTCTCTTAATAATATGGAGAGTTCAAGTAATTATTATTAGAAAAATGTTTTTTAGAATCCTTTCCATTCCATAGAATCAATATGTTCTATAGAATTTATGATTTTTATTACATTAAAATATTGAGCAGCTTCCCCATCAAAATGATAGACTACATGTATAATTTATCTAATTTTGAGAATTTGAGGATATATAATATGCTCTCAATTAAGTTAATCCATTTGTCAATAATGATGGTATAATAAGATCCCCTAATGAAATGAGTCCTCTAACACATAAAATATCTCACCATATCATTCTATCTCTTAGGAAATGGTTTGTGTTCCCCATGAATCAAGTTATTATTCAAAACAATATCCAGTTAAGCCACTGTGATGATTTGTTATGATATCATTCTCTAATCAAGCAAGAAATCTTGTTTATGAAATCCTCACATTTTCTATTACATTGGTTAATATTCATGGTTCTCTAATTTTCATCAATAATCTCTAAAATAGAAAAATAGAATTAATGGAAATGAATACATATATAACAAGTATATAAAAATGATATTATAAACATAGCGGGACAAACATATAAAAGATAATTATATCCTAAATTATGATTCCCTAGGTTTAAATCTATGTTACCCAAGGGGATATAATTATCCTTGGGGTTCATGATAACATTTTCCAGTCATAATCCATAAAATGAGTAGACTGTTATTTGATAACAACTATAGAAACCCAATCCTTTTAAAAATATTATTACGTACTTTCAAGAATAATTAATCATTAAATAAGAAACAATGATTGAAAACTGTCAGGTCTTTGGAAGATTGGTACAAAAACTTAAAAAAATTGAACATGAATAAAAATTAATTTTATTTATCTATATAATGATAACATAACATCATTTGAGCTCCATAAACTACATTTCATAATCTAGGAAATACAAAGTGGTAATGGATGTGCTAAAAATCCCAGTATGTGAATAAACATGGAAACAAGGTGAAAAGAATGAGTTAGATGGTATAACATTCTAACCAAAATTCTATAGAGATTGAATAAACATAAGGATAAAAAAATATCAAACATGAAATTATATGTTAATATAAATATAGAAATTTTGAAAAGGAGATAACACGACATAATCATGATTCAAGGAAAATTTCCAAGACGATATCACATGGTGAAAAAAACAAATTATAATCATTAAATACCCCAAATATCATAAATAAACTCTAATGAGAAAAAACCCTTACCCAATTAATTGGATCATTATCTGGGATAAGACATCATAACAATTACATTAATATTGGTTCCACATAAATAAATCAAATGTATGAATAATGATAACTATTACCCATATAAAGGAATGAGTTTCGTAATCAGGTAATAAGGAATAACAAATGGGGTTAAAAACATTTTTCAACGAAATAAGGGATTAATTAATTTCCTAAAATATAGTAATGATAAAATATGAATAGAACATGAATAATGATGTCCAACATAAGTGAATACATGAAAATGAGTGTTTAGATTACATTAGAAATCAACCAATTTAGTGTAGTTTAAAGGAAAATATGAGTATTTAATGTGGAAAAAGAATATTTTATTGAAAAAAACTAGAGACAAAATAATGCACATTTTCATGTTAAAAATACGGTATTTAAAAAAATATTGGTAGCGTAAATAGTTTATGTAGTGTCGTTGAAAATGTGTTTGAAATAGAGAAGTACGCATTAATATGGATTACTAACCGAGAAGGATTTTGAATTGAACCTTTTTAAAACTATTATTTCCCCATTAATGAAATATGTATTGTGCTATATTTTAATGCCCTGTATTTTCTAGGTATTTTTTCAATATATTATTGAATTAATTTTATACCATGATCTGAGACGACATATGATTCGGATGACGGTGTGCATAGAATTTTTTTAATAATATTAAAATATTAATTATCATTCATGTGTAATATTCATTAAAATGTGTAATAATATTTAAATGGGTTATTATATAATAAATATGATGAATCCATTACATTCAGGGTAGGACCTTTACCCTAGGAGAGGACTAATATTAGCCAATGTGGGATGGATGAGAAAAGTATTTTTTGGATGTTTTAATGAATAAAACAAATTTAATGTTTATTTTAATTCATTATTACCTTAACATAATGAATTTTTTTTAATTAATATCTAGTTAGGGACCCAAAGTTAGAATCATAAACATAAAAGTTCCTTGGAGGATCCAGGGAGAATTGCTCCAGAATTCTCTCAGTAGATAACTAAGAGACCAGGATTAGAGATCATTCTTGAAGGATCGCCAATGGAAATTTGTATTCAATAGAGAACAATCTAATTACCATGTTGGGTGCTTTGTTTGTATTTCTCTTTCAAAATTTATGTATTCAGTGATGTATACAATCCAGTTAATGAACAGGTTGTTCCTTAGTTACATCTTTCTTGTTATATGAGATTAATTGTTGTATTTATAGGGTCAATTATTATATATATTTGATTATTGACCATTATTATGGGAATTGATCTAGGCAATGTCAAACAACAGTTGTGGTTCGTTCTCTAGGTGTGTTACTTGTGAATCTTTTCTCCCCCTTTTTATTCTACGTGTTCTTTGTTCTTCATGGGTTATGGATGAATGATCATCACACCATCATTTCCTATATAAATGATTCAAAAATGAACATTTAACACTAGGATGAAAAAATAGAGGTGATATGGAAACAACGATAGATTACTCAAATAGATTCAAGAGATTTCCTTAAAAGGGTGGTTTTTTATGGATTTAATGTGAATTTGTGAGCAGAAAAATGGCTTAAAAACATGATTCGGTTTTTGGGTGACCAAATGACCTAGGGTCTAATTTTTTGAGGTGGAATGATCACCAAAACAAGATCTGGGTCATTGAACGAGGTGTGAAGAGGAAGAATGAATGAATATAGAAAATCCTAAATAACATGTCATGTAACATTTGGTAACACACTGTGTGGCCCCAACTGATTAGAATCTTGGGTTTTAGAAGTTTGTTAAATTCCACACTGTGTGTGACCCTATGACATTGTGTGTAGACCCTTCCCATAGACTCAACATGTATATCGAGAGATATATGGACACATGGTGGAGTACACAGGTTTTCAACATGGCTCGTATCGTAGCACACGACTTGACCTAGACCAAGTACACAGTCTTCCCCATGTTCTGGAACATGGGAAAAGATGCACGAGTTGACATTGTGTACTTCCACCTGACCAATTTTCATGGGATGTCCCATTATGGAATGACACAGTGTGTTACACGTATACATGGTGTGTACCCATCATCTATATGACATATTCCAACAACACTTGCCAGTTTACACCAGAAATACTCGTTGTCAAGGGTCATGAAGGGATTGACTACTACACTCCATGTACACATTTATACATTACATGAATAATGTTTCAACTGTATTTGGTCACATTTTATTAGGTTTTATTCCCTTGTTCGTTTACCTGAATGTTAATTCATATAAATTCCTAATCATTGGAGTAAGATCCCTTCTTCAAAAAATCCCACCTATAGTTTTTGGAATCACCCTCCATTGACAGGTCCAGAGTAGGATCCCCTAATCATTCTGCATGCCCTAGGTTGATTTTTTGGTATTTACATGACAAAATTTCTCCAGCATTGATCCTCTACATAGTAACTTAATCCATATTGTGTTTTTGGTATCACCCCATGGCCTTGGATGCAATCCTCGTCTTTTGTATCAAATATTTATATCTTTTGATAAATTATTATATCACACTCTATCATGATTGTTATCTATGTACAATAATTATTGAATGGATTTCATTAGTGTTATCGAACATAAGTTTTTGTTCTCCTAGATGAGTGCTTCCTGGAATCATTCGACTGAATCCTACTGTTGGTATATGGTACATGTGACTTACCTCTAGACTACATTTCTTATTTTGAGTATATCTAGATATTCTATTATGTTTTGTAGATGTATAACATATATGGATTAATGTATCTTTATTTGTGAATTTATTTGTGGTTTCGGGGTGTCCTACCGAGTATTGTTATACTCATCCCTTCATGTGAAGTTTTTACATGTGTCGTCTCTTATGATTATGAGAAATTGTTTGATGAATTATTATGTGTAACAGAACCAGATTGAGGTTTGTATGTTCAGACATGTTGAGGTGTGTTCCTATAGCTACAGAAAACATTCCAATTACCATTTTTTAATTGTTGTACTCTGTGTTTTATAGACCCATTATTTTTTTTGTTTGGAACATATTCTATCCCTTTTTATGTTCATATACATTACTTTCCTATCATATAATAGTTGGGATTTAGAGGTATTTGTGCACTTTGTTTTGAGTGGTTTTTTACATTTCGTCTTTTAGTGGGATTGGATGTGTGCGTGTGTGTGTGTGTGTGTGTGTATTTGTACATAGGAAATTATTCTGATTCTAGTGATATTCTTACTCAGTTCTAGTCACATTCCCCTGGCCTATTAGAGTTGGTATTTGGAAGTCACGGCACATTCCCCACTTAGACGGGTCATGATAGAGTTGTATTAGAGGTGGTAGATTCTACATTAGTACTGGGAGACTGTGATATTGGTTTAGCACTATAGTGTTTTGTGTTTTGAGTTCATCATTAAGGCCAGGGACTCCATTTTTGGTGTGGAAATATAAGTATCCATACAAAAGGTCTCTTATAACCATCTTTTCAACACTGTAGTTTAGAACATTGTTTTGAGGACATATTTTGGTACATTCATCACATAGGAATTGGTTACGGTTCCATGTTTATCTTGAGTCAGCTCTCCCTATATAATCATTAACCATGGTAGATATTTGTTTTCTTATAGGATCCCCCAAAATGTAAATTATCTATGATTCAAGAGAGCGATCACAGGGATGACCCCCTCAGTGATGAGGCCACGATACAGGAACCAGCTCTTCAGATGTCTTCTTTAGGTGGTGTGCCAGCTATACTGTCACCTATGAAGCATAACATGGAACCCATAATACTAATAAATGAGGAGAACATGCTTACCGAGATCCATGAGGGTATGTTATAGAGACCCCTTAGGTTTTGAGGTGACCCTAACCCTCAGGCAGATGAGGATAGGATTGAGGTGGTTACCTGAGTTTTTCATCAAGTCAAGACACCATCATATCAGATGGTAGTCATGGCAGAGAACCATCTACACAACTTGGAAGAGTGATGGTGGAGATTATCAATTTATACCAGAAATTAGATGACTCTTTTGGGTAAAAAATTTCTATTTCCTATTCAGTTATGATTTTTCACTGGTTACACTAAGAGTTGTCAGTAAACTGGAAATTCTGCATCTTTAGTATAGTAGCATGACCACCAATAATAATTCATCAAGGTTAACCAAAATTTCTAGGTACAAGATGAATATGGTTAGAGACTACATAAATACAATAAAGGTAGAAATATCCCTCTACGCATTATAAAATATGTTTCGGTTCTTGTGCGAGCATTGGTAGTTTCATGTTTCTTAGCTAAGAAGATATGGTTGGTGATAGTCAGTAGTGGATTACAGTTGCAGAGGACATGATAGTAGGGTGCTTATGGTAGTCCCATGGATCTAAATGTGGGAAACTTTTGTGGTATATTCCCTATGATAGAGGATCTACAATTCAAGGATCATAGGGTGGGTCCACTCTACCTAGAAAGTGGTGGTTCTATTTAGGTGCTGATTGGGGAAATATCACTTGAGATTTTCTGAACCACTGTAATGATAATAGAGAAATTGTGGATGGACCATCGAGGTAGAGACATTGACTAGAGTATGAATATCTTCATGATCTCAACCATGTTATAGGATCTAGGAGAGTAGCCATATGTGCTTGATGATTCGACATGCTACCACTACCACCTCTTGGAGGTCCACACTAGGCTCATGAAGCTGGAGGATACGGGTGGGGATAACTGCATGTAGTCATGTCATATAAACCAGTGGCTCCGAGAATTACTTTAGGTAAGATATGTGTATCTTCTACATTATATGAATTACTAATATCCATAGGTTCTAGTCATTCTTTTCTCTCCGAATATCTTGTTCGAGACCTTTAAATTCTAATTGAACCATTGACTTGACCCGTACGCTTGGAGACACTTGTTGAAGAAGACATAGTGATCACGCATTTGTTCCAATGTTGTGAAATAACCCTAGGAAGGAAGAGTTTCTTTGAAACATCATGGGGGGTAGTGTTGAGGTCTTACGAAATCATTTTGGTATGGATTGGTTATCCACATTCCATGCCTAAATTTAGATTTTAAGAAAATGGGGAAATGTGTCTGAAACGATGGAATGGGTATTCCCTTTGTAGGTGAAAAGGAAACCTAGGAAGAATATAATATACTCATTCATAGTATGGTGTAGTTTATTAATCATCAGTTGTCTATATTGACCCTCAGTGCAACTGATTTAATGAGTTTCCAGTTTCATGTAGTATTGGTGGAGTATGAGGATGTCTTTCTGGAAGATGTTCCAGGATAACCTCCCCACCATGATATAGAAACTTGCATTTATTTACATGTTTGGACGACATTGAAATCATCACCAGCAAATCAGATAGCGTTCGAAAGGAATTGTGACCTGAGGGTGGAGTTAGAGGACCTATAAGAAGAAGGGATTCATGAGATCTAATATTTAACCCCGGGCATCCCATGTTTGGTTTTCCAAAAATGATTATGGGAATATGATGTTTTGTGGCACTAATAGAACTTGAACCTGGTGAACCTAAATAAAAAGTATCAACTACCCATAATAAATGTTCACTATGATCTATTGAGAGGTTCATGATGGTTCTCGATTGCTGACCTCAAATATGGATTTCATCATCTATGAGTATAGGACAATGTTATACTGATTATGAAATTAAAATTTGATTGTGAAATCTATGAGTAATTAGTGGTTCTATTTAGTGTGAATAAATCCCCAATAGTGTTCATGGGACTCATGGACTGGATAATACATCCATACATAGACCAGTTCATTGTAGTAGTTGTTGATGATTTCATTGTGTAATCGACATGTGAGGCGGAGTTTGTGAGACAATTATGAATGGTTCTGTACATACTCTTAGAGCACTAACTTTATGGAAAACTCTCAAAGGTCCATTTTTGGATTCAGGAGGTCCAGTTTTTGTGACATGTTATGTCAGTGGATGGAGTGGATGTAGACATGTCCTAGGTTGAGGTAGTGTTACCTTGGGAACCTCATTGTAGTGTTATAGAGGTGCGAAGATTACCCAGGCTAACATAAAATTAATGGAGATTCATACTCGATTTCTCAAGGACACCAGCACTGACGATAGATTTGTATCTAAAGGGGTAGCCTTTCATGTGGACTAAGAAGTATCAATTGGATTTTTGGAATTTGAGATAGAGTTTGATGAGTTCATTGATATTTAAATTGCTGGAGGAGGGTGGCGACTGCCATGTTTTCTATGAAGTTTTACGGACCTATCTTGGTAGGCTCTTGATGTAGAGTCATGTAGTGATTGCATATGGTTCGTTCAATCATAGACCACATGAGTATGACTATGTGACCTGGGATAATGAGTTTGAAGTTGTAGTCTTCGTGTTGACGATGGGGTGACACTACCTTATTGGGGAGTGGATTATCATAAACTATAATGATATGAGTCTCTACTTTATCTTCTACCATAATGATACCAACATAAGATAGAGGTGATGGGTAGAGATCCACAAGGAATATGCCATTAATATTCTCTATACTCTTGAGAAGGGGAATGTGGTGGGAGATTCTATTAGTAGGATATCTAGTTTGTAGTTTCGGAATGAGGAATCAGAGTGGTTGGCCACATTAAAGTAAACCATAGTAGATAGAGATAGAGAATCTTACCCTCAGGCGATGGTTGTTAACCCGTAAACCATACAGAGAGCTAGGGAGGGACAACATGGGGATAAATAATATGAGACAATATGTGATCAGATATCCACAGGGCATGAATTTGATGGATACTCATGAGGTGGGGAGCACTCCATTCTTTGCAGGGGGTGTACAATAGTTACAATGGCACTGCAGGAGGAGGTTTTGAGGGAGTTTCATACATATCCTTTAGCGTTACATCCATGCTTTTTAAAGTTATACCAAGACCTCTGACATTATATTTGGTGGACAAGGATGAATAAAGGATTTACATAATTTGCCTCTCGATGCCAAACTTTTCCAAAAGTGAAGGATAAACAATAGGTTCTATCGAGTTTTGGTCATCCCCTTCAGGTGAATAAATGGAAGTAGGATGGTATATTGATGGAAGTTTGGATGATTTTACCACATATTTCCTATTGACACAATTCCATTTGGGTGAGTTTTTATTGAATCACTAAGTCATCCCACTTCTTAGTTATTTGAGAGTAGAGATCATTTTTGATCTTCGGACGCCCCTACCTTGAGGAGATATTTCGACTCTGTGGAGTTCCATTGATGATTATTTCAAATCATGATGATAATATTATATACTGATCATTGATGGAATTTAAGGACATGTTTTCAACCCACTTAATCGTGACTAAAACATTTCACCCATAGATAGAAGACCATACAATGCAGAACATTCTGGTTCTGGAGGACAGGTTGTGTACTTTCATGTTATATTTTTCTATATTTCGGATAATCACCTACCATGGGAAGATTTCAAATACAAAAAAAATACCAATACAACATTGTAATATCACCAATCAAGGCTTTTTATGGGTGACCCTACCAGTCACCACTTTGCTGGATTGACCACAGAGAGTCAGTAGTCATGGGCCCAGAGTGGGTGAAATCTACTACCGAGATGGTGCATATCATCATGGAATGTATGAAGACTACATAGATCATTCATAAATATTATGCTAACAGGGGGTAGATCCTTTTGGAGATCAATTAAGGATACCATGTTTTCCTTTAGTATTATCCTTGAAGGGGATTACATATATTTGTTTGTTTAGACAAGGTATCTCTATTGTTTATCAGCCATTTTCATATATTATATAGTATTGGTGAGGTGGAATTTAAATGTTCTCTACCTATTTACTTAGACTGGGTACATGACTTCTCCAACTAGTTGTATCTAAGGAGTTACATGCACGACCCATTTCATATCATCGACTGGGGAGAGATGGACATTAAAGATGTAGAGACCTTTTCTTAGCACCCAGTGGAGATCAAGGATCAACATGAGTGGATCCTTCATGGGTGAGAGATTCCTCTTGTGCGTGTCTGGGGGAAGTACACAAATCTTTTGGAGAGAACATATGAGAGGGAGACTCAGATACGTCGTCAGTACCCTCATCTTTTTGAGTAGCCATTGTTTTGAATTTTTGTGGATTTAAATCCCCAAGGTTAGAATAATGTAATGTCCTAGATTTTTTGTGTATTATTTTAAAATATTATATGTAATTAATTTGTGACCAGACACTAGGAATGCATTCAATTACCAGTCCCGGTGTACCTAAAAAATGTTTGAATAATATTAATGTATTAATTAGAACATGCATATTGGGTTCCTAAAAATTATGAATAACTTATAAACGGGAGCCCATATAATAAATATTAGGGAATAATTATGTTCGGAGTAATAGAATTACCCTAGGAAAGGCCTAACATTGGACATCACAATTCGATTGTGAAAAATATTCTTTTGATTTTTTAATGAATAAAATAAGTTATGAATTTATTTTATTTTAATCATACATTGATTCTTCATTGTAGTGACACTATTTATTTTTGATAAACAGATAGGGTTCAAAACCATGGATTTTTCCTAGAGGCTCTAAATAGAATCCGTAAAGAATTCTCAAGGTGGATGACAAAATGACTGAGTTAAGAGATCATGCTTGATGGATTTCCAATGGTAATAATTATTTTATATAGAATGATCGAATTATTATGTATAGTGTGTTTTTTTGATTTTCCTTTCACCGTTCATGGATTCAATAATGAACATGGACCTAGCAATGAATAGTTTGATCCATGGATAGAAAGTTCATGCTGGATGAGTTTAATTGAAGGATTTGTAGGGTAGTTTATTATATTAATTTTGACTGTTGATCATTCTTAGAGGAATGGATTGAGGCTTAAATTTACAACAGTTATGGTTAATTCCTCATGTTTCTTCCATGTGAATATTTTCTACCTTGATTTATTCTACATGTTCATAGTATTTCATGGGTTATGAATGAATGACCATTATGCCTTCATTTCAAGGTGAAATGATTTGAAATTGAAGATCCAAAATTGGGACGACCTAACATTAGAGCGACAATGATGACAACGGATTAATAAAATTCATTCAAGAGATATTTTTCTTTACGTGGTTTTCATCGGTTTGATTTAAAGAGGATTTTTATTTGATTTACGTCCAAATGAACCTTGATTTTGTGTTAGGTTGATGAAATCACCTAGGATCTGGAGTTTTGAAGAGCACAGATCACTAGAATGAGATCAATGTCATCAGTCGAGGCCTGCGGTGGAAGAACTTGAGATACTAGAAAATATGGATAAACACAATTTGTATCCTGAGGTTACACAGTTTTTGGACCCCAGTAAATAGTTTATAGAGTTTCGTGATTTAGTTAAAATCCATGTTGTATGTGACATAATTACATGACATGTAGTCCCTTTCCAGAGGCTCTGTGTGTATCTCATGAGATACATAGACATAGTGTTGAGTACATAGGATTCCAACATAGAGTATAACCCACCACAAGAATTGGCATGGACCAAGAACATGAACTACCCCATGTGACGATTCATAGGAAGAGACACACCAGTTGACACTATATACTTGATGACGTCTAGAGTACATGGGTGAACCCCAGATGGAAGGACATGTTATGTGACCCTTCTACATGACATGTACCCATCTTCTACTCGACATTTACCAACTACATTGACTATTGTAGATGTTCATTACCTGAGGTCCTGGGACATAAAGTTAGACCCTAATATACACCATTTACCCCTTTCTATATTGATTTAATATATTTTTAACCATATCATAGACATGTTTAATTAGAATTCGTTCCCATGTTCATTTCCGTTGAGGTTTATTTGTATAGTTTCCTACTCATAGTAGTATAATACCATTCACAATACATTGTGGATATAGTTATCAGAATCCCCCCGGAGTGGTTGATAACGTGATCTCCTATTTATTCTTCATGTCCTATGTAGATTACTTGGTATTTATGTGGAGAACTTTACCAGGCATCAATCCTCTACTTAGCTTGTTAATCTAGACGGAGTTGTTGATATCACCCCTTGGCCCTGACTATGATAATCATATATTATATCATATGTCTCTCTTCAGGTCTATAATCATATATCCCTCTCATTATGGTTACTAAAAAATAGTAATTATCATATTAGTGATATATATGCTATCAGATTTAGTAGTGTGTTATCCTAGATGAGTATTTTGTGGAATCTTCAGACTAAAACTCTAGTGTGGGTGTGTGGTAGTTGTGACTAACCTATAGACTGCATATCGTGTTTTGATTATATTTGAATATTTATATATTTGTTATATATATATATATATATATTATAGATCTAATAGTGTCATTCTTATTTTACTAATTTGCAGTTTTGGGGTGTCATACTAAGTATTGTTATACTCACCCCTGCACGGGTTTTTACCACACGTGTTCCGTCTTGTGCAAACATTGAAGCTTTTGATATCTTCCTCGGTAGATCTAGACCGGATGGAGCATTGTGAGTTTAGATAGGCCAAGTTCTGTTCCTATTTCTATAGGAATCAATTCGATTAGATTTATTTATATGTTAGACATTTTGTTTTATTGACTGTTTAATTTTTGGTGGGATTTTATTCTATCCCATTTTACTTTACTACACTTTACATTCATGACGTATTCTGGTTCGGATTTTCTGGTATGCATGTATTTGGATCTCAATTGGTTTCTACATTTCAACATTTCTTGGGCTCGGAGATGCGTGTGTGTGTGTGTGTATAATTATATAGGAAATGACTCACATTTTTGTGATGTGACTACTCGGTGCTAGTCACCAGCCCCTGGCCTATTGGGGGAGGGTGTGGAGAGACCTAGAATATGCCCCACTTGGACAGTTGAAGACATATATAACTTTTATTAGGAAATAAAAACATAATTTAGGAAAATTATATTATAATAATTAATAAATATATTATGATTTATATTGATAAAGCATAACCCAAATGAAAAAATGGGGTTTAGAGGGATCTTTTACCTTATGATTGAATGAATTCTAAAAATGGAATTATTAACCAGTTTGATGAAATTAAATCCATTAATTAAATTACTATAAACCATTTACATATATATATATCATTTATTATAATCTTAATATGTTCATTTATGTCTATTTTTTGAGTTATAATGATTAATTTCATCATTCTGAGAGTCTTTGTTTCATGGTTTGTATACTTTTGAATGTTTATATATGTACTTTCCAAATGGGAATAATACTATAGATGGGATATTTTATTGTATTTATGAAACTCAATATGTTTAAATGGTCCCATTTTTTATTTTTCATTTTGGTATGAGTATGATTCAATTGATAAAATGTTAATGAAAAATTTTTAGATTGTTTTGGCGGTTATTCTAATCGTCATGAATTAGTTTAATTTTATTTAATATTATGTATATATATTTGTTCAATGACATGAAATATGTTATAATATAAAAATTAAATTCTTATTTCACCATAATATTGTTTTATAAGCACACATAAATTCCATAAAGGAAATAGATAACTCATCACCCATGAAGGCATTAAATCAGTATATTAAGTATGATGTTTCCATTATTAAAATAAAAGAAGGTGATAAGGTGTTTGATTATTTATATTGAAATAAAAAATAATAATATCCCTATATATATACATGATACTTGATTTATAGTTTCACTTTATATACTGGTGAGGATAAGGTATTAGAAAGAAAGAATCTATGATAGAAAGATGTAGAGTTTAACCACTTGATTGTTGTCTCCCTAAGAACCACGCTATGGAGGATTGGAAATTCTGTGAGACATGTAAAAATATGAAAAGGAGAATAGGATAGTGAAGGTAATTGGGTAGAATATTATAAATCTACAAATTTTAAATGTTGTGAGGAGAAGTTTTGGGGAAGTGTTAAATTTATAAGGGGAGGAGAGGGGAGGTTTGATTATTATATTCATTAGTTTATTGTTCTGGATAAAGACAATCAATATTAATGATTATTAGGACTATATATATTAAATATTTCATGTTAGTTGTAAATACTATGTTCTAATTCAATCATGTACCCTAAAATTCATTCATGTGGTTTATAATTTTAAATACCATAAATTAACATATTTCAATATTCACCAAAATCTCAATTCTTTTAGAAAAAATCTAAAACTTAACCCACCTCAATTTTTGATGTGTAGATTTCAAAAATAGAATCAATTTTATTAAAATATATTATTAATATATGAAATTTAATTTTTAAATAAAATAATCATTTATTCAAAATATTCATATTTTTAAATTATAAATGATTTTATATCCAATTGACAAATTACTTATGGTACCATAAAAATATATTTAATTGTAAAAAATAGTATATTAATTTGGGAACCAAATTTATAGAAATTAGGTTTATAAAAATAATAATATTCATTATAATATTTTTAATAATACATTTACATTTTGAAAAAGTCTAACACATAATTTATCATTTTAAAAAAAATTCTTTTACTATCATGAAAATGAATAAAATATTAATTTTTTATTATCCTAAATTCTATTTTGCATTTCCATATATTAAGTTACTGTTATATCATTCATAAATGTATTCCTAAGAGTCCAATTACTATTCCAAAACTCATGTTACTATTCCAATTGTTAGATTACTATTTCAATGGTTAGATTGATCATAGTGAAGTAGCTTTACTACTTCCTATTAATATGTATAATGACATTCATTATTCATTAATTTATATATTAAATCACATTTATTTATACATTAATCTCCAAAATTAATATTTTATTACTAAAATTATTTTATATTTCTATATATTTGATGAATAGTGTAGTCATTCTGGTTGACCAAGAATATCAATGTTATTATGTTCATGTTCTATTGTTTTGTATTTATTTTCCTTAGGTAATATTTGTAATTGTTAATGGTTTATTTTCATAATAATTTATCATTATTCATTTATGATAATAATGTTTATTTGTATTTTTTCCATATGTCATATATGATTATTATGACATAATTATAAGAATGGAGAACCCCTTAAAAATGGGTGGTTACAATGATGGTTTATATAACTTGACCTGAGAGATAATGACATGGTATAATGGTCTATAGTGGTCTGATTAATAGGGAAATTACTTTTATGATTATTGAGAAGCTTCATGTATATCCCTATTCATTTTTACATTAACAAGATCACGTTAATGTTTTCTCTTTTATAGCTGAGGTAGATACAACTATTGTTGATGGTGGATTGGTTAGCATATGGATTGAATGTTTGGTTTTGTTCTTGTTTTAAAATTTCCTTATTATTAAGACATACACTCTTAAAAATGATAACATATATTAAAAAATTAATTGTTCTATCCTACATGGTTTTATTTCCATATACATGACATTAGAGTCATGAAGTATTTGTAGACTTCGTGTTTAAGTATCCATGAAATTTCATACAGGTTGTGATCCACTGTTAAGATATGGGTCATAGAGTAGGAGCCTTACCGGGATGCACACTAGAGGATAAAAATCTTGTATAAATTATTTTATATCCCAATATATACTTGTGTTTGTATCTAAACTTTGGGATAAATTTCTACTTGTATTTATTTTTGGTATGCCATTTACACAGTTTCCAAACGTTTACTCTGTTTATTTACTTGTAGTATAATTGTTAGATTTGTTTTGTATGAATATGACATGATATAAAGGGTGTAGTCTCCCCATGGATGATGTTACTATGCTCATCAATATTCAAAAGCATCTTTCCTATGTAGATTCATGTATGATTTCATGTTTGATTTAGGTACAAACACATTGGTTCGGGTTTGGGAATTAAAATATCCATTGTTTCCATATGGAAAATGAATATTTTATTCATGAATTTTTTTTACTACCACCTCAATGAAGCTACATGTTTTTTTATTCAAATAAATTCATTAATAATCATTATAATTGTTTTAATGTATATATATATGATGTTTTTTATACAAATATTTATTGTATAATAATTTAGAAAATCTATTAGTAATATTCTAAAAGAACGTTAATCATTAATTAAATTATTTATAAATAGAATACTAAGAGAAAAAATATTTTATTCATATTATGCATTAATTATATATAAATTAAAAATTTTATACTTAAAATAATTTTAGATATATAAATCTAATAAAAAATAAGCAATATCATTATTCTTCACATGTAAGGACATTACAACAAAACAATAACACCATGATTCACTAATCATGGTATGTTATGGTCTTCATCGGTTTAGCTAACTAATTTAACACTATTATGAATTTATTTCATTTATGACTAGGGGAACGTATATAATAGTCGAAAATTATATAAATACGAAAAAAAAATTAACTTTTTTTTACTTTTATTTGAAAAAATATAAATAAATTCAAGAATTAATAAAACATCATTCTTTCATATTGAATCACTGAAATGTGATCATCATTAATATCATATTCATGGATTGAAAAATCTATCATGGATTATAATTATACCAATATAACTATCAAAAAACATATATACATCTAAAATTACTAATCATGAGATGACTAACTTTGTAACGTGAACGAATACTAGAAATGTTTTTCTAAAACTAGTTCAAAACATTCAATATTAATATCACCTGATAATGAGATTGGGTAAAAACGAAATAATTGAGATTATATTTAAAATATAGAGTTTAAATTTTAAATATATTATTAAGGTTCTAAAATTATATATTCATATATGTATGTCTGTTATACAAGAGGTTAGAGGATTCTTGTAGAGGAAATGATATAAAGAAATGGTTTTCCTTATGTCAATTTGGATTCATTGAGTCATAATTTATTTTGCGGATCAAGATTCCCTTATATGGGGTATTTATTTCCCATTAATGTATTATTATTTTTTAGAACAATCTATTTAATTCATTATGTGGTATTATATGATTTATTTATTTGGATATAAATTCCAAACACAAAAATAAATGTGAAATATTTATTACCTTATTGGTTATATTTCTTATATGGGATGTTTATAGTTTAAATCTCCTTTCATTGAGTTATACACTTTAATGTTGATTATTTTTCAACCCAGTTTTTTTTCTCACACCATAATATTATAATATATTGTATTTTATAATCCTGAAATGGGATAGAAATATTAATTCAAAATATCTTTCTATACTAGTTTTATAATATTTTTTCCCAAAATGTTCTTCTCAATGTATTAAAAATTATCATTTCTATTCATTGTTAAATTTTTTATCATAGGATCCTCATTTCATACATAAATATTTATGTCATTTTAAAGGAATAATTATTGAATATTCATTTGAATCATTTTTTTGGAAATCTCCCACTTCAAATTTCAAAATATTATATTGAATGCGACATGTAAATTGAAATTAAATCCTCTTTAAAATGGTTTTCTAAATGAAAATTTATGATTTCAAGTACATTTTTCAAATTTATTTTCAAATGGACTTCCAAAAATGGTATTTATGTTAAATTATTTATATTCTAAAATAAATATATAATTAGAAATGTGGATATTTAACTCATGGTATCAAATAATTTTATTCCTGATCATTTCATTGGTGATGTCATTTGAGGAATTCTCTTTCAAGTATTTATATAATCTATGTGAACATTATTATGTGTTACCATTGTTAAATAAGATATTTTTTCATCAATAAATTTCTAGATTCATTCTCTAATGGATAATAAAATCTTCATTTCAATCAAAATACTAATAAATCTCTGGGTTTTTCTTTCCTTTGTATCCATAGAGTAAATACATGGTTATTAGTTCAATGTATTTCCTTTATGTAGACTATTTTATTTCAATTAATTTATTAATGGGTGTTCACAAATATTCTATATGTCAATTTATTTTTAAAATATTAAGAATTATTTAAATTTTATTCCAATAAAAAATATTATTGATTACTTATGAATGTTGATTATTATTTTTTACTCATTATCTCATATGATGAATGCATTAGATAATATCATTATTATTCTGGCCGAATAGAATATATTCATTAGATGCAATGGTATGTATCATGATAAAAACATTTTTATGTATTCGGTGCATTCCTACCCAATTCTATAAGGTTTAAATAATATGGTATAAATGATAACAATTAAGCAACAGAAAAACCCCTTACAAAATCAATGATGTCTTCGGTGAGACCTTTAAATTATGATCCAAATGTTTGATATTCTAAATACCACAATAATGAATTCAATTATTGATAACCATGTCATCTATTTGTATTAATTTTTATCCTTAATATATCATCCTCCTAGTTTCAATTGATAATTCCATTATGATGACTAGTCATTTCTAACTTAATATTTACTCTATGTTAATTCCATTATTTCTCTAGTTGTATGATTTAACTTATTGAGAATTTGGGATCAATTTTTTTTATTATACTTCCCTAAGATATAAGGATACGTATTATACAAGGCATGTATTAGAATATATATTGTGAGAATAAATTATTGGGGATTTTGATGACCTGTTTGGATTAAACAATTATAAGTATCAAGGGTGTGGCAATGTAAATTTATTGTATTTATTGGTAAATGATGTTTATTAACTCTCCGAAGTTATAAAAACCAAATGATATTTGGGATTTAAGTTATGAAATAATAATTATAGATTTATAACTAAGGAGTAATATGTCTATAGTCTTTATGTCTCTATCAATGAGTGTATGTACAATAATGGTTTGTTGAACCAGGATCATGAGTGAAGGTATAGAGATCCACATACTACCTCAAGTGTCTAAAATTATTTGATCCCCCCAAAATAATTTAAAATGAAAATAAAATTTAAATTAATTGTCTTATACCATGCTTTTTACCATGGCCTTATGAATTGTGTTTTAGATACCATGGTTTCCACCACCGTCTCTCCCATAACATATGGTGAAATCCCATACAGTTTTAAAGAACCATTCTAAGGTATTTAGCATTAGGATACTTATCTCACTATTCCCCATACCACTAACATGATTAATAATTCCTCAACTTCACATAATAGAAATTGGATAAAATGGTATTTTGATGGTACTCATTAAATAATGGAGCCCCTAAAAATCACCAGGCCTTGAAACTTTTGTGTTTTATTAATACCCATTTTCAAATGAGAGAACCCAAAATATACCTAATAGTACAATAACTTAAATATTTTCCATCTATAAATTTATAATGATAATGTCATTTAATATTGATATCAAATATACTTCACTCATCATTGCGCACCAGGAACCATATAACTGGATCCAAAATGTACATACCTCAAAATTATTATCTCAAATATTCAACTTTACAATGAACCCTCTAAATCAATATCCACAACAGGAATCACACCCAGTACATAGATGTGGTCTCCCTAAATATTTTGAAAATTAAATTCTACAATATAAAACACATCATATCACCATATCAGAGCCTCCAAGCTGTGGAAAAAACACTAAGAATTGGTTAAAAAAATGGACCATATAATAGATCCCTCTAAAAAAATCGCATCATTTAGATTTCAAAACCAACATGGGTGGGAATGAAAAATAATGACAATAAAAAATCCATGATATATATTTATCGGATCATACTTGAAATAAACTCCACATTGAAAATAATTTCAAGAGTTCCTAAACATGTAATAACAGTACCAATCTCACAAATCCAGTATTGGTCAAACAATTAATTTCATTGTTAATCAAATGTCCAACATTATGGGATATTGATTATATATATATATGATCTCAATCCCATGTTTAATACTTAAATACACTATTCCTCTATTTAATATTAACAAGATGAAATAAATTCCCAAAAAACACAATCTTTGGATGGTTCTTAATCTCAATAGGCTACTCCTCTAAGGTCACATAATTCTTAATATTTGTCCCCCTTATCGATGACATATGAATCCTAATGATGGTACTAAAGAATATATGAAAACTAAAATTCATCTTGAATACTAAGAATCAAATATATAAGTCATATACTATACACAACATCAATAGTATTCAATGTCAACTTAAAAAATCGTACATATTATAGAAATATCTTACTATAATGAAGAAACTATATCCTCTCATGGTCATTACATATGTTAAAAAATAAATTATTTTCAATTTCAATAAATATTGACATACTTCTATGTTTGACACATGGTTTAGGAAAATTAACTGTTTACTTAATTCTATCATGAATCTGATATACCTTATTTATCATGCATTAATCCAATTATATCCCTTGAAAAGATGACTCACTAACCATTGTGCAGGTTAATGGAGATATAAATTCTAGTCAAAAAATTGATTCCAACTATTTTATATAAATAATTAAGTTAAAATAGTTATTTTAGGGAAAAAATTATTTGGTGGCCCGCTAAAACCCCCCAATAATCCACAATTCAAGCAAAAAAATGTCCTAAATGGTTAGGATAGTATAATATGAAAGATCATATGATTGTGGATGAAGCGATTTTCTAATTTATAACTATGATCCTACAAAAATCTAGACACCAATGCAAACCCTATCAGTGATAAAGAGACTATGCATTGAGATAATAGTCCTCAGAACCCCATAAAACCTAACGAAATCATCAAGGTCCATCCTCAAAGAAACATCCTCTATGATTGAATAAATAATAGCTAATAAGAGTAAATTTTTTTGAAGTGGTCTAAGAAATCCCACATAACATCCTAACCACACTATTATTTAGGAATAATAGTTTTTATATGACATAAAGTAACTAAGAAATTTTATTGGGGAATATCAAATCGGTGGAGAAAACAATCAAAGAACATGATTCTTAGATTTGACCCTCTAGAAAAAATCATCAAGAGACAAACTTCCAAAT
Organism: Viscum album; assembly: GCA_963277665.1. Lineage (NCBI taxonomy): Eukaryota > Viridiplantae > Streptophyta > Magnoliopsida > Santalales > Viscaceae > Viscum > Viscum album. The sequence goes on from OY728156.1 coordinate 830,150,364, forward strand.
AGATGATATTATCTTAAACAATCAAAACAAACCATGTATAGTGAAATGCATCAACACCATAACAGGATCAATAAAAAATATTGTTCATTTTAATCCACTAAGAACAACATCATAAATCATCGATAGAAAAATGTGTGTCCCATGAAACAACACATGATGTTGTTCCTCCAAAAACCAACTATATATAGAATTGTTAGAAAATTTTTGATCTATCCAGACCACTAATTAATAATCACCAAAACAAGACTCCTCAACCTTATTTACAAAATATTTTGAAAATTTTAAAATATAAACACATGATCTACTCTCATATACTCCATTATCAACGTGCTTCATAGAAATATCTTATATCACACACCATACAAAACCCATCTAACACACAACAAAACTAAAAAAAACATACAGAATTCAATACATATTAAATTATTTTTCAGGGTTGTATATGATAACTAAAAGTCATAATCATGTTTGAATTCCATCCACTTTAAGAACCATAATTTTTTTATCACTGAAAGATGAAATTCAATTGTCTCCTATAATTTTTAAAGACAACAAAACTCCCCACATTGAGGCAAATAAACCAAAACATCAAACATAAAATAATGAAAAAGGATAATTTTTAGGGGTTTTATAATTACAATCATGATAAAAAAAACTATCAAGAACTATAATATATTATTACACTCTTCTATATCATCATACAACCCATAAAAATGAGTGAAGTGTAATAATTTAATTTGAACTATATTGAATACCATAGAAAAAAATCTGCCATTACACTAGACACATGATCCTCTAAATAAATAAATGTTTCCTTTCACTAGTTAGTCATCGCAAATATTGGATGATTTCTAGAAAAATCATTCAAAACATTCAAAATACACTATATATCATGAATGATCATAATTTAATAACCAACAAGACCATGGAAACCCCCACCCCTCTGAAATATTATAGTGTATCATACTTAAAATAACTACATCAACCAACAAAGGATCCAAGGAAAAAACATTTTTAGATATGAAATTTCTTAGGAAATAGGATTCACAGTCCAAAAAATAAAAATTGAAAAAATAATTGTATGGATGATAGTGATGAAGAAAAATAAAAAAAAACTATAATATGAATGGCATTGTCCTCCATTACTAATCAATCACAATGATTTTATCAAGAAACACTATGATGAAGTGATAAAAAAACTCATAGAGAAATGCATTCATAACTTCCTTGAACATGATTGGATAATTCATAATAATGAAGGAAAATAAACGAATATCATAATTTCCATAACAAAATCTAAAATAATTGTTCTAGATATCATCACTGCACAATTATGTTTTTTGATATGTTAACCTTAAATCTATCTTCATGAACTAGATAACACCCTATAGTTTACCGAATAAATTTTCAATACAATGTATATGATAGTGGCCCGTCATTATCACATATTTCACGTGATAATAATTAATAAATAACCACATATATTCATATATCATTCTTGAAAAAAGATGTAGTGAAATATATGGAGATACATTAAAAAGAATGAATCATTTATATCGAATACGATAAATCATGATCTGTATCTATGGAAACATATATGTGCCTATAAGATATAGAATCATCTATAAAGGAGTTACCCACATCTATAGGTCTATCCCAAACTTATTATTTCTTATGATTAATAGAGTCCCAACCTATTCAACAAATATATAAAGGTATAGTTTCATAATCCTTTTAGAAACCATTGAATGATCCATTACGAAACTGAAAACATAAATTCCATGAAATAGAGTTGGGACTCAAGACTCCATTATCCAATATGTGGGTCTCTATCACTAAAAAATAAAAACCTACTTATAATATTTTAATGTTACAATGTTTCATTTATTGAATTTTACAATAGTTATCACAAAATAACAATATCCGATGCAACTGATTTTACCATATGATTATACCTACAAAGATAAAAATATCTCCAAGTGTGATGCATCCATAGATTCTTTTGCACGTTATCCATGAACATCATTAAAGATATCTTAAACTATAAATGGATTAGTTGATTCCAACATCATTGATATCCTCTTCACATCATGTTCAAGCGAATTGATGAGGTCATGGGAATCAGTGTTGGGTGTGGATCTCAGTTAAAACAAGGTATTCCCCGAAGAAGAAAATATTAAAATAATAACATGAAAAAAATTTCCTATCCATGAAAAATAAAAGGCATGTATCAGATAATAAAATACACTATGACCTCATTAACCAATATGGATTATTTTTCTTTATATTTTCGGTTATCACTGTTCTTAGAGACAAATGGAATTACATGATTTTACACAATCCACCATATCCCATATCTAACATATTGATGTTTGATCTGTGAAATACTACTATATCATTAGAATAAATTATTTTAATGATTGTCCTATAAGATGTACCCCTGATCATTGAAAACTGTAAATAAATGATAGAAACTCATATATATTATTGACACAGCCTCTAAAATTTTAAAACTGCATGGTTGATCCACTATATTCTTTCTATGAATTATCAGCCTAGGAAATATGATCAAAATATTGTAAGAAATAACTTCTTCTTTCCAAAATCATTTTCTATCCATGATACAAAGAACATTATACCATTTCTATTGTTTATAAATAAACTTGATGACTCCCCTTTTGTGATGATATTGTTTAAGATATAACCTTATCTACACCCACTACCTTATATTTAACATAGAGATAAGTAAGCAGAAAAAATGTGGTGACCACGCACTGGATCACTAGAAAAAATATCTCAAAAAGAAACATCAGTCTAGAATTTTTATATATCATAAGGTATCAATCATAACTCATTTTGTTCTTATAATTAATATTAAACATCTCCACACTAGTTGTCTCATGGATGAGAGTAGAAACCTCTTACTTATAATCTTCTATCATACTATATGAATGAACCCCACCCCAAAAATTTTCATAAAACAAATCCCATGAAACAACCAACTACACCATGTTCAAAATGAATTGGAGAAAAAAATATTGAGGATATCCATTTAAAATAATTATAACAAAGGAACCATATTGTTCTGCATGTTCATGAAAAGAACTGATTTTGGAATAAAATACTTCCAATAAGTTCATTATCTGAATATATAAATTAGATCCACCATACATCAACATATCATTGAAATAAAACTCTTGGATTCTCTTATTATAAGAGTTATTGTCATAAATATATACTCAAAAAAGATCTATGTGTGTATCCTAATAATCATCTTTTTAATAAAAATAATGTTCATTTCATCCTAGATCAAATCCTAGAGAATAATAAATTTTAGGTACTCTAGAATCCTTGATATGGAATATATAATGTTATTTAGTTATTTTATAACAAAATTTTCCATTTCTACTAGATTTCAAACATATGAATAATCAATCATCATACATTATCATTTCTAGGAATCCCATATTCAAGTATAATTATATTTTATAATATTCTCATTTAATTTTATGGTATTTAAGTTGGATCGAAGGGGGTCCAAAATACCTATTTCCTAGATTTTATTCATGGTTTAAGGATTATTGTATGATAAGTTAACAGTTGTGAACCATAAAACCATTCATCCACATTAGTTACTATTACAAAAACTATCCTACCCCTCAACTATTGGATTTAATAACACATTTTCATGAACCCCAACACTATTACCCCTCTAGTGTTAGAAATTAAGAGAGGGATATGACCCCTAATTACAAACTCAAAAAGGCCACAAATATGAAACTAGTAAAAATGGAATATATTTGATATATTTTTCACGAATTTACATATTTATTAATATTAATGTACATGAGATAAAAATATAAACTAAAAAATAATATTTTTAAAAAATGATAAAATACCAATATGTAAATGTAATTTCAAACAATATAACAAACAACCAAATGATTCCAAGAGAAACAATTTGGCATTGACCATGAACTACAGTGGTTATTGAGTGGCCACTCTGAGCTATTCTTACAAACCACATTCACCAACTAGATCATGCAGAAATGAATTATAGCAAACTTATATATGTTTAGGATACATCATTACCTATAGTATCATCATTAAAACCTCTATTATAACTATTGTAACGACCTGAAATTTTGAATGAATCTTTTATCCTAATTTTGTGTGTTATCTTATTTTTTATACTCAACAAAACTATTTCATTTGATAACATGAGTATAATTAAAGTTAGACTGTTGGGTTTTGACTGTTATATGACCATTGGTCAATATGACCGCTAGAAACTAAACATTTTGATAGTTGTCTCTGAATACAAGTGATCTTGGTTAATTAATATAGAAAGAAGATTCGATGGCCTCACCCAGATGTCTTGGACCGATCAAAGCCCATATAACTGAACTTAGGAAGGAGGCAGCACCACTGGGCTTTTCTCTGGACCAAACCCAAGCTGAACATCATCGGGTGAAGCTAGAACGGAATCTCCTTTGTGAGAAGTTAAAACTGATAGAAATTACTACTCGTACGATGTTGGTCGAGCCTCCCTCAGATTCTCTCACCTTAGCACACCTTACACTTAGGTCATATGCTGGTGTCATAAGGGGCTATGTAAGGATACCGTAACTGCCTTGTGTAATCCTTTTTTTTAAATAAAAATTTTGATTTCTTCTTATGATGAATTTTATGAATTTTCAAATGTCCGGATTAATATTGAATGCATATTTTTGGTGAATCATAGAGAGAGTATATTTTAAAAAATGTTTATGTAAACCTAAATAATTAAAAATCTGTAATGATTTTCAAAAAATGATCTTCTACAATTATGTTCAGTACGAAATTTAGAGTCTAATAAGATCAACATAATTTTTGATGAATAGTAAATTATGAATACTGATTTTATTCTTAGGATTAGTAATGTGACCAAATGGATTAGTAATCTCACTTAAAAAAAGTATTAATATAATCTAGGCACCTTGATTAGGTAATGTGATTCAATAAAATGGTTAAATAATGGTTTCATAAATTATTAGTCAAGTATTAGTTTTTTTCGGGTGAATAGTTTTTTTTAATTAAAAATTAAATTAAAAATATTTAGAAAATTGTTTTTATAAAATGGATTTCGTTCTTGAACTCAGAGCATTGATATTATGTTAAAATAATTTTGGGGATTTTACAAGAAAAAATTAATTTTCTATGAATAGTGTATTTATTTAAAAATTAAATTAAAAATATTTAGAAATTTTTCTTTAAAATGGATTTCATTTTTGAAATTATAGCATCGATAATTGGTTAAGGTGAAATTTTGGGATTTTTCTGAGAAAGTTGATTTTTCGATGAATAATGAAAATACAGTTGTTAAGTTACGGGTGTTTAATGACATCATTAAATGATGTATTAAGTATGTAATAAATATGGTCGACTTATGAATAGTAAGATAAGGTATGAGGTGTCCCAAGTGGCCAATACCATGGGAAAATACCATGGTCAAGCCCATGGTTTTTCCAAAACCACCAATGAGGTGTCCCTTGGCCATTAATGCCTTGTCCCCCCACTTTCCCTATGAATACCAAGCCATACTCTCATCCATTCGACACCCAACTCTCCCCCAACGAAGTTCTGGACTCATTAACTCCCAATTAGTCCTACCAAGGTTCCCCAATCCGTCAAGGTCCCAACCATTGAGTTTTAAGAGTTACGTTTTAAGGTAAGGGATCCAAACTCTCTATTTCTTTTCAAATACTCTCTTTTAAGTCATTTCCTTTATGCTCCATGTTATAATGTTGGAGTTTGTTATTTTATATTCCCCTTAATCCCCTTTTCATGTTCATATGATGATATATCCCCTATTACTCTCATCATTTCGTTTTATAAATTTTTAAGTAGCGTCGTTAGGCTACCGAAATTTTTGTAAGGGATTCTTTCACCCTTCTCATTTTCATGTTCTATTTTTTTGTCAATTATTTAAAGTTCCTTTTTCTATTGGGGTATTATCTCTATATATATCATACTGATATTTTATGTTCATATGATGAGAGACCCTATTTGATCCCTTCAATTGATTTTTTTGAAGTTTAAGTGACGCCGTTAGGCTGCCGAATTTTTAAGGAATTCGTTCACCTTTCTCATTTTTCAAAGTACTACTTTCATGTCAAGTCTTTCAAGTTCCTTTTTATTATGTTGGGGAATTATCTCTCTATCTATCATACTTAACTTTTATGTTCATATTATTAGAGACCCTATTTTATATTGTCAATTCATTTTTGTTGAAATTTAAGTGACGTCGTTAGGCTGCCGAATTTTCATAAGAGAAATCTAATTTTTGTCTCCCTTCCATGCTTTTAATTTCAAATGGAATGTCCTTAAAATTTCATTACCATTTTCATATATCCTTAATATTCTGTCCCTATACTGTTTTATGGGTCATTTATGAATGTTTGACCCATGTACCCTCTCTTTTCTATGATTTCTAAAACCCTGAAACATAGTCGTTATGTTGTGGAATTTCCGTCTCAAAATGTCTCTCTCTTTTTCTAATGTTCATTTATTTTATTAAGTGAATACTCAAAGATCTCTATTATATAGGGGTATTCACATATATAACAAAATTTTCTATTTTAAATTCTTGGATTTACATACATGAGACCCACATTCCTTTTCTGTGGGTTTTAAAGTGACACAAAGATCATGTCTTTAAAGCAGTTTTTAAAACGTTATGATTATGAAATGAAACCCATTCCTTTTATGCTATATGGGTTGTTTATGAAATTATTGATGATGATATATGTGGCACACATGATAATAAATACATGTCAAGGGTGCGCTCTGATAGCGCTCGAATGCATTGGGTAAAGACTTAATCTCTAGAGATGACCATTTTCACTGATACCTTCGTGATTAAACTTGGTAATTTTTATTGACACCTTGGGGATGGACCATGGTGAAACAGAAATGATTGTCTTTGTTAAATGTTTTATCCATATCTTCAAGTAATTAAATACTTTATTTTTATTATTATATGCCCCGTGATTTCATTCTCATGCCTTAAAGTTCTTTTTCATGACTTTATTGATGTATCTCAAGTTCTAATGTAAAATGTTTCCCTTGTTTCCCTTACTGGGAATTTTGCTCACCCTTTCCTTTGATATATGCTCCCAGGTTATGAGATGTCGTAATGAACATAGAATGAAAAATGAATAAGTCTTTCAAGTGTTTAAGAAGAATTTTTTTCCATGTAATAAGTTCCTGTTTTCCAAGACACTAAACCTTAAAGATCCTTATTTTTGTATAATGTAATAAAAGTTTATGTGTTAAAAAGGTAGGATGCCATAGTTGGTATCAAAGGATGGTTTTGTTATTTATAGAAATTAGGATATGATAACTTTAGGAATAACCCAATAGAAATGTTTAAATATATGAAATATTCCTCATATTTTGGTGAGTATTGAGTAAGGGGTTGCCAAGAAAATACATACTTGTCTAGATACGAGTAGGTAGAGGTTGCTCTGGCATAGATGTACATAGGGGTAAAACCCGAAAACACAACTTTGAGATAGACTCAAACAGGAACTGGTACACGACAACGGGCCTTGCTGCACTCTTGGGTATGACACTCCCGGGCGATATGCTTTGGTAAATTCATAATCTTAGAACGAACCATTATTAAAGGAAAAAATATCAAATAAAATAAAGATTCACATAAGAATATATGATCATATATAACCTAGATTGGGACTAGGGGTCACAAGTTAGGGTATACATCTCTTCTACAAGTTTATCCTTATATGTTTTAAGTTTCCTTTTCATGATTATTGGCTAAGTATTTAAGCCCCTAATTATAATTTCTTTTCATATGTAATGATGGGAAATGGAAGAACATGTCCCAATAACCAATGTTATAGGAAATGTGACGATTGCCTTATTAATATGATAGAGATGATTAGGGGATTAAAAGAGGATTATTATTTTGGAAGACGTTCACTATTTTGGGATCCATATATGATCGAGGTAAACAGATTACTATGGTATTTTCTTTGAGGAGTAAAGGATGACATATATTTTGAAGAATCAATGAATTTAAGGTGGACTTATATTAATTTAGGTTAATTATGGAAATTATTAACCTATCTTGGGGGAAATATGTTTAGGTTAGCTACTTTTGTTATAAGATGTTAGGAGTGGTTGATGTTGTTTGGAGAGTAATGATGACGATTTTTTTAGAAGACTATGTTATCAAATCCTTCTTGTATTTGGGTTTCAATATTAGTTTGGTTTATTTTGAGGAATTTTAAGGACATTTATTTATGGAATGGTCTATTATGAACTATGGGTAGTACCGTGGAACCTTGAATATTTAAAAGTAGTTTCCCTTCTTATGGGATTATTTATTTTTGAAGAGTTGTTTTATCTTACCCTTTGTGTTTTTGGGATAATTTTTAAAGATAGAAGAAATTGATAGTTAATCATTTGTGGATTGCGTGATTCTCTAGAAGATGATTCTTTTGATTTGATGAGACCAAGTAGTTTTGAATGCTCATCGTTTGGAGAAAAGATATTTTTTGGTAGAAACTTATTAAAGGATGAAACTCTACTTGAAGGTAGGTATATTACCTTATGTTTTTGTTCTATGTAGTAAATTCATTCCTCAAAATTATGAAAAGGAACGTAAAACAAGAACGTTGTTGGTATACATTTCCTACTAAGTAATCAAAGACTGTTTACACACATCATATGTTTGTGATTTTCTCATGGTTAACTTTCTCCTAATCATGTTTTCTATCACTCTCCATCAGAACTTGAACCTTTGTTTTCTCCTCCATGTCCATGTTTTCCTACATGGAATCCTAGTGTGGGTTAACTCGGGTGACCTTTCTACTTCCATTTCTTTCTTTTGAAGTAATATTTTTACTGACTCTTTTTCCAGTGTGGGACATTCAATGAAATTTCAAAACCCATTTTTAAAAATGGCGAGGATGCAATTTCTTAAGGGGGAAAGATTGTAATGAGCCGAAATTTTGAATAAATCTTGTTTCCTAATTTTGTGTGTTATTTTATTTTTTATACTCAACAAAACTGTTTCATTTGATAACATGAGTATAATTAAAATGAGAATGTTGGGATTTGACTTTTATATGACCATTGGTCAATATGACCGCTCGAAACTAAACATTTCGATATGTGTCTCTAAATACAAGTGATCTTGGTTAATTAATATAGAAAGAAGATTTGATTGCCTCACCCAGTACTCTTCGACCGATCGAAGCCCATCTAACAGAACTTGGGAAGGAGGTAGCATCACTAGGATTTGCTCTGGACCAAACCCAATCCGAACTTTATCGTGTAAAGCTAGAATGGAATCGCCTTTGTGAGATGTTCAAAATGATATAAATTACTACTCGTGCGATGTTAGATGAGCCTTCCTCAGATTCTCTTACCTTAGCACACCTTACACTCAGGTCCTATGATGGTGTGATAAAGGGATATGTAAGGGGACCATAACTTCCTTGTGTAATCCTTTATTTTAAATTAAAATTTTGATTCCTTCTTATGTTGAAGTTTATGAATTTTCAAATGTCCAGATAATTATAGTATGCATATTTTTTGGTGAATCTTAGAGAAAGGATATTTTAAAAAAAATGTTTATGTAAAACTTAAATAATAAAAAATGTGTAATGTTTTTCAAAAAATTGTCTTCTAAAATTATGTTTAGTACGAAATATAGAGTCTAATAAGATCAACATAATTTTTTGATGAATAGTAAATTATGAATAGTGATTTTATGCTTAGGATTAGTAATGTGACCAAATGGATTAGTAATCTCACTTAAAGGAAATATTAATATAATCCAGGCACCTTGATTAAGTAATGTGATTCAATAAAATGGTTAAATAACGGTTTCATAAATTATTAGTCAAGTATTTTTTTGGGTGAATAGTGTTTTTTAATTAAAAATTAAATTAAAAATATTTAGAAAATTATTTTTATAAAATAGATTTCATTTTTGAACTCAAAGCATCGATATTATTTAAAGATAATTTTGGGGATTTTTCTAGAAAAAATGAGTTTTCGGTGAATAGTGTATTTATTTAAAAATTAAATTAAAAATGTTTAGAAAATTATTTTTATAAAATGGAGTTGATTTTTGAAATCAGAGCATCGATATTTGGTTAAGCTGAAATTTTGGTATTTTTCTGAGAAAGATGAATTTCCGATGAATAGTGAAAATATAGTTTTCAAGTTACTGGTGTTTAATGGCATCATTAAATGATTTATTAAGTATGTAATCAATATGGACAACTTATGAATAGTAATATAAGTTATGAGGTGTCCCATGTGTAAAATACCATGGGCAAGCCCATGGTTTTGCCAAAACCACCAATGAGGTGTCCCTTGGCCATTAATGCCTTGTCCCCTCACTTTCCCTAAAAATACCAAGTCATCCTCTCATACATTCGACTCCCAACTCTCCCCCAACGAATCTCTGGTCTCATTTACTCCGATGGAGTCCTCCCAAGGTTCCCCTAAGCCCTCAAGCTCCCAACTGTTGAGTTTTAAGTGTTACGTTTTAAGGTAAGGGATCCAAACTCTCTTTTTCTTTTCAAATACTCTCTTTTAAGTCATTTCCTTTATGCTCTATGTTCTTATGTTGGAGGATGTTATTTTATATTCCTATTACTTCCCTTTTAATTTTCATATGATGAGATATCCCCTTTTACTCTCATCATTTCGTTTTATGAATGTTTAAGTAGCGTCATTAGGCTACTGAAATTTTTGTAACGGATTCTTTCACCCATCTCATTTTCAAGTTCTATTTTCTTGTCAAGTCTTTGAAGTTCCTTTTTCTATTGGGGTATGATATCTATATCTATCATACTGATCTTTTATGTTAATATGACGAGATACCCTATTTTATCTCTTCAATTGATTTTTTTGAAATTTAAGTGACGCAGTTAGGCTGCCGAATATTTAAGGGATTCGTTCACCATTCTCATTTTTCAATGTACTAATTTTATGTCAACTCTTTCAAGATCATTTTTATTATGTTGGGGTATGATATCTATATCTATCATACTGAAATTTTATGTTCATATGATGATAGAACCTATTTGATCTTGTCAATTCATTTTTGTTGAAGTTTAAGTGACGTCGTTAGGCTGCCGAATTTTCATAAGAGAAATCTAATTTTTGTCTTCCTTCCATGTTTTTCATTTCAAATGGTATGTTATTCAAATTTCATTACCATGTTCATATATCCTTCATATTCTGTCCCTATACTATTGTATGGGTCATTTATGAATGTTTGACCCATGTCCCCTCTCTTTTCAATGTTTTCTAAAACCCAGAAACATAGTCGATATGCTGCGGAATTTCCGTCTCAAAATGTCTCTCTCTTTTTTTCAAAAGTTATTTTATTTTTTTAATTGAATACTAAAATATCTATCTTATATAGGGGTATTCACATATATACCAAAATGGTCTATTTTAAATTCTGGGATTTACATACATGAGACCCACCTTCCTTTTCTGTGGGTTTTAAAGTGACACAAACATCATTTCTTTAAAGCAGTTTTTAAAACGTTATGATTATGAAATGAAACCCATTACTTTTCTGCTATATGGGTTGTTTGTGAAATGATTGATGAAGATATATGTGGATCGCCTAATAATAAATACATGTCGTGGGTGCGCCCTGATAGTGATCCAATGAATTGGGTAAATACTTAATCTCTAGAGATGACCATTTTGACTGATACCTTGGTGAATAACCTTAATAATTATTATTGACACCTTGGGGATGGACCATGGTGAAACGGAAATGATTTTCTTTGTTAAATATTGTTGCCACATCTTCAAGTTATGGAATATGTTATTTTTATTATGATATGCATCATGATTTCATTATCATGCCTTAAAGTTCTTTTTCATGACTTTATTGATGTATCTCAAGTTCTCATGTACAATGTTTCCCATGTTTCCCTTATCGGGCCTTTTGCTAACCCTTTCCATTGATGTTTTCTCCAAGGTTATGAGATGTCGTAATGAACATAGGATGAACAAATGAAGAAGTCTTTCAAGTGTTTAATAAGAATGTTTTTTTTCATGTAATAAGTTCCTGGTTTCCAAGACACTAAACCTTAAAGATCCTCAGTTTTTTATTATGTAATGAAAGTTTCTGTGTTGAAAAGGCGGGATGCCCCAACTATTAATGAATTACACTAATGCCCATTGTGTAAAAACGTAAAACCAACTCATCACCGAACCAAGTAATACAATACCACCAACCTAATAGGACATGATCACTAAGTAAATCCTTGGAATGATCATGTCTATATCAAACATATACAGATATATATATATGTATGAATGTTTCTACACTTTCACTTCCCCATATATATGTAACTCTTAGGGACTAACCAGACTGATCGCATTCGCATCCCTCCCACAAGTCATCATGAACCACCTATATGAAAAAAAACATCCAGAACATCATCTCATACTATATACTAATGATCTCATTACTACATCATCGCCATCATCATCTCATACATAAACATGTAGTGATCAAAAAGGGACAGTAGGTCTTGTATGATAAATCATACCCTGTATCTCTATGGCTAGAGAATTTACACATTTAAGAAACTATATTTACCATAATAAGATCTGATAATGTTATATAATATCATGTATTTATAGATAAATATAAATTTATAGTATTAAATAATCTAGTTAGATCCAATGAGAATGAACACCCCAGACCTTTTTTTTCAAACATTTTATATTCTAACACATGATACTACTAATGAAATCAGAGTGGGGTACAAAAATAATTTTGACACATGTTCCCTAAAAAACATAAATATTAGAGGGAAACACACTAAAACACTTATTTATTGTCTTAATTAACGATTTAAAATGTTAATAAAAAAAATAAAAATATAAAAATGTATATCACACACAAATTGAATCTAGGAATCTTCATACCTGAATACTCATCTGCATCCTCCATCCCATGGGATGTATGTTATCCATACATAAGGCTTAGAAAAAAATCCAAAACATGAACCGAAGAATAAAACTCATAATATTGAATCAAATTAATTTATTTTTATTAATTTTAAATATTTATTGATTCGTCGTTATACACTTTAAAAAATTCATTTATATCAAATAAATTCATTAAGAAAAAAAATTAATTATAATTTAGATAAAAAATGTATAGATTTATATTCAATGATATATAGTGAATTTTATTTAATCATCCCATGGTTCCATTTTAATTACCAACATTGAAACCCATCCCAATAATTAACTATTAATCTCATCCACTATTCCATAAATATGAGTACTCTAAGACTCATCCAAAAGTACCCAAAATTACTTAATTGTATTTTATTGTTCCAAAATTTAAAAAATATCGTAGAAAATAAAATAATAAATCAATAAGAAGTTTAATTAAAAAAATCATGACAACAGGAAATTGAAAATAACTAATCCCATTACAAAAATTTTTATAACTAATATAATATATTCATCAATTCCATTTTCAAAACACATTCAACCCCTCCATCATTGTAATCAACCAAAACAATATCCCCAGGAAATATGACAATTACTCAAACTATTACAACCACTCCCAATATAAAACAAATAACAGTAAGTCTCTTCCATCCAATCGAAATTTTACAATGTGAAAGATATGTTTTGAAATAATATAAAACCCCAACGAAACTATGTCCATAAAAATAAGGTATTTAAATATATTACAACCAATAATTGGCTTTCCCAGGTGTATACAATTTTCATCAATAATTAAAATTTTCAATACCATATTGAATTAAAATTTTCACTATTCATATGGGTCTATAAATAGGGAAACTATAACCAAACACATCACAATCATAACTCTAAAATGTATATCTGTTTCATGCATTAAATTTATATTTAATTATATTCATAAATGAGGTGAATCAAACATATAATTTCCATTAATTAATCACTAATTAATTAATTGATATTAATTTTTTACCATATTTCTATAATATAAATAATTCTAACCACAATAAAAGTAAAAAAATTGATATCACTCAGACTAGAAAATCACAAAGAAACATCTATATACGGGAAATCACATGAGATCAAAACATGAATTTCAAATTCATTTATTATTATGATAATTATTTAAAATTAGATTAATGAACTAATTTTATAAAATAATCTAAATAATGAGAATTTCACATTGAGACATAAATAGGAGAGGAAATGAATCCACTGCCCCAATAAAAATATTAATATTCTTTTATTATGAATTGATTATCAAAGATCCACCACCAATTAACATAAAGAAAATATTGTGCATAAATAACCACAATAAATCAACATCATTCCATCCTCAAAACATTTACAAAAAATAGAGAATATCTACAAATAAACCATTAAAAAGATTATATGTAATGTAATTAAAAGTGTATTATAAAGAGTTTTATGAATCATGAACCATTGATATGATGATCCAGAGTGTCTATACACTCAAATTTTATAGTTCGGAGTTATGTGGGGGATGGGGTATAGTATAATTTGAAAGGATCGTTAATAAATCAAATTAAAGGTTACCCAAATATCTATTTATAGATGATAATAGAATGAACATTAACATGAAATTATGACTCCAACTATGCTTATAGTTCTTGTGGTAAAAAGAATTCCTTATTTCCTTAATCATTTAAATCTTTTGAACCCAGGAATATTGGGCACAATTTAAATCACATTTTAAAAATTTTACATCTATAATATCAGTAACAATGAAATATTAAATAATATTTTTGACTCTCATTAGGAAACCAATGGAATTTTGCTATCACAAATGGCACCCCACTTTGGAAGAAATAGTGCAATGGGAGATAATGTCCATTGAAGTCCACCTACACTAGAAAAAGGGTTTTGTGATAGAACCAAGGGAATTTAAATCAAAATAATGAGAGGAACTAAATATAATGAAATATGATTTATTTAGGGATTGGATAAATAGTCACAAAAACACTGTTATGTAGACAATAAATAAGTCAAACACCCCAATTGTGAAAATAATACTATATTTTCAACATTAAAACATTATGAAAATATATGAAATTTAAATACCAAATTTTATGTCCGATACTAACCCCATCGGTGTTAACCAAAAAAATTATTTGACTATTGTTATTTATTATGTACACAATTAGAAAACTCTTGTGGTATAATCTCCCTCAGAGTAGTCCATATGATCGTCCATTTAAATAAATAATCATCTAGGTGAAAGAAATTTTTCATATAAGTCATGGGTGAAATAAAAAATGAAAAATCATCAATCATATTAACATTCATGAAACAATATAATTATGATAAAATATTATTGGATAAAAATATAAATACAGAATAAAATGACCTCAAATATAATAGAATAAAAAAGTCACCATCACATGATTCTTTATCATTATAAAACAATAATTACTTATCCAAATTCTAACAACAATTTATTATGAAAATCTAATCATGGTGGACATCAACCTCGTGTCATCCTCTATTAATGGTCATCCCCCACTAGTTGCAATAAAATATTCATCATCTTTACCATAGTGGGGTTTCATGACCATGAAGAGAATTAACCACATTCCCTCCCATATAATCTACGACCCTAACCATGAATCTCCATCAACTTTACAATTACCCAACACATTGTAAATAAAAAACAGATGTCGCCGCAACTATTACTTTTCCTCAAATAATCACTTTCTATTTATCTGAAATGATGTGACAACTCATATCATAAAAAAAGAATTAGGTACTATTAGTGAATCAAATATAAAACTAATACTCATTATGGAATTCAATTACATTATGTACCAAGCAATACAATGAATGTTTTTCTTGTAAAATAATCCCTACTCAAAAGATTTTATGCCCTACTGATGACCCATTATCATATACATATTCCCAATATGGTATGAAAGAAAATATACCATGTTGGGTCACCCATAATATCTTGTACCAATATTAGATAGGTAATGTTAAATTGAATACCCCAGAAGGGTTTCCATTACATTATTTTACATTAACTCATTGATATTGTTGGAACTAATACCCTATAGGGTCTTTCGGTATATCATAAACCATTAGTCTAGAGGGTCAATAAAAAAGAGTATACTTTTGGGTATTCAAGTAGATATAGTACCACTAAATATCACTTAGGGTGATATATCCAATAACATAAGGAATTTATTGAAATATATTGTACCAATCAATTCCATCTGTGGTATACTATATAAAAAACCTCATAGGGTAACTGAGTACATCATGTACCATTCGCCCATAACAAATAAATATTAAAATTTAAGGAATAAATCATTTATCAAGCAATGTGTGCCGTGAAAACATCTCTCATTGATATCACAATAATATTTTAGAAGTATATTACACATAAAAATCAATAATTTTCTATATAATTGCATTTCACCCAAAACTTTATTTTAATAGCCTAATAGGCTCATTAGATGTGTTAATATTTCATTCATAAATACATATAAGAAAATTATATAGAATTTTTTAATTCAAAACCCTACATAAATTAATTCCACCCCAAGTTATTAGTACCCATACTATTTGATTCTTGGGGACATCCATCCACCATTCATCATTTTCAAATTTGTCAATTTTCATATATTTCAGAATGAAATAATACTTTCATGATATTTTAGTCAAATATTTTTATCAAAACATTTCACACCATAAGTCAATAATTCACTAGTATTTAATAAACAACTAATTATCACCCATTTATCATAATAAAAACAAATTCACAGTAATTAATATTTCCATTTCATTTCCACTAATTACCAAATTACCCACTAATTAATATTCCTGAGGGACAAGACTAATCCCCAAATAGAATTATAGTGTTTCAAATTACAATAAACCCACATCATTTTTTCCATATTTTTATCTTTATCACTCACATTACATATTTTAAGAGATGATACTATTATGGAGGTGTCATTTTTTATAGTGTAGTGTCTCAGTATCTTGCATCGATTGATAAGGGTAAATATATAACAATTTCATAAAAAATAGAAGGCAAACCTAATCACCAATTAATATTCTAACAACTTCTTTCTTGTCAATTATATAAAATATATTTATTACTTAAATTAGGGTTTCTCTTCTATATAAAACATGAACACTAATCAGGATAGATTAATCCTTTGGAGATGTGGAATCAGGGATATATCATGAATGAAAAAATGGTCTATTTAATAATATCATTAAAAATATATAAAATATGAATATAAATCTACTAATATTATGAATTTTTTTATATCGAATGCACATGATCTAAGAAAATTTAATTTTATCATTATACAACAATATCTCATTGAGCCAACAGTAACATTTAATGAATGGATATACATATATATAATGGATCATAATTTGAAAACATTAAATTTATTATATTTATTTTATGATAGTGTATAGGAAATGTTATAAGGGAGTTGAGGAGTATATGGTCGATTAATATCAAAAATATCATGTTCAATATATTTTTATTTGTATATGATTTTGTTTCACAATAAAGGGGGAGAATATGGCATGGTTATCTCAACTAAGATATAGATATTTTGAAGTATAATTTGATTGGTTTTGGTTTTTAAAGATAGACAAAACATGGTTTCTAGGATAAAATATGGAATCATGGAAGAGTAATTTCATTAGTTATAATTATTTTTAGGTATCAATTCTTTTGATTTGGGATACACAGTGGATTTATTCTTAGTAATTAGATTATGTAATGAAGTGGTTTCACGTGTATCATGGTCCCTTTCCAAGTTAAAAAGTTCTATGGTGTGGATGTCATAATGTTTCTCAGAGATGGTCTTAATCAGTATAATTTGGATGGTCCTTTCCCCTATACCATTGTTCATTCATGTTTCCTCACCTTAAAATTATGGTGTATGGTGTTGGGCCATTGTAATGTCACGTACAGTTATCATATAAACATATAAATTTATTTAAACCCCATAATACTCTATTAAATTTCTCAATTATTTTGTAGGTTGTAGATAATGTTACATGGGGTTTCACCCCTCATTTTGGATATAAATCCCCAACAATAGGTTGTTAAATATCTGGGATTCTTGGTGAGTATTCAAATTAATCCTCTTTAATAATTAATTATTCTTAATTCAATGGAGGTTTTGGATGAGGAGATATATGTTATATTCAATATATGAATGGATGTTTATGGGTCAATTATGTTTATATATTTATCTAGGAGTTTCCATAAATGTTTTGGGATTCATTGTTTTTTTCCTCATGATTCATCAATTATTAATGGAATTAAAACACATAGTTTGAGTTAAGGGATCTTCTGTCCCTCCCTATTTATCGATATTTTGGTGGATAACATTATTTTCTGAATAATTTTGTTGTATATTAATGGTCTTATTACTAATTTTTTTAATTATTTCGTCTAAAATTCATTTGAATGGAACATAATATCTTATTTTTAATGTTATTTAATTCAAAATTGTGATAATTCCTTATTGATATAGTTGAAATCAATGGTTTTTATGGAAATTTTTTGGTTATCTTTTTTCTATGAATTATTAAATAATTACAGTATTTATTTTATTGGTATAACCGTTCATGAGAATGGATAATCAGATATATATGTTTAATGAACATAATTTGTATGGAAATATTAAATTTTTTAATAATACCCATGAAAAAATTTGGAAAATCATAAAATCCCTTGAACATAAAAAGTTTTAAAATTGGATTATGATATGTGATGAGATGTGTTTATATTATTTATTTTTACTAATTTTTATATAGGATCATGAAGGGATTTACTAGTGGATGTTTTGATATGGTTTAGGGTTGACTTTTATGAGTAGTGAATCAATGGTTACTTTCCATGTGATGTGATAACAGATCGTGTTTAATGGTTATGATTATTGATTGTTATACAAAGATATTTGTGATGTTTATCTATCTTCTAATATATAAGGATGTGATTATTTTTGGTTGATGTGTGGAGGATGAGATTTGGGGAAGTGCAGTTTTGTTTCTATCTCATTTAGATAAGTAATGAACTTAAAAGTTGAATATAAAATGCAATTGGATTTTAAATGATTATGCCTCAGTTGAAATATGTATAAAAATGTGATAAAATTTATATATTGTAATTGGAATAAATGATATGAATGGTAAATTAATTAAATGCTTTAATATTGATGAAATTTAATAGTAAATTAGAGACAGTAGAAGTACAATGATTATGAAAATGGGGGAAAGCATAATGGAATGTGGAACAATGAGGTTATGAGTTTTGTTCTTTTATTGTGATAAACATATTGTTAGAAGTGATATAGAAGAATATAATGTGGTTAATTGGTGGTTTTTTAATTATTCTTGTGATGTTGATGACAACAGACAAGTTTGGTATTGTATATAATCTCTATGTCGAGAATTTTTTAAAATTAATTTATGCACCACATTAAATTTTGATATCCCAAAAAAAGCCAAATTTTTTGGGATCATAGAGTTTATAGAAACATCTAGGATAGCGGTGAAT
Organism: Viscum album; assembly: GCA_963277665.1. Classification (NCBI taxonomy): domain Eukaryota; kingdom Viridiplantae; phylum Streptophyta; class Magnoliopsida; order Santalales; family Viscaceae; genus Viscum; species Viscum album. Next base: position 830,169,973 of record OY728156.1, read on the forward strand.
CATAAGGATAAATATCCCCATTCCCATCTCATCCTTCATTAGTATTCGTGATGATACTAGATGTTGATAGAGATTTCCTAGTTATGATATGATTCTGTGTCAGATATCACCATGTGATAACATAATTTAATGTTGGAAATCACCCAGTGATGATATGGGTTTGTTTTGCATATCTCCATATTATGATGAGGATATGATATGTGGTCGAGGTTATGCGTGGTATAAAGGAGAATTATTTTGATTCCGTTCCTATTTGTGATACCATATTGCCTATGATTTCATATTTGGTTACATTGATGTGTTTGTGATGTGATGTGGCTATTATTTGTGATTATGAATAATTCTAACCAATGATGTTAAACCATAATATAGGTTGGGATATTTATAAATTCATCATATACCATATCATTGATGGATCAATATGTGATGAGATGTTCGCGCAAGAGATGGGAGTATAGGACATTTTATACTGTTGTGTAAGAGAAGAAAATCAGTGGGGTAGTTGTTTTGGGAAATAATTTTATTTGTATTATACTTATGAAATTTTAAGACATGGAACATATATTTTGTGGGAATACCACGGTTATATTTTTATAGATATATTATAAGGCCACAGCTATAAACATTACATAATCATTAATTAAGTTAATAATTCACATTGAGGATATTTTCTTATTTTGATTTTGTGAGAATTAGTCCATAACTATTACATTACATCTCAAATATGTCAAAGTATACAATTCTACTCAGTATACATTTTTACAAAAAATAATAACAAATAAAATTATAAAATAATTTTTTTTCTTGATATAAATCTTCAGGAAGTCTTCTTTTCTCTTAACCTGCCTTAAATCCTCTGAAAAACATTTCAAAAACATGAGATGACCATAAAAAAGCTAAGTAAGAGTTACAAAACAAGGAATGAAAAAACTGATCCATCAATTCACACAAGTCAATGAAATAAAACATTTAAATATTTAGCATACCACAAAAGATCATTAGTTTTATGAATAACACATGTAAATTATAAATCATTATGTTAATTTGTGGAATCTATAACATATTTATGTTGTAGCATTCATATCTACGTAGGGAGTTACATTTAGAATACCCATCCTAGTATATTACCAAAAAATATTAGTAGGAACATTAACAGTTACCACTATCATGTTACCCATTACATTAGAGAGCTATCCCAGGATCTCCTGCCATAGTTTTATCACGGAACAACCTATATACGTAAACAATGCCCGATAATCATAACATATTCATAACACATAAAACAAACATATAGGAAAGATAACATTTCCACATTTCAATAAAAATAGATCATTTCAAGATATTGGAATAATAAATCCATTCTAAAACACATTTTTAATACTAAATTTCGTAAATAATAGTATATGGTATATATTTTTCTTTTAAAAACACTATGGCTTGGAGAGGAATCAAAATATCAAATACTGCTTACGGTGGTAGAAAGGTTGTTTTTACTGCGTATGTTATAAAGAAACATTTCCATTCTCATTTAGTAAAACGATATATAAAAAAATATTCCATTTGAATTATATTAAAATTAAAAGGGGTTTATACACTATATAAAAGAATGTCAGGTATAAATCAAAATATGCCTTAATGAAAGGTAATTGAGACGAAGTCCCTTACATCGTGTTTGACGTGACTAATTTGATCTTCCATCTCCTTAATTATAAAATAATGTAAATTTATACCCGATTCGGAACCTTTTTCATGTTATTTATTCCTTATATATCACTTATTATCACGTTATAAACATTGCATAATCATTTAAGTTAATAAAGGTTGTTTTGTCAATATTTCATACTTAGTCAAAATTGAACTTCTTATAATTACAAGTTGTCCATGTGGTCAAAATTAAATTATCTATAGAATGATATTAAATATTTAGATATCATATATATCATATATATCATATATATATATATATATATATATATAATAGTTCATAACATTTGGATATTAGAAATGGAATGCACTATTCACGGAGACGGTAAGTCGTACGTACACATGAACTCTACTTTCATTTATATTTCATATTTAATGGATTGAAAACATAATGATACATAGGTATATTATAATTAAATAATAATATCATATTTAATTTCATTAACTACTACCATTATAAATTCCATGTATGGAATGAATGACTCATATCACTTTGAGGGCACAGTAGTCAACACTTCCTCAAATGAAATTATCATATTTACCCATTATGAAAACCTTAAAGGTATAATATAAATTAAAAAAACAGAATCATAGAGAAATATATATATAATATATATCAAATATAAATATATATTCATAATAATAGCAACCCTGAGAGGCAGTAGGAGATAATTGAATAATCATCATTTTGTGAGGTAGTAGTTTTTCGTCCACAGAATTATTATGTCTAAAATCAATTAGATGGAGGTGTGTGTAAATGTAGTTAGAATAATTTTCATAAAAAACCTATAATATTAAAGATACTATTGTTTATATGTAAACAATAATAGAATAGGTAGAGGATAAGTGAAGTAAAAAAAGATAACTTGAGGGAACACATTAGCTTTAAATCAGGTAACTACCTCTGGTTTGAAAAAAAAAGATTTCTTGAACTGACTTCTACCTAATTAAAGGCTTATAGGATGAATAGAGATATTTTGAGATCTTATTTGTGAAGTTTTTCCATGATACAAGGGGATTTAGAGGTATGAGTAAGGGGTTAGAGGTGGAATATTTTTATCAGAGGGAGGAGGGGCTCTTTAAGAATGTTTGTAATTATTCTTTTATTATAAAATGAATTTAGGATTTATAAGGAAAAACATATTTAATACTAACATAAAGAACATAGAAGTAAAAATAAAATCATTCAATAATAATTGGATAGGTTTTGGATATTTTTTAATCCTTATATTTTTTATTTAACCCTTTGATAACTTATTTAACTTTTCTCATGTCCTCGTATATACTAATACTATATGGTAAATATAATTACCTTAAAATTATAATAGATCTATATTGGATCATTAATAAAATTTTTAGCATCATATGTGTCATTTGACAGAATCATATATTTTTAGGACTATTTTATCATTTAATAATATATTGAATGATTTAAAAACTCTTTTATATCAATTTTTACTACTATTCATATTATGAATTTCTAAAAACTCCAAACCAACGTCATTATTTCTAAAAACCATCATTAATTAATATATAATAAATCATAATAATCTATATAATTCTTGGATTCCGTAAAATGTTTCAAACTAATTTTTTTTAATATTTATAATATCTTTTACTTGAATGATTTATTAATAAAGTAATTACTTCATCACTATTGTGTCATACTTAAATTAATTAATTTAATGTATAAAAATTATACATAAAATAACTTGATCTATGAAATAATTTTATAATTCTAATTAATATTTAGAGTCAAAAATATAACTTATATAACTCCTTATATAATTGTTTTACTGAAAGATGTATGTTTATGTTGCATTTGTCCTTACATTAAATTAATTAATATAATCATTCATTATCACTCCCAAGTGAATCCATGGGGTACCAAAATAGACCCAAGGATTACCATGGTTACAAATAGATCATCCATTTGGATTAGGACACATGTTAGAGTTATTTAATATTATTATAATATTGATTTTTTTACATAATTTACCAGATTTACCCTTTAACCATGATAAATAATATATTTACTGACGTAAATATTTACAATGTCTTAAAATAAAAGTTATCTATTTACATAGTTTCTACCTCCTGATTCTAAATATGGAATCTATTTTTCCAAATTTAAAACATATAAGTGGATGAAATTAATTTAATATTAATTCTCATTGTCAAAACAAAAAGTGTGTTATTAATAAATAATAAGTATCCAAATATTTATCTTTGTTTATGTCCAGTTTAAGAGTTTAATTACATCCAATGACCAACATTATTTTAAATTGTAATAATATAATCCCCTTATCCTTTATATCAAATCAAAAGAACAATATAACTACATAAATAAATTATATTAAAAGGAAGTTTTGAATTAAAATGCAGTATTTTTCACCATTCATAAAAAATGAACATTTTCAGAAATATACCAAAATTTCATCCAAAGTAAGTTTTGAAGTCCCAATCATAAAGAAGAATATTATTTTGTCAAATAGAATATATAAAACTGACATAAACTATATTTAAAAAGTTTTTCCCATCAAAAGGTGGTAAATCAACCTTCGGAATAATATTATAGTGTTTATGGTAAAAATTGGATTCTATCTCATTTTAAGCTTCTAAAATTTATTGGACAAATGTAAAACATTTAACAAACATGTATAATCATATTGTAGTTAGTTACGTTTATTCCTCTAATACAATGTCTATCCATTAACTTCCATTTAAAATAATTATATAATTATATTATTTTTTGGTATAACTCAACGTTTTGTGAAACGTAAGATTTCAAAGAAACTCGTTGTTGCGTATCGAGTATTCCCTCGAACATAGCATCCCCATTAACATAAAATTAATATTTAATTCAAAAATATTAAAAAATATGAAAAAAAATTATTCTTTATTTACCTAGGATGTTACATCCTTCCCCTATTTTGGAAACTGTGTCTCCATAATTTTCTTCTCATATCAAATAAATAGGAGAATTTATCCCTTATAGTGTTCTCAGAATCCCACGTTGCCTCTTTAACCATATAATTTTTCAACAAAACCATTACCGCATTAATTACCATATTCCTCAACTCTTTCTCTCATCAGTCAAGAATCTGGACTGGTTTTTCCTCATAAGAAATATTGTCTTCCAACTGATCTACCCCTGGACTCAAAACATGGGATGGATATGGAATAAACTCTATTAAAATTGAGACATTTAAAACATCATGTACCTAGGATAAACATAGAGGTAAAGAAACTCTATAGAAAAATTATTCAAAATTTACTAAGATTTCTTGGGGTCCAATGAACTTCGGACTCAGTTTTCCTTTTGATCCAAAAAGCATCACACTTTTCCATTGATAAAATTTGATAAAAACATGATCACATACCTCAAATGAAAGATCCTTCCCCCAATTATCCTCATAACTTTTTTCCAATTCTGAGCTATTCTCATGTGATTCTGAATCAATTGACCTTTTTCTTCGAACTCTTCTACCAACTCTAGTCCCATAAGATTCTTTTCACATCCTTCATCCCAAAAAGCATTAGTTCAACACAAATTTACATAAAATGCCTCATATGGTGCCATCTATAAACTGGAATGAAAATTGTTATCATAAGAAAATTCTACAAAAGAAATATGTTGGTCCAAACATATCTGGTAATCCATTGAGAAAGCACGTTACATATTTTCCAAATTTTGAATTATTCATTCTGACTTCCCATCTGATTGAGGATGAAAAGATGTACTAAATTTTAATTATGTAAACAATGACTTCTGAAGGCATTTCCAAAAGTTAGACGTAAACCTGGGATCATGATCAGATACAAAAGATAGGTTAACTCCATGAAACATAAATACCTATTTAACATTCAATCGAGAATTTTGATCTATAGACAAAGTATCTCAAATAGGATGGAAATGAGAATATTTAGTCAATCGATCAATAATAACCCCAGTTATATTATTACCTTGAAATGTATTTTGTAATCCCACAATGAATTCCATGGATATATGTTACAATTTCCACTTTGGCACTACTAATGTTTGAAGCAGCCTTTTCAGTAACAATCTCTCTTCTTTATCCTTTTTACAATTCAAACACTTCATATTAAAGTCAATAATATCTCTTTTCATTCGATCCCAGTACTAATACTCTATATGAACTATGCACTTCTTAGTACTGATGGGATGAAATGAAAATGTAGAACTGTAAACTTTACATAATAACTCTTTCTTCAACTGTGAACCACAAGGCACACATAATCTCTTCCCAACCCTCAAAACACAATCATTATTAATGTTAAAATCAGGCAACTTACCCTTCTGAACCTACTCTACCTTTTTCTACAACTCATTATCTTCTCTTTACAATTTCTTAATTCTGTCTTCTAGAGATGATTTCACTAACACATGAATCAAAATAGAGGAATTTCTTACACCAACAACTTCTATTACAAAGTTAACAAATCATTAATCAAAGTATCTTGTTCCAAATGTTTTATGGTTAATGTATCATTACTATTTCGACTTAAAGAATTAGCGACATTATTTTCATTTCCATGATGGAAATGAATCATGAAATAATAATCCTTGATTAATTCTATCCATCTCCTCTGTCTCATGTTCAATTTTTTATAAGTAAATATATACTTAAAAAATTTGGGTTCCGTATACAATTCACATTTTAATCCATACATATGATGGACTTGAATTTCTAAAGCAAAAAAGCATCTAATCCCAAATACTGTGTAGGGTAATTTTACTCATGAGGTTTCAAATGACGTGAAGCATAAGAAATTACCAGATCATTCTGCATTAGGACACAACCATGTCCATTCAACGAAGCACCACTGTAGATAAAAAAAATCCCCATTTCTATAAGGTAGTTCCAAAACTAGACCATTCACTAATATTCTTTTCATTTTTTGAAAACAATCATCACATTCTCTTGTCCAAAAGAATTTACACATTTTCATGTTAACTTAGTCATTGGACTAGATTACTGTGCAAAATGGTCAACAAAATTCTCGTAATAACCTGCTGAACAAATAGAACTATGGATCATAGTTATATTTTTGGGTCTTAGAAATTATTCAACAACATTTTTTTTTGAATGATCAAAAGTTATGAAATTTTTTGAAACAACGTCGCAATGGAATGAAATTTTTTTTAACTAAAACTCACACTTTCTGAATTTCCCATAAAGCTTATTTTCTTGTAATGTTTTCAAGAAAAACCATAAATGGAATTCAGGTTCCTATTTAATTTTGGAATAAACCAAATTATCATCAATAAACACAACCAAAAACATATCTAGGAAATCCCAAAAAATAATTTTCATAAGATCCATGAATACAATAGGTGAATTGGTTAATCCCAAAAGCATAATTATAAATTCTTAATGGCCATATCTAGTATGAAATGTCGTCTTCATAATTTCTTCATATCTTACATTAAACTGATGGTACCCTAACCACATGTCAATATTCATAAAATACTGATCTCCCTGGAGGTGATCAAATAAATCATCAATATGAGGAAAAAGATACTTGTTATTAAAATTGATGTTATTCAATTATCTATAATCAATTCAATGTATCATTGAAACATTTTTCTTTTTAAAAAAAATGTCGGGAACACGTAATGGTGATGTGCTATGTCAAATGACACCATTATCTAGTAAATACGGAAATTTATTCTTTAAAGTTAAATGATAAATTTGATCCATTTGTTAAGAGGGTTTTGAAATTGGCTTAGTATCAGGAACAAAGTCAACATTAAATTAAACTTCCCAATCATGTATTATACCAGGAAACTCATCAGGAGAAACATCAAGAAACTATTTAACCACTAGAACATCAATAATATGTACAGTTCATTTGTTTTCAACAATATGTGTAAGGTAACAACTTTTATATCTTTTACTAGATTTCCAGCTTCCTAATATCTTATCAAAAGTATGGGTTCATTCATGTAAAAAAATTGAAATTATTTCTGAAAATAAAACTTTTTAGAACTCTAGTCAATATTATTATGATAACTAAAAGCCATTCCATACCCAAACTATCTTGATACTCTACTAGAGGAAAAAAATAAGGTTCACAGGTAGATTCATTCTGCACACAAGGATAGGAAGGTTCTTATAATTTCTTTTGGCCTTAACATTTCCACCAAGGGTTTTTACCATAAGATCAAGATTCATATCATGTGATGTAATTCCTAATTTACTATAAAATTTCTCAAAAATTAAAGAATGTGTAGAAACTGAATCAAACAACACATTGGAATAATTTGAATAAACAAATAGTGTACATGATTCTAATTCATTCGATATCCCAACATCTTTTGAAGTAGTTTCAAAGGATTTAACCACCCCTTTCTGCTTATAGTTAGGATTATTTCCCTTATTTTAGTTCTTAGTTGAGAACTAATTTTCATTATAAACCATTTCATTGCACATAAAAACTTTTACAGAATATAAATCATATTTTTTTTACCATTACTCTAATTTATTTCAGTGAAATTATGAGCCTTATGTCCCATTTTACGACATCTGTAGCACTTACCAGAATACAATAGACATTCCCCAGTGTTATTTTTACCAAAATTATCACAAAATAGAAACTTATGTTTCTTACCTTCATAATATTTTTAAGAGTTATTCCATTTTTTCTGCCACCTCATCCTCTTATTCTGTTATTTTTCAAAGAACTCCTCATCATCGAAAAACTCCATTTCCACCTTCTCCGCTTATAAAACAAGTTTTTTATAACATCTAAACTCATGAAAACAAAATTCCCTTCAATACATTGGCTTTAATACTATGTAACAATTTTTTATTTTACTATCAACATCTCATATGAAATTTAGAGAATTCCTTGCCAGTCGAGTGAATTTTTCTTCATCAGCAACCACTGAGTCATCCTCCTACCTCAATTACAGGAATTTTTTTTTCATCCTAAGAAGAACCACTTTACGAAAATTATATCAAGAAACATACCCCTGAATTTATCCCAATAAAGAGCATCAATATCCTTACAATCCCTATTATTTTTAACCATCAAACACTAACGATCGACTTCACATTAAAAATGGTAAATATAAAGAGTAACCTTTTCTTGTTCTGAACACCCCATGACATAAATTTTTTCTCCAATTCGTTAATCCAAACTTCTTATAGAACATGTTCAGAGGTTTCTATGAATGATGGGGGATGTTGCCTCATGAAATTCTCAACTACTGACATAATTTCTATGGTTGATCTGGCTGATCTCATTTATGTATACCACCACTATTTATAGTCGGATTCAACTGTGCCATCACTGCAACAACCTTTTCATTTCTGATTCTAACCATCTCAAGTGGCTTATTTGGATGGTTGCATTCCTCTTGATGTCCTCCCATTATAGCTTCCATGTTTCCAACATAGAAAAACATTATAAACATAGAAATATATTAGTCGAAGCAACATGGTAATCTATAAATTCTATATCATTTCATTTTGACAATAAATTAATTTATGGATATTAATTTAAAAATATCTTTACTCCTAAAGTTATCTAAAATGACATATAATACCAACTTTAAGGCCATAGCCTTAAACATTACATAATCTTGAATTAAGATAATAATTTACATTGAGGATCTTTTCATTTTTAGAGTTTTAGAGAATTTTTCCAAAACAATTACTTTACTTCTCAAATATTTAATGTAGAATCACTTACTCATTAACCATTTTTTTAATAAAAAAATAACTCTTAAATGTTTTTTGAATTATTTTCTTGATATAAATCTTCTTGACTTTTTCCTTTCTCTTACCCTACCCTAAATCGTATGAAAAAACATTTCAAAAACATGGGATGAGCATAAAAAGCTCCATAAGGGTTAAAAATGAAGAGTGAAAACATGTGTCCATCAATAAATAAAAGTCAGTGAAATTATACTTTTCACTCTTTATCACACCACACAAGATCATAATATTTATTAATAACACCTGGAAATCATAAATCAAAAAGGAAACTTGTGGTATACATAACATAATTACATTGTAGCTTTCATAGTTGGGTACAAAATTGTAGTTGGAATACCCTTCACAGTATATTCCATTAATCTATTAAGAGAAAAATTAATGTTCACCTACATCACATTACCCAATTCAATAGAGAGCTATCTCAGGCTCACTCGACCTAGGTTTGACATGGAACTAGATGTATATATAGAAATTTACCAAGAACCATAACATATTCATAACACATAAAACATACATAAAGGAAATATAACATTTCCATCATTCAATAAAAATATATCATTTCAAGATATTGAAATAATAAATAAATTATTGAAACCATTTTCAATTCCAAAATATGTAAAAAATAGAATATGTTATTTTTTCTTTTAAAAACACTACGGATTTTAGAGGAATCCATATATCAAATAATGCATGGGTGACCGAAATATCATTGTCACCACAATCATTAAAAAGTAACATTTCCTATATCATTTAGTAAAATGATATGTAGAAAAGGATTCCATTTGAATGAACATAAAAGTCAATGTGGTTTATACACCATATAAACTAAAGTCGTGTAGAAAATCAAATATGCCTCAATGAAAGGAGATTGAGATGAAGTCCCTTACCTCGTGTCTGACTAGACTTGTTGGTTATTTAATATAATGGAAAATAAATAAAATATAATTTATACTTTCTTCAGAACCATTTACAAGTATATTATTCCTTTTATATCACTTATTACCATGTTATAAACATTAAATTATCATTTGAGTTAATAACAGTTGTTTTGTTGATATTGGGTACTTGAGTCAAAAATGAACTTCATATAATTACATGTTGTCCATGTAGACAAAATTAAATTATATATAGAAATATATTCATGATTTAGATATCATATATATCATATATATCACTTATATATATGTATTTATAATAGTATATAAAATTTGGAGTAAAAAATGAAATCAACTTTTCATGGCGATAGTAAGTCGTATGTACACATGAATGCTACATTCATTTCTATTTCATATTTAATGGATTGAAACATAATAATATGTAGTTATATAATAATTCTAGTGTAACATCATATTTTATTTCATCAACTCCATCCATTATACATTCCACGTATGGCATGAACGAGTCATATGAATTTTAGGGGGTGGTAGTCGGCACTTCCTGAAATAAAATTAACATATTTACCCATTATAGAAACCATAAAAGTATTATAAAAATTGTTGGAATCACCTATTTTGATAACCCCAAATCTTGTTTAATTTATGTGATAATCATGTTTCTACTATCTAATAATAATGTTTAATTAATATTTATATTCTCTATCCAGTGATACCTATGTATCTTTAATATCACTATTCTATTGTTTAAGCTTACAGTAAAAACATTATCTATGTAAAGGTCTCTGATAGAAAGGTCACTGATAGAAAGGTTACAGATATAAAGGTCACCGATAGAATGGTCACTGATAAAAATGTCACCGATAGAAAGGTCAACAGTATAAAGGCCACTGATAGAAAGGTAACTGATGAAAGGTCACTGATGATGGTCACCGGCGAAGGATACCACTGAAGGTTACCATTGAGAAGGTTACTACTGAAGGCTACCACTGAAGTCTACTGATGAAGGCTACTGTTGAAGGCTACCGATTAAGGCTACATATACAAACCTACTGTGGAAGCTTTCCATTGTAAAGGCAACCGTTACTAATCTACCGGTTTTTACCCTTCCATACTTTTTCAAATTCATAAGATTATTATAATAGTAATATTTGGTAAATTCAATGCATCAGACATTAATTAATGATGATTTTAGACATATCAAGAGACCATATTTGGAGACAGTTATAGGTACTAGGAGGACCACACGTGGTTTAATTTTTAATATTATCTAATCTCAAATATAAAATAGAATGCCAAGGAAGAATCCATTCACCAAAGAAGAATGAAACAATAAAACAATGAATGAGAATGGAATGAAGAGCTAGATCAAAGAGAACAAGAAAGATCATTTGACCACATACACTAGGAACTCAAGAGTCTCAAGAAGATCATTTTGGGAGAACTAATTCAAGAATGCCTTCTTTGCTTCATCAACCCTTGATTAACACAAGAAGAATAACACTCCGTTTTTGAAAGCTAAAACCTGGTGTTGTCACACTCTGTATGGAGGACAACTTCCACAGAAGGACTCTAACTAAAAATTATTCACCCAAAGGAGTCAAGAGAAGAACTTCAAACCCATATACCTTTCTAAACTAAATATTCTAATCTTATAACAACTCTATTATTTTATTTTACATTTTTGAGAAGTGTTTGGGTTTGTTTGTTACACACACTATCTTTTGTGCTTGAATTGGAGGATACTGAAAATCCTCACATAAAACTTCACTTACACTTTTTTTTTCATGTACAGCGGTGTAAGATACCATATGTGGTCTGTATTGTTGGTTTTTCCCTGAAGAAATGTGGGAAAGAGTGTGAACCCTATAATGTATTTGAAACACTGTTGTAAATCTAGATACATGCTATGTATCAATTTTATCATTTGTATAAACTGCGTGGTGGTAGGTGATCACCATGTAGAGAGGATTATATCTCATATTGAGACTGAACCTCTTGTTTAACTCCATTGTGTACTATATTTTGTAATACTCTGTTATGTTTATTTTCTGCTACATATAATTTCAAAAATAGAAAACTATTTAGCTTTGACATTGATAGTTAGTTATGGTTAGTGTGTTTATATGTTTAATTCAATAAACTTGTTTCAAAATTTGATGAAGTATTTTACAGTGATTCAACTGAGGTCTAATCACTCTTTAGAAACATGTTGACCAAATAAACATTTATATTGATATTGCCTTAATTAACTGGGTCATTTCAAAATGGGGGGGTTATTATGCATAAAGTTTTTAACAGAAATTTTATGTAGGAACTCTATTCACCCCTATCTTGAGATTACTCTCCAACCAACATTCGGTGTCAAAGGATATTTTTATTGCAACAATCTAAACTATTGTGAAACTTTTCAAATTCCATTCAACTGTGATTTTAGTTGTATCATAAAAATCATAAAATTTCTATCATATCTAAATTTTTAGTTCATTAAAATTTTAATTAATAATGGATAATAGAGTTTCGGGTGATGTTACTAGTAGGACACCATTCTTTAATGGTAATAATTACGATTAGGAGAAATTAAAAATGAAAATGTATCTAGAAAGCATGGGTCCTGAAATTTGGGACACAATTGAAGAACCACATGATTTGATTCTTACTGTTAGGGATACATAGTCTTTTATGAATAAATTGAAATATAACAATAACTATAATTTAATGAATTCATTATACTATTATCTATGTGATGAATAATTAAATAAAATATCATCATATAAAACTGCATATGAAACTTGGGATACGTTGGTTGTTTCTCTTGATGGAATAACCAATGTTAAAGAAATGAGATTAAATACTTATAATATTAAATATTATAATTTTAAAATAAATCCTGCTGAACTTATATCTAAAATGTATCTCAGGTTCAATGAAATAGAAACCACATTGAGTCTGCTAGGAAAACCAGTACACAACAAGAATCAGATCATGAGGTTACTTCGATGTTTACCTGACAGATGGAGATGAACTTCTATTTCTCAATGCGAATCTTTGGAAATAGGCTTTCTACCAATGAATGAAAAAATTAGAAAACACATGATGTACGAAGAAGAGCATAAGGTAAATAAAGAAGTATATGAAGTACCAATAAATAAATCAATAGCATTCGACACTACAACCTCAAAGGGGAAAGATAAAGAAAAAGTCCTAGCTCCTGTAGAAAATTCTAGAAGTGAAGACTCAGACTCTTACAATGATGATGAGATGGCTCATATTACTATGATATTGAAGATGTTTTACAATAAGAATATGTTCATTAAAAAATCAAACTATAATGGAAGGTACAATAGTGAAGGACATTGGAAAAAGAAAAAAAAATGGAATGACAACACAAATGAAATATATTGCTAAGAGTGTAAACGAGAAGGCCATTTGAAGGCATATTTCTCCAAGATAATGTTTAAAAAAATATGAAGACAAGGGTAAGGGATATAAAAAGGCTATGAAAGCTACATGGAGTGCTTCAGAATATAACACAAGTGGATCTGAATCTTCTAATATTGAGAAGAAAATACAGGCAAACCTGTGTTTCATGAGAAAAATGTCTGAGGAAACACCCAATTCTCCTATACATAATTCCTATAATTCAGGGAATAAAACTGAATCAAATATTGATTAGAATATGACTAAGGTTGGACTATTTGATTATTGTTTAATAATGGAGGACCCCTTTAATAAACTCAAAGATAATTATAATTTTTAAAATGACATCAATCTTTAAATGCTTACTATAAGTCTAATCTAAATTTAGAGAATGAAAAATGTGATCAGTTATTAAAAGTGATTACTAAACATAAATTATCGAATGAACAATTAAAAATGGATATTGATAATTTTACAACAAGTATATACACCTGGAATCAGTTACTAGGGAAACAAATTTCTACCAAATATACAACTGTACTAGGATATCAACTATGACATAGATGTATTATTAAAAAAAACAAAAATCTAGATAGTTCACTACTACTTCATACTCGGACCCATCATTTGAAAAAAAAAAATCTAAACGACATAACAAATTGGTTGTGCCTCAAAACATATTGGTTGATTGTATGAATTGTATGAGACAAGTATGTGTTCCCAATGTTTTACTTACTAACCTCTCTAGACCCAAGAAAATATGGTTACCAATGCTACTCAACACTTAATCTATTTTTCAATAAAATTATTTGAAGAGATCTTGTAAAACATTATGATACATGGGTAGTAGATGTTCAAGACATTTGATAAGATAATATTCATGCTTCAAGAGCCTAATTAATGTTAATGGTGGACATGTCACATTTGATGATAATGCTAAAGAGAAGATCTTCATCTTATGCCAGATTGGTAACCCTAATGCTATATTAATTTCAAATGTACTTTTTGTTGATTGGTTAAAATACAATCTACTTAGTATCATTTAGATGCGTGATGATGGTTTCAATGTTTGGTTTGAAAATAATTCATTCAATGTTTTTAATTCAAAAAATGATTTAACATTCACTGCACTTATAAATGAAAATGTATATTCTATTGATTTAAATTCATTAAGTTTGAAATATGTTACATGTTTAAATGATTTTAATAAGTAATCTCGGTTATGGCACAAAAGATTAGGACACTATAATGGACACTCACTTAGGAAAATAGAATGGAAGATTTAGTTAGAGACATTCCAAATTTATAATTCCCACATAATAATGATTATAATCCTTTTCAAAAACAAAAACAAAAAATAAGATTCTTTCAAAAAAAGATAACAAGTTTCTACTTATTAACAACCTGAGATTGTTCACATGGATTTGTTTGGAAATTCTAGAGTTTCATGTTTAAATAGGAAGCACTATTTTATGTTCTTTTAGATTATTTTTCTATATATATATTGGTATAATTTCTAGGTCACAAAAGTGAAGCATGTTCTTACTTCATTAAACACTCCAAGTTTGTAGATAATCTTAGTGGACTTAGAATTATGGCCTTGAGAAGTGATCATGGCCATGAGTTTGAAAATCCAGAATTTGATTCTTTTGGCACGAAAAATGTCTATAATAACCATTTATCTACTCCTATAACAGCTCAACAATATGGAGTTGTATAATGATGAAATAGGACACTTCAAGAGATTTCTTGGACTATGATAAATTAGAATAATCTACCTATCTATATTTCGTCTGAAGCTATTAATACAACTTTTTAAATTATAAATAGAGTCATAATTAAACTAGTTCTTAAGAAAACCCCTTATGGTATCTAAAATAATAGGAATCCTATGGTTAATTACATTAGATTTTTTGGTTGTAATGTCTTTATCCACAACAATAAGGATAATCATGACAAGTTTTATGTTAAGAGTAATGAAGGAATTATCTGAGGTTACTCAATCTATAGGAAAGATTATATAGTATTCAATAAGAGAACCAAATGGATGGACGAATTGGATCATGTCAAATTTTTTGGGACTGAATCACATGAACCCAAAACCACCGTTGAACATCTTGAAGTAGATATGTCAATTCAGGACCTTATTGATAAATATAGTGAACCCTTTGTAAAAACAACCAGTTTTGGGAATTTTCCAAAATCTGATAGTGGTGAATTAGAACCTATAGAAACCATTAAGAGTCTATTTTAACTCTTCCTATATGTAATAGAACTCTCAATAATCATACTTTTGATGTTGTAGTAGCTGATCTAAATAGAGGAACACAAACTAGATCTTCACTGAGTAACCAAGTTGAACATCAAACCTTTCATTCACAGATTGAACCTAAATATATCAACGATGCAATCAATGATGATTTTTGGGTAATATCTAGGCAATAAGAATAATATTAGTTTGAATGAAACAAGATCTGGGAATTAGTATAATGACATAAAGTCACATTGACCATAGGAACTAAATGGGTGTTTGGAAACAAGGTTGATGAAACTGGAAACATAGTTAGAAACAAGGCAAGACTAATTACCTGCGGATATAATCAAGAAAAAGGAATCAAAAATGAAGAAACTGTTTCACCTCTATCAAGACATGAATCCATTAGGATACTATTTTCTAGTGCAGCACATCTGAATTTCAAACTTTATCAAATATATGTCAAAAGTGAATTTATATATGGGTACATAGTTTAGGATATATTTTTTGAACAACCCCATGGTTTTACAAATCCCCATTTTTTAAATCATGTCATTAATCTTTATAAAGCCCTATATGTTCTAAAAAAATCTCCAAGAGCTCGGTATGATAAAAATAGTTCTTTTCATATTTCAAAAGTTTTTACTAGAGGAATAGAAACTCCTAATGTTTTCATTATAAGGATTTCCAATTATACATAAATTTTACAGATCTATGTAGATGAAATTATTTTTGGATCCTCTAAAAATTATTTATGTATAGATTTACCAAAAATGATGCCAGATATATTTGAAATGAGTTTAATAGGGGAACATAAATTTTTTCTTGGATTTCAAAATATTTAAAATAAAAATGGTATTATTTTAAATTTGAGTAAATATACAAAGGATATTTTGAAACATTTTGTATTAGACGGAAATAAAGGTAGTGATAAACCTATGATTATCACTTATAAGTTGGATGCTGATAAAACTAGTAAACTAGTTGATCAAAATAATTATAGTGGTATAATTGGGAGTCTTTTCTATCTTACTGCTAGGAGACTTGATATTATGTTCATCATATGCACGTTTTCTCACTTTCAATACAATCCCCAAGAGTCTCATATGACTTCTATTAAATGGATTTTTAAATATCTCAAGTATACTAAAATCATATGGTTGTTTTATCCATGACGATAATCATTTGATTTAACATGTTATTCGAATGTTGACTTTGCTGGTTGAAAGTTAGATAGAAGAAGAACATCTAAAACATGTTACATTTTAGGAATTTCACTAGTATCATGGTGTTGTATGAAATAGTATTCTATTACATTATCTACTATTGAAGCTGAATATATAGTTGTTATAGTTGTTGTGCTCAAATTCTGTGGATGAAACCCAATTTACATGACTATGGATATCAATTCATACATGTCTCTAAAAACTGTGAAAATACAAGTGCTACAACCATCTCTAAAAATCTTGTATCTCATACTAGGACAAATCACATTGATATAATACATCACTTCTTGAGATACCATTATCAAAAAGGTGTTATCAATCTGGAATTCATTGGCACTGAACATCAATTAGCTGATACATTCAAAAACTCTTCGAATTATGAGCGGTTAAATTAAATCAATCATATGTTAGGTATGATAAATTGTTAATTTAGGAACCTCACCATTAAACCTCACTATTATGAACCTCACCATTCGAACTCTCTTTTAGGAGCCTCCCCATTATACTTCACAGTTAAGAACCTCACTGTTGGACCCCACTATTATGAACCTCACCTTTAGACCTCACAATTATGAACCTCACCGTTGGACCTCACCATTAGGAACCTCACCGTTGGACCTAACCATTAGGAACCTTACTCTTGACCTCACCATTAGGAACCTCACCATTGAACCTCGCTATTAGACCTCACTGTTAGGAACCTCATCATTGGAACTCACCATTAGGAAGCTCACCATTGTACCTCACTATTGGACTTCACCGTTAGGAACCTCTATGTTGTCACCATACCAATTGTCGACCATTCCTAGATGTCATGTTTTTCAGTCAGAATTTGAAATGATTTTAGTATTACATATTTCTTTTTCTTTAATTATTTTTAGATCCCTAAATGATAAAATTAAAGAAAAAATCCAAATTTTGATCCACTTCTACTTTCCCTTGAACCTCTTGCTCCCTACTCTAAGAACCTCACCTTCTGTTGAAACCCTCGAACTGCTCTAGATTGAAATGGAAAAACTGAAGAGACCATTGCTCAGTGATGAGGGAGATACATTGAATCCTAATAGAACATGATCGGACATCAGTGGAAGCTATGTAGTGTAAAATCAATTCAACCCACATTTTCTGAACAGGGGTATCGTGGTTGAGAAGGAACTATGCTCGGAATGGATGATGTCGAGCAGGTCTCTAGTGATGAACACACATAAAGCTTAGGACTAGGTCAAATTCTCTTATAATAATAATGGAACCTGTTAACCGAAGCTAGTGAAGGAGTTATATGAGTCTATAATGTTTGATAAGTCTGAGGATAATAATAGAATGCCTTCAAAGGTAAATGGGGTAGGTGTGAGCTTTTCCTCTGTTGAATGGGATGACTATTTAAGAGTGCCAGATGAAGGGATTTGTGATTAATACTCAAGACTGGTACCTTTAAATAGTGATTTATTCTATTATGAAGAGGCTTTAGCTAAACTTATTGGGAATGTGATCCCTAAGAAAGTGACTGTAGCTGAAATTGAAGGAGAAAATATGTTGATTTTTAAGATTATTTATTATGTTTTGAGTCCCAGTTGAGGAGAATTTTCTACCTTCAAATATCAAGATTTATTTCTTTTCTATCTATTTAGGCATGGAAAAAAGTTAAATTTGTGTAGATTACAGATGATTCAATTAGAGGATTTGACAATGCCCGGTTCCAATTCCAATACTTTGTTTCATGCCAAATTGATATCCTGAATGTTGAAAGTGAAAGGAGCTGCTGTAAATAAAGAGGGAATAGTTGTTTTAGGGGACAATTTCTGCCTCACCAAGATGGATTGCTTGTTTATGAAGATCAAATGGAACTCTAGTAAATGAATATGGGTAAATGATGAGGCTATTCTATATGAATATTTCAACCCAGTTACTCATCCTATAAGGCCTAAAGATATGCGAGACCCTATAAGAGAGAAAGTCCTAAGGGATAATGATGATGAGGAAACCACTGAGGAAGAAGGAGATCAAAATGACTCAAGAGACATTAGAGAGACCTAATATGTGGAAGATGACACTAAATCTATTCATGTATACTTTGAGAAAACTGCTGGTAAAAGTGAAGAAGAATATCTAAGTCTCAGTCCACTGATAGTACATGATGAAATGGTAGAAAGTGTAGTGGAAGAGGTTGTAGATTCGGTTGATGATAGAATTTCATTGGAAGTAGATGAAAAGTCTATATGGGAATTGGCAGTGGAACCTCCGGTTGATGCTTTTGATCAAGGAGGTATGGCAGAGATGAATGTGGTTGATCAGTAGAATGCTCTATATCAAAGGGTGTACACAAAGAGAATGTTTATTTCAACTACCAAAGGTTGTAAACAATGCATCAGAAGGATGGTCAGTTTAAGCTGGTGATGGAGAAATTGAGGATCCCACCAGTCACTCTGGAATGTAAGGGTCATATTAGTAGACTCATTGAGTTGACTCATACATTATAGAAATTGATGGGGAATAAGGATGATTTTATATCAGCTATGGAAATAGGAGGAATCATTATTATGGATTTCTGAAATCATCTTTTACCCTTCTTCTATGTGGACTGCACTCCCATCATTGTTCCTCCCACCTTGCCGTCTTCCTTGGATACTTTAGGATTTACCAGAACAGCACCAATAATGACTCCGGCATTGGCCATCACAATCTCGAACCCTATGATTCCGAATAGATCTACTCACTAGTAGTCTATTGATGCCTCTGTAGCAGCTCTTCATACACTACTCACTACCATCCCTAAGCCTATTCCTCCATCTTTTGGACCCGACTCCCCATATTCTAAAGAAAAATATCCCTTAGACATATCTGATGTGGATAGAATGTGGGATGTCATAGTTGATAGGGATCATTATACATTTTTAGAATCTTGTATTCTTGCATCATTAATGATAAAATCCTCTTTTGTCACTTTTTTTCATCATGCCTTTTTGTTAATCACAAAGTTGAGATGTTTTTAGTTTGAATTTTATGTTGCCTAAAGGAGGGAGAAGTTTTTCAGTTCACTGGAATCATTGCACAAATATACTATCTACAATAAACATGATTCAATTTTACATATAAAAACCACTTTAGATATTAGAAAATTTGTTTATCCCTGATTCAAAAAATACTCACATAATTTATGATTATCAACTAGGGGTGATTATTAGATTCACCTATTTTGATAATCCCAAATCATGTTTCATTTAGGTGATAATAATGTTTCTACTATATAATAATAATGTTTCATTAATATTTATAGTCTCTATCCCGTGATACTTATGTATCTTTAATCTCACGGTTCAATTGTTTAATCTTACAATGAAAAAAATTTCTATGTAATGGTCACTAATAGAAATGTCACCGATAAAAAGTCACCGATGAAAGGTCACCGATGAAGGTCACCGATGAAGGTCACCGATGAATGTTACCATTGAATTTTACCATTGAAAAGGTTACCGTTGAAGGCTACCGTTAAAGTCTACTGCTGAAGGCTAATGATGAAGGCTACCGATTCACATCTACTGTTGAAGCCTACAATTTTGAAGGCTACCATTACCAGTCTACCAATTCTTACCCTTCCATACTTGGTCAAATTTTTATGATTATTATAATGGTCATATTTGGTAAATTTATTTCTTTTGAAATTAATTAATGCTAATTGTAGACATATCAAGAGACCATACTTGGCGACAATATGAGTTACGAGGAGGACCTCATATGGTTTACATATTCCTATTTTGGAATCTCAAATATAAAAGAGAAGACAGTGGAAGAAACCATGCACCGAAAAAGAGAGAAACAGCAGAGGAATGAATGATAATGAACTTACTCGCTAGATTAAAGAGAATAAAGAAGATTCATTAAAGCCCTTACACTGTGAATACAAGAGCCTCGAGAAGTTCATTTCAGGGGAACAAATTCAAGGCTACCTTTTGGGCTTTATCAACTATCGATCAATACAAGAAGCAGAACACTAAGATCCTGAAAGATAGAACCTAGAGTAGTGACACACTATTTTGAGGAAAAATTCCACAGAAAGACTCCAACCACAAATTCAACCCAACAAGGTGTCAAGAGATGAACTGAAAACACATTGATCTTTCAAAACTCAATATTATAATATTATTTTTACAGTGTGATTTTATTTTACATTTATGATAAGTGTGTGGGTATTTCTGTTACACACACATTCTTCTGGGCTTGAACTGGGGGATACTATCAAACTTCACATACACATTGTTTCACATGTACAATTATGGAAGAGATTGTATGTGGTCTCTATGGATTGTTTTTCCATGATGAATTGTGGTAGATGGTGTGAATCGCAGACATATTGGGAAAAACTATTATAATGCCCGATATAGTATGTGTATCATGTTTAACATTTATATAAACTTCCTGGTGGCAGGTGATCACTAAGTGGATAGGATTAACTCTCGTGTTGAGTCTAAACCTCTTGTTTCACTAAAAAATGTACTATATTTTTTAGTACTCTGTTTTTTCTATTTTCTGCTTCTTATAATTTCAAAAGTAGAAAATTTTTTAGCATTGACTTTAATATTTTGTTTTTTTACTATGTGTATATGATTAATTCAGTAAACTTATTTTAAAAGTGGAAGATTTTTTTCACTTATTCAAATGAGGCCTAATCACCCTTTGAGGAAACTGTTGACCAAATAAACATTTATATCTCTACTGGCCTAATTAACAAGTCCATTTCAAAATTGGGGGTTCTAATGCAAAATATTATTAATAGAAATTTTTAGTAGGAACTCACCCCCCCCCCTTGAGATTCCACTCTGTCTAACATAAATTAAAAACAAATAATCATATATATATAATAAATATAATATATATCACATATAAATATAGTTCCATCATAATTTCTCCCATGAGATGTGGTAGGAGATAATTGAATAATTTTTGTTTCGTGAGGTTGTAGTTCGTCGTCCACAGAAACAATATGTTCTAAATCTCATAGATAGAGGTGTGTGGAAGTGTAGTTTGAATAATTTTCATAAGAAAAATCTATTATGTTGAGGATAATTGGTGTTTTATGAAAACAAATAATAAGAAGATCATAGGGAGTGCAGATGTAAAATAAGAGAAGATAACTTGAGGGAAGACGTTACCTTTAAGTCGGGTAACACCCTTTTGTTTGATCCAAAAAGATTTATTGAAGTCAGTTATTTTAAAGGTAAGGCATTTAAAAACATGGGATAGGTTTTGGGAGATTATTTGGGTTGAGGGAGGATGATCCAAGGGGCTTGAGAGGTGTGAGTAATGGGTTAGAGGTGGTCGCTTTTTATAAGAGGGAGGAGGAGCTCTTTAAAAATGTTTCAAAGTATTATTTTATTATAAAATATTTTTCTAACTCAAAGGGTCTGAAACACATTTAATTTTTAAATGCGGTACATATAAGTATAAATTAATCCATCCTATAATAATTATACCGGGTTTGTATATTTTTTAATACTTATCATTTTTATTTAACCCTTGGTTAACTTATTTCACTTTTTGCATGTCCTCTTATATAATCATACTATATGGTTCATATATTTACTATAAAATTCCAAGTATCCCAATATGGATCATTAATTAAATTCTTAACATTATATATGCCATTTGGCCGAATCTTATATTTTTAGGATTATTGTATCATTTAATAAAATATTGATTGATTTAATAACTCTTTTATGTCAAAATTAATAGTATTTATATCATGAATTTTTAAAAAATCAATATCTTCTTCATTATTTCAAAAACTTTCATTAATTCCAAGATAAAAAGTCATATTAATCGATAAAATTATTTTATGGCATAAAAAGATTAAAAATAAATTTATTTTAATATTTATAATATCATTTATTTGAGTCCTTTATTAATGACGCTATTTCTGCTTCACCAATTTCTCATAATTAAATTTACTTATTTAATGTCTAAAAATTAAACATAAAATACCATGTTGTAGGAAATATTAGGACCTTTAAAATGAATATTTATAGTCAAATATATCACTTATATTACCCCATATAAAATTGTTTTACTAAAAGATATATGTTTATGATATTTTTGTGCTTATGTTAAATTAATTAATATAACGTGTCATTATCACCCCTAAGTGGCTCGATGGGGTCCTAAAATAAACCCAAGGTTGACCATGGATGGAAATGTATCTTCCAGTAGGCTTCGGACAGATTTTAGGTTAATTTAATATTATTATAATATTATTTATTACCCTTATTTACTAGATTTACCCTTTACCCATGATAAATAAAATATATACTGAAGTTAATATTCATAATGTCTCAAAAATGATATATATTTACACAAATTAGACCTCTTGATTAAAAATATGTAATCCATTTTTCTAAATTCAAAACATAAAGGTGGCATAAATTAATTTAAAATTAATTCTCGTTGAAAAAAGAAAAAGCGTGTTTTTATGAAATAATAACTATCAAAAGATTTACCATTGTTTATGTCTAGTTTAAGAGTGCAATTATGTCCAATGACCAAAATTGTATTAAATGGTAAAAATATAATCCAATTTAACTTTAAAAAAATTATTGAACAATAAAAATATATAAATAAATTAGACTAACTGGTTTTTTTTGAATTAAAATTCAGTATTTTTCACAATTCATTAAAAATGATCATTATCAAATAAATACCAAAATTTCATCCAAAGAAATTTTGATGTCCCAATTATAAATAAAAAAATTATTTTGTCAAATATTACATATAAAAGTGTCAAAACTGAGATTTAAGAAGTGTTTTCCATGAAAAGGCATTAAATCATCATTTTAAAGAATATTAGAGTGTTTATGCATAAAAATAGAATAATTCACATTTTAAGATTTTAAATTTTATTCGATAAATGTAAAAACATTTAAAAACCATTTACAATCATAGCTTAGTTATTTATATTCATTCTATCCTATACAATGGCTATTCGTTAACTACCATTTAAATAATAATATTATTATTATTTTATTTTTTGGTATAACTCAACGTTGTGTGAAACATAAGATTTCAAAGAAAACCATTGTTTCCTATCAAGAACACCAACGAACATAGAATCCAAATTAATGTAAAATTATAATTTAATTAATAAATATTAAAAAATATGAAAAATACATATTCTTTATTTTCCTCGGATGTAACATATCTCTCCATCATAGGTTCATGTGTGTTCATCTATTTCATTAATTTTTCACTAGTATTATCTTTTCACATGCTCATGAGAGACCATGGGTGTGATCCTGTTGAGTAAAAATTTCACACTAACCCTGCATATTATTAAAAATATTTTTTATTATTCTTGGAATATTTATTGGACTAAGATATATTTTATAATCGTGGATATTGGAGATGTTGTTGATACACATCCATAGGTCTAATCCTCAGTTTTGTATTTGAGGTTTTTTTTAATATTGTACAGGAATTGTTGGATGTTTTATTTTTACTTTTTTTCCTAATAAGTGGTGTAGTTTTTTAATAGATTATTATCCATTATCATGATTATTATTATAATACTGTTTAATCACTTCCATATTTGATATTGTATTCCCTCTATGATTGTCACCAACCTTTTCCATACTATTGGCAGAACTAGGGGTAATTATCAATTTACCATCATTTTTACCTAAATAGTGTTACTTTAGAGGGAGGGTCCATGATAGGGTTTTTTTTAATTTTTTTGTTTTATAGATTATATGTATCTTATTTTGATAAACTACTAAAAATTTATGGGTTTGTTGGAAAATTATGTAAGTGGGTACTAGAGTGTGACATAAACATGGATGTTTGTGAATGTGGTTGTTTGTGCAACTTGTATGATTGGGTCTTATGTGTGGTAGATGCAACATTATTTTGGACATGTGTTAGAATTATGTTCTTTTAAGAAGTTGAAATTAAATAAAATTAATTAAATACATCAAGTAGTTTCATGTTTGTTATTTTTTAATGATATTATTTTGTATTTTATAATGAACTATTATTATTTTGTAAATTGTTCATATAATCTGAAAGCAATGGAAAAAATCATAATAAATATAATAAAAAATGAATTGATTTTGGGACTTGAAGGATTCATTCCTTTTACTTGTATAACATGATTGCTCTGGAATTTATTTTTTATCCACTCTATAAATTCTTAGTTTGGTAATATGTCTTACGAATGATTGAGATTGTTACTAAGTCATGAATAGTGTATTTCATTTTCAATAGATTCTGAATTTTAAAAAACAAATATGAAGTATACTACCTTGTGTATATTGCATACTTATATGTTGGATTTTTTATTTTTAATCCATCCTTATGTTTATCCTAGTTCCTTTGAAAGTTTATATTCCATTCCTTTTATCAGTATCAATGTATCATAAGAATTTTTTATGGATTTATTAAAAAACATGGTTCAGGATATTTGAATTATGAAATTCAAATGATAAGTACTATCATGTTTTTTGTAATTTCATTAAAAATGTGAACATTCTGACAATAATTAATTGCTCGGCCCATTTTTGTATGACTATATTTTCATAGAATTAATATACTAATATGGTGTAATATTATTTTGTGAATTTATTACAGTGTTAACCATATTTGTGTTATTGGATTCGAAATCCTGGAAAAAGTTAAGCATGATCATTGATAAAAATAAACAGTCTGGTTGTTTTCCATTCAATAACACATCTCACATTACAACATCATGAATATTCATTTCATGTGTTATATTTATTATATAAATACATTAGACAACCAAATGTTAATTTTATGTCATGTGTTACCTTTATGCCCATTATAAATGACTAACATGAGTTAGAAATTTAATGTAAGTCTGTATATTTATGGTTTTATATATATTCTTATAATATGAGGAGAGTACTTTTTGGAAGCCTATTGAGATATGGAAATGTTTTATAGGATTTGACAAATTATTCTATGATTTAAAAGACTCAAACTTCTAAATTAATTATTCCTACCATGTTAAATTAGGAATATCAGTTTATGAGTAGGTTATGAATTATATATGAGAATGTGCTATTTGATTATTGAAATAGAAGAGTATAAATCAGTAATGTATGGGATGTTGTTTAATATGGGAAATATTTGTGAGGCTTATTATTCAATTTCTATTATATAACTATTGGCCATGAAGCATGTTTTTATGCAGTATTTAGAAAATAAAATCTTGATATATAGTTTTTACATTGGACATAAATATGGATGAAAATTCACATTACCCTTAATATAATGTATAATGTTGTTTTCCTATGCAATGAAATGATTAAAGAATATTTCAATTAAATCCTGATAGATATACTGATAAAATGTGTAGTTTTACTTTTTTTATATAATGTAATGTTTTGTTTTAATAATTTTTATAATATATTTTATATTTAATTAGATATTTTATTTCATCACGAGGACATAGAATGTAAAAAAATTATATGTAGTTGGATATGTGTTTCCACAATAAGAACATGATTTTATAATTCTTTTAAGGATGATAATCTAGAGTCATGAGATAATGCATGCACAATTTCTACTTATTTTAAATTCTTTCCTAGTTGAATTTTGTGGCTATAATTATAATTTCATGCTTTTTTACCATAACATGAAGAGTTTTCATTATTAAATTCATCTACAAGTTAGAGGTATTTAATATTTATTATTCTTATCTAAAATTAATTGGAAATATTCACGCTTATTCTTGGTTTCCATATTTATATTTTTTCATGGAATTGATGATATGGATTCATAATTTTTCTCAAAAATTTTGTGAACATATTTTTCAAGCTATTTTAGAATTATATGTTTTTTAATGAAGATAGATCCATGTGGCCTTTATATTTCATAACATGGGAACTGTATAATTAGTGATATATTGTTTCTTTCTATTTTGAACATGTACCCCTTATATGATTCTATGTTTTCCTATGATTTTATTTATAGAATCACTTGCTAACCATTAACTTTAAACCACATAATGTTGAATGTATAAATTTTTCTTCTAAAATTCTGAAATTGATGTTGTTAAACCTTATAAACATAGCAACATTTTTTAAATGAATTCATTGAATTCTATATTCTATTAAACAGTTTTTTTGAATAGATCAAACATTTGTGGCATATGATATAGACAGAAGAGTATGAAGAGAAAAAATCCCCATCCTCATTGGGAAGTATCATATTTATTTCCCATTTTAAGACCATACAATCATGTTAGTGATTCCCTAATAGGAAAATATCATAATAAGGATGGTGGGTACCATCCATTAATTTTGTTGAGGAATCATTGTGTTTGGGTTGAGATATTTTTTACAGTGGATTCAAATATAATGTAATGGTATAGTGCATGGTTCAGGGAAAGAGGGGTGGATTGGGACTAATGATAGATGGTGTGGTGATTTTCCAAATGAAGGATGGTGATTTGGTTGTGGGGGTGATTTTGGAGTATTTTCCTAGGATTAATGAGCTTATTGGGATTTGGGTATATTTATTGTGTGTTAATTAGAGATATTTTGTGATTTGTTAAATCATTCTTATTTCTATTTTTATTACTATGTTTTTTAAAGTCAGGTAATTTTAATGATGTAGAATAGAGGTTGATGTTTTTTAGGTCACCGACGACCGCTAATGAATTCGTAGATTCTTTGGTAGTTTACATGTTTAAGAGGAAAGATTGATTTTAGTCGAATATGATGGTTATTTATTTATGATATATTTATTTATGTATATTTCATTAATTAATCGTGAATTTTTTCTTCAGTGTAAGAGGATGATCTTTTGTGGGTGGGTTGAATTGAATATCCCTCTTTAGTTGTTGGGAATGTGTCATTTAATAGAAATGGTTGTGAGTCTAAATGTTTATAGAGGAAAAGAGCGAGGAATTTTTCATAGGATAGGGTGTGTCATTCCAATCTGGTGAAGTTGTTTGTGGTTTCCAATGTGTGTAAATATGATCTATGTACATTGTGATACAATTAAAAAACATTCGGTTTGACTATCCTATGATTATGTATGTTTCCCAAGCATTAGTTGACTTTTAGTAGATGTGAAATGAATTTTATATGTTCTAATCCATTACTTAAATGTATTTAATATATTTTTGATATATTTTTGAAATTTTTTTGATCTATTTTTAAAAAATATGTAATAAAAGTTGTCCAAAAAAGATTTGAACATCCCATTTCAAATTAAATGAAATAATTTAATCAAGCTAATGACACTTTTTACAAAGGAATAGAAATATTGAAACATGGATATGGTTGAAAAATTATTTAAAAAAATCAATTATGAGGATAGTTCCATAGTGGAATCAACTAAGGGAAATTATTTATTCTTAAAGGATCAATAGTATCAAAGAGGTTTTATTAGAGTGGTTTTATTGATGTTTCAGGGTTTTTCATGTTTTATGGTTGTTGGTAGTATGTTGGTTCAGTTTGGGGGAATGTGTTTCATTTCGAGAATATCCATTTTGTTAGAAATCTATGGGGTCATGGGGTTATAGAGGAGGGTACCATTTAATATGAGGAACATGTGTTTGTTAAATGTCTAGAGAATTTCCATTGATTTTTTGTGTGGTTCACTGCCCTTTATTGTAATAATTCTTGGAGGTTTCTAGTTTGTGAAGAGTGATTTTTCTTTTTTGTGGTTGGGATTCACCTTTTTAGTTCATCAATTGATGTAAGATCCATGTGAGATATCTTGAATTATCTTTTAGTGATCCTTTATTTTCCATCATCTGGGTTTCATTTTTACTCTAGAGCATGATAATAATTTTTCGTCTATCTAATATTACAGGTTTGAATTAAAAACCCATTATTTTGATGAATTTAAGAGATGGTAATTATTATTTTCGTTCATAGTGATGTGAGATGTTAATGGTGTATTTTCATATTAAATGATAGATGAACTGTTTTTTCATCAACGAGGATTAAGATTTGATATAAAGGTCGTTCATATGGCTTGCAGAGCATGGATATGGTTTGAAGCATTAGATGTGGAGTGTTGATGGTTTTGGATTTTTTTAATAATTTCTTCAATATTAAATCTAAGCATGTTTTGTTATAGAGTCTTGATGGAGGAATTTTTTTTGATTATATTTTAGTGTAGCTAGATGAGAACTACCCTATGGCATGGCCTCCTTCTTGACAATTAGATACAACGAGATAATTCATTCACTATTGTTTTGGTAATTCTCCTAGTTTATTTATTATTTGGAACTGATCGTGAAGGTATTACTTGATGAATTTTGGATTGGACTCATTGTGGTGTCGTCTCATCCCTCAGACCACTATTATTTCATATATCTGCATCATTTCACTATGGTCTAGAGTCTTTTCTATTGTATTCTTACATCCAATTTAATTCTGAATTCATGAAACCCTACAAACCATATCATCCTGTAATATTATGTAACATCACATTTCTTTGATTGTGTATTTTTACACCTTTTCTATGTACTAATTTGGTTAAAAATTCGTTAATGTGATATTTATGGGTTTACTACAGTCTGAAAAATAGGTACATGTTGTGTACCTAAAGTACATGTTGTGTATTTAATGTACAAATTGTGCACTTGGTGATGGTTGCATTTCCTGGATTTGGTGATCATGTTTTGTATGGGGAGATCGTGTTTTGAGGTGGTACACCCCATGTACCTAAGGTTCAGGTCATGAATGGATTACATATCTGTTTTTTCAACCTAAGGTGGTGGATTTTTTGCCCCACTTATCTAGCGTGGCCTAAGAGTTGTGACCCCTTGGTACACGTCGTGACTTAGCACACACCATGTTTAAATTCACATTTTTTTATTTTTCACCTGGTTCTTTTCATTCAAGCCTTCATGGATCTTGTTATAGGTATGTTTTGGTTCATTTTTGAGAGACTCGGCTACTTCTAGATCGAACCAAACTGTTGGGGATCTTCATTCTTCTTGCAGTGCGATTCCTGGGTAATTGTTCCACATCGTTATTCATGATTCTATCTTCCTTTCTTCTTGAGTTTCTAGTGGATCATCTTGGGATTTATGGATCCATGCCTTGTAGTGATGGATATTGATACTAGGTATTGTTTTTAGGACTTCTACACCTTTTTTCTCCTCTAATGGTGTTATTGAGAGTGTCTGAAGGATATCACAGAATATACATCAATGTTTCTAATATTACTAAGTTTATCATTCAGATGTTAAAATTACTTGGGAAGGATGAAATCATTATACATATCTACATGGAAATGATAAAACATAAAAATGGCGATTGTCCTAGGTATTATGGATACATAAAAAGGAAATAATTCCATATGGGTTATAGTGGATTAGTTTATAAATAATACTCCCATCATTTCTGTCTAAGAAGATGTAGCACAATATAATCATGAAATCATAGACATCAATGATGGGATGAGGATTCATTAAACACCAATGTGGATAGTTTTATATCAATATTTATGTTTTATCTCTATGTTCTTGAAAATTCTCCAACATGATCAAAACATTGAGAAAAAAGTAAATATGACTTATCACCCATAAACATATGGAAAATCTAAGAGGACCATCCAGACACTTGAAACCATTATGAGAGAATGATCAATGAGATTCAAAGGATAATTGGATCAATATCTTCAATTTTTAGATTTCTCATATAGTAGTATCTTTCACTCAAGTATCCAAAGGTATCTACATAAAACCCATTATTGGGAGAGATTCAAAAAAACCATTGTGATAGGTTATAATTAGTGAAAGTAATCTGATGTTACCTAAAATTCTTGACGAAATTTTATAATAGGTCATAAAAATTATATATAAAATTATCATAGCATAATGTCAACAAAAGAGAAATGTCAATAACCATTATGGAGACTTAGAGTTTGAGGTCAGAGATAAATTCTTCTTATAAATATATCTATAGACCAGATCCACTATATTTGAGAAGAAGGGAATGATAAGCCCTAAATATATCAGTCCCTTTTATATTCACGATCTCATCTAAACGGTTTCCTATCAACTAGAACTCCCATCAACCCTATCTCAAATATATTAAATGTTTAATGTATCTTTTTTAAGGATGTACATCGGATACCTAGTGTCAATTGAATTCGAATGTGGTATAAGAGGTGAATGATCACTCTTTTTAGGAGAAATTGGGGAATATAATTAGAACTTTGAGAGAAAGTTCTACAAAATAAGACAACTCATCTATTCAAAATAATATGGTGGAACTAGAAGTACGTGGAGGAAACATGGGAATCGGAGGAATAAATGAAAAAACAGAACCCTTATATTTTTTCATCTTAAGGGTGAAATTAAATTTTTGAGGGTGATATATATATATATATAAGGTTCTTGGAGGTACAATTACATTTAAACACACACACACAACTAACACATAGGCTGGAGTGGAAGGGCATAGACCTCGAAAGGGGATATCCCACCCACTAATCCTTATTTATTTTATAAATGGCCCATAGTCCTAGTGGGAATGAATTCCATTACAAGTCTAGCCAACCCAAATGGAATGAAATCCCATTACATGACAATTAAGGGTGATATTTTTGACCCAAAGGCCCTCCAGTGTATAGTGCACCAATTGTACCTGGTATGATAATGTATTCAGTACAGTGTTTCCACTATTACAATATCAATGACAACTATAGTGTCAATGGTGCAACAGTTCTTCCCCTCCTATATTTCTGCTACAGTATCCCCAAAATGATCAGACCACTTAAAATCATTGTTGAAATAAAATAAAAGATTACTAATGAAAAATTCGTTTTGAAAATAAAAATATATATAAACCTGAGAGAAAATATAAGTGAATGAAAAATCAACTAAATGTGAGGTATTTATAAAATTTAGAGAACACATATAACTATTAAAATATAATCATTGTATTATTAATTAATCCATTTGAAAGAGTAATATGATAATTAAAATAGTATCATAAACTACTTAATTTTAATAAAATATTAAGTCAACTTATAAAAGCCTTATATAGTAAATTTGTATTGTAATAAAAAAATGAAAATTAAAAAATGATAAAATATGTGTTTGATTTCTTATAAAGAAAATATATTTTTCAAAATTTTATGATAAATATAAATTTTTTAAAAAACGATTATTTTTAAAAAATGGGATTAAAAATAATATTGATTCATTAAAATGTGAGTGTAAATTTATGAGACAATAACTAGCTTCTATAAGGGTCAAAAAATTGATTATAATATTAAAATTTTAATTTTTAAATAAATGATTAAGTAAAAATAAATTTTAAAATATTTAGATGATTATTTTAATAAAATGGATTTTTATTCTTAGAATGTACTTTTTTAAACATGGTTATTGTATATTTTTTATACTTTCCAAAAGTTATTGTTTTTTGTGAATATTGAAATGCATTATTAAACATTATTTGAAAAATAAATGAATTAGTGAGTCCTAAATGATGTAAGAATCTATTATCTCAAAATCACATTCCTTAATTATTGAATTTAGTAATAAGAATCTTCATTAATGGTAGTATTGAGACAAAATAATTAGCTAATGAATATTATATTCAAAAATACGCCTCTCCTCCCCTTATAAATACTTTCCCTCACCATATACTCTCCTCAAACTATAAAAACCATAAATATATCCCAATATCCTCACATTTCTCTCCAAAAAACTCCTCCCCGTGTCCTTTTAATTCTATTCTTACTAAAAGATCATTTTAATAATATTTAATGGGTATCCTAAGAGGATACAAACAAAGGAGAAGGTAATACTCTCAATTTATTTTTTTAATCATGGTTCCTCATTATCCTTTAAAAAAACCTACATTATAGAATGACTACAGTATCATAAATATTTTTTGTTTTTATTTTTTAAAACGAAACATCAATGATAATAACTATTTTAATTTCATTAATACTAGAAAAAAATTTAACATATGGTGCATCCACTGCCTCCCGGAACATCGTTCATTATTTATATCATCCACCCTCATGGATAGTTATCAAAATAATTTTATCGTTAAATATTATGATGATAAATATATTATAACTTATTTCATGTTCTATAATATATTAATAAACATTAAATTTAAAAATGAACTGAGTTCATGATGGTCAGTAAAACCACCTAATTAAACTAACCATATAATGATTATTTGTATACTAAATGAATCAACCCAATATCAGAACACATATGGATATTTGAAACCATTTTATATTTTGATGGACATGAATTTAATTTAATTTCAGTTATGTATTTTAGTCACATTTGACTAGAATATAATTTATTATCCTCGAACCAAAGTGTCTTTCAAACCATGAAATAAACTCCCTTAAAAGAGTATTAATACATAGGATGTATAGAAAAAATTTATTTTAAAAGAACCAAAAATAATAGTCTCAAAAAATATCGATGAAAAATGTCACATATCTATGTTGTTTTCAAGTAATCATATCCTTTTATTTGGATCATTTTTATCTCTTTTACAAGGTTGTTTTTTTTTTGGATTTTGGAGTTTTTTTATGTTTTTTGACCTATTAATAGTTGGATTATGATTAGAGAAAATAATTTTCATCTTCCCAAGAAAATATGCACCTTATGCTAGAGTCCGAGATATGGGAACATATTTAGGTTCACAGTTTGAAAAAACATTGTGGAATATCCTTTAAACCATGCGACTTGGGATAATGGGATCATGTAGGGTTGGCACATAATTTTTGAACATGTGAGACCAAACCAGGGGGATCTTTTAGTAGACATGAAAATAAAACATAGTTGGAAATGTTTTTCAAAAATTGTGTCTCCAAACCAATCAATGTGTATTAGTTATTCAATATTTTTCCATTTTAGTCTTAAAACACACATCTTTTCTCACATTATTTCTCCATAAAATATGGAAATATAATTATTGTATTTAATTTATATATTTTGGAAATTCCTTTCTTATTGGTGTTGGATTTTGAATTCTATTTTAGTGTTTAATCTTTTTATTAAAAGGTCTGTGCATGTACTTCAACACTCGTCATTGATCTTCTAGATCTGCTCCTCTCACAAAAAATGATCCTTATATCATGGTTGTCAATTCTAAATATAAATTTTATGTATTGATCTATTTGGTATTGGATAATCCACTAAATGAGGCTAATATTCATTGTTAATATATTTAATATTCATGCAATTTATTATTCACAAACACCATTTTAGTGCATTTTACACTGTGATCATATTTTTAGATTATGATTATAAGTCCTTCTTAAAATGTAGTATTACATGGAACATTTTTGAACACCATATAAAATAACAAATGGAATTAATTTTATTTTAATATTTACTTTCCATTTTTAAAATTACATTGGGAACAATTCATACTTTTGGAGTATTGGAAGATTCACATTGGAAGACCACCAAAATGGGCTTTCATGGCAACACATTCTTGGAAAAGTAAACTGGGCAGCAGCCCAATAAAGAGACTTTAGAAGCCCGAATCCAAGACCAATGATTCTAAAACATTTTCTGAAGATATAGGAAATAATTTTTAACACTTAATCATACAATGAAAAGATCTTATTCGAATGTTTTAAGAGAGTTCTAGGCGGCCCAAGTTAGAGATAAAATTTTGGGCCAGATTCTACAGCCCATAAAAACTGCCCACCATTTCGATAATATTAGACAAACAAAAATTTAATTTGGGTTGACATTTTACAGGATGTTAGCCTACATCTAGGGATACCTTTTCTTCATCTATATCCCACTCTAATTCGGCCATCTAGAAAGTCATTTCGACGCCTCTATTCGGTGGATGCAAGCTGGCTTCTACTTCGTGTCAAGAGTTGAAAGGTCTAGTTCCACCAACATTCCACCACCCTATTGCAACCATAATCAAGTGGGTTGACTTTTGATATTGGATTATCTACTCAAGGATCGAAAAATTCTTATTTAAGGAAGTTTTTTTGTAGAATTTATTCATCATTGCTACATTATTTAATTATAATGTTATGCTACAATTTTGTTGCCTTGAGTTTGTCTTTCTCCAGTATGTTTTTCAATTCATCTTAGTTTCTTAATAAAGTCTCTTCTTATCCTCCTATTATATTATTCTTCATATCATGTTGATACCATTGTCTCATGGTGTGAATTTACTCACACCAAAACTTCTGAGATTATCACACAACGGTGGAGTGATTTTTATTTCATTTTTTTTACTTCTCCATTTCCTCCCTCATGAGTCTACTTCCCACTTCCATTGAAACCATATAATCAATTGAAGGAAATCGCAAAAATTTGTTGATAAAAGGAAGTTTTAAGGGGACGTATTGGATGTTATTTCTCACTAAATTAATATCTAATCACTTATTTTAATTGAGAATTTTGTTTGAAAGTCTTTAAACTCCTTCATCCATGTTGAATTTAAGGCCACACACTTTAAGTGCTAATAAGAACCTTTACCCTAGACTGCTCAAAACATTGATCTTTAAAGTGTGTAGGTGATTACAATTAGGGTATGTAGGCTTGAAAACTATAAGTGATGATGTTTTTTATCTTCTTAAAGGAACCCATATCAAATATAATAAATTGAAATAGATGAAAATAGAATACATCCAATCCACCCCAAGTGATAACCTAGGATCAACTCAATATTTTAAATTGAATTAACATAAGTATATAAGAATTAACTTAAACACATCTATAATCAACTCGTGTTGGAAACTTCATATTCAAAAAACAATACATAGAAATTTTTGTGACTTTATGTTACTTATTAGGTCTCTGAGGATTCGATAACCCAAGCTAAACTTCAAGCGACCGCTTAACCCTAACATCTTGTGTAGATTTGGGAGATACCAAATTTTGGTGATATTTATGGGGAAAAAAGTAAGACATATCAACAATTGTTATATTATCCCCCATTCCACTTTTCTCAACCCAAATTCTCGAATATTTTCCCTCTCCCGTTTTTTTTTATTTTAGTACATGTTTTCCCACACCCCCGATAACCCAAACAGATTAGTTAGGGTGGAACGTCTTGGGGTTGGGATGTTATAGATGCCAAAAATTTATTAAGTGGTGAATAATGATTCAAAATGAAAAAGAAAAGTCATATTTAGAACCGGAGATTCGGTCCGGGGGGCCTGGTGGTGCTGCACAAAAAAATGGTGAAGCGTGTGAAAAAATGTGTCAAGTGCGGAAAGTTCCGGGATTCGCGAAGAGTCACTGGAATAGGCATGAAAAAATTTCACACCCATGCCCCGTGTGGTTGACATTCTACGTCGTCACCTCTATCATGAAATTTTTCATGCTGACCTCTATTGCATGCCCATGGGTTCCTATAAATAAAAGGTGATCCCCTTCCATTTCAGGGCTGAAGTATCTGAATCAGATCTCATGTGTGGAATTCATCTTCCATCCGCGCAAAATGGCCTTTAGGTATAGTTATTTTTGCGCCAAGTCACCCCGGGTTTTGCCTTAGCGCGAAGGTCCCCATGTCTTAGATTGAATTCCATTCCCTTAGGGGTTCCCTCAGGCACGCAATCCCCTCCATTGTGCATATGACAGTTGATTGCATGCAATTCCTTCCACTGCATGCACCCTCTGCCCTTGCACGCGACCTCTACCACTTACGCACAATTCATACTCCTTGTGGGCAATCCTCCCAGTCACGTGCAAACCTCTACCCCAATTACACGCAAATATCACCAATTTCATGCTAGCCTGGTTTTTTTCGCATAGGTCCATTATTTAACGGACAAACCTCAAAGGTTGCACGCATTTCCCTGGGACCCCTCACCACGATGCTCTTCTTTTTTATTCCATTCATGGATGCCTTTTTTACCCTAGGTATGCATATCATGCACCGTCTTCCCATGCGACCTTCTAGGCTCATATGAGGTAGCATCAACGTCCCTCGTCCAATTCCTCCCGTTGCATTTTTTTCCTTATGCTTCTTCTCATAGGCATGCTAACGGATATTGCTTCTTCGCATAACCATGCTAATGTGGACCCCTTGATGGGTCTACCAATAACAACCCCTCACTACGACCTTGACTATGCCTTCCCTCCCGCAAGGGGCTGAGGGTATTGGTCATGTAAGTCCATGGTGTGTGGAGTGAACCCACTTTGTCCAAGCAGTAGGAAATTAAACTGGAAAGCACCATTGTCCTCAACACATGATTTTAAACTATGACTTGGCCCCATGCCCCGCAAGAAGGGTCCCCCCAGCATGGACATTCTCCATTCCCACTCATCTCCATGGGGATGGGATCACCCCTCACAGGGGATGATATTCTATTTATTAGAGTGGCATTTTTCTGCGGGGAAGAGAATTCACATTGGTGTAAGCCCCTAACCTTTCTTGCAGGAGGCAACACCCATATTCCCCCTCACTCCCTCAGCGCCAAGGCCAGCCAAGGGCATGATGGGGAATGGTGATTCTCCTTTCTTTTTTTCCAAATCCCTCTCCCATTATACTTCTTCTCCCTCAGGCCTCCATCCTGGAGTAAGTCCCGGCACCCTGAGCCACTCAACGCGTAAGCCCCTCTACATTTCCCATGGACACACCATTTAAGACATGATCGTTGGGTCTTTGTTAGCTCTTGTTTCTCAAACCGAGCCTGACTCCTGTGAGCTTAGAGTGAGCACCGACCATGAAAAACATTGGCCCACCTCAGAGCGTAAGCCCCAAATGCCCTTGTCCCACATGATGTTAAACTGTATACCCAAACTATGTGGACTTTGATCCAAGTCAAGGAATGGTACGTAGGAAGCCTCTCTAAGATTCAAGCCCATCAAC
The DNA here is from genome assembly GCA_963277665.1 of Viscum album. Classification (NCBI taxonomy): domain Eukaryota; kingdom Viridiplantae; phylum Streptophyta; class Magnoliopsida; order Santalales; family Viscaceae; genus Viscum; species Viscum album. Next base: position 830,208,022 of record OY728156.1, read on the forward strand.
CATTGGTCATTCCATCCCCATTCATGTCAGTTCCCCCCCGTCCCATATGACGTTAAACTATATTCCCCATGTGAACTACATGGTCTTTGATTCCCTACCATGAGGGTACGTAGGAAGCCTCCATGAGGTTCAATCCCATAACTCATGACTCATCCTAACATCTCCCTCAAGCCCATGTGTCTCGGGAAGCTCATCCCTATACCCTGAGGTTCCACATCCTCTAGGTCTCATCCATGCGTCCACTCTCACGATTCACCCTCGCAGGTGTCCCATCGTCCCATCGAACTATGCAGACATTGATTCACCACCATGGGGATACATATGAAGTCTCTTTGAGGATCAAGCCCAAAGCCATCGTCCATCTTGATCCTTACCAGGGCCACCACATCCCGGTGAGATCATGCCACTTTTTCCCCTTCCCAATCATTCAGGAAGCCGCCCACGTGATGTCCCCAATCCCAGTATTCCCTCCTGAGGGTTCTTCAGTCTGATCCACTCTAGTTAGTGTTCTAATCAGTCTGATTTATCTCTACTGGATGTTAAACCTGTGGCATACCCTGTGTTAAACATGGGGAGCTGAGGAAAACCTCAGATACATGCCTATGGAATATGATTCCCTGCATTCGATGTGGGATGCCATGGGCTTCCACGCCCTTGAGAAGCCCTATAATAAGGGACATAAGATACACATGTCAATACCCTAGCATCAAGACATGCTAGTGATTCCCAACGCTACTACTCTCCTAACCGAAGGTTGCTACCCTGACTGGACTCCTTGGAATGTCCTAATAGAAGCAGTGTAATTAACTGGTGTCCATGAATATATGGCACTGGGAAGAGTTTCACGAACTATGTCTTAAATCTATGAGGGAGACCCGGAATAGGTGACGAGTTCCGATGAGGAATCAATGGAAGGAAGAACCAACATCCCATCATCCTGTTTCGATCATGGAGTAGATGTCCCTGAACAAGGAACAGATGCCACCCGCCTTTGGAATGCGGGAATGTAGGGTAACAGTAGTGTGTCCTCTACGTGACAGATGCTCACACGCCCCAAAAAGCGTCAGAAATAGAAATGGTTAACCCAATGTGAAAGTCTTATCCTCAGGATGGAGGCTAGTAGCATTTGGGGAATCAACAGATAAGCATGTCATCTGACCCCGACATTTGGTACCAGGTCCCACCAAGCATGCCTGACGTGAAACTCGCCAGAAGTTGGGATAGTCCAGACATTGAGTGTTCCATCCTACGATGTTGTCGACGTGGATCCCTCTTACCAGCCACGGAAGATAGAATGGCGCTGGGGCACTGGTAGTCAATTTATTTTCATAGAAGTATTAATGAGTTCATCTCCCTGCTTTCAAGAACCAAGTTGTTGCATCTAGAGCCTGATCACCTGCCCACCGTCGTAGGATCAAGATCAATATCGATGTGGAAACCCCGTGCAGTTCGGACACTTCCATGACGACTTCAACCACCACGACTGCTAGGCACCCATCCCCCTCTCCCCATTGGAAATTATCCAGCAATGGGTAATTAATGAACGTGTACGAAAGTACGAGGAGGAGGGGGTCATCCCCACCAGTGATATAGCCAGCTTGGATCTCGAGGCCGTTGTGCCTCACCATCAAATCCATCCTCGAGGGTCACGAAGGGATCCATTGCTCCCCACCCCTAGATTCAATAGTTTTGGGAGCTTTTCCCCAGAATGCCTTGACAACTCCCTCCCCTACGCTGACGAAGTAAGGGATATCTGGATTGACCCAATCGGAGTCCCTCTTCAAGGTCTCCTAGCGAGGGTTCCCACTAAGCTGCGTCAGCACCCCCACCCGTTTCCCCAAGACAAGGAGCAGGTAAGCTATGCGCCTGCACCACAAGTTTTAGGTCATCTAACCTGGTGCTAGTGTCAGGTGCAAATAGAAGAGGCTTCCCGCCATGGGGCATCAACGTCAGCGACTAAAATGGACTGATCCACCGCTGACTCATATCACCAACTCCCCGCATACGTTAAGCAGGGTAAGATATACACCCAACCTAGATCGAGGCCCCAACTGCCCAATGGGAAGGTTTGTTCGACTCTCCTAGTCAACGGCCCAGGAAATGGATGTTGCGGAACAATACGTAGAAATGACACCCATTGTGGAGGCATACTTCATACCACCTCTACGGAAGGTGTGGGCCCTCATTGTTTCCAACATCGGCCTGGAGGTCTTCACCAATCTACCTTAAAACCTAGAGAGGGTCTTTCCTATGACAGCAACACTCCGTGTGGGGGTCTCTCATGTGCTCACTACACTGGGTACGGGGTCAATCCCTCTTCCATGGGCTGCGAGTATGGATTCATTGCATGTCCGGTGACTTACAAACATGGAGGTCCTCCCCATGTCCCTGTGCCAATCGGAGAAGGCCCTCCTCACCCCAATAGTAGGAGAGGTGGAGGCCATCCCTATCTCTTCAACGCACAACATGGAGGTCCTCCCCGCATCCCTTTCGACATTTGTCCTGGTGCTCCCCGCACCTCAGCTTTCTCGGGTGGAAAACCTCTCTGCCCCAGCACCAGTGCGGCCAGAGGACCCCATGTCGGAAATCATCCATGTCCTAAGGAGCCACATAGGGGCAGAAAGGCGGGTCGTCACCATCTCAATAGGAATTATGGGGAAGGCTGGATAGCAATCAAACTAGTCTGCTTCTCAGACTCCGAAGCGGAGTGAGACTCATCCCAGGAGCCATATCCTCATTCCTTCGAGTCTAGGGATGGGGTCGGAATGAGGCATATTAGTGTCTTGCTCTTGGAATATGAGGTCCATAGGATCCCTGCCACCCTGTGAAGTTATATCGAGGAGGAAGAGAACCTGGCGTTTCCCTAGGGACTGACCACATAGTCCCCACCGTCATCTCTGGAGGCAACTTTTGTCTTGGATAGAGACTATGGGGGGTTATTTTGTGAGTCAATGGAAGGAGAGTCGTGGAATGGAACACCATCAGCGAGAGATGATTTTGTGTTAGGATCTTTCGTCGCTGGTCCATCTTATAGAAATATAGCGACTGGGTAACTACAATCCTTAGAGGATAGGCCGAGGTTTGGCAGCCAATCAGCCCGCTCTCTGTATTCTCCACCAGCCCAATGGCCTGCCTTAGCGCCACTACCAGTTCCTTATCCTCCCTCAGTTGACGAGTGGAGTAATAAATAGTTGAGGAGTTTCTGGACCATCCTCACAGTGGGCCACTTCCATAAGAAGTTTTGTCCTGTTGCAGGGCCAAATTTTGGTATGCCAGACTTGATCACCCTGGAAGAGTTTTAATGTTTCCTCCAGACCATCTGGGCGACTCACTTCCATATTCACCACCAGCGAGCGACTTATCCTGGGAGCCAAGATCACCTGGAAGTCATCGGCAAAAAATGTTGTCTGGTTGACCTGGCCACACTCCCCATGGTCTGGCACCCTGAGTCACCTTGTCACTATAGGACCCTCCAATGTAAATGCATCTAGAGTTTCCAAGTACTCTGCAAAGTTATTAATGAGTCTAACCCCTCGCGCAAGTTCCCATATGGGGGCAGTATGCTGCCCTATTCTTCAGTGCTATTCGCTGGCAACCCAATTCGCTTAGCGACGTCGAGGACATACCCCCTAAAAGAGTCGTGGCCAACATGACGGATCTGTCGGGAGGGGAAAACGAGCTGGAACTTCTCGATGGGAACCTCCTCCTTGAGGATGTTCCCCCACTACTAGACCCATCGGGGAGATTTACTTGCCAGTAGAGGAACCTCCTGCATCTCCAACCACCCACCGAGGCATTGGTACTTAGCCAGAGTCACGGTAAGGGCAAGGAGCATATTGGTGTCACCAAAAACTCGGAACTTTCTTCCATAGTGTAGAAGATAGAGGAAGATCCTAAGAATGCCGCACTACACCAGCAGCTTTCCGAGATGAAGAAACTGGTTGATGACCTCCTAGACGAATGCGCTACGGAGCAGTGTCCAGATTATGGTGAACCTCGGCCAGTACAGCAGGGACAGATGCAGCTTCTCCCCAACAAATTTCCCCCAGGTAACCCTAAACATCATGTCCATGCAGAAAGGGTAGAGGCTATAACTTATAGAAAGAGGGTGTGGTATGTATTGATGAACCCTTCTGAACTGTGTGACAATCCATGGAACCCCACTCGGGCTATTCGGGCATCCCCGAGGGTCACTCCACCAGCCGCTCCATGAGATGCTAAGATTGGCTACCACATTGAAGAGCCTAGAAACACGTTCATGGTCAGGGATCCCCGTCAGTATGGGGAACTATGTCCAGACGATCTAATGGTGGCACTCATTTCCCGCCTAGAGGCTTTTCAAACAAGACAAGTGGCCATCCCACCAGATGGAAAGTTGTTCCCAACATGGGTGGATGATATGCCAACACCCCCAGGATTCAAAAACCATACCTTATCCCCCTTTAATGGGGAGGGGGACGCCGCAACATCTATCCCACTTTAACTCGAGGTGTGGGCCTATGTTAGGGACCCCAACGTAGTAGGATGCCTCTATGCTCTGTTGTTTCATTCAAATGCTAGAGGGGCTAGCATTCGTTTGGTACAGCCAGCTCCTCATCAGATCTGTGACCAGCTGGGAGGACCTTCGTAGGTAGTTCCTCTACTAGTTCAGCTTTACCACCTGGAAGACCAGCATCACAGACCTCTTCAAGTGCAAGAAAAGGCCTGATTAGAGGGTCGTGGACTTTGTTGCCCTGTGGAAGGGGATCACATACTCCCTTGACATGTTGCTTTCTCAGAATAAATTACTGACGATGTGTTTAGGGAATGTCAAGACTGAACTTATTACCTCCCTGATCACTCAGAATTATCCCAGAGGGTTCTGAGACTTCTCAGATAAGTCCCAATGCCTCAAAGAATCTCTGGAACAGGCTAGTCAGGCACTCTCGTTGCCCCCTGTGATCCCAGCATGGAGGGCTGCCAGAGTCGAGCCTACTATGGTGGCCCAGATAGTGGCCCCCCGATAGCTAGAAATGTTACCAGTGGATTCAGTTTCACACCCCCATAGAGTTCCAACACCACAGGCATAGCTTCCATCTTAGCAGCATCCTTAGAATCGGCAGGTGCCCCCGTGTAATGCGCTGCCACCACCTAGGAGACACAATCAAGTTTCACCTCCTCGGCAGGCTACTCTGGCCCCCCGTCAAGGTCAGGCCCCAACATCCTCCTTTCCAGAAAGAAGAAATTGGACCTACTCATTCGATGAGGCTCAGGTCCCCGGTTACTTCGGCATTTCCTTAGAGAAGAGGATTGTACAGCTACTTGAGTACAGAAAGCCTGAGGAGGCACATCTCCCTGATCACCCCAACTACTACCTTTATCACCAGATCATGGGACACACCCTCAAGAAATGCTATGTGTTCAAGGACTGGTTTAAGGACCAGATTGACAACAACATAGTCAGGTTGGGCCTGGCCCTAACACAAGTGGTGGGTGTCTTTGTGAGGTCGGATGACAGTAGTGATGGCGAAGGCGATTGGCTGTAGGTTTCAAACCGCGGTTCCTAGAAGTTTAATAATTGGATGGCTCTAAAGACGTTTTCCCATGCCCATGGAATCTTTCGGGCAAGACTGAATGAGCCAGAGCCTTCAGAAGCGGTAGCCACCACCCCTGCGTCATCATCTCAGCCAGCCTCCTCTCAGAAGAGAAAGCATCGGTGGCGCAGGAAAAAGAAACACGCTCCTCCAATGTCGTCATCTTCCCACACTCTCGGTGACTTTAATCCCTCAGAGATGGGGATTCCCACAAGTATCGGCTCAGTGGTGGATGATTCATTAAGAGATAGTAAAGGGTATTATTCGGTTAACATCGTTGAGTTGGTAAACCCCTATATGACTCCCGACGAGGGGGAACGCCAGGAAAACCTCCCCAATGTCCCCAGCCCACACCAACATCGGTAGATCCATGACCATATGGGTCATCGAGGCACATCATTTGGAACCTCTTGTCAGGCTGTGCATGCCACTGAGACGAGATAGCAGGCCCAGCGTAGAGCTCAGCACTCGCAGCCTCCCCAGTCGGGGTCTTCAAAACCGCCTCCACCACCGTTTGTGCTACTATGTCAGGCAGAACCCCTTCCGACATGCCGCGACCAGATTCGCCCCCACTACAAGCCTATCTCAGCCGTTAGGCCCTCATCCGATAGCCACTCTCTAGGCTTTGACTAGAGAGCAGCAGGATGTTTCCAGTACCAGTCAGTCACCGGTCCGACCGACAGGCCCTGTAATTCCTTCCATCAAAAAATGACTCCCTACAAGAATAATTTCTCACCTGGAATGGAAGTATGACATTATCAACCACCTATTCGGCATCCCATCGAGGCTTTCAATATTGTAATCCCTTATCCTATCGCCAGATATGCATGAAGCACTCGCTGAGGCTTTAAGGAGCCCCATCTAGTTTGAGACGGAGATAGAAGCTGCAGAAGGTTTCCATGCTAAACAGTTGAGGATGTCGAATGTAAGACCATCATTTCATTATTTGGAGGATATAAAGGCCTCCGAATATAGGGGAACATCTGCCGCTATACATCGTTGTCCATTTTAACAGCATGGAAGTTCACTACTGTCACATTGATACCAGATCAGGGATTAACCTTATCTCCACACAGACACTACAGAAGCTGGGGCTATCCATGGATGACCTGACTCCCTCTGATCTAATAATCTCGGGATATGACAGGATCGAGCAGGACCCAGTCGGTATGATCCATCTGAAGACCCAGTTCGGAAGCCTAGTTTCCAGCACCGAGTTCGGGGTTGTCTCCCAGGACACCACGTATATGGTATTTATGGGCGGGTCATGGCTCCACCTGCATGCGGTGGTCCCCTCATCATATCACCAATTCCTCAGGTACTCCCTTAATGGTCGAGTGGGCGTACTCCAAGGTGATGCATCTCCTTTCGCCTCTTGTGAAGCCCGCTACTTGGATGATGACTATTACAAGAGAAAGGATTAGCAAGTCCATGCAAGTGAAGTTGAGCATGTCCCTGCTACCACCGACCCTTGGGCAGGCCTGAATGACACCTGTGTCTTCCCAGTCCATCAGTTGGAGGCCACGACCCCCAATATGGGGCATTGTTTCTTCATTTACAAGAAAAAGGGGAATCATGCTCCCAAATCCAGGTGGCATTGGAAGATCACTTTGTATTCTTATTCGAATCAGGCTCCAGTGATCTCGGAGCCTCCCACTCCCATCAAGTATCTGGACGTCCGGCTTATGGAAACAGCGGTACGCCATACGTGTATGTTTTTCCAGTCTTGGATTAAACTTCTCAAGCCAACTCCCCACTAATACATTGATATTATCAAGTGTGGCCCCTTGGGCTAGAGACTAGATGGGATCGGGTTGATAGCCTTTATAGCCAGGGTCTCGGTGGCGCCAGAGTTCCCCGATGAAATAACCACTACCGCACTAGACGGTAGTAGCCTCCCATATGGGTATGGTAGCTCAGAAGTAGCTTCCCCCATGGAGGGTCCCTTCATATGTGTAGAAGAAGATATAGAGGTCTCTCCCATGCCTTTCAGGAAGGCATCTCAGCCATGGTCGACGAGTTGGTATAGGTGCACCTAGGAAGCGAGGTAGACCTGAGACCCACATTTATCAGCACGGCTATGTCCACTAAGGAGAAGCAGCACTATGTAGGCTTCCTCAAGTATCACCGTGATGTATTCATGTGGAGTTATGAGGAGATACTGGGACTCTATCCTCAGGTAGTCATCCCCCGCCTCAGTCATTCGACAAATCATCACGGATTCAAGTAGCCTCCCAGAAATATGCACCCCACTCATGGTGCCTTAGTCGAGGCCGAAGTTGAAAAGATCATCAGAGCCATCTTTTTCAAAGAGGTCCAGTTCCCCAAGTGGCTAGCCAACATTGTACCAGTCAAAAAGAAGAACGGGAATATCAGAGTTTGTTCAACTTCCGAGACCTCAACCGCCATTGTCCAAAGGATGATTTTCCCCATATAGTGACAGAATTTTTGATTGATGCTATGGTAGGGATCCAAGCCCTCTCCTTCATAGATGGTTACTCTGGTTATAATCTGATCTAGATGGCCCCCAAGGACAAGGAGTCCACATCTTTTAGGGAACCCCAAGGTACTTTCTATTACCAGGTTATGCCCTTTGGCCTAAAAAATGCAGGTGCTACCTATCAGCGATCCATGCACCGAATATTCAAGCCAAACATCGGGACAATGGTGGAATGTTATTTAGATGATCTGTTAGTCAAATCCCTCCAGATCTAGGACCATCTCTAGGAACATGAGAAAGTTTTTGGTTTCCTCCATTCTCGCCACCTTAAGTTGAACCCATTAAAGTGCACCTTTGGGGTCACTTTAGGGAGGTTTCTTGGCTTTGTTGTTAGGTACTGGGGCATCGAGATCGACCCAGAGATGATCAAGGCCATCATCCAGATGCCTCCCCTGAGTACTATTCAGGAGCTTCGTGGTCTTCAAGTCCACTTATCCTACATAAACCGATTCATTGCGAATATGGATGGTAAGTGTAAGCCCTTTTCCCGACTCATGAAGAAGGGCACCGCTTATGAGTGGGATGAGGATTTCCAGACCAATTTTGAAGAAATCAAGCAATATTTGCTCTAGCCTCTAGTCTTGATGCCACCTATCAAGGGAAAGTCATTGATTATCTATGTCACTACCCTGGAATGGTCCCTTTGTGACCTTTTTTCCCAGAAGAACAATGAGGGGATGGAGAACAACCTTTAATACCTCATCCGCGTGCTTATCGATATAGAGACCTGGTACTCCCCCATTGAAGAGAGCTTCCTTGCGCTCGTATTTTCTGTGAAGAAATTGTGGCATTACCTGCAGCATCATGAGGTAAAGTTGGTTTCTCGAGTAGACCCTCTGAAATATATTCTGAATCACCACAAGTTGACTAGCCGACTAGCGCAGTGGGCAGTAATCCTCCAACAGTTCGACATCAGGTTCATACCCTATAAATCTATCAAGGGACTGGCATTAGAAGACTTTCTATCTACCCATACAACATCTAAAGATCAGTCCTAGGACCTATATTCTCCTGATGGGGAAATCCTCTTAGTCGATCAAGTCGTCCCATGCTGGCAGATGAACTTCGATGGTGCCTCCCAGAGCCCCATCGGTAGGAGGCTAAATAATCCTAGGCTCAACAGAGTAGGCCTGGGTATCGTTTTTATTACCCCAGCATAAGAAATCCTTCCATAATCATTCATGTTGTCATAAGGCTACAATAACAACGAGGTAGATTATCAGGCCCTCATTACTGGTCTCAAGATGGCCCTTGATATCGACGTGCCCGCATGCATGTGAAAGGGGACTCCAAGATAGTCATTAGGTAGGTCAATGGAAACTATGTTGTTATGAATCCAGAGCTCGTAGCATTTTTAGAATGCACTCCCCAACTAATGACCTAGTTCCCTTCTTGGCTAGAGGTTTTCCATGTCCCTCGGTCATAGAATGGTTGAGTAGATGCTTTAGCCAGCTTAGCTGCGTCACTTGCAGATCCCGAATAGGATGATCTGATTATCCACGTGGAACATGAGAGATTCATATGTCCTGTTACCCCGGATGGAGATGACGGAACACAGGTAAGACATCATACCATTGGTGCCTCTACCTCAAGACCCCTGAGTCATCCAGATGCAGTGATCGAAGTGGTTGTCGATTGGAGGACACCCTTGATCAAGTACTTCCAACACGGTAATCTCCTGTCAGACCGGGCTGAGTGCGAGCGAATCTGATGCAGCGTACTACATTTTACCCTCCAGAATGGTCCCAACCTTGAGAAGATCCTCTATAAATGTGAATTTGATGGTGTTCTCCTCTGTTTCATTCAAGGGGTTGAGATCCCACAGTTCATGCAAGAGGTTCACTCTGGTTCCTATGGTTCCCATCAGGCTAGGCCAAAACTGTCTCATCAGATTCAGAGACTAGGGTGTTTTTGGACCTCCATGATCCACTACTACATCGAGTTCTCCAAGAGGTGCTATGCATGTCGGGTTCATGATAACTTTGGGCATCGTCCACTGGATATTTTCCACATGACCAAGTAATCTTGGCCCTTTGCAGTCTATGGATTAGATGTCGTAGGACCATACCCACCGGCAACGGCTCGCCAATGCTGATTCATTCTAACCACTACGAATTTCTTTTCTAGATGGGAAGAGGTAGTTATGCTCAAGGAAGTGAAGGCATGTTCTATCATTGACTTCATGAGTTCCAATATCATCTATCATTTTGGAGTACCTCACTCGATCCTCACCGAGAACGACACCAACTTCTGAGAAGACAAGCTGATGAAATTGTACACCAAGTACAAAATTCGCTCTAACCATACCTCCCACTATCACATGAAAGCAAATGGACAAATTGAGGCATTAAATAAACCTCTCTCTAATATTCTGCAGAAAATGGTTGGTCAGAACAAGAAGAGTTGGCCAGATAAGCTCCCCAACGCCCCTTAGGCCTATCGGACGACGACTCATAATTCCACCCAGGTGACCCAATATTCCCTAGTGTACGGAGATGAGGCCATCCTGCCCATCGAGATTCAGTTTCCCTCATTGTACATAGCGGTCTATGACCAGCAAGAGCCAAATAAAGTGGCTAAAATCCATCTAACTGAATTGGAAGCACTGGACGAGAATAGGCTTCGTGCCTTGCATAACCTAGAAAGGCATCAGAGCAGTATGGATTGATTGTTCAACAAGAAGGATAGCCTCTGATCATTCCTACAGGGTGACTTGGTACTAGACCTTAGAGCACCAATGATCCCCGGAAGGAAACCACCCAAGGTGGAGCCCAAATGGGAAGGAGCTTTCATTGTTCATAAGGTTTATCCCAATGGTTCGTACTCCCTATTGACTATGAATTGTGATCATATTACTCCTCCCACCACTTCCAAGTTCCTCAATCAATATTTTTCCTGACCCACTTTTGAAAGAGTACTATGACCTTAAACTTGATCCATGTTCCTACATGACATTAAACTGCACGCTTGTCCCGCATGACATTAAACTGCACGCTCATCCAGCATGACGTTAAAATGTATGTCGTCCTGCATGACCTTAAACTGTATGTCATCTCGCATGATGTTAAACTGTATGTCATCCATCATGACGTTAAACTGTATGTCATCACACATGACGTTAAACTATATGTCGTCCCACAGGAGGTTAAACTGTATGTCGTCCCGCAAGACGATAAACTGTATGTCTTCCCGCACGACGTTAAACAGTATTTCCTCCCGCATGACATTAAATTTTATGTCGTCCTGCATGACGTTAAATTGTGTGCCATCCCTCATGACGTTAAACTGTATGTCTTCCTGCATAACATTAAATTGTATGTCGTCCGGCATGACGTTAAACTGTATGTCATCCCCCATGATGTTAAATTGTATGTCATCCCGCATGACGTTAAACTTTATCTTCAAGAACAATGCGTGGCTTGATTCCCATCCTTATGGGATACATAGGACCACTTGAACATTTAGATTTTGGGTCCAGCCCCATCTCTCAGAGATCTACCGATCTCCAGGTCACCTAGGCCCATTGTCTTGTCCCTCTCCATGGGGGGTATATATAGGTGTGATATAGGGTTATAACCTCCTCTGTGTTGGGTTGTTGGCAACATACCCCCTTCTCCCAAGAAACCCCCATCTTTTTGACACTATCAATATGAGTCCCTCGACCCATTGCATTGGTTCTCCCATATGCTAAGTGTACTCTGGTCTAGGATCAGGAGTGTCAGATTCAACTTAGACAAGTTCCTTACACTTTTCATGCTTTTTGTTTCCCCTTCATTTGGGCCCCTGTTATCTTTCACACCCGAAGGGACCCCCAAAAACGGCATGGATACCACGCCTATGGTCTCTCTTACGATTACGGGAAATCACCCCTAAGGTTTTCGGACAAAACTTTGATACAAATCCCACATTTCAAAACATGGTCAGCGGTTGATGCTCATTAGTTTGTCCCCATTTCAAGCTAACGTGAAAGGATGCTATGTTGCAAACATGGTCAGCAGTAATCCTTCGTCATCCTTCCAACCCCGTTAGTCCCTGAATGTTGGTTTCATGATTCACATTATGTTCCAACCCATCATGGACAGGTGGAATCTTGACACTCTTGACACTATCCCTTAGTGCACCTCCGCACTTCAGAAGGAAAAGCTACAATACGGCATCCTTAGGGGCTCCCACTGTCCGAGCTCTAAGACCATGAACTAGGATCTTCATTAAGGGCTATGTGAGGCTCGATCATCATCCCCATGGGATAGGTGGGATCACCTAGACATCGTGCTTCCGAGTGCAACTCAGTTGGGAGATGGTTTCTCCTACTCCTTATCCTTTGACCCTCACTATCCTCCTAGCCCGAGGCTCTTCTCCCGGAATCGCGCATGGTGGTAGTGTGCACCTCATCCTCATTCACGTCAGGTTTGCTTTATCTCATCATGTACATTCCCTCAGTTACAAGTCGTATGACCTTTAAAATGTGTTTTTGGGTCCAGTAACATGACCCTTAAACTGTGATGGTACCGTCCTGGCCGCACAATGAAAAACGTTGTTGCATTGTGATGACCTCATCATAGGGGACGTCACAAGGGGTATTGGTCATCTACATACCATTTTTCCACACCGGTATATGGATTGATTCTTTTGGTGATGCCATGAATTTCTACCCTAGGCCGGTTGCTTCACAAAAAAAACCTCCCATTCACCTTAAAGGACAAACAAGATATATCAAATGACACTTCTTTTTATGCGAGGGCTAGACCCGCGCACCCCTCTCATCCTTTTCACTGGTACCTTACCATTCCACTTTCCATAACTATGTATGGCTTGATTCCCATCCTTATTAGATACGTAGTAATGCCCAGACATTTCGTATCAGGTCCAGCCCCGGGAATCACAAATCCCATCCATTCCCCCACTGTCGGCCCCTCAGCCTGACCCCTCCCTGGGTAGTTGTGTGACTATAACAATTTCCCGGAACAAGTTCAAGATGCCCCATGGTGACATTTGGAAGTGACAGTTCCCTCAACAGAGAGGTCCTGTCTAAACCGATAGGGATGATCTATGATCAGATTAATTCACCTGCGTAACATGCTTCCACCACGGTGGCGTAATTTTGGGAGTGTTGGATTCTGTTCGAATAAACCGCCACTTTTTTTTCCACGCTTTGCATGCCCCTTTATTCAGATCATCATCCTCTTTCACATTTGATGGGGCCCCCTAACATTATGGATGCTTGACCAATTGTCTGCCTGCTATCTTGGGCCAACGTTCCGGAAGACTGACCACGTTTGATGGGACCCCCTAAGAGCATGGATGCTCAACCTATGTTTAGTCTGCCATCCAGGGCCAACATTCTAGAAGACTGATGGATTATATTTGATTTAGGTCCTGTTTTTTGAACATGTTCAGCGGTATACCCTCATTTATTATCCCCATTTCAGGCTAATCCAATATGGATGTTGTGTTTAGAACATGGTCAACAGTTTTCCTTTATTTTCATTCCCCTCCCAGAGTGTTCCAAATATGGGTAACATGATTCACAATTTTCATTTCCTTATATTCAGATTTATTCTAATGCCCCTAGCATTTCCATGCTCATGCACTAGAGCATCCTAATAAGACGGTACATCAATTGGTCTGAGGTCGTCTTCCCTTGATCGGACTCCCTCTTATCCTCGGATATCTGGGTTCTAATTTCGAATGCCCGAAGCTTGGTTGACTCTCCCACAATAAAACGAAGTGATAGTATGAGCCTCCCTTGTTTCTCGTGTCGGGTACATCTCATGTGAGCTTAGGATTGGATTTCTATTTTTGGGGATTATGGTTGAGCATGTTAAACCAAAGGGAAATGTATGTTAAGAAAAGGGGATAGTAAGTAAATTTGTCCATGCATACAGTTCAAAAAAGGAGACAAGAAGCAGTATGGTATGGTAAGTTTTTGGGTTTGGCCAAAATAGAGCCCTTAAGGGTCGTCTTATTGGAAAGATCTCTCCAATGCCTTCACCTTTTGGTTGGTGGCCTCCAGAACTACCTCCCATCCCCTGAGGATTCTATCTTCGTCTGTGGCCATGGAGTGTAGTTCACTGACCCTGGCCTATGCCCGCGCATGTTCAGTTTGGATCTTAGTTATCTGGCGACTTGATCCCACGATTTGTTCTTGGGAATCTTCCATCTGGGCCCTTAGATCCTCCAAGAGCTTAGAGAAATTCGCAATGAATATATCCTATTCCTACACCTTTTCCTCGAGGCATTGGACCTCCTTCTCCGGCCTTAGAAATGCTCGGGTACACCCCGACTCCTCCTGACACTGGGTAACATTGGAGTGTCAGCTGCTCTCACGCATCTTCTCAGCCATGTAATCACGAACCATTAGATTAAGGTGCTGAGTGTCTTCCCTTCTAGCACATAGAAAATGAAGGCAGGTGTGGAGTGATTCCATCCGCTTCAACCATTCTGCGTGAGGCTGAATAAGAAAGTTTCGGATGCACTTAAATCCCTTGCGTTGTGTCATCCATCTATCCTAGTTCACTTTAGAATCTGAATCATCAATTTCTTCGAGATCAGTGGGCTGATAGATAGGGAAGATAGCCAACAAGCCAGCAGTAGGATCTTTCTATGAGATTCCTCCCAGGGGAATAGGCTCCTCAGCATCTAGGTGATCTTCCTCTCTCCCCTCGATCCTGGTGTCACCCTCATCGACTTCTGGCCCTTCCTTGACAGCAGCACCATCGGTGTCTTCCACTCCCCGATCACCAATTGACAGGGTCAACTCAGTTTGGGTGGTATGTTCTGTATGGAGCGGTGTGTTTTCCATCGGCACACTCGTAGGTGGTCCAGGCTCATCAGCCAACCGAGCCTCCAATTCCTTGATCACTGTATAGACAAGGAGCGCCCTAATCAGTTGAGTTCTCCAATAGTGAATACCGGTATCAAAGCGGAGAACTTATAGGAACCCAAGGCATCAACCTCTAGCATTTTGACTGCTACAGGATATTTTTTAGTAGGGGATCCCTTATAACTCATCAATTCAATGATGGGCATCGGTGCTCTACCTGGCCCCATTGGCGCTTCCTCCCCTCCCTCAACTAGGGACTCTTGATCGGCACCCATATGACCATGAGTAGGAGAAGAAGGGTGGATTAAATATTATGAAGGAAAGAAAATGAAAGGATAAGCATAGATAAGGGATGAAGCATACCTTGAGTATCTCGGTTGCATCTATTTCAGAACCGACGATCTCACCGATTTCCCGGAGACTCCCTTGGAAGGACACCCCCTGAGACCCTTCACCCTCGGGCTCCTCTTCTCCTTCACCTTCATCTTCCCCTTATCCTTCTTCCCCTATCCTATTTCACCACCCTCTGGCTCATCATCGCTGTCATCTTCCCCTAGTGGCATCGTTTCCAGATCATTCTCCTGGTCGAGCATCACCTTCACCAAGAGAGGTGGTTCCACACACCGACCTCGTTGGCGTGCATACATGTCCATGGTTGTTAGATATTCTTGACGATGATGGAAGTTCACTTTTTTAGAAATTCAAACAAGCTCGACTTCCTATAGCTAGATCATGTCCTGCACTATCTTTTTCCATAGGGCTTCGGTACTCACTGACTACCACTGGGTTAGCCTAGCTGACCATAGTGCGGGGAAGATGGCATCCTGAGAAGGATGAAGCAGGTATCTTATTTGTTTCCTAGGAAGTTCCCTACCCGCTCCATGGGACCCTCCACCTCTAGGGGATGAGGGCGCGAGAACTCCATGGGACTCCCCCGCAGCTGAGGTTCCAGCCTGCGTGGGCCCCATTGCCTAACGCGCTCCAGATCTTCCCCCTAGCTGCACCCTACCTACTCTCTCGTCACCCGCGTTCCACACTAGAAACCGTGAGCTGCCGAACCCACTTCCACAGAAGCCCCTAAGGGTATCCTATGGTCCAATGTTTAGCATACATGGTGGAGAGGCCAGCGTCGACTCCGGTGGGAGGAAAGGTGATGATATCTCTAGAGCGGTAGGTTGTTAACATCAGCCACATATGACGAATAAAAAATGGATGCTTGTCCTCCCAGGCATCTATGTATACTTTTTTCATCATTCACAGGAGTCACCCAACCTGCATGAGAAACCGGGACGAGACATAAGTCTCACAGAAGATCTTCCCTTCAATCCAGGCCACAAGCACCCCACCTCTGATGCTCTGGAAGTACTCCTTCTGCTTTTGTGAGTCTGTCCCATATTCTATCAGCTGACCAGTTGGGGTGGGGAATGGGATGAAGGTGAAGTTGGAATGGTTAAAATTCATGATTCATACTCCCTCCCCATTGAGATTCATTGGCATGACCCCATCAATATTCAGCAGAGAGGGTCGCATGCCATTACCCGGAGGACAGATGAAATTTGGGAAAGTGTATCTGCCACAATGAGCTGCAACCCAACCATGGAAAATATGGAAGGGTCCACATACTCTCCTAGGAGATCCCCCTCTCGAGATGCATCCCACGATGGAATATAACCGAGCTATCATTGGGACCCTTAGGTTGAACCTCTTGTTGGCAGCCATGATGCCCGCAATCACCAGAGTCGTTGGACAGACACCCATCCTTGTGTCCCTCGCCAGAAAGAGACACCTGCTCCGGAATCTGGCGAAGAATATGTCCTACCAAACATTCGGGCACTGGGACTCATTTATGTTGTAGCCCCACGACTGGTAGTGCCCCACCTTCAGGATCCTCCAGTATGATCTACTCTTGATTCTTTGTGTCGCGATTGGACATTGTCTTCCCCGCCCTGGCATCATGACTTCTGGATTCATCTCCAGGAATAGGCTGAACCATTCCTTTTAGGTGATGGCCTTCAGGAGATTCTTGAACCTCATCTTCTCCTTGGCCACCTCCAGCAGGTGCCACGTTAGTATGGGGGTTTGTCATCAGTCACCCCAGATGTTCATCGGCGGGAGGAATTCATTATATTGATGGCCCTCCAAAGGGATTCCCCTGATGAAATGGATGTCCCAGATACTGATGCCAACATCCACATGGTGAAGATGGTATGTGTTGGTATCATGGGACCACTGGGTGAATAGAGCTGGCCCGATCTCAGGCTGGCGATAGAAGTGGAATTGCGACATCCATACCGCCTTGAACAGACCAATATGTCATAGCTCAGCTCTGAATTGGTTTCATTTATGGATATCCCAGTATGCCCAGTCCTATTCTCTGGTGAATTTTCCTCCGTATCGCAGGTTCTAGTCCTGTAGCCAGCCTTTGTCCCCAACAGTGATGGTCTGACAAAAGGTGCTCGTGTATAGGTCTTGGGAGATCACCGCAGCAGGGTCACCCCTAGCAATGGTTCTAGTCCTGGGATTCATGACCTATACGTCCATGTTCATGGATTCCCTAGTAGGGTGATGGTTGTTGGTGATGTTGTATCACGGAAAGTCATCTTTACGGGTCACCCATGACCACGGTGTATCAACCATGAAACCTGGCAGAGGATCCTACTCCAGAATGTCGAAGTCCCACAGCGACAGATTGTCAGATAGGGAATACTCTTTCTGGTAGGGGGTTATCATGTTGAAGAGGGTATGGTTATTAGAGACAACCTTTTTTGGGCTATAAACCTCTGGGTACACAACCATTTCAGCTCTGCGAGCAGCGGATTCCCTCTCATCAACCTAGTTTGCAACCATCTTCTTTCGACACAGTGATTCAGTATTTGGCACGTAGTCTAGAAGGTTGGTGAGAACTCTAGGAGAGTAGTGCATAAAATCAGTGGATTTCACAAAATTTCAGACTGTGGTGCCAAAAACTGCAGATTTTCATGTAAAATGCTGCCAAATCTCAATGGAATTATGTGCAGTCGAAGTGGTTTTCACGCAGGGCCACAGAGAATTTCGGGCACGAGAGATCAAAGCTTATCGCGTGAGAAAACCCGTATGGAGCATGGGACCCTCAGCTGCTATTTTTGGCTATGCCTAGGTTTTGCGCCCGTGCGAAAATGAAATTCCGTGCCTGGCTTAGTTTTCTGCACCGCTTCAAATTTTTGCATGTCGGGGACCCATGAAGCCTTCCATTTCGGCATTTCACTTGGAATACGACTGTTGCGACCCCTCACTGATCCAATTCTATGGGTGCATTTTAGATGTTGAGATGTGCTTAATTGGTAAGGAATGTTTCAAAAACAACAAATTGAATTCATATTCAGACCCAGAGACTCGGTCTGGGGGGCCCAGTGGTGCTGTGCAAAAAAAAATGGTGAAGCGTGAGAAACCATTTGTCCCACGCGGAAAGTTATAAGATTCGCGAAGAGTCCCCAACGTAGGCGTGAAATAATTTCACACCCACGAACCACAAGGTTGAAATATCATGTCGTCGCCTCTGTAACGCAATTATTTCACATTGACCTACATTGTGTGCCCCCGAGCGCCTATAAATAGATGGAAACCACCTTCCATTTTGGAGCTTAAGAATCTGAACCAGCTCTCGTGTGAAAAAACCATCTTTTGCGCGTGAAAAATGGCCTTCAGGTATGGTTATTTTCGCGCCAATTAGCCTTGGGGTCCGCCTTTGTGCCAAGGTCCCCATGGCTTAGACTGAATTCCAATCCCTTCGGGGTTCCCCCCTTGCTCACAATTCCCTCCATTACACGTAGGACGGTCAATTGCGTGCAATTCCTTCCATTGTGCGCACCCCCTATCATTACGCATATCCTCAACCACTTTCTTGCAATTCATACTCTTTGCACGCAATCCTCCCAGACACGCAGAAACCTCTACCCCAATTATGCGCAAGTATCACTGATTTCATACCAGCCCAATGTTTTTCGTGCAGGTCCATTATTTCGCGTGCAAACCTCAAAGGTTGCGCCCAATTACCTGGGACCTCTCACCATAATTCTCTTCTTATGGGTGTCATTCATGGATGCCTTTTGTCCCCCGGGTATTCACATCATGCACCGTCTTCCTATGTGACCTTCTAGGCTCATACGAGGTAACTTCAAAGTCCCACGGGCAATTCCTCTCGTCGCATTTCTCTTCCTTATTCTTCTTCACATAGGGATGCTAACAGCTATTGATTCATCGCATAACCATGATAATGTGGTCCCCTTGATGGTTTTCCCCACAACATCCCCTCACTACGACCTTACTGATGCCTTCCCTCCCGCAAGGGGAAGAAGGTATTGGTCATGTATGTCCTAGGGGTGTGCAGTGAATCCACTTTGTCTGAGATGTAGGACGTTAAACTACTAAGAACCATCGTCCTCAACACATGACATTAAACTGTGACCCGGCCTCGTGCCCCACTTGCAAGGTCCCCCCGCCTTGAACATTTTCGACGCCCACTTGTCTTCATGGGGATGGGATCTCCCCTCACAGGGGATGATATGCTCTTTATTATAGTAGCGTTTCTCCGTGGGGAAGGACAACTACCTTGGTGTAATCCCCTAAACTTTCTTGCAGGAGGTAGCACCGTTATTCCTCCTTGCTCCCTTGGCGCCAAGGCAAGACAAGTTCTTGATAGGGAATATTGATTCTCCTTTCTTCCATTCCAAATCCCTTTATCACTGCGCTTTGTCTCCCTCAAGCCTCCATCCTAGAGTAAGTACCGACACCCTTGGTCGCTGAACGCGTAAGCCCCTGTTCATTTCCCATAGACTCGCCCTTCACGACGTGATCATTGGGTCTCTGCTATCTCTTGTTTCTCACACCGATCATGACTCCCGTGAGCTTAGTGTGAGCACCGACCATGACACACATTGGGCCGCCTCAGCGCGTAAGACCCAAATTCCCTTGTCCGGCATGATGTTAAACTATATACCTGAACTACATGGACTTTGATCAGTGTCATGGCATGGTATGTAGGAATCCTCTCTGAGGTTCAAGTCCATCACACATCAGTCATTCCGACCCCATTCATGTTGGTTCTCCCACATTCCGCATGACGTTAAATTTTATTCTCCATCTGAACTACGTGGTCTTTCATTCCTCGCCACGGGGATACATAGGAAGCCTCCAAAAGGTTCAAGACCATCACTCATGTCTCATCCTGACCTTTCCCTTGAGCCCATTTGTCTCGGGAAGCTCATGCCCTAACCAAGAGGTTCCACTTCCTCTGGGTCTAATCCATGCATCCACTCTCATGGGTATCCCTATCAGGTGTCCCATTGTCCCATCGAACTATGAGGACTTTGATTCCCCACCACGTGGATACGTAGGAAGTCTCTTCAAGGTTCCATCCCAAATCCATCGTCCATCCTGATCCTTACCTGGGCTAGCACATCCCCGTGAGATCATGCCACTTCGTCCCCTTTCACTGCATTCAAGAAGCCACCAACGTGCTGGACCCAATCTCGGTGTTCCCTCCATAGGGTTCCCCAGTCTGATCCACTATAGTCTGGGTTCCGATCAGTCCGATCCGTCTCCACTAGACGTTAAACTTGCGTTATACCCTGTGTTAAACATGGGAAGATGAGGAAAACCTCAGATACATTCCTATGGGATATGATTCCCCGCGTTTGATGCAGGATGCCTGGGGCTTCCATGCCCTCGAGAACCCCTATAATAAGGGACAGAAGACATACTTTCCAATCCTACAGTGTCAATACATGCCAGTGATGCCCAACGCGACTACTCTCCAAACCAAGGGTTGCTTCCCTGACAGGACACCTTGGAATGTCCTGACAAAAGCAGTGTAATTGACTAGTGTCCATGAATATATGGCGTTGGGAAGAGATTCATGAACTACATCTTAAATCTATGAGGGAGACCCAGACTAGGTGATGAATTCCGAGGAGGAATCCACGGAAAGAAGAACCAACATCCCATCGTCTTGTTTCAATCAAAGAGTAGGCATCCCTGAATAAGGAAAAGATGATGCATGCCTTTGAAAAGTGGGAATGCAGGGTAACAGCAGTGCATTCTCTACGTGACGGAGGCACGTGTGCCTCGGAAAAATCGTCAGAAACAGAAGTCAAGTACACTAAGTGAACTTATTACATTAGATCCTAATCTTAAAAATACCCCTTATTTAAAAGTTGATCCCATTTCAACTGTAGCTCTTCAAAGAGACCAACTCATAAACCCAGGTTGCAACCAAAATGGAAATCCAAATGAGGAATCCCTAAACATGGGGAATAATGTCGATCAATATGTGATTGGAAACCTCAAACCTTCCTAGACCACTGAACCCACATGCATTGGGCCTTATTCCCTAAAATAATCCCACTATGTGTTTAAACATAATGTCTAAACCACCTTCCATCCTTTCATGGGGTGGAGTCAAAAATCTCATACCTTCAGGTCAAAGAGTACAACAAAATTGTTGAAACCATGTTCCCACCACATCAACTTGAGTCATATAAGATTATGGTCTTTACTTTCCCACATATGGATCGAGCAATAAATTGGTTAAAAAACTTGAGACCTGCATCAATCCACTTTTTTGACTTATTTCAAGGATAATTATACAAAAAATACTTTCCCCACCACAACACAATTCCACCTAAAAATAGCGTCAAGATATTTTTTTTAAAAAAAGAGGGACAATCGTTATATGAAACATAGGAGAGGTTCAGAGACACCCTACACATGGTTCCACATCATGTTTTTTCTATTCCTAAACAATTTATAATTTCAAATGAAGAGTTGGTCCTAGGGAATAAAAAAATCAATGACATGATGTACAATGGGACATTTAAAAACAAATCCCCAAAATATGCTTATGAGTATCTATAAATCATTACTGAACAAAATCAAATATGGAGAACAACAACTTACTATATGAAGCCACCCAAATCTGGTTGAATTCACACACTTAGGGAGGAGTAATTCCTTAGGAAAAAACTTGTTGCACTCACTAGGAAGGTTGATGAGATCAATCCTAGGAAGGTCAATGAAATTCAAACTGTTGACCCTATTTTCACAATTTGATACAAACCTGACCACAAGGCCAACAACTTCCAAACCTTTCCTTCCATTGAAGCTGTTCTTTTAGGAGGACCACAAGTGGTGGTCAATGCTTGGAACATTCATAATCCATAGTACGAAAACACAATCAATCCAACGTAAAATGACCATCCAAGATTCCATTTGAAAGATAACCAACAACCCAACCAACAACCTAGTTAGCCAAAAGGACCAAACCCCAACCCTCCACAAAATTTTCAAAACCATTACCACTTCCAACCACAACCAGTCTAATACCAACACCCTCTTATTCAATACCAAAAACCCATCCTGTAACCCATGCAACAACCAATCCAACAACCAAAGTATCCTCATAGGATAAACCAACCAGCACTGGCCCATAATCAATTTGTCTCTCTTCCAATCCTTTTTTATTTATGTAAACAAATGGAGAAAATGTTCTCAGAAGTCACATACCATAAGAATGAAATACAAACCATTGAAATCGGGAAGGCACCCATGCCTACTAAGGTAGTACCAACCACAAATTTAATGTCAGAATCCAGTTACACACAAAACTATCATGAAAAAATCAAAGTAGTAACTATTCTAAGAAGTGGGAAATCCATTGAGAAACCTGAACAAGCTATTCCAAAAGCATTAAAAGATTCAGAAATGCATGAAAATGATGAATAAAAACCCATATATTCTGAAAAATCCAATGAGATTGTGAAGGAAATACAGCCACACCAAAAAATCAAACAACAAACTCCATTCCCTCAATTCATCAGTAGAAAAACAGAACCAGGACTGAATGATACTTTGAGGGAAATATTCTCTTAGGTGAAGTAGAACATACCCCTTCTTGATTCAATCCAAACCATTCATGCCTACTCAAATTATCTTAAGGACATGTGCACTTTTAAAAAGAATTTTTCTCATAAAAACGAAGTCCTTTTGGCTGATAATGTGAGTACCACCATTCATAGACAATTCCTCCAATGTTAAAAGATCTAGGATGTCCATACATCAATGTTGAGATAGGAGGGAACAAAGTTTTCAAAGCCATTTGTGATCTAGGAGCTAGTGTGAACCTATTTCCTTACGCCATTTATCGTCAATTAGGGCTCGATGTACTCAAACCCACATCTGTCACTATTCAACTTACTGATCATACGGTTTGAGTTCTATAGGGGAACTTAAAAGATGTTTTGGTGATAGTTGAAAATTTCCTTTACCCATCTGACTTCATTGCCCTTGAAAATCATCCAAGCATAGGTTCTTGGTAGCAAACCCCAAACATCCTTGGGTGTACCTTCTTGCAACAATCAACTCTGTTATCCGAGTCTAAAATTGGAAGATGACCATCACCTTTGGAATCATTAATCTAGAATTGAAAATATATAATGAAAACATTAAAATAGGTGATTAGGAAGAGATCCACAAGGTTAATTTTATTGGTAGTATTGACAGTGAACTCATGGAACATAAAGGGATTACTTATGGATGTTTAAGTTAATAAGATATTTATTTTCTTTGTTCACATGTAGGAAATTTTCCTCCTTGTCTTGAATATCTTTAATAAATCTCTATTGATAATATTCTCGAATCCCTAATCAATGATACAATTGGTGTTATTAATAACGTTGATTCCATACTTATACATGACATTGATCTAGATAATTTAGTGGATGAAAATTATTATCATAAGGAACCAATGCTATCAAGAAATCTGAACAAAGAAACTAAGTTTAATACAATGTCTCTTCCTTTCTTGGAAAGTGACAATCAATTAGATCTTGAATTTAATGTCCCACATTCATCACTCAAGTATTAATTCATTGAGGAAAATCGTGCCTTTCATATTATAATTTCTTCTTCTCTTGAATCCAATCAATAAATGATGCTACTGGATGTCCTAAGAAAACATAAGAATGAAACTAGACAGACCCTTTCGAATATCCCTGGGATTATCCCACTCATTAGAACTCATAATATTGTTCTTTAATATAAATCCAAACCATGTTGTCAACCTCAGTAGAGACTCAATCCAATTCTTATGGATGTGGAATGGAAAGAACATCTTATATTGTTGAAATCAGTTATCATATACCCCATTGCTGAGAGTGAGTGTGTAAACCCAATTCAAGTTGTCCCAAAGATTGATGGAATTACTGTGATCACCAATGAGGATGGTGAAATTCTCCCCAAAAGGGTAAATAGTGTATGGAGAGTCTTTATTGACTATATGAAGCTCAACTCTTGTACTAGGAAAGAATATTTACCCTTTCTCTTTATTTATCAAGTCCTCGAGCGAGTGGCGGGTCATCAATTCTATTGCTTCCTAGATGGATTCTCTGGGTATAATCAAATTGAGGTATCCTTATAGGGTTAAGGTAAAACAACCTTAACTTTTCTATTTGTAACTTTTTCCTTCAAGTGCTTTCCCTTTGGTTTATGTAATGCCCCTAGTACCTTCCAGCGGTGCATAATGGGAATCATCTCAGACATTGTGGGGGATTGTTTAGCGTTCTTCATGGATGACTTATCCATCTTTGGGGATACTTTTGACAGATGCCTTCATAATGTTTAATGGTTTTTGAAAAGATAAGTGGATAATAATCTCATCCTAAAATAGAAAAAATTCAATTTCTTGGTAATGGACGGACGTTTCCTAGGAAATATCATATCTAGTATAGGGATTGAAGTTGATTAATAAAAGTTTCACATCATTCATTACTTTCCCGCTCTTAAAATTTTTAAGGATGTGTGGTCCTTCTTAGGACATGATGGTTTCTATAGAAGGTTCATTAGGAATTTCAGCTCTGTTTCTTCACAACTTTGTGCTCTATTGGTGAAACATGCCCCATTTGTTTTATAGAAATCTACGAGGAATCATTATCTACACTCAAGTTAGCTCTTATCTCTCAACCTATCATGCAATATCTAAATTAGAAACTTATTTTTAGCCCATGTGTGATTCTATAGACTTCTTTGTATAATAATTCTTAGTAAAATGGTGTGATAAAAATCCATGTTTCATTGCATATATAAAGAAAATCCTTAAATGATACAAAAATAAACTACACCACCACTAAGAAAGAGTTTCAAGATGTTTTATTTTCCATAGATAAATTCAGGTCCTATCTATTAGGATCGCCCATCATTTTCTTCATCGACCATTCATCCATGAAATTCATTTTCCATAAACAATATACCAAGGCGAGATTGATTAGGTGTGTCCTTCTTCATCAAGAGTTTAATTTAACCATTAAGGGTAAAAAGGGTGTTGAAAATGTTGTAGTTGATCACCTCTCTTGGATTGAATTCAAAGACTGCTCGCATCACATTTTTGTGTCTGATTAATTTCATGATGGGAACTTCTATTCATTGAGTCATTTCCCAGGGTATTCTAACATAGAAAACCATTTGGTGATGTGTGACATTCCAAATTTTCTAGGGATCCAAGCTAAGAGGAAACTAATTTATAATGTCAAACACTATGTGTTTGGTGTTCCTTACCTCTTCATGTTTTTTCTTGATCAAATCAATAAGAGATGTGTTTCTAAGTCTGATAAATAGTCCATTCTAAAATTTTGTCATGGAGAGGAAATTGGGGGCCACTTTTCCACAAAGTAAACCACTGAAAAGTTCCTCCAATATGGTTTCTACTAGAATAAACTCACTAAGTATTCCATCCAATTCTGTAAAAGTAGTCCTCCGTGACAACAATTTGGATCCATTACAAAAAGGAATCAAATGTCTATCAGGCCCATCCTGGTCATTGAAATATTAGATTGATGGGGAATTGATTTCATGGAAACCATCCCAAAATCTAATGGAGACCTCTACAAACTCTTAGCTGTTGATTATATCTCATAATGGGTTGTTTCCATTCCCACTAAGTAAAACGACCCTCATGATGTTATCTAATTTTTAAAGGAGCCCATATTTTCTTGACTTGGAAGTGCTAGAGCTATAATCAATGATTAAGGAACCCATTTCTACGAACTCCCATTATCTCCACTCATGTATAAGTATAGGATTTCACATAAATTTTACACTGCGTACCTTCCTGAAACCAATGTTCATGATGAGTTAGAAAATAGAGAGATTAATAAAATTGTTGAAAAAACTGTCAATCCCCCCATGAAAGATTGGTCTAAGAAACTCTTGGATTCCCTTTGGTCATATCGTATAGCATTCAAAAACATACTAGGAATGTCACCATATTGGTTGGTTTATGTAAAAGCATTCCATATACCTGTTGAAATTGATCACAACGCATTTTGGGAAATCAAAAAACAGAATTTGGAAATTTATTTGGCCGAAGAAAAGTAAAAAATTAGATCTTAATGAAATTGAGGAACTTAAGATAGAGGCTTATGATTATTCAAAGATAAATAAAGCTAGAGATCAAGCATACAAATCAAGTAATCTAAAACTTAAACACTTTGAACCATGAAAATTCTTACTCTTGTATTGTTTGAAACATCATTTACACTGGGGGGAAATTTAAGGTCTAGATGGCCAGGTCCATTCATAGTGCACCATGTGTACCCCCATGGGGTAGAAGAGATTTAGGATCCCAGAAGTTGTCACATTTTCAAGGTCAATGGTCATAGGTAAAAACCATTCATTGAATCATTCAATAAATAAGAAATAGAGGTTTAGTTAACTGATCGATCCTATGAAACAAGAAGAAAAATATCGTTTTAGGATCTATTTCAGGAAAACAATGTTAAACAAAACCAATACACTAGAGGCAACCCGTGGTTTTCATTTTTTCAACATTTTTAAATAATCTTTATTTTTTAAATAGGATTAATGAATAATTTTGATATTTAAAAAAATTATATTGTTGACTTATTCTTCTATTATGAGTATGTATTGGTATGAAAGGGGAGACCTATATTCAAGTATGTCGAATGGCGTGATCCTTGAGTAATACCTTACCCATAAATTTAAAAAGAAGACAATGTATCATTAGTTTATTTTATTTTATTTTTATGTGTTTTCATATTAAAGGGAAAATAAAGGAAATAATAATTATTAGAAAATAAAAAATAAAAGGACACGTCATAGGTTATGGGGAAAACCCCGTCACAACCAGCGAAGCCGTGGGGACTTGAACCCAGGACCAAAGGGAGACATGGGAGTGCACCTACCACAAACCTATGAATTATAGTTTTTCTTTCTTCTATTCTATTTATATATATATTTATATTTTCAAATTTATATATACACACACACACATACACATACATATATATATATATATATTTATGCTTTTAACATCCTCATAGTATCAGTCTTTGGTATGCTTCAAAAACTGGTGCGGTTTTTCCATTCCTTTTGTTTTTTGTTGATTTAACGGAACCTCAAAGGGGTTCCCATTGTGTTCTAATTTTGTTGGTGTATAGGATTCATGGGCTACTGAGATTGATGGATATTTAGGCAATTCAAATTTCTTCCAGGTGTACAAACCCAAACTGACACCATTTAGGAGGCTTCTCTGAGTGATATGGAGATCAAAGAAGAAATCAGGAGTGTTGTGAACTTCAATTTCAATAAACCAGGTGAATTTTTACAAATTTCATATTTCAAATTCCATTTAGAACTCCTCTAATCTACCTCTACCTGTTATAAATTTTAATTTCTTTAAACACTCGGGATAGTGTTATTCTCTATTGAAGGGGTGAAAAGAATGAAAAAAAATATTAATTTTGTGCGTATAAAAAATGTATGGAAGGAAAATTTTCATTAACCTTGAACCTGATAATACACATTTTACACTTTGAAATTTAATATCAAATAATTTATCTTTCCCTAATTCTGATTTTAATCCATTTCTAATTTCATGATCATATATTTTGGAATCTGTGGCTGTCTAATGTGATTTTTCACCATTTCTATTTTCATCAATTTAAAAACAAAAACAACACAATGCATGTCCTTTGGATTTTGGGGTATTATTTTGACTTCTTACGGTCCCCCAAATAAATAGCATAGGTTCGGTGATAATTTTAGTTTTAATATGAGTATTCAAAGAAAATATTCATGTATAGTAATGAAATGACATAATGTGTGGCTTTCCGCACATGGGTATCATGACTCCATAGTTGTCTGACCCAGAGTTAGTAATTTTATCTCTATATGTGGTGATTTGAATTTTTTTTGATTGATTTAACTCAAGATTATTCCCGAGTATGTGGGCTTCATTTGGTGCCCTACGTTCATTCAGTCTATGAGTCATCAGTAAAGTCTCTCTACATGGGTTGACTCTATTTTGTACAATTTCAGTTACCATGGAAAAATAGAAACAAAATTACAAAGAAAATTTAATTATGTTATTAATATATAAATGTGGTTCCACCTAGGGCTTCTATCATTTCACCTTTGAATAAATTTGACCTGCCATGTATATAGCGATAAACAACACATCATCATGATTAATTGATATTGGATTGAAATTGGGGATGAATTTGAACAGAAGAATGGGTTATTATTGGGATATTATTAGGAAACTATCTTGTACTAAATGAGTTTTATGGGTTTCATGATTTTTTGGAATAAGGTTTCTTGGTCATCAATGTGTATAAAAAAAATTGGAAAAGGGAATTCAAATATCATGTGTTTGAGATATATTTCTCTCAGGACTAGAAAAACTCAAGTTGGGGGGTGTTATTAGCCGCATAATGAGGCTAATATTCATTTTTAATATATATAATATTCATGTTCTTCATTATTCATAAACATCATTTTAGTTCATTTTACACTTTGAACCTCATTTCACATTATGATTGTAAGTCCTTAAAATGCACTATTACAAGGTACATTTTCTAACAACATATAAAGTACCCAATGGTATTGATTTTGTTTTAAAATTTAGGTGTCAAGTTTTTATTTACATTGGGAATAATTCATAATTTTTTAGTACTTGAAGATTCACATTGTACGACCACCAAAATGGGCTTTCATGGGAACACATTCTGGGAAAAGTAAACTGGACAAAATCCCAATAAAGAGACTGTTGTTTCCAGTAACCAAGACCAATAATTCTCCAAATTTAACTAGAAATATATGAAATCACTTTGAACATTTCATACAATAGTGAAAAGAGATAATTCAAATTTTTTAAGGGAGTTCCTGGTGGCCCAATTTGGGGATAAAATTATAGGCCAGATTCCGTGGCCCAAAAAAACAGTCCACCATTTTGATAATATCTCAAAGAAATAAAATTAGGCTTAAATTGTATAGGTGGTTAGGAGAAATCTAGGGTTAAATTTTCTTCTTATATGTTCCACTCTAATTTTTCCATCTATAAGGTCATTTTGATGCCTCTTTTCAGTGGATGTAGGTTGGCTTCCACATCGGTTCAAGAGTGGAAAATTATAAGTTCCACAAGCTTTCCACAACCCTAATACTACCATAATAATGTGGGATGACATTAACTATTGGATTTTTGACCTAAGGCTACCAAAATTCCTATTTTAGGTAGTGGTGTTGGATGATTTATTCATCTTTGGTGCATTGTTTAATTGTAAAGTTATGCTACAATTTTGTTTCCTTGAATTTTTCTTTCTCGTGTAAGTTGTTAAATTCATCTTAGTTTACTCATAAAATTTATTCTTATCCTCCTATTCTATTCTTATTCATATCTTGTTGATACCATTGTCTCAAGGTGTGAATTTATTCACGCCAAACCATGTGAGATTATCACCCAACTGTGGAGAGATTGTTATTTCATTGTTTTTTTAATTCTCCATTTCCTCCCACGTGAGTCTAATTCCCACTTCCATTGAAAAAATAGAATCAACGGAGGGATATTGAACTTATGGGTTGATCCAAGTTAGTAAAAAGGGTATGGATTGGATGTTATTTCTCACTCCATTAATTATAATCACTTCTTTTAATTGAGAATTTTTTTGATGATCTTTAAACTCCTTTTTCCTTGTTGAATTTATGTCCACACACTTCAAGTGCAAATATTACCCATTACCTTAGAGTGCTCAAAAAATTGACCAATCAAGTATATAGGTGATTTGTATTAGGGTTTTTAGGAATTAAACCAGCAACTGATGATTTTGTTTTATCATTATAAATGAACCCATCAAAAATATAATAAATTAAAATAGATAAAAAACTAATGCATCCAAACCACCCGAAGTGATAACCTATGATAAAGTCATTATTTTAAATTGAATTCACTTAATTATATTAGTATTCAATTACACCCATCTAAAATCAACCCATGTTATCCACATCATAGCCAAAAATAATCCATTCTAAAATAATTATACCGTTGTGATATGGATTTTTCTTATGAACCATGATTTCACACTCTTTGAAATTGATTTCAAAATTTATTAAAAGGAAAAAAACATGTTTGTATAAAAGGTGATGGTTTGGATAATGGTTTTAAAAATGATTTTCCATTTGATGTGGATTAAATAATTATGTTAAATATATGATTTTTTAAATTCAATGATAAAAGTACCTTGGATTATTTTAATGTGTTAATCTTGGATGTGACCAATGATGAGGTGGGGATCCATCCCTGGGTATAAACTCATACCCCCTATAATTTTTCATCTAGGTTAATATTTAATTGGGTTTTCTTATGTTATGGAAAGGAGTCACTCTTAAGAGTGTCATTATATCCCATGGAATTGTTCTTATAGGGAAATATGTACACCAGGTGGCCTACCAATCACTATAATATATGAAGGGTGCTCAATGAACTGTAATAAAAATAGTGGAAAAATGAAACATATAGCTGGGAAATGAAGTGAAGAAAAAATAAACAAATTATATTGAATCATGTATTGATATGATGAAAATTATCTAAATTTTATAATGAATGTAATATAGATAATAGAACCATCTGATGCAAATAATCTCAAAATACCCCAGTTCTAAACCCCATCTATGTCCCATCCCCAAAACCTATCTCAACCAGCAATCAACAATTAGAATCAAGGTCCCTTTCCCTTGTGCAACCCTATGTCCATTTAATCTACCCATGTACCAAATGGTGTTCTGAATCGGGTATGGGTAAACAATTGTAGTTTTACACCATCTTTTGTAATGAAAAACCATATGATGAATAAGTGAACGAAATAAAAGGATCAACATATATATTAATTAACCAATTAAAATAATACACAATCAACCATAATCGACACCATGAAATAATATCTCAGATCATGTAGCATAACTATGCTAACCATAACCATATTCTAGAGAATGATCACATAACTTGGAAATTAGTATATGTAAGGATTTTTTCCTTTTGTAAAAGCCCTATATATAATATTTTCTACATAAAATTGTCCATGACCACAATATAATCATTTCAGCATCAACTGTTCCATGAACTCTTTATAATAATTTCAGCATTAACATGGAAAATCCTTATATATATGCATTTCAACATCAACTGCTCTAAGCCCTCTATATAGGAATTTCAGCATAGTACTGGGATAAGCCCTCTATTTAATCATTATATCATTTATCAAAATAAAATTCCTAATTAAAAGGATATTAAAATATCACTTCAAAATCCTCCATTGTCAATTTTGAAAATTACTATTTTTGAATTCAATTGCACATTCATTTATCAAGTTAGTCTTAAACCATTAACATGTAACTTTACACAGAATCATATCATATCAAAGAAAACCATTTCAATTAAAATATTCCATTTCCTAATTGATTCTATATAATTTAATTACCTAGGATATCATTTAATTTTATACACACTTCAATACATTATCCAATTCATTATTATTCAAGGTTCCTCCTACCTAACGGGTAGACACAAGCCAGGTCACAACACTATTTAATCCAATGATATCTAAGGAATAATCCAATCCATGATTTTGTATCATTCATCCTAAAATTAAATAAATATGGACTTTTTTTTGTAAAATTCACAATATTGAACATAATTAACAATTAATAAGACCATAGGGTTATGTTTTAGAACACCTACCTTAATAAACAAAAAAAATCTTCCAATGGGATTCTCCATTAAGAATGTATGTGAAGAAGATCAAAACAAGGATCATAGATAATGAAATAATGAGTCCAAAACAGAAAACTACCACAATTTGGAGATTTATACATCAACGATGGAGAGAATACGAGAAGAAAGTATAACCTTATAAAAATAAACCACTATATGTCAATTGTATGAACGAGACAACTAAAATGGATGAAGGTTCTCTACAACAACATATAAATAACCAAGAGTACATTGGATATGTTGAAAAATAGATGGAATGATTATTACATGCACATAAGATAATTAAACCAATTGTACCTAATAAATACACAGATTTTATTCCTAATTCATGTTCTTTATTTTGTATTTATGAGGTACAATGAAATTTTCATATTCTTTTATGATTTAACGCCATCTGAACATTACACATCGTGTAATGTAGATTCATATCATGTAATCCAGTTCACTTAATAAAATAATTCACATCTTATACTAAATTCATGACACTCAGAGGGAAGTAGTTACATGTCATGTAATGTGTTTGCATGTCGTTTAAATTTGATGTAGGTAGTTTTAAGCCCAGCTTCAAAAGAAAAGTCTGAACCACACCTGAATCCTTATAAACACACAAAACCCCTCAAAATATGATCCAACATATTTATACCTAGACACCATTAATTTAAAAAAACATAAATAACTTAAATGTAGTTCATTTTCATGAAAAATGTACTTCAATCACTAAATAAGACCCAACCAACAAGGATTAACAATAAGTAAAACTAAAAAAAAGAGTTTTAATGCAAAACTAAATGAGGGTGTACCTATAAAAAAATTTGATCTTAAAACCTCCCCACTAAATAGCATCTCTCCCTTGAACAACTCCAATAATTACCATGGTGTCTCAATTAACTAGTCTAGACACTGTGATTTCAAATCAAACTCCCTATCACATGTCTCTTCTTGAACACAGCCATGATGCCCCTTCACTCACACTAGAGGTATGCTCCTACCTTAGAGGTAATTATCACTAGAGTACAGAATCCGTATTGAATTCTACATAAAGGACAAATCTACAAAAAAATATCATCTTCCTTGATATATACCACATGATAAGGGTTAGGATATATCTCTAAAGCTAAAACAGAAGAAAAAAATAAAGAAAGGAACTGTGGAATTGTGGAAGGTCCAAAATGTACACCACTAGAATGACCCATTCCACTATCTCAAATGACCTAACAAACCTGGGTGATATCCTTCATTGTTTCATTAGCTAGATTTTCCCCAAATACGGAGACACTCTAAAGAAACCATAATGACTAGCTTCAAACTCCATAGGTCCTCTCTGATGGCCAATATAATATTTATAGCTAATCTACATGGGAACCGACCACATCCTAATCAAATAAACTGCTTAGACATCTCAGGCATGAGACTAGGTCCAACAAACACAGACTCACCAACCTAAATCTAAAAATGAGGAGACTATTATGGCCTTCTATAAAAATACTTGAAAGTTTTTAGTTATATCGATTCCTAGAATCAATTATTATATGGAAACTCAACATGGGTCATATGATTCTCCAAAAAACCAAAAAAAAATCCAAATCAAATGCATGTAACATATCCCCAATAATCGGAATCGTTTGATCATATTGGCCACCAATATAAAGATGATAGGTTGTGATAAAAAAACCTATGATATGAGAGACTTATGAATACCCATTCAGAACTGATGTGTGAAACAATGATATATATTAGAAATGATATTCCTCATAAAAGGTGAAACAAAAATATTAGTCACAAGTAAATACTACCCATATAATCAATTGTGACGGTATCCCTAATAGGAAAGAAGTTACCTACCTTCATCAGTTGATCCATGGTCCCACATACTTCATAACAATTGTGGGTTTCCCTGGGTAATCTAGTCACAATATACATAGTGACATCATCCCATTTTCAACTTTGTAATGGGTAGAAACAACAAAAACCCAGTAGAAATATGAATTTATGGATTCTATGAATTTATTATGATGCTATTTGGTTTCATGACATCATCAGTCATAAATTCAGTATGAAGTACGACTGATGGTCTTACCCCCGGCTAGTGGTATCCTAATCTCAAATAAATCATGGAAAAGATCTTAGCACCTCTCATATTAATGAAGATATCATTGATTCCCATGAGGGGATTGAGGTTCTTGATTTTAATCTAGGTCAATAACTGATAATACACATATAAGAAAAAAGTTACATTTCCCTTGTTAGTGAGAAGACCTAGAGAACCCCATGGAGACATGATAGGCCGTATGAAACCTTGGATTTATATATCCTCTAATTGATCCTTAAATTACAAAATCTATACTGGTTCTTTTATATATTGTGGAATAGAAACTGGATTTTTTCCCGACACCAACTTGTTCATGAACTAGACCTCTCAATCAGGCATTAAACTATAAAACTCATCAATAAAGATGTCTATAAAACTTTCCAAAACTAGAGGAAATGATTCCTTATGTATTCCACTATCATCTAGAATATTTTTGGTTATTTTTACCATGAGGAAATCTAATGTACCCTAAATTGGTCCTACATGATCATCATGAAAATCCCGCCCACCCTAGTGAGAATAGATACCACCATAGTTATATATAAAGGTAACTTAACACTAATAACAGTCAATATGAGATTAGAATAGGAGTATCAAATCCATACCAAGAATAAAATTGAATATTTTCATTTCCAATGCAAACAGTTCCTGAAAGAAATGGTATCCACCAATATCTAGAGAACACACCTCAAAACATTTCATATTTCCATCCTACACTCCCAATTGTGTGTTGATGGTCAAGACACCATAAAATATTTCCATAACCTTGTCCAAACCATTTAAAAAAAGATCATTTAAAAATATATGTGATGATATATTATCAAATGAATCCTAAGTAATGGTAGATGATATAAAAATCATACCTCAGATGGTCGAAGGACTTACATCTATAACAGTAGAAGTAGTTTGAATAGCATATAGATAACTTCCCCTATACCCTAGGCTCTAGTCTAAATCCATTTCACAATTAAATCTGCCTGATAATACCACCCATTGTCTTTGGTACCTCATCTACAGCCTCAAATTGAACGTCCAGTGGAACTTCAGCTACTTATCTACTGAAGGGTAGCTAAGTATTTCAGGGTCTTTGGAACCTCTCATGATCCCACACCACCACACTAATATTTCATTCTCATACTGATTCTATATATGTGGCTCAACCATCTTCAATCATGTAAATTCAAAACCAGGTACAAACATAGGGGCCCCTTGTGGAAAACATTCGAAATTTATAACACTACAACAGAACATGGCACAAAGATGGATTCCCCCTTCCATAAAAACTTGTCATAAAATTTCATTATAAATAAAAATCAAAAAGAATCATCTTTTCATATGAATAAGAGCTCCAAATTAGCCCTACTAGAACATCATAGGCAATTCATGGGGCCTCTTTAGATCCCTTCCATGATGAGTGTCTGATTCATCACATCTAAAGTCTTACCCAAGTAGAATACGCTCTCCTGTGACAAGATCTTGTAGAAAGGATCATCCTAAAAACATATTTCTCTGGATATCTCATCAATATCTATGGATGTAACAATGTTATGTGATTCATTGACTAATTTTACATAGACCAATACTGACATGCCCTTATATTTCAAATGCATGAACTTCAGAGCCATATCATCACTCGATGTCTTTAGAATGAAGTTGGTCAATAAATTCTATAGGAATTGATTTTAATATAACCCCTCTTATGACATAGATTCCTCTAGTATGTCGTAGACACACATGGATGGTCCACAAAGCAAATATATAACAAGATTCCCCCTCATGTCAGCATGTGTCTAATGGTTCTTGAAGATATCATGGATAGACTCAATCAAAAACACGACTCTCTTATGGCCTCCCTCTTTAGTAAATGGAGCATGATGATATAGATAAAATTCCATCTTCATCTCAAACATTAAAGTAATATTTAAGAAAGTATCCCTTTACATGGATCACATGACCCTGAGGAAGTTATCACGAAGATGAACATCCATATGATCCTCATGGGCTATAGGAAGATCCATATTAGTTTCATTAGGAGCATGGAAATTTCCAATCTCTTAAAGATCAACTAGAAGAAGACGTGGACACATTTTCTCTACCAAAAAATAGCACTATTTATAACACTGTCTAAAAAAAGGTCATCCCCAATTTTTGACAACAATAGAGAACCACTAAATCCTAGTCTCTCTATAAATGTCTCAAAAGTGTTTTAGCCTAACAGAATAGTTCTTTCATTCCATTTATCATATATAACATATATCTTATATCATATAACATCATTTAAAATGAATCACATGAAATAAATATGTCATTATCATGAATAATTCATGTCAAGTTATATCTCAATGTTCTATCGTAATTCATACATACTCATATCATGACATACCGATCCATGAGTAAAAATATCAAAAAAACAATAACATCACACATCATGTGAATCACTAATTGTGTAATAAAATCAACCATAACAAGATAACATAAAAAAACATCCCATCCATGGGGGCTCGGATTCCTCCCAATGCATTTCTTAGCTACTCTAGTAAAAAATCTCATTAACAAGTCCCAACACATCCTAGTGTAATTTATACCTTTTCTAAAATGTAAATAAATAAAAAGGAAAAAAATATTCCTTAGTTTCCACTTTATAAATTTCACTAATTTGGAACCACCTCCCATGGACAAATTATGTTTGTTATGGGACCACAAGTGAACCAACCCATATGCCAGAGTCTGCAAACTAGTAGTGTGGGTGTGGTGTGTATAATGGGGAGGTAATTCCCCATAGATCATAGATAGTTCATAGTGGAAATAAAAAATAAAAAATATTATCAGAGTAACGAAAATAGCACAATAAATACAATATAAAACAATGAAGTAAAAGGATTAACCAATTAACCAATAATAATGAATCATGTAATGACTAGATGAATAGTTTCTAAATGTAAAACTGAATCTAATACATATAAAGAGACTAGAAGAAACAAATAATCTCAAAATACCCTATTTCATAAAACCATGTTGGTCATATACCTAAATTACATCCATTCTAGAAATCAATAACCATCAAAAAAATCCAATTTCCCCAATCCAATCAAATATTGCAAGAACTCAGGTTTTCATATGAGGTATAAATCCTTTTTATTTTGGTTTAAATGTTTAAATATGGTCTAATGTGAGTACCCAATTTCATCATAGGTGTTTTGGGGGTTTCTGTGTTTGTCTAAAACACAAAACCCAAGGTTTTTATTTGAAAATGACCTAACACACTATTAGATTAAACCATATAGGGAAGTATGCATAGTCTAAAAGACAATGTGTGGTATGGTAATAGAGAAGGGGGATGCCTCATGTTTATAAAAAAACATGTGAAATGGGTGGAAAATACAGGAATAAGTGAATTCAAATTTGATAGTGGGATTTGGCAGTCTTTTCACATGCTTATTCAATCTGGGTGAACAAACTATGCATTGTGCCCCTCTCTACTGATAAACATGAATGTTTGCTGCACGATTTCGCCAAATAATGTATCCAAACCATGTGACACTATATATCTATTGAAATTATAGCTTTTACATTATTAATACTTTTAAACCTAAACCTACTTTTTCATTCCTCTTATAGACAAGATGCTCACATTTGGAGAAATCCCTAAAATATCAAAAATAGGAATTGATATTTATCCTCTATCTAATCTCTGATTCGTGCATCGCTTATCTTGTTGGATTCGTATTAGTGAGTAATTGATTCATTTTAGCCATTTTTTGTTTGATTATGTACATGATGTGTTATATTGGTGAAATAAAATATCCCTTAATTTTAGTTTTGTTATACATTCGTCATTTTTCTCCTGATCTAAGTCGAATCCGGAGTTTATATTTCATGAGTACTTTACTAACAAAAAATAGTAGGTGGTATATACTTTTATACTTGGTTTTAGTGATTTATATGCCTATCTACCATTGTGATGACCACCAAAAAGTCTTAAGTGACCCTGAAATTGAAATAATAAATCAAATTAAATTAAATTGGAAATGTTAGTGATTTTCCAAGGAACCTTTGTGATGAGTTTGTGGTTTTTTCCCAGCCAAGGCCATCTATGGGGTCTGACATGTAATTTCCCTTGTCTTTCCCTCTTTTTGAACCACCCAAGGGTTGTAATTAGAGCTTTAATATTTTGAGGAATCCCAATAATTATTAAATGAGATCTAATTTCTTATTAGGAGATGTACAACAACCTTGCCTTAGGTCAACATATTATTATTTTCATTAATTAGATGAATAAAATAAATGAAATTGGTGAAATATGTGGGTATACCCATTGGTTTCCTTGAATTTAAAAAGTGGTTTTCAAGTTTGTATACCCATTGATTTTGATTGGTTTCTTTTGAATTGATGGTGGAACAAACCATGAATTATTTTATAGATGATATGGATGTTTCTCCCATGATTATTAAATGTGGTAGTGGATGCCTTTGATATAGTATACTCCTTCGATATTGATTCTACTAAATTCCTTGGGCATTGATAACCTGTGAATCTGTTATTCTTGGACTCTCCTAGGACATGTTTCGATGATATGACATAGAGACTACAACCAGTTTCATTAAAATGTTTCCATTGACTTGCTCCTAGGACTCGATGATGATTCATTGTCCTTCTACATTGTGGATCCATGTAATAACCCATATTTCCCTAGGCCCTTTCCTTTGTGAAAATCTAGTGTTTATGGTGTTGTAGGAGGTAATGGAGGCTCATTTCAAGAGTTTTCTAAATTTCCTATTCATTCATCATCATGTCAGTACGTCGTCATGTTAGTGCATCAGTATTTCAGTGCATCAATATTTTAATGTGTTGGAATGTCAGTGCGCCAGCATGTTAGTGGGTCGGTGTCGGTGAGTTGATGGTTTCAGTGTCAGTGATTCAGAGGCATTGGTTTCTGTTGGTTAGGGTGTTAGTAGGTTAATGGAATTGGAAGATCAGGGTGTCAGTAGGTCAGGGTATCGATACATCAGGGCATCAGTAGGTCGTGGATTCGGTGAGTTAGGGGCATCGATGTCAGTCGGTCATCGCATTGTAGCTCACCCGTCGGTGGCTCACCATTCATGACCCACTCATCGGTGACTCATTTCCTGTTTTCCTGTTTTTCCTAGTTTTCTAGTTTCTCTCATGATGCATGTTTATATCCATGAAATGGTAACCTATCAACTCACAACCATGCTCTAGTCTCTCCTAAATTTTCGAGGTAAACGAATATATTCCCTATATCTTGTAACGTTCCCCCATCCTTGTAACCGCTAAGCTATGTGGTCAAACCATTATCCAATTCTCTAGTACTTTGAAATAATCTCCCTGATTTTTAGGATCTATCCCTTTCAAAAACTGAGATCTCTCATTTTCTTCTGGCTTCTCATTTCATGTGTTCTTCTTAGAGCTTCCCTCCTCAGACGATCTAGGCATATATGTAAGAGCTCTCCTACTCAGTTTTATTGAAGATCATTCCAACGACTCGCTTAATCCCATATTCTTGGCGCAAGTGGGTACATCGATCCTTTGATAATCTGGGTAGGGATTTCTCTTGATTATATTTCGTTTTTGTATCTTGTGGAGTAGGTATGCTAATGAACCCTTGTGAGGAACAACTAATAAATTTCCTAAAAACAAGATATTGATAAGAATTTGTATTTGATTTAAAAGATAACATAGGTAAATAAAATAATAAAAATGGAGTAGTTTAATGTTGATCACCTATTTTATTTTTTGTTCTTGATTTTGTTATGGTTTTTATGGATTTATCCGTTCTGAAAATAATGATAGTTGGTGGTCTTTTGTTACACACTAGTGATGATCTATTTTGTTGAGATTCATGAACAATTACTCCAACATTAAATCTTCTTAATCACGTATACTTGGTTAATTAAATGAATTCCCTATGATCAAGCCTATTCTGTGATAACATTAGTTATAATCATGTGGAACAAAAGAACCCCTATTATTTAAATCTGAATTGATACACATCATGTTTATAGGTGTGGTTTAGTACTATGTTTTGTTGAGTTTTATAAATTTGTGTGAGTTTTTTGGTGAATGTTGTTGGGAGAAAGATTTTATGTAAAATGTTGGATAGAGTATTTGGTTCTATGAGAAGGTTGGGGAATGAGTGTACAATGGGATTATGAGTAAATGGTTAATACAGTTGGATTTGTGGGTGGGTGGTACATGGAAGGTGTGCTGGAATATCAGTCTGAGAGATTGATTGATTATGGAATGGATAAACTTGTAGGCTGCTGAAATTCCTTTTGTAGTGTTGTGGTCATGAAGCGACATCAGGTACTGGGATTTTGGTGTGGTTATGGACTTTTTATGCAGTGGGAATATGGTGTGGTTATGCACTCATTATGTAGTGGGACTGCATTGGGGAATTTTTGGGAAATGGGGAAATGGGGATGGGTTATGGGAGATGGATTATGCAGTATAAATTTTGAATAATGGATGTTAGAAAAGTCTAAATATGTTTCTAGGAAGATTGGGGGTTCGAGTAGTCAGACTACATGTTTGGTTTTGGTTGTTGTTTTGATATGGTCAGGATTGGTAGTTTCATTATATTGTTCGAATAGATTATAGGGAACCTATTATTTAATAAATAGAAATTAGTTAAATAAAAAGGAGTTACGTTTGTGTTTTGTTGTTGCTGGTTGTGCATATAGGGTTGGCAGCAAAGGTGGATTGTGTGGGTGGGTTGTTTGTTTAAAACTCATATGTTGGGTTGAGTGTTTGTTTTCATATATATATATACATATATATTAATAATAGTTTTTTGTTATTTCTATATGAACCCCACCCTTTTTTAGCACTATGTGTTCAACACATCCATTTTATGGGGTGAGTTCCAAAATCCTAGTGGGACAATGGATGGATGGTTACTGACTTTCTTCCTCGCACCCTCTTCTAGGTCAA
Source organism: Viscum album (assembly GCA_963277665.1). Taxonomy (NCBI): domain Eukaryota; kingdom Viridiplantae; phylum Streptophyta; class Magnoliopsida; order Santalales; family Viscaceae; genus Viscum; species Viscum album. Next base: position 830,249,050 of record OY728156.1, read on the forward strand.
GCCTCTCGGGCTTATTCGTGAAGGCTGTAATGACTTGAGGCTTACCATATTCAATGATTCCTGAAGAAATGGTTTGTTTTGAATGAGGTTCCTTGGTTTCTGTTGGCTAGGTTGTTTTCAAAATTTTATTTGGGATGAGACCAAGGTGTCTTCAAGTGAATGGTGTGGTTGTTGCGGCCTAGGTGTATGCAGTCAAGATATTGTGTGGCTGAGGATCAAGTGTGTGCGGGTGGGTTATCGAAGTGGGACTGCGTTATGGGATGAGTAGTAGCAAGATGTTGGCCGTTAAGGACATGTAGCCAACGATTTGTAAATTGGTGTAGGGTACCCAAATATCGATGTGTATATACTATTACTTTACATTAATTGCATTATTTAGTGAGTGTGGCTTGGTGAGTCTGTTCTGGTTAGTGTAAATTTGAAGGTTCTTTGAGGTTCTACTTTTTTTCACACAAGGGAATTATTATATTCCCCCACTTGTGGATGGGTAGCTTTAGTTTCCCTACTGAGTATACTTGTATGCCCACCTAAGTATTTAAAAATGATTTTAGGTTTCTGGGAGGATACAAGGGACCATGATGGACATTACTAGATTGAGCATAAGGATTTGATGATTTTTTTATTAGACACATTTATTTTCAAACTTTACTTCGATTTTTCATTTTACCTTGTATCAGTTTTACTTTTGATCATGCATGGGGGAATGGGTTTTGACTTTTCTTTTAGTTTTAGTACTTTGGGATGTTTGGGATTTACCATCTTATCTCCCAATATTTTTCTATAAAAAAATTAATGCCTTCATTTTATGTGGTATTCTATACCCTTGGTGTTAGTTTCCACTTCGGGGCCTATTGAAGGTGGGACTCAGGGGTCATTATCCCTCCTTTATATTGAAAAAGTAAGGGTCTGGAAATTTTTTGTTCCTTCCCTCATATTGAAGAAGGAGAGTTATGACAAAATGGTGTAAAATGAGAGGTTTTTTATTGGGAGTTTGAGAGATATGATTGATTTTGGAGTTGGGCACATTGTGACTTGAATAGTATGGTAGGGAGATCATGTTATGAAGTCTTTGTGCATTAGATATACCAAGGAAAACTGACTAGGACATGGGATTTTAGGGCCCCCTGTGATCTGGTGTAAGGAATCTAGGCCTACTAAACTACTAAGTGAGGCTACACCGGTTGTTGGGTAGATACCCCAAAAATTTTACATGCATCATAATGACTTGTGTTCAAGTGTTTATTGTGAGTTCTAATAATTTAACATAAGTGAAGAGTTAAAACAAATTCGAAAATGAATTTTCCACACTACTCAGGCATAGGTGTTCCATGTTTCCCCCTTTTCATTTATGGCGCCTATATGTCGTCCTCATATGGTATAAGAAGTTGAGGCCTGATAGGATAACCTAGTTAGGGATGGCCTATTGAGAAGAAAAGGATAACCAGGGGTTGAAGAAACTTCGTGCCTTCCAGCAGAAGACTATGAGGAAGTATGAGGGATGCATCTCAAATATGGAAACATAAGGTTGAATAAGGGATCTGGTGATCTCTTTCAGCTTGATCTGTGCACTGATAGAATGCTAGGTTCTTCTGTAAGTGAGACAGATACAAGGAGAAGTGTTTCTTCAGTGGACGTTTTACCTTAGGGAAAGGAAGGAAACTATGGTCTCATGGGCGGACATTGAGAGGGAGTTTCAGGAAGATTTCATTCCTCCTATGATGAAGAATGAGAATAGGCGGTAGCTACTCTCCCTACAAAAGGTTAGTATGTTAGTAATGGAACTAGGGATCAATTTCAAATATCTCATGCGCTTTATACTATATCTCTTCCCAGATGAGGATTCCTGAGTGAGGCATTTAGGGGAGGCTCTCCAACCTTCTCTTCAGTATATTATTACTCCTTTTACTCTACCGACATACCAATAAGTTTATAATAAGGATAAATTAGTGGAAAGGATGAAATAATTGGGATGTGTGGTAAGAGAGGGTATCTTGGTGAGTTCTTCATAGGGGAAATCCATCAGTAGCAGGTCTCCAGCATCAGGGCCTTCCTGGTTTCATCCTGCGGGAAGTAGGCCTCAGCTGTTTCAGTTCTGATCTCTAGGTCATCTCCCTTTCCTCATGGGCCTGGTACTTATGTTATTTATCTGTGGAAGTCATGGACATCATCTGAATGATTTCATACTTTGAGTGTTGTACGTTGGGGGTTGGTAGGATAAGTTCCCACCTCAGTAGTTGCAGTTACCGGTCAAGCCATTCCTGCAGTAGGGGAAGTGAGGTCCTGCTCCACCAAGGATTGAAGGTGTTGGGGAAGGCTGACCCCAAGGTTCTCTTTGGGGACCTCGACCAGGATGTGGTTAGGGACGCAGCCAATAGTAGAGAGGTATAGGATCTGGGAGTGGTAAGTTGAACGCCAAATGGATTGTAGTTTCTAGAGGGCCAATGGCTGTCTGAGGTAAAATCATTCAGTTTAGTACTCCTATGTGTGCTTTGTATGATTCAGGATCCTCGAACTCCTTTGTTTCACCAAGTCTATCACATGCTCTCTGAAAAGACATAGAGATACGTCTCATTACCCTAGTGTTTATTACTCCATTTGAATGTCAGATTAGTCTGTTTGATGTTTTTTGAGGTTGTATACTGATGTTACAGTCGCATCAGTCCTCTTGGGATCTTATTCTGCTATAGATTCATCCATACGATGCCATACTATGCGTAGAATAGTAGATTTATATACATTCATTTATCAACTGGTTTTGGAGGAGGGCCATGTTCTCAGATATGGGCGGCCTACGCATAGCTTTCATTTCCAAGCATTATTGTTAGGATGATGGCTGGCGTGTGGAGCCTCTTCTTTCCTTATTGGTCAATATTTCATTGTGATTGGTAGATACATAGGTGGTGGATGTTAGGGGGTTGTCGCTGAGTTTATGGATGTCTTCCTCAAGGTGGTTGTGACACTACCCCCATGATGTGACATTGAGTTTGGGATAGACATGAAACCTGGTGCCTGCCAGATTTTGATGGATCCCTATCAGATGACACCTTCTGAGTTATGGTAGTTATGGATTCAGGATAATGACCTGATGAAGAAGGGTTTTATATGGCCAAGTGTGTCACTGTGGGGGTGCTAAAATATTGTTCGAAAAGGATACCGATAGTGTCCTATGACTATGTATAGAATACCTAATATTTAATCAAGTGACGGTCAAGACCCGTTACCCTCTTCCAATGACTGATGATATTTTTGACAATTTAAATTTGGATGGTTGGTTCTCTATGATTGGAATTTGTTATAGATATCATGAGTGGAGGGTAAAGAAGTGTGACATCTTGAAGACTTATTTTAGGTGAAGGTATGGGCACATCAAGTTTGTGGTCATTCCCTTCAGTTTCATGAATGCACCATCTATGTTCATTGGGCTCATGAACTCTTTTTTCCATGAGTACCTATACTTATTCTTCACCGTGTTCATCGACGACATCCAAATCTACCCAAGGATAGTGGTGGGGAATGTTGGGAATATAACATCTATCTTGGTGGTCCACCGACCCGACATTATCTATGATAAGATGTCTAAGTTAATGTTCTATACATGATAGGTGCACTTACCTAGACACATCGTGTCTCAACAAAGGATAGTGTTAGACCCATCAAAGGTCTAAGCAGTAGTTTATTTGGTAAAACCCATAAATTTGATGGAGGTTCATAGTTTCCTAGTTCAGAATGGATATTACCGAAGGTTCAAGCATGAATTATCTCGCATTGTAGCTCTTTTGATATCTTTTACCATAAAAGGAAAGGCCTTATTATAGAGTGAACAGTGTTAGGAAGCTTTCAGCGATCTGAAGGGGAATCTTGTCAGTGCCCCAGTGCTTAAGTTTTTAGAGGAAGGGGTAATGTTCAAGTTGTTCTGTGACAATTCTAACGTAGGCTTGGGATGTGTAATGATGCAGTAGTGTGGTGTAATCTATTATGGGTCTAAGATATTACATCCTCAGAAACATAATTATTCCACCCATGACCTGGAGTGTGTAGAATTCGGGTTTGTGCTGATGTTGTGGTGGAATTACCTCATTGGAGACTGCTTTTTGGTCTTCATGGATCACTAGGACATGGGTATATCTTTTCCCAATAGGGCATAAACTTGTGGCAGATAAGGTGGATAGTTTTCCTCCAGGATTATGACATCTATATATACTACACCATATGAAAGGTGAATGTGGTGGAAACTTCCTTGTGTAGGAAGTAAAAAAAAGAAGTTTATGAATCAACGAATGCATGGATGGTAATGAACGAGTTGGCCACATTGTGCATGGACGCTGGGGAGGGTAGTGGCAGAGGATATCTATTTCAACTGATAGCACAGTACTCCTTATTGTGGTAGGTAGAGGAGTATCAATGGGGAGATATAGATGTTGAGGTGATGTGTGACCACATTTTCCAGGGTGATGCTCTGGAGGGATGGTTAGAGGATTGCCAGGCTCATATGTTGTTCTATGGGAGGTTGTTTGTACCATTGGCAATGTGTGAGGGAGTTCCCCATGACTCCATAAAAAACCCATAGTGGTGCGTCTAGGATTTTCTAAGATGTATTGAGGCTTGAAAGAATTTTTTGGGGGCCCAGGGTGAAGTTGGTAGTGGAAGAGTTTGTGGAAAGATGCCTAGTGTCTTATAAGGTTAAAGTTGAGCACCGTGTTACCTGTGGTCCATTCCAACCCTTTGATGTTCCTGAGTGGAACTGGGATTACATATCTATGGATTTCATCACCGTTTTACCCATATCTCATCATGGATGTAATGATATTTGTGTAGTATTTCACATGTTGATGAAGTCAGCTCTCTTCTTGGCGATCAAGGAGTCAGAAACAGTGGATGCCTTGGAAAAGTGGTATGTAGATGAGATGGTGTGGCTCCATGGGGTTCCAAGATTCATCATATCATATTCAGATGTCAGGTTTACATCACAATTAAGGAGGGGATTGCGGCCTGATTTTAGAACCTAGTTACCCCTTTGCATAGAATTCCACCTTCAGATGGGTTGGTGGACAAAGAATATCATCATGATGTTTGAGGATATGTTACAAGCGTGCGTCTTGAACTTCGAAGGATCATGGGTATGACACATTCCCCTAGTATTGTTTTCATAGAACAATAACTATCACTTTACCATTTGAATGGAACCATTATAATCCATTCATATAAGGGCATATTTTTCTCCTGTGCTCTGGAGAGAGATTGGAGAAACAGTCCCTTTTAGACCATAGGTGGTACAGAGCACTATAGAGAAGGTTCAAATTGTTCATGTGAGGATGAAGGATGCTCAGGATATGAAGTGGTCGTATTCTGATCAGAGGATGAGGAATTTGGAGTTCAAGGATATATACAATGTTTTCTTAAAGGTCTACCCTTGGCATGGCTAGTGGAGGTCTGGAAGAGAGAGAAATAATTCTTCCTTGTTCATCAGTCCTTTTGAAGCATTGTTATTAGTTGGTGATGTGGAATATCAACTAGTGTTTCCACCACGGTTGGAGAAGATCCAAAAAGTCATTCATGTCTTTCATAACCATCGGTATCTACAGAATGACTCACACATCCTTGAATGTGGAGAGTTGGATATCGAGGACGATACAACGTTCATGGAGTGACCAGTAAAAATTGAGGATCGTGAGAAGAATGTGCTGCGTGGGCAGACCATTCCTTTGGTTCGTGTGTGATAGAGAAATGGTGGACTTTAGGAGAGTACGTAGGAATGAGAAACACATATGTGTGCCCAATACCCAGAGATTTCCTGAGTTTTACCCTTGTGTTTTCTCTGTATCTTAATTGTGATGAAATGTTTTACTATTGTTGTAGTATGATATGTTGTTTATAGGTTCTCTAATTTTGTGTGAAAAGTATTGACTATGGGGAGGGGATAACTTGCCCCCTAATCAAGATGCATTAATGTGGATTCTATTAAACCCGCACGGGTGAGTCAGTACCACCCACAGCCTATAGTGTCTTGACATGGATAATGTAGGCCCCAAATCAATATATCTAGATAGTGTGAACATAGAGTATGTGTGATTGTTTGAGGTAGTGTGGCGCCTTAGTGTTGCACAGTTATTCAAGATATATATGTCATGTAGGATTCCCTGGATGTTGAGGTTTTCACTCTAGCTTTAGAACAATCAAAGGTTGTTTACTTCAGATTTGTTTATTAGGGGATTGTATTTCAGACTTATTTTCCTCTGTTTTAGTTTTAAATAATCGAGGATGAGAATAGTGTGAGAGATAAATGATGTTATAACTGGGATTTCACCAGGCCCATTAGTTTGTAAAAAGCGAATTTTTAGGGTGGTTTGTGAAGAAATGGTGGCTCATTTCAAGAGTTTTCCAAAATTACCTGTTTTTGTGTCAGTTTGTCAGTGTGTCGACATGTCAGTGCATGGGAATGTCAGTGCATTGACATGTAAATGTGTCATCATGTTAGTGTATTGGAATGTCAGTTTGTTGGGGTCAGTGAGTCGAGTTCATTGGTGTCGATGTGTAAAATGATTCGGTGTTGGTATGTCAGGCCATCAGTAGGTCAAGTCATTCGAGATTTAGTGGCATCAGTGTCTATAGGTCATTGTGTCAGTAGCTCTCTCATCAGTGGGTCAGCATTAGTGACTCACTCATTGGTGACTCATTTGCAGTTTTCTAGTTTTTTCCGGTTTTCCAATTCCACCACTATTGTGGGTTTATCTCCACAAAAATGGTAACTTATCAACTCATAGTCATGTGGTGTCCTTTCTACATTGTTCAAGAGAAATTATTAAGTTCTTCATATCTTGTATCATTTCACCAGCCTTCTAACAGCCAAGCCACGTGGTCAAACCACATTATGATTTTAAATTACATTAAAATCATCTCCCTAATTTTTAGGATCTATCCCTTTCATAAAAATGGATTTCTTCTTTACTTCTTCTTTTTTGTTTTCCATGGTTCACCTAGATCCGTCTTCCTCAGACGAGTCATGCTACTATGTCAGATATCTCTTGCAGATTTTTTCGGAAGATATTTTATGCAACTCGCATGATACCCTATTCTTGGAGCAAGGTGGTACTTCAATCCATTGATCATTGAGGTAAATATTTATTTTTATTATCATTAATTTATGCATCGTGCGGGGTGGGTATGATCATGAAAACATGGTAGTAATGGATGAGAAAATTCTTAAAAACAAGAAATATATAGGAATTTTGATTTTATTTGAAAGATGACATGATAAAATAATATTACAAGCAGGGAGTAGATTGATTTTGATTGCCGATTTTACTTTTTTTCCTTGATTTGGATGTGGTTTTCATGGCTATATGCCTTCTAAAAAGCATGGACATTGGTGGTATTCGGTTTTCACACTAGTGATATTCATTTTTCTTATGATTCTTGAATAATTACTGCAACATTAAACCTGGAAAATCATGTATACTTGGTTCAATAAATTAATGCCCCATGATCAATAATGTTCTATGATCACTCTGGTTATAATCTAATGGAACTAAAGAACCTCTCCAAATTAAATTCGAGCGTATACACATCCTATTGATAGGTGTGGTTGAGTGGTGTTTTTTTTTGTGTTTTTTAACCTTATGTGAGTTGTGTGGTGCTACTATTGGGAGAACGGTTGTTTGTAAAAAGTTGGACAGAGGAGTTGGTTCTATGAGAAAAGTGTGGTATGAGTGTACTTTTGGGTTGTGGGTAAATGGTAGTTACAGTGGGCTTTGGATGTGGGGTGGTATAAGGAAGGTGTGATGGAATCTCAGTCTAAGATATTGATTCATTATTGAATGGATGAACATATAGGGGGTTGAACTACTATCTGTTTTTTTGTGCTCATGAGATGATGTCAAGCAGTGGGACTACGATGTGGTTATGGACTTGTTATGCAGTGGTAATGCGGTGTGGTTATGCACATGTTATGTAGTTGGATTGTGTTGGGTAATTTTTCCGATGTGGGGATGCGGGGTAGGGTTGTGATAGAATGATTATGTGGTATAATATTTGAAGAATTAATGTTGGAAAAGGCTGATCATGTGTCTAGAAAGATTGGGGGGTTCATGTAGTGGGACTACAGGTCTGGTTTGGCTTGTTTTTTTACTATGGTTAGGGTTAGTAGTTCCCAGATATTGTTGGGATAGATTACAGTGAACCCCTTACTTAATAAATAGAATGTCGTACTATAAAAAGGATTTAAGATTGAGTTTTGTTGTGGTTGGTTTTTCATATAGGGGTGGAAGAAATGGTGGATTGTGTGGGTTAATTTCTTGTTGGAAACCTATAGGTTGGGCTGAGTGTTTGTTTACCTATATATATAAAATTTAGTTTATTGTGATTTCTATATGTTCCCCACCCTTGATGATCACATTGTTTCGAACACCTTCATTTCATGGTGGTGTTTTTTCCATCATCACGGTGGGAGGATGGATGGCCGGTTACCAACTTTCTTCCCTTCACCCTCTTCTGGATCTTTCCTGTCGGACGTATCTAGGTAGACTGTAATGGAATGAGTCTTACCATTGTCAAAGATTATTTGGGAAAATATTTTTTTGGTTGAGGGGAATATGTTATTTGGGGGTATTTTAATTTACCAAGTATCTTTGGGATGAGTCTCGACGGTCTTCAAGTGAGTGGTTTGGATATTTTGACCTCGGTGTATGTGGGAGGGATCATGTGTGTTTGAGGATCAAATGTGTCTAGGTGGGTTGTGGTAGTTGGAATGAATCTGGGAAGATTGGTGGTGTCATGAAGTTAACCGTTAGGGACAAGTAGTCGACCAGTTGGAAAGTGGTGTGAGGTACCCAAATATTGATGTTCATATACTCTTACATTACTTAACATGCATTATTTGGTGTGTGTTCCAAAGTGAGGCTAGGATTGTTAGTATTCCTTGGTAGGTTGTTTTAGATTCTACTATTTTCTCAAAGGGGAATTAGTTGGTTCCCCATCTTTTTCATGGGTAGACTTAGTTTCCCGATATATTATACTTGTATGATCACCCTAGGTATATAAAATTGTTTTTAGGTTTTCATGAGGACTCAAGGGATTGTGCTGGACTATACTAGCTCGGGCATCAGGATTTTTTATTGTTCCTGCTTATACTCTTTTCTTTTGGAACTTTACTTTGGTGTTTTCATTATAACTTTTATCAGTTTCACTTTTGAACATGAATGTGTGAATGGGTTTTGACATTCATTTAACTTTTAGTACTTGGGGTTGTTTGGGATTTACCATCTTATCTCCCGATCTTAATCTATAATAAGGGTAATGCCTTCCATCTGTGTGGGATTCTATTCCATTGGTACAAGTCACCACTCCAAGTTATATTAATGGTGGGACTTGTGGGTCATTATCTCCCCATCATCTTGAAGAAGGAAGGGTATTGCAGTTTTCTGTTCCTTCCTTCATCAGGAAGAAGGCTGGTCGTGACAATATTTCCCATTGAGGAATGAAATTTCATTACATGGAACATCCTTGTTAATTGTGATACGATTTGATTATATGACATGTTAGAGGGTAATATGGCATCATTGGTTGAATAGAATGGTCATGGTTACTCTGACACTTCAAAAAATGACATGTCCATGGTTAAAATGATATATATGGGTGTACGATGAGGCCATGTTGGTTTTTTTTGTTATACCGAGATTTTGATACAATTTGATGTTTCATTTTTAGTTATGCTTAATAGCGTAGGTGTACCTAACCGAGATAAGGATCATGATGCTATCTGAAGATAATAATTTATTATTTTTTTGTTATATAGGGATAAATGTATTTTATTTTACTATTTTGTACCTATTCTGGTTGTTTTGTAGACTCATGAAATGTTCATTATTGTATATTAAATACATCTTCCATTGATTACATATTATTGTTTTTCACATTTACCTTCTGTAAGACTACTACACTACTTCCACTATTTACTATTATTTCTATTAAACTATGTTACACTCTGGTAATGAGGGAATATTCTCCCCACAGACACACCCAAGGCCCTCACCACAAGTTGGAAGCCTCGGGTATTTCGAGAGATGTGATTGAAGCCTTCTGGCCAACCAAGCTCATGGAACTGTTGAGAAGACTCCGAGTCATTAGTGTTTCAAAGTGTTATCAAATCCATTCTTTTTCTGGTTTATTATTTTTAAATAGTATACATGGATAGGAATGAATTTTAATTTAGTAATGAAATGTTCCCCGGGATAGCTAATCCATGTATAGTAAAAAACAAAATTCCCTCATATTGATGTGTTTTTATTCTAAATTTGATTATTATAGTTTATTTGATTCCACCATTGAGTAATTAAATAAAAAGGTGATGTTAATAATTATATGATAGTGTGTTCTATTTCCCTTAAAACCTAATTATATTAGGGTATTCCATCTCATGTATTATTTTAGGAAATTAGTATAAATCACATGCCAAGAATTATTCAATGCCATTTAGGATGAATTACATGTTTTAGGGTATTGTGATAGGTTTTGTGATAGATGTACCTACTACTGTGATATATTTTGTGATTTTGATAGATAAGTGACTCCATATTTCAGTTTATAATGTATATGGGCCCTTATGGATAGAGAAGTGGTTCACCTATTGATTTAAAAATTTAATGTGAATGTATTATGGAGTAATTTTGGTGGATTATATACTTTGATTCATGGGGATTATGTTCTCTAATGGAATGGAATTTCATGAACCATTATTTTAAATATTTAAATGTAAATTGTTATATAATGGAAATGAATATTAAATAAAATTGAAATGAAAATGTGAACTTGGAATCAGTTAATTAACCAAGACCCAATTTCTGAGTGGGAAACATGCAGTGTATATGGTGACTTCTATGATTTTTTTCCTTTACCGTTTTGAATTTATGATAATTTTTTGTTGTATGACATAGTTTTAGGAGGCATTTGACCTACCATACACATTTGAGATGTGAACATATACGTCGTTATTTTCAGAGGTCTGTGTTTGGAATTATAGATGCATGTCATCATAATAACCTCTAGTCATAAACCATGAGGTAGGCAAAAACCATGATCCATAGGCTGTGCTTCATAGGAATCCGGTGGATCCATCTTTAGTGGAATTTATAAAACCAGTTGTTTATTTAAACATAAGTGTGCATTCATAATTTCATGATGGATTATATCACTTTATGAAAACCATTCATGGAGCATCACTACCTTCCTTTCCTATGGTTGTGCTGACTCATTAGTTCCATTAGCAGCATCCACCATTGTTTTTACAGGATGGTGGTCCATAGTCTACTGAGTTGTGGATAGATAATATTTTATCAATCATCATTCATTTGGAGACACCTCCTGAGATGAGATGGAAGCTCATGACTTACATTCTTTGTTGGGTAGAAAACACTAGTGGGGTGTTCTGAACTAGGATGAAAGGCTGTGAGACATGGTTTGAGATGATTTCTAGAATAGGTAATATGATTACTTTTACCTCGATACTCTACAGGAAAAGCATGCTATTGAATTCATGTTTCTAGTGTAGGGTGCTATGATGGTTATGGAGTGCTCAACATACTTTATAGAGTTGGGACATTTTTCATCGATGTACCTTACTAATGAGATATCGAGTGAGATTTGCTTCTAGGAAGGTCTCTTACATGATATCAGATCTAAGGTCAATATGATCTGATTTACCCCTAATACTGAAATTGTGAATCAGGTTCTAATTATATAGCAGATCATGAGGGAAGCTGGGGGTGCAGAGCAGAGCAGTATTGTATCTCAGCCCAGTAGATTCAAATTCAATCACAAGAAGTGATTTTTTTGAGACTTTTTGTGATATGAGTACCAATCATGGTTGATGTTCTGATATATCAATTTTCTTTCATTACTGTGGTAGGCTTGGCCACTTGAATAATCAATGTGACCATGCCCTAGTAGAATGTCGAGATTCTAGTATGATGGGCCATGTGAAACATTTTTTCAGGACCTTACCTATAGATTTTAGTGGTAGGGGCCATATATCACACCATCTTAATAATACTGTTTAAAAAATACACATCAAAAAGGGAGTTGGATCAATGCTTTTCAATTAGGCTGAGGTAGTGGTTATTGTGGACAAAGAAGTCAGACTCCAATTACACTGATACATCAGAGCGGGGCTACTATTGGAGGTGATGCTGTGTTACAAGGTTATGGTTTTGGATAGATCAATTCTATACATTCGACATCTGAGGATCATGGTACCAAACCGTTGATTGTTATATGTAAGACCGTAGAATCTTTTACTATTTCATCTTATCTTTTTGATATGGGTAAATCACATCATTTTATATCTACACCTATGGTTAATATCATTGGGATCTTTATAATATCTTCTAATACTATTATGATGTTAGACACTCAATTGATAATCATAATAGAGGATGTATTCCAGTACAAGGAGTCCCCCATTCTGGTTGGTGGGTATAACTTTTTATGGTATATGTATGTCTTCGAGATGATAGGGTTTGATGTTATACTCATAATGGACTTTCTAATATCTTGTTGAGATTCCATTGAATACTATCATTATAAAGTGACTTTCACATCACTAGAGGGTGCAATTTATTCTCACAAGGGTGAATGGAATGTCCAGGTGCGCCATGATGGGCTATAACATTGTGGGCTGGCCGAGATGAAACCCCTTATCAGTAGTTTGTATCTATATGTTCAGGGAGAGAATCAAGTGGACTTTATTCGATTGGTTGATTCTTTCAGGTATTCATTCTTGAATGAATTTTTTTTACCTCATTAGAGATAGGTTGATTTATTCATCAAGATAGTTATGGGAGCTGCACCTGTATCCATTCCTCCTTAGAGGATGGCTATCCAAGAGTTGTAGGGGCTTAAGAGGCTACTAGAGTATTTGGAGGAAAATGGTTGTATTCAACCTTGTACTTATCTATGTGGTTCTCCAAACCCTTTTTCAAAAAATTAAGATAGTACCCTTATGTGATGTGAAGACTTTTATAGACTGAACCAGCTGATGGTCAAGAGCTGGTATCCTCTATTATAGATTGATGACTTCTTCGATCATCTTTGAGGATCTATGGTGTTCTCATAATTTGAATTGTGGTCGATTTATCACCAGGTATGTGTTTTTCCTACATACATAACTCATATAACCATTTGTTGTAGGTATGGAATATATGAGTACCTGATTATGTGGTTCGATCTCACGAACGTGCCATCGATTTTCCTTGAACTGATAAACCAAGTGTTTCATCCTTACCTAGATTTCTTTTTAGTGGTTTTAGTGGGAAATTTCATGGTTTATTATAACAACTAACACAACCATTCCAAACACCTTAAAATAATTTTTGATACACTAAAATAACAGTAGTTATATTCTAGTCTCACAAAGTGCTACTTCTGGATGGAAAATATTTACATCCTAATACCTTCTTCTTCATAAGGGTGTGATGTTTGTATGGTCTGACACTTGTGAAATTCTCTTTTAGGAGTTGGATGGGAGATTGACTTCGTCATCGATCCTACTACTTTTATTGAAAAAGACAAGCTACACAATGTATTATGATGCATAAGGTATCAGGATTATAGTAGTGCTGATACATAGGGATATATTAGTGGTGTAGGGGTCTTAGCAGTAGGGGCCAATCAAGAGTTACTACCCGATGCATGATCTTGAGTTAACTGCATTTTTTCACACTTTGGGATATTAGAGACATTATTTACTAAGATAAAAAAATTTGGGTACAAAGGCCACCAAATCTTCGTGTACACATTTTCACTGTGTGATATTAATCTATGTAGAGAATATGGGTTTAGTACCTATAGTCTTTCAATTTCAATCTTTCCTTCAGACATGGTATAAGAAACATAGTAGTCAATGCACTAAGCACGATGACTTAGATATAGGCAGTTTGGAATGCCAGTTGCGAGTGGAAGCTTATGGTTTTGTTCATTATGATGTACTTGGAGCAGCACAATAGTTAGAGGAAATCTTATATGATATCTTTAGTTGTGACATCTACCCTACTATATAGAGTGAGGATGAGATAGCTATTTTATTTTGATGGCCTTGTCCAACAAGAGAGTGTGGTAGGTAAGGATCCACCTCCTACTTGTGTCATGGGTGAGGATGAGGTTATACGTATCAGTGGTCCTGTTTGGAATCTATTGTACATAAGCAACGAGATGATAAAGTATTTTCATTCCACTTCTTGGGCAGTGCACCCCTGTGTCACTAAGATGAACCGTAAATTACGCCTCCAATACTAGGGGTTGTGTATAAAAAGAGAGGTAGATGGTTTTATTATGAGGTGTCCCACCTATCATCAGATGAAGACGAAATTCCATAAAAAACAAAAAATTTGTAGTAGTTACCAATTCCCATGTCAAAATGGGATGATGTAATGATGGATTTCATGATCGGATTACTGAGGTTTCCTCAAGGTAGTGATGTTGTTTCGGTTGTTGTGGACAGGCTCACGAAGGTTCTTCATTTCATACCGATTAAGGAGACCTTCAATTTTTATGATATTAGAAGGTTTTATATCTATGAGATAGAAAGAATCCATAGTTTCCCACAAAATATTATTTTTTATAGGGATTATGAGTTTACATCTCATTTCTAAAAGATTTTACAGATGGTTTTGGGTACACTAATGCTTCTGAGCACAACATACCACCATCAGACTGTTGGATAGTTTGAGTATATGATGAAGGTTCATGAATATATTCTTTGAGCACACATCTTGGATTTTGGTGGGTCTTGGGAGAATCATATTCCCCTAGTCTATTTTTCATATTATAACATCTATTATGTCACTATACATATGGAACTTTGTCTGATATGACCTATCAATCGCCCCTCTGATGGTCATAGGTATGTGAGTGAGCTTTAATGAGACCATGTCTCATGCAAGAGACTTTTGAGTAGGTCCAACTAATTCAGAAGTGGATGGATATTGCACAGTTTGATAAAAAATAATATGACAGTCACTATAGAAGACTTTTTGAGTATATGGTTTGGGTTTCAGGTCTTATTAAGTGTTTCTCTAAGGTTGGGACTTAGGTGAATTAAGATATAATTTAAACTTTCGCAATGGTATGTTGGGTTGTTTGATATTTTTGGTTGAGTTGGGTCTGTAGCCTATCAGTTTCAAATACCTCAGAGGGATAAATCCTTGAATGAAATATTCCACATATCTTATCTCTTCCTCTATAATTCGTACATGTCTCATGATTTTCAACCTATGGAGTTTTAGTTACAAGTTTATGCATCCTTTGAGGACCATCTAATTCATATCATTGATATGAGCCCAATATTTCTATGAGGCGAGTCAATTCCTCTCATATGGTTGTTGTGGTAGCATGACCATTTGTAGGACGAGACTTGGGAGTGGGAGGTTGACATACATTCTTAGTGGTCAGAGTTTTTCTCATTAGAATATTGACCATAGTCAAGAGGAAAATTCAGGGACAAAATACTTTAAGGGTTAATGATTGAATGAACTCATGTTTTTTGTATGAGGTATGAATCATTTTTATTTTGGTTTAAATATTTAAATGTTTCCTAAAAAAGTACTAAATATAATCATAGTTGTTCGGGGGTGTCTATGGCTATTCAGATTCAAGAACACATTATTTTGGGGTGAAAATGGCATAGTGTATGGTTAGATTGAACCATGTGGGGAAGACTCCACGGTCTGACAAAATATCTGAGGCTTGGTCTAAGAGAAGGTGTAGGCTGCATAGTTAGACAAAGCCATGCGAAATGGTCTATGATGATGTGTAACAATGTCTTCAATTTTGACAGTGGGATTTGGAAAGGTCTATGCATGGTTAGCCAAATCTTGCAGACAAACCGGGTGATGTGCCCCTCTCTACAGCTAAGAATTCATGTTTGGTGCATAGTTTGGCCAAACCATGTAGCCAAACGGCATGAACATGTAATTTTCTAAAAATTAAAATTTCTCATTTTTAAATCTATTAAATCTAATCATATTTTCGCTTTCTCCAATAGATATAGGATCTCATTTAGATATCTCTAACGACTCTCTAAAATTAGAATTGATCTTGATCCTATGTCCAATCTCTATTTCAAGCACTGCTAGTATCATTGGATAATTATTAGTGAGTACATGATTCCTTTTTAGCCATTCATAATTTTATTACTTCTCAATTACCATATATAGGTGCGAGCTAATATGTCCAAATTTTAGGTTCATCACATGTTATTACTTTTTTATCTCAATATTAGTAGAATAATGAGTTGATACTAGGGAAGCACTCTACTACTGAGCTGTGATACATATTCTATACTTTTTCCATTGGTTTTGGTGCTTTATAGACCTAGATTCTATTATTCCACTCACTGGACATTCCATTGTCACCTTGAAATTGAAATGATAAATCAAATTAAATGTAATTAGAACTGTTAGAAATACCCATAGGTTTTTCTATGATGATTTTATGGTTCTTTCCCATTTTCAGGCTACCCATGGGGTGTTCTAGGCAATTTCCCTTGTCTTTTACTCTTTTTTAACCACCCAAGGGGTGTAATTAGAACATTACAAGTTATAGGAATCCCAATTATGTATAAATGAGATTGAATTATATAGTTATGTTATATATTTTATCCTTTCCTTATGTTACCATTTTATGTGATGCATGAATTATTTGAAAGGAACAAATGGAATTGATTAAATGAGTGGGTGTACTCATTGGTTTCCTTGAATGTTAAATATGGTTAATTAGATAGTATACTCATTGGTTGTAATATGTTTATTTTGAATTGATCATGGAAAAAATGATGAATGATTGTATAGATTTTAAGTATGTGTCTCCCATAGGTCTGGAATAAGGTATTGGAAACCTTGGATAGGGTGTTCTACTTTGTTATTGATTCCATGGGATTCCTTGTGATTGGATACCCCTCAGATATAACTTACATTGACATTCATAGGACATATTCAGATGACATGATCCTATGAATCCATCCAGTTTCATTACTGAGTTTCTATTGAGATTCTTCTTAGACTTCATACGGATTCCTTGGTCATCTACAACTTAGATCCATCACTTTAGGGTCTGACACTTCTTAATACGACATGATTGTGGTAATTTTGATATAGTTTGATTACACATCCCAGCCTTGGTTAATATGTAATGTTTGGTTGAACGGCTTGGTAATGGTTACTATGAAACATCACTATGGTAAATGACCATGGTTGAGATGATATGTATGGGTGTATGACATCGATGTTTTGGTTACTTCTGTTTGGTATTTCTACATAATTATAGTTTTTGATGCTTTCTTACAGAGAGACATGTGTGGCTATATGGTATCACGTTCTTTTTAAAAATGTTCCATGGGTACTTACTTTTATTTACTACTTTACATATTTACATAAACATTTCTTATCCAATTATATGGAACATAATGGAATTATATAGATCTTTCGGTGGTTAACTACAATGATTTTATCTCACACCCTGTTTGGGCAACCGATGGGTACCCAAACAATCTATTTGGATGAATGTTGGGACCGGGGAAATAGCCCGTTGTTAAAGGATTGATTCTGATACATTCATAGGAGAATAGGGTCTATAGGACTGATTTAAGACTCGCGATGCTTTCTAGAGATAGATACTTTTTATTTTCTGTTATTTTCAGTTATATATTTTGTAATGTACTATTATGTGCCTATTTGGGTTGTTTCATAGACTCATTACATGTTCATTATTGTATATGAGATACTTCTTCCGTTTTTTACATATTCAATTCTTGGTCATTTATTTTCTTTTTTGATTACTACACTACTTAATCTATTTACTATTATTTCTCTTATATTTTTTAATGTTTGGTAATAAGGAAATTGTCTCCCCACAGACACACCTAAGGCCATCGATGCTTATTGGAAGCCTCTGGCAATTGGGGAGATACACTTGAGGCCTTGTGGGAAATATGTCTTGGGGAACTATTGAATGGATTCTTGGTCTAGGAAGTTGTATGTATCAATGCAATATACTTGGGTAAAAATGATGTCCTTGTGAGGGTGCGGGTAAAACACAGTAGGTCAACACCACTAAGTCTAATCTATACTAGTCTTCTAAATAAATTATTGGAATAAAGTGATCAATAGGTATATTAAGTAGTTAATAAATTTAATACCCAATCCTCCTACTTCAACACCATGCTAGAAAATCTCTGTGAATGTATCACAAACATTCCAACTATAACCATGACCCATGGAATAATCTCACTTCTAGGAAAAGTCATCTGTATAATAATTTCATCCACAAGGAAAATCCTTATATATAATATTTTCATCATCAACAAGAATAAAAACTCTACATAATAATTTCACATCAACTCATCCATGAATTCTATTTATGTACTTCATTATCAACTAGGCTAATCCCACTATATAACAATTTCAACATCAACTAGGAGAAGCCCGCTATAAACTCATTTGAGCATGAAACTAGGACAATGTCACTATATAATCACTAAACAATTTACCACAACATAATTCATAACAACAAGGTTATGAAAATATCATATAATAACCCTTAATGGTCAATTCTAAACATTTTATTTTTTCAATTCAATTGGACATTCAATTATCTTGTGGGTCTTAAACCCTTAACATATTTGGTTTCAACTAAATAGATCTTATCAAACACAAACCAATACCTATGTGATTATATATCAAGAAATTACCTATGTTATCTTTTCATGATAAGAAAAAATTATCACATTATCAAAATCAAATTATTCGAGGTTTTGCTGGCCCACAATGTCACCACAAGCCTGTTCACAACACAATTGAATCCAAAGGGATCCAAGGAATAATCCAAACCATTATCTAACACAATTCTTTATCCAATTAAATAAATGTTCATGTTTCATCAGTGAAATTAACAATATTGAACATTCATGTTAATTAATTAGTCTATTAGGATACAATTCAGAACACTAACATTAATTTGGTGACCAAACGATGCCTACAATAGTAACCACCAACAAAAACAGTGTAATGGAAGATCACAAGAAGGAAAATAGATCACACAAAAATGATATCAAAACCTAAGAAAACCAATGTTAGGATATTTACACAATAATGAAATAGATAAATAGAGAGGAAAGGAAAACCTAAGAATAATAACTCAGTAGAGATCGATTGGTTGACCAAGATATCCAAAATGAAATAAAGTGTTCCACAATCACCGAAAAATCTCATGGGGTTAAGGTAGAGGTTTAATGGAAGATTGAATGAATATTAAATTCCCTAAATGGCCTTAAAATAGGTTCTCTTAAGAAATAAACGACATGTAATACCAATTCAAATTATTTATATTCTATTTATGAGTTATTTTAATATTTGGGTCGTATTAGGTTATTTAACCCAACCCAAACATAACACATCATTTAATGTAGTTCCATGACATATAATCCTATTCTTGTCACTAACCATCTCATGGGCCATACTCATTTCAAAACATATTCATAGAAGCAGTTACACATCATGTATCTTATTTTCATATAATGTTAATATCTCTCTAGAATCATTAAATTCTACTTCAATAGAAAATCTTGAATAACATCTAAAGACAATTATACTCATAAAAACCCTCATATGTCCATTATACATGTTCATACCCAGAATCTACTAATTAAAACAAACAAACATTGTTATACATTTGGTCATGTTCCCTATCAAAGTCTCTTATTCAATGAAAAATAATCAACCAACAAGTTTTAATGACATGGTAAACCCAAAAAAAGATGTTTAACAAAAATCTCAAAGAGATACATACCTGGAAGAACATGGTGTATTACCAGAATGCATTATTAAATTGTTAAAATGATCATTTACCGATTATTTGTGATGATATGTATCTCATTAATTTTTTAAAATTATTAGTTAATAGTTTTTTAATTTATAAATCCTAGTTATAAAATACTTATAATGATCTAACTTGGATATTCGGTTACACCATGTATACATAATTAGTGTTTTTAGATCTTATTTTTTATGATAAAGATAAGGTAAAGGCATCATAGTTTAGTAGTGAGTTTGTTCATTGAAAGGGTGTGGGTGTTGGGAGGTGTCGTCTTGTTTCATGGAGTTGGGTCTTTTCACTTTTTGAGTAATTTGGTTGTTTATGTGCATTGAAACGTTTTTTAAAATGATTTAACCCCTTCTACTATTGTTCTATTTTGGAATACTAGAGAATTCTATATATTCATTAACATTTTTCAGTTTATTTGAGGATAAATTATTCCAAAAGAAGTTATTTATTCCTAGAAGAATTTCTCTATCCCAAAATGGATCAATAATTCCCTTCATGATATTGTAATGTCGATTCTGGTTAAGGACGTTTTTTATAATATTAATTGGTTCATGAAAATTAGTATCAATGGGTTGTTAACATATTAATCTTATAGGAATAATGTTTTCGGATGTTTTGGTAGATATGATATTGGAATGTAGGTACTTAAGTGGTATGTTGTGAGTTAGTACCTAGATAGCTCTCAATGTTATGAGCCTTATGATTTCACTAGTTATTGGGAAATGTGTCTTTAAGATTTATATAATTATAATGTCACTCTCTTTTTATGTCCTTCTATTGATAATAAAAATTTGGTTATATTATTCATATAAGAATTTGGTATTGGAGTTGATGGATCTCAAGGACATTTTGACAGAACAGTTCTACATGGAATCCATGACAATGGAGAAATCCATAGATTTTATCAGTCTTTATAAATGATATTGGTCTCTGATGGCATGTCCTAGTCACATCATTTAGTTATTCATTATTTTCTTCTATGGTTTTTTTAAAATAAGACGAAGGATTAAAGGTTTTTATTGGTCTTGGACCATATATCCCGTCTCAAGACTTTAGGTTAAGGCTAAACACCTATGCTAAGAAGGTGTATAGGGATTTGATAGAAGAAATTTACCATGAATGTAATACAAGATTGAAAAACTTTTCTACTTCCTCTAGTGGTAGCTTTAGTAGTTATTTTAAAGGTAAAATAAATATCACAGTGTTATATAGCATAAATAGTAGTGTATCTATTCAAAAGTCTCTTCCTAAGATATCATCCATGGATACTCTCTTTAATTGTTACCGATGTGGCCAGATGGGAATCATGATGTGCTTTTATCTAATGCATCAAATTGTTTGCAACTCATGTAGGAACTATGTAAACTTAAAAACATTTTATTAGGATCCATGTTTTACTAGATTTGGTATAACCATGATGGAAAGAAGAGGTTATTTGTTGTATTTATATGCTTCACAGACTATAGGATTCAAGCTACAGGCCTTCAGAATGAAGCAGTTATATGCAGTTGATGAGTTTCCAATGGAAGATAATATGGGTCATGTGACTTTGATAGGTATCATTTCTACTGATTTTACCTTATTTAATTCATTATTTTATACAAGTTTCTATAATTCCTTATATCCACTTATATGTTGGATCATTGAAAATTTTATATAGATCTTATTCAATTAATTAATACATTGGAGATTCCTCTTGGAAATAAGAAGTTCGATTTTCAGACTATAATTTTATTTATTTATATGTGGTCTCATACTAGACAGATATTGCATGTCACTAAACATGGTCCTCTTTGATGTAATTATTATTATGGATTAGTTGATCACTCATAAGGCCCCAATTGATTGTTGTCATCCATGGGTATTATTCACTCCTTATGATGGTAAATCCCATGTCTTTAGGGAGATTGGGATGAAATATATAGTCACATGGGTGGGATCTATTCTAGTTCTTATTAAGTTTTTTTAATTAAAACCATGTTATAATTGTAATCATGTATCTTTTGCCTTCTTATAGTTTTTAATGAGTTTCTGGAAGTGTTTCTTTGTGACATCTCGGGTTTTCCAAAAAGAGTGATAGGTAGAGTTATCAATTGACTTATTTTATTGAACTCAATCAATATTGATCCCATAGTACCATGTAGATCCATATAAATTAAATTAGATTAAGATTCTATTGATGATTTGAAATCCAAGGTCTTTCTACACCATTTCATGTCACCTTGAGCATCCCCCCTGCATTTTTTCTACAAAATCCAATGGAACACATTGCTTATAAATATATTATCAGAATATCAATTGAGTAACAATCATTAAAAAAATACAATTTTCCTCAAATATTTTATTTATATGACTAATTTAAAGGGGGGAAGTGGTTTTATAAAAAAATATCTTCATTCTAGTTATCAACATGTTAGAATTAAATAGTTTTTTATTCTAAATATTTCTTTAAGGTGTACGTATGGCCATTTCATGTACCTTGTGATATCATTTTTAATTTTTTATTTGTCATGTTGACTTTATGGATTTGATAAAAAAAGATTTTCCAACAATATCATGTGTCATATTACATGGTGTTCATGGATGAAATCATGGTGAATGTTATGATCAAGTAAGATCATGCGAGTCACTTGAGGAATGTTTTGGGAATTATGTGGTATCTTCATCATTATTAAAAATTATCAATGTTACAATTTTGGTTCATTGAATTCAAATTCTTGGTAGATGTGATCTTAGAACATGGTATCTCAGTTGATCTTGAATATGTGATAGCTCTTATTTCATGTAAATAACAAAAAAAATCTCTTTGAGATACATGGATTCATAGGTTTGGAAAAACACTATTGGTGTTTTATAAAGTATTTATCAAATCTTATGTCTCATTTGACCACTCTTATCCGGAAGGTGTGGGGGTAAGTTCCTATTGAATTAAAAGTGAAAATAATCCTTTGATGAGCTAAAGTATCAATTTTCCTCTACAATAATTATAACATTTCACAAGGTTGGTGAGGGATATGTGGTTTGCTATGTTGTTTCATTTTATGTTTTGGGTTGTGTCCTTATACAATGAGATCATTTAGTATCTTATTGATCATATAAAATTAAAACTAGTCACCGGAATTGTCCCACTAATTATTTTGAACATTTATTATTTGGGAATTCCCCCAAAAGACGGATTCACTATCTTTTTGGGGATTGTTTGATCATTTACTTTGGCCGTGATGGTTGAGGTTACATCACTTCTAAAAAATACTTCAATATTTGATTGGAAAGTTAGATTAGATACCTATAGTCATTCAACATAAAAATTCCCCACACAAAAAAATGAATCATTGTGGTTGATTCTATTAGTAGTATGTTACCTTATTAGGATATGAAATACATAATGGATGGGTGGAATTTAATGGTTCCCTTTTCTCAAATTATCTTTGGAATTAGGAAAAAGGACTTTAGAATTTTTTGGAATGTTTTTTTGTGAAATCCTCTCCCCTTAAGATTATTCAATTAGAGAAAAAAAATATGACGAGTTATATAGTATTATAGATTTTGTAAATGGTGGAGATACTATTGGTTAATGGTCGTTCACCTCCAAGGGATTCATTTTCTACTTGAGTCAGTATATTGCCACTTTTTCTATAAGTGAGTTCATTTTGGTATATAGTCACCATTTGTTTGGGGTTATACTTTTTGGCACCAAAAATATTTTTTTATGGAAAAAATTATTTTTGGTTTCCTGGTTTGAAATGAGTCATATTTATGTAATTATCTCATTGAAATACATGCCAACAAATTAAGGCTGATCATTAAAAGAATTCTATTTTTCTCGAGCCTCATCCCATTCCAGCATTCAAGTGTAATGAAATATTAATGGAATTCGTTTTTTTTTACCTTAAACCCAAAATATTAAGAATAAAATATGGGTGGTCATAGATAAATTAAAACAATCATCTTGTTTCCTACTGATCTTTTTAGCCACCAAGGTGGGGGACATAAAAAATTTGTATGTATAATAGATTTTAAGGTACATGGGATCCCAATGGCTATTATATTTGATATGGTCCCTTGTTTTATTCCACAATTTTGGAAGGGTCTATAAGACACAATTGGTACATAGGTAAGGTTGAGAATATCATATCTTTGTAGAAGGATGGGAAAAAAAGGGATAATTAGATTTTGGTGGATATGCATTTTTATTATGTTTTAGTCATTATGGATTTGGGATAACCATTTGGGAATGGTTGAATTTTACATACATAAATATCATCGGTTGACCATCAAATTAGTACCTTTTGATGCTTTTTATATCTATACTTGTAGTTCTTTTCTTTTTTGGTATGATGTTGTATTAGCTTTATTGTTTGGACAACGTTAGCTTCATGAGAACAGTGTTAAGATACATCTGCATCATTATCATTTGTTGATGGTTCATCATGGTATAATTCCCATACAAATACACATCATTTTCCATTGGACTATGTAGTTGTTGTCAAGTGTTCTTGAATTTATCTCCCAAGTTGTATAAATGAAGGATAAAAAAGAAATAAATACACTTCTCTAGGATTTTTGGGAAATTTGGTTTCATAGAATTAATTGGAAGGATGGATAAATAATTGGATTGAAAACCATAGTTATATTTAATCTATAATTTATTCTGTGTGTCTCAACTCAAAAAGTATCAACTGAACCCATATCATCTGAACTGGTAAGACATCTACATAGAACCTAACATTTTTTTGGAAAAACAAACACTTCATGTTTTTGATTCTCAATTATGGGTTCTATGTGAGAATTCTATAGCACTGCATTGAGTTTTATGGAATCATGACTCCAATTCTCACGAGACATGGGAGTAATATTATTTGATGACAGAGTAGTCACCTCAAATCTGTGGGTTCACCATTGTTCGATATAGCTTCCTAGGGTAGAAATAAATATATCGGGGATAATTTTCACATATTGGTGTTCCATTTAGAAATTCAAAAACTTTTATTTTGTTTATTATTTTTTATTATTTTGGGGTTTTTGTGTGACTTTTTTAATTTTTTATAGGTTAATGGACATGTTTAATATTTGATGCATGGTTAGATCGATTCGTGGGGATCTACCAAAGAAAACGTTAACATTGTGCTGGGGTCCTAGAGGAGGGTGCAGAATTAGACAAATGATTAGTTCAAGTCAATTGTCCTACCCCACAAATCATGTGACTTGGAATATAGGTGATATGCATGGTTATTGCTTATTTTTTCCGACTATTTACAAAAACCATGTGGATTTTTCACTATCCTAGAAAGGGGTACACGACGGGGGAATGGTTTTTCAAACTGTCTAATGTGTATTAATTATTCAAATTTTTTCTTTTTATTACTGAAAAAGTTTATTTTTCTGTCATTCATCCTCTGGTGAATTTATATTTTGATTGAGTATACTTCCTATGAAGAGTTTTACAATTCATTGACTATTTTTTGGATTTAAATGTATCATTGTGTGTCATATTTCTTCTTTCAATGGTATGTACCTTTTCTTTACCTTTCTACATTGGTCTTATAGATTTTTTCCTCCCTCCTTAAACAGAACCATATATCAGTGATGTTGATTCTAGATCTATGTTTTTTTCACTTTACCTAATATGGATTCTTTTGGATTCATCATCGAATTGGGATTTTTTATAGATATACATTGGTTATTGTGTCTTCTATAGGAATCAATGAGTTATGTGTTTTCTCACCCTCTCCCTAATTATTATAGTAATGAAGAATTGAAAATTATTATTTGGAAATATTTGATTATGGATCCATTCTTTTTTCCTATGACCCTCAACTTATCTTGCCTTTGTATTTACCAAGGAAATAGTTAATCAAAAGTGATTCAATGCATGTGGTTTCATGATTGGATTAATTTTGTGAATATTGATTGTAATATATTTAAAATTGAAATATAAAATTATTAAAATATATGGACCATGTTTTGATAAAAGATGATGGTTTTGATAAAGGTTTTAGAAAAAATATCCCCATTAGGTGGAATTATGAAGTTGTTTTTAAATCATGATTTATGTGGTTCTAAATATGAAATGACCAATGATGATCTTAAAGTGTTAAATATGGATGTTTTAGATGATTATTTTAGTATCCATCCATAGGTATGAACTATTTTCCCCTAATTCTATTCTACTAGGGCAACGTGTTCACCATGCTGCATATGTGATGGAAAAGAGTCACTCTCAGGAGTATCACATTCCCCACAATGCCTATTCTTCTAGGGTAATGTGAAAACTAGATGGAATATTGATCACTATAATGTAAAGTGTAATCTCAATTACCATGAACTTTTGGTACTCATGGAATAGTTTGATCAATTGATTATATTTAGAATAAATTATTATTTTGCGTATTGAAATTATTTTAGAAATGATTTATTTTCATGATTAATTAAATTTTGAAAAGGGTGACTCATTCATGCTCTAGGATGATTATAATCTCATGTATTATTTTAAATTACCGTAGGATAGTGGAATTATTTCAAAAATCATGCTTATAAAGAACATTGTTGGATATTACTAGCCTCTTTTACCACACCCTATATATACATTTAAGTGTATGTTGATCTTGGTTTATCAAATTAGGGATATATAAAGTGACATATGATGGTGGAATGTATATTTTTTAGTGGGTTGTGGGTGCTGGTAGTTGAAATCATGTCACTAGAAGTAGGGTCCTTTCACTTTCACTACTTTGGTTGATTATGTATCTTAGCACTTGTTTAGTCAATTACCACACATCTTGTTCTATTATGTTTTTTAATACAAAAATACTCAATATATTCATATAGTATTTTGGGTTTATTGTTTCCATTTCAATGAAAAAGATAGTTATTGATGCCCAAGTGTTTGTAGCCATCCTGTAGGATTTGGGAATATTGTTCAGGATGTTCCAGGACTAATTCTGGTTATAAATGTTTTGGATAATATGGTTTGTTTCACAAAAAAATATATTCTAAAAAAATTATATAATAAAACTAATTTTATTATTGATTTATTTAACTAATGATATTGAGCGAATTAATGAAATAAGGTAAGGTGAATTCTAAACCACTTTCATTTATTTTGGTTCATTTCTTTTCCCTCTAAAATTCACTTCATTACAATATAATTATCATTTATTACATTAATATTATATAATAAAATGACCATAAAACATATACCTATTTTTCTACACCTTCATTTACTAGGGATATTTTTTTAATGTTTCCTTCTCAATTCACTTCATTAAGAAAACCTCATTAACAGGAACTTCCTTATTTATTACCACATTTAAAGTACCACACCATAAAAGTTTTTATACCATAAATGGTAACTAGAATTTCTAATTTTAGAATGGAAAAACATTTTAGTCCATTTATGGTTTTATGTAAATTAATATTATCATTCACATATTTAATACTCTATACATTTTCTGCCTAAAACACCTCTAAAGTGGTATATTTACAAAGTTACTTATTCACTCTTTTTCAGGTATTTTCTTATCTTGGACATTTTATTTTATAGAAAATGATAATTTTACCCCTATGAATTTCAAATAATTCATTATACACTTATTTCATGGAATCCATTATGATATAAAAATTAGTAGTACTGTAAGATATGATTATATAATCCATTTCTTTCCATGAGTAGATCTTATGTTTTTACCTTATGTTTTATTTCCTTGTTTTAAATATATATTAATGTACATTATATGTTGAGTGAACCCATATATAATTCCAATTCCATGGATATTGTTTATATATTACTAAATATTATCAATGAGATTATAGGGTAAATCTAATCCACGATGGGACTCTATCTTTCATGTTATGTAATTTTGTTTGTGATCCTTGACTTATGTTTATGTTATGTTTTATATTGTTACAACATTCCTATTATAACTTGAATATATTATTCCATTTCTTATTCCATTCCACCATGAGAAAATTTATATACCTTTTCCAAAATGATTTCATGTTATTCCATTTTACTCATATATTAGGCTTCTTTATCATTTATTTTCCGCTGCAAGGATTTATAGATGAAGGAATTTTTAATCTTTCCCTATGTTTTACTATATTGTTATATAATCTCAATGGATCAAGTAGAAAATTATAAAGAATAATGTAATTAATTTTTATTTTTATTTTATTTCAATGTTTTATATACCTGTTAACCTAAATAAAATAGGCATCTTGATATTGGGGTTTTTTTATTTTATATTTATCTAAAAATCAATTTTATAATAAGTTTTTGATGATTGGGTAACTATATGATAACTCATTAAAAAAAGGTCCTCAGTAAAATATCTCATTAATTTCCTTAATAATTATTTCATTCTCTTACCATATGGAATCAAAATATTTATTTTAAAACCCATAAAATGCATTAAAAAACAGTGTAGGTTTCCTGTGAAATTAACCTTAAATTAAAGTTTATAATAACCATTATAATGTAATAACCATCACGATTAATTCCATTATATACCTTATAATTTTTATTGTCATTAACTCCATCACTATAGCCAATGAATTTGAGAGCTATATCTAGATCACCTATTATGAGATATATATTAGGATAAATCATTTTCATAAAACAATATTCAAGAACTATATAATGAAAAAAAAACATATTAAATATCTTTTTTAATTAATAAAATCCAACAAAATATTATATTTATTTCATATTGAAAATCACTTGGGAATTTCACCTAAAAATAAGGATGAAAATAATTTTTACTTTGAAAACTAGTCAAATGAAAAAATAACCCGAATCATATGCAAGAAGATATTCTATGAAGACCCATATAAACATGTATATTAATATTATTAAATAAAACTAGTTATGATGGTTGGAAAATACATTTATCTAGTAATTGTTAAAAAACATTATTTATCCCTTTGGAAAAAAGATTTAATGTGTCCTATATATAAAAAATTTGAAATATTCTCCTTTAAATCCATTATAAAAATTAGTGGATGATAGGTAAAAAAATTTAAAAATAATTATATCAAATTTAACAAAATTATTTAAAAATTTAATTAAACATTCATATGGATGAAATGATTTTGAAAACATTTAAAATAATTTTTTTTTAAATATTTTACCTCATCACATAACTCTCCACACACATCCTTTACATTCATAAAAAATAAATTTTACTAATTGTATACTTTATTAAGAACCTTTTTTAGGTTTATTCTATTATCATAATTCCTTTTATTTCATTTGGTATATTTTCTTTTATAGTTGATAATCGGTTATGTTCACAACAGGCATTAGAGTGTCATTCAGTTTATAAAATAAAAATAACTTTAAGGCTTTGAAAATGTAAAAACGGTTTATCATTCCATTATATAAAAAATATTAAAAAATTTATAATTATCATTTTTATAATTTCTAAAAAAATTTAACTATCCATGTTATGCAATCAAGAAAAATGATGTAGATCGTTTCAAGGATATGACAGTCTGTACGTACACCTGAATGACATCTTACTTGTTCTACTGGGTGGAAATAGAATAAATTAGATTATAATTTAAATTTTTAGAATCATAAATATGTTAGAAATTAAATATTTATTAAATTTTTCTATCTTTATGACCATCCACATGGGGAGAAAATTTAATAAGAATGACATCAATTCATGGAGGTGGTAGTCCACAGGCACACATCACCAGAGTTCTCATTTTCCAACATACCGAAAGTGTAAGAAGGTATGTAACACATTATATATCCAAAATAAAAATAATATCATAAAATAATATATATTCATTAATTCCATATTTATAATTGGTTGTGTAAAGTAGTGATGTAAAACAAAATATGTCACTTCATGGATCTGGTTGTCCACAGATGCACACAAGCAATGTTTTCATTTCCCATCTAATGAAAAAAATAAGAAAAAGGTTTTTACCATAAACATAATTACATTTATTTAAATTTTTTATATTTAAGCTATTATTTTAGAGTTTTTATGTAATTATTTAAGGATTTAGAAGACTAAATATACATAAAAGAAGTTGGTTAAGAGTGACACCTCTACTAAATAAAATCACCTTTAGCTCATACATTAATCCTTCTATTTTTGTCTTATAAAGGGTAAATAACATGTAATATGTGTGAAAGGATGTTACAAGGGGGTTTTAATAATTATTTTTTGATATATAGTTATCTGTTCTTTTATTAAT
This sequence comes from Viscum album, assembly GCA_963277665.1. Taxonomy (NCBI): domain Eukaryota; kingdom Viridiplantae; phylum Streptophyta; class Magnoliopsida; order Santalales; family Viscaceae; genus Viscum; species Viscum album. Next base: position 830,279,128 of record OY728156.1, read on the forward strand.
TGAGGTTAGGGGGACTTTTTATAAGTTAGGGGAGTGGATATTTTGTAATTATTCAATGTTTTAAAATATAATCATGTCACATTCATCGTCATGTGTCACTAAAACAATCGACGTTCAAAAAATAAGGTTATAAGGTCTTATATAATCTTCTAACTATATTTATATAAGATTGATTTACCTTATAACATATTTAATAACTTAATTATCCAGTTTATGCTTTACCATGATTACTAATTTTTACAATTTTAACTATTCATTATGAGAAAATTTGAAATAGAATTAATAAATAAATTTGAAAATAAGTATTCTCAAAATCAACTACATGATTAAATGTTCAATATTTTAAAATGGAATAAACTAATTTTAATATAAGTGCACAAAACACTATTAAAATGGATTTTTTGTAAAATTTGTTTTTATGCATAAAAATATAGTTACACCAAAATAGAAAATAATACATATTACTACGGAATTAACTGGAATATATTCAATCAAAAGGGACTATGTTTTCATAAAAACCAATCAAAAATAAAATTTAAATTTGTAGAAACTTAAAAATCAATGAATGTTCTTATAAAAATTTGTATCATTTACTATTCTCCAAAAAATAAATATTTATAGAAAATTACATAAAATTAACCCCAAATTATATTTTTCAAGATAATATAAAAAATAAATTGCATTTCACAAAATTTAATTTTATAAATTTAGATTTTAAAATTTTAAATAAAACTATATAACTCAGGGTAAACAATTCTATTAGAATAAAACTATTTCTTAATCAATTGAAAAATTATAAAAACTTATTTTAGTTACTATGAATCCATAACATCTAATTATTAAATTTAATAAGTCATGAAATTGATTTATTGTTAACATTACCTAGGTTTTCACACAGTATTAGTGGAGAAATCATGTTTTTTCACATATCCACATATCGTCTTCTTTTTTATAACTCTTTGGATATTGATTAGTTATTGGTAGTTGAAATATTTATCTTCAAATGTACATTACATTCATATTATCATTAATTATTACAATTATTAATGAAACTAACTCACAAACTAGAGAATTTTTACACTTAGAATTGGGTAATTAAGCACTGTATATTTTACATTATGTTACTGTTCCATTATATTCCATTTCATTAGAAACATCTCAAACCCATCCTATAATATTTAATGATGATCAATTTATGCACCAATGTAATAAAAATAACATTATTAATCCTTAAAAAATGACTAATTTTATTGATTTCCTTTATTTGTAGATCAATATTCTCAATATCACATTATAATTTAAAAATGATATATACAAACCCTTATGGTTGATCATTATCATAAACTTTATATTCATTTTATTTCACTTAAACTATAACTCCATATTTTACACATACCATAATATCAAAATTAATACCTTCCCATGGATCATCCTTTTAATATTTTCATTTACGTTTACTAATATATTCTTCTAGAATTTATTTCTAGTTCCACTACCTAAGTTGAGGTTTCCTTTAGTTGATACATATTCATCCATTTTTGTGAAGATTAAAACTCCATATAATCTTTATAATATATCACTGAACCACTATATGAAATCGATTTTACTTTCTTACAAAAAAAACTTGTCCGGTGTAATTTAACCACAAATTTTACATTACAACTTTTAAATTTTTATTCCATCAGTGATAAAAATTCATCACTAACATCATCTTAATTTTTAGAATCCAAATAATCTATCTTACTATCTTATTTAAATGTTATTTGTTTAGAATAATGAAAAAAAATATTTCTCTGGATTCTCATACATTTCCTATGAGACCATTTTACTATGCAATTCATGCATGGATATTTAGCCAAGATTTATTTCTTCATGTTCTTACATTTTTGGGTTCCAAATCTATGATAACGTCCAAATGATTTTATTTACAATATAATTATTCATGACCTCATCACTAAGTCTATATAAAGCATCGACTAATTTAATAAAATTGACAAAGAAACCATCCTTATTTTCACTCAAATCCATTTTTAAATAAATAACACTATTCTAAAAAACCAATATATTTTATTCTTTTACATTTCTATGAACTCCATATATATGATAATATTTATCCTATGATTCTTTTGTTATGTTAAAATTCATAAACATAAAATAAAAATGATTAGATGGTTCTCGGGATAATTCTTTTTTTATCCTTAGTATCATAATTTAATAATTTCTTTTATGATTCTATCATGGGCCATCTGGTGAAATCACTTAACTAAATTCCCTGAATTAATGATGAATAAACATTAATTCCATGAGATCATAGATTTTATCTCATTATATTCTTTTATCCTTTATATTAACAACCATCAAACAATGTTTCTATATTTTAATTCGTGATATTATCTATTAAAAATTATTTCCCTCAAATGATAATAGAAATATCCAATGGCTATAATACTATTTTTTGTTCCCATAGGACCCATTGATCACCATAATTGATGGTGAATTAGGTTGAATCAAAGTTACTCTTATATTTAAATTAAATTGGATCTTATCGTCATATTATAAATAACACCATTAATTTATTTTGATGTTTGCACAACCACATAACTAAAAATTCTAAAGTATAATATCATAGACATATGAATTTACATGGATCCCCTATAATGGGATGCCTCAAAGGATAATACATCAATAATTTGTTAATATCATGATTAATCACTATATCACTAGTATATAATTAGACATTTAAATAATCACACAACTCATACATGGTTGATGAACTCTTCTATTATTCTACTGATTCTTTAAGGGGTAATAGAAATAAAAAGGATTCATAGGTCAAACTCACAATGATATCAATTACGATATAAAACCATACAGAAAATGGGTGTTCTCCATAAATATTTTTTCATAAATTATAAAGAATCAATGATAACTAGAAAAATTCATTTTAATGAAAAATTAAAACATTGATATGAATTTCTTGAGGATTTTCAAAAACATCAGTAAATTAGTAAAAAATATATAATTTTTTATGTAATAATGGATATGTATCTATTTATTCATGATAGGAACCAGTGTGACCCACCTGGTCAGTGTTGAACTGACTGTGACCACCTCAATCACACATCAAATAGTATAGAGGATAAATACTAGTGATGAGTTGGAAAAAAACACAGATGGGAGGCCATACCCTTTGGTAAATGTACAAAAACACACACATGTACAATCCCATACAATTTTGAAAGGAATAATACAACTAATACCAAATGTGTGAATACATATATATCCAATAATTATAGTAAGACAATAATATACTAAAAGCGTAAAATGACATGTTAAGTCAATAAGATATCTTATGACTTTTCTATTGTTATATGTTTTAAAAATCACAAACACTTTTTCCTAAAGAATTATTTTCTTTCTCCATAGAAATTTACTTGTGGACACTTTATCATTATTTTAAATATTTCTCTTAAAGTTCCTTATCTTAGATTTAAAATATTAATCTTAGGACCGAATATCCTAAAAGAATAAACAGATACTTATCAAAAACTTGGAAACTTATAGTTTATTTTATACCGAGTCTCACTATTTTTAGACTCTATTTATATCTATATTTAGACTCTATTTCATCCTGAATTTTGACTCCGAGTTTCATAGAAACTATGAATTCGGGTTATAAAGAATTAGAAATCTAAATTCTCAAAAATTCATGACTATGAATTCTCAAAAATTATGACTCCAAATTCTCAAAAAGTCTGACTTTTAAATCTTATAAAATATGAATTGGGGTTATCAAATATTCAAACTTCATTTTCTCATTAATTCAAAATCTATTTTTATCAAAAATAAGACTCTCTTTCTATCCAAAACTAGACTTCAAATTTGTATTTTTACTGGCCCTCTTTGTATACATATTTAGACATTTTTTCCAACTGTATTTAGAATCTTATTATTCTTACTTGTTACTGTTAGATATTTTCATTAACATATTATTCAACCATTATGGGATCCTAGTTTACTTATGTTTTATAAACATTAGAATGTTTTCTTATATGATATTGTTTCTTATGCAAGACTATGTTACAATAAAATGATTTCATACAATTTATTTTAAACTATCCATTAGCTAAGTGACACTAGTCTAGGTCCCTCTGAAATTCAATTAAAAATATGATCGTTGGAGGAGGATATGACCGTTGGGATATTTTTCCTATAAATACCCAATCAGTTGAATAAGAAAAATACATAACACACATCTATAGATTACATGTTGTGATGACATGAAGTGATTTCTTGGAGAGAGATACACTAATTTATTCTAAAATCTATGAAACTTTGGTTTGGCTGTGAAGAACTTTTTCAGACTACATAGTGAGATTCTGATTGTCTCTAATCAATCAAGGTATTCTGAGGATAGGAAGACAAAGGTGAAGACTACATTAAATTTTGTGGGTTCCTGGGGATAGGAAGATAGATGTGCATACTACTTAAAGTTTTAGGGATTTCATGGATAGCAAGAAAGATTCTGATATTATTATCGAGGGCTTACCCAGGTGTGGGTAAGATGAACTTTGTTAAAAGTATATATCAAGTGAAATTTATAAAAGGTTTCTGGATACCCTTTTATTTGGGATAAAATATTTTCTATACTTGTTTACTTATCTTTGTTAGAATTTTTAATTCTATTTTATTATATTAAACAAAGAAAGTATAATGTTATTATACTTTATTGTACATGTATACTCTATCAAATAAGATTGTTTATTCTTTAACATATAATCTTTACCTAAGCAAACTTTTCTAATGTTTTTTTATCAAATCCATTTTCTAGATCCGAAGTGAGATTTTTTGTTAGCTAATAACTAAATAGGTTTTGGGAACCCATCTTGTTTAAAATTATTAAACATAAATTTTATTGATAATAAGAATGAATGTTTTTAAAACAACAATTCACCCCCTCTTGTGGAATTATTTTTTGTATTTTATAATAGAGTGAAATGAATAAATGTTGGTTTTATAGACAGTTTTAATCTTTCCAGACCAAATTTTTTTTATCGTAATGATTATGAGTAATAGAGAGATAGTATTATGACCTTTGTTATAAATACTAGAGTGGATAAATTAATCATTCTTAATGGAGAATACAAGATTTCTGATAAATAAATTATAACATTCACAAATTAGGAAAACAAGAATATCAACTAAACTACAAGGTGTGAAATACTGTTTTATTTTCTATGACTAGGAATATCTATAGTCATATATCTTCTTGTGGAATTTGTAATAGTATCTAGATGCAAATTTAAACTACATAATTTGGAACTTCAAAAGTGATAGAAACTAGAAGAGTTATGTTAAGAGTTGAATATCATGGATTGTTATTTCCTTATGGAGAAAAAATTTGCAATGTGCAATAAAGATTTATGACTATCATCAACAATATTCAATCTATGGGAGAAAGAGGACTTGATGATAAAATACTTGTGGACAAGATAATTTATATCATTCCCAATGAGTGGGAATCTAAAAATATTTTTATTGGTGAAAATAGGAAATTATAAAACATTTCTCTTTGTGATTTATTTGGAACTCTTCTCCCACATAAAATAAGAATGAAGAGAGATGATGACTTAAATAATAAGAGGAATGGTAATAGAAGTGTTTTTTTCACTATTACAGCTAAATAAAAGACTCTATAAAGGTTAAATTGATCTAAAGATAAGAAATCTATTGTAGAATCTGAATCAAGTGACAATGATCAACCTGAGAATAAATGAGACAATATTTCTCGAAGTATGAAAATATTGTGGTAACGAATGATTTTCAGTAAATATATATGAATAAAGACAAAAAGGACAAGAAATATTTAGAAGTAAGTTGTTATAAATGCAAAAGGGTTGTACATATTAGACCTGATTGTTCTATCCAAAAGTTAAAATTCTTAAAGGATAATAATTATTAAAGTAATAGGAAGAAGTACTATAAATCTAAGGCTAGAAAGTTATAAAGGCTAATGACACATGGATTTCCATTAGTAGTGACTCTTCAGATTAATCATTATATTATGAATCTTCTAGTAAGAACCATATTTGTATTATACCTAGATTAACTATTGAAAATAATTTCCTTATAGATAAGGTAGAAAATGATGAATCTTTAACCAATATTTATTTAAATTCTAATTTTACCAATAAAGAATTTTATGAATCTTCAAATGATGAATTTTCCTCATCAACTGATGATACATTAACATCATTTTAATAAGTCTCTATATTTTTTAAAATACTTGAGAATGAGAACTATATGATAAAAAAGAAGTTAGAGAAATAAAATTATAAAATTTATATTTTAACAAAATAACTATCAGATCATTGAAAAAATCTTGATAAAAAAACTTTATTTTGATAATATTTTTGAAAACGTTAATGATCTTAATTCTTATAAGGAAAAACATTCTATGGATCTTGAAATATTTATTTTTTAGAAATAAATTTCAGAGAATAACTCAAACTGTAATACTAAGGTCTATGAGGATAGGAATTTCATCACCAGACTAAAATCTGAAATATTTTCTTTAACAAACTATTATAAAATTTAACTTCTGGAAGGAAATAATTTGACAATATGTATTCAAAAATTCATCCTATTAGGAGTAATTTTTGGATTGGATTATAATCTTCAAAACATGTTTATACTCATAACTATTTTTTTCCCAAAGTGATCCTTTTTGAACTAACTATCAGTGTAGTGGACATTGAGAGAAAAATTATTCTTTAAATTAAACCCAATATTTAGGTTTTCATAAATCTTAATTTTCTATGAAAACGTTGCTACCTAATATTTTACTTTCTAACAATTATGTATCCGAGAATGTTTGTTGTAATGACCCGAATCCGGAGCCACTCAATTGGTGCCCCGTACCCGGTTCACCACATGAACTCAAGCGCATTTCCCCAAACACCAGAGGCTGCTGACTAGCAGTAAGGGCCTTGGTGAGTCATTGGGGAAACTATGCCCTCATTTGGTAAGGTGTACAAGGGAAAAGAAATAATAGTCAATAGCAGAAGTAGTAAACAACAAACAATAACTGAAACTAAACAGAGTAAGAAATTAATATATAGTAATGATGATAAAGATGCATCAGGTACAAGTATCTAAGGAAAGAAGCAAACACTACAATGTGCTGAATTACAACTAAGAAATGTACGAAAAGTAAACAGTAACTCCAATAGCATCGCAAGCCTAAGCTCATTCCTATGCTCTCCAACTCCAACTAGTAATAATGTACTTGAAGTAAAAGGGCCACAGTCCCTATCCACACCTGCAACCATATAACTTGTTTGGGCCGAAAATCAGAACCCAAACAGGGAGTGAGACTAATCCTAGTAGGCAACCACCACAAGATCTGTGCCCTACTGTCAGTTAGTAATATAGAAGAAGTAATGAATGTAAATGTAGTATTGAACTAGAAGTGCCCAAGTAAACAATCCTACCAATTACCATTCACATTCATTTAACAATTAATTGATTCATTAAATCAAACAACAATGGAATCAAGCAAGGCTCTCTATTACAAATTAAAAAAGGTAACACAATAGGGATCAAAAGACTACCTAATCAAACAAGTAGGACAATAGATCCAAGCTTCTGTTTTGGCTTGGTGGACTCATCTAAACCAACCAAACAATCCACAATCACACTAACTCCCTAGGTGTATCAAAACTAGCAGTCCTCTATAGTCAAGTAACATATAAAGGCACATACACTCTAGGAAGCACTCACGTCAATTCCCCTATGGTCTAGAAACGATAGGTACAGACTCACTGAGGAAGCTCTTACGTCTAATTCCTCTTGTGGTCTCGATACTTGTGTAATTTAGGGACACACATAGGAAGAACAAATTCCAATTCCCATAGGTCCTGTATATAAAACTAATTCTAATAGACCCCCTAGGGAAGCTCTTAATCGTCTATTCCCTCTTTGGTCTCCCACACCAGGTTCTCACAGCCTTGAGTAGTCCAATCATTCATAATTGACTGTCAGCAACCCTAAGTAAGTTTAGAAACTACTTGGATGAAAGCTACAATGAATCAAAAGAATTAAAATAGTAGGCAACATAGGAAATCAGTTATAACAAGAATACTAGCAATTGCAATAGAGTTTTCCTTGTAGGAAAACTATTCCAAATGAGGATAAATATCCAAACAGGGATAACACCCATGGGGTGATCCCTGAACATGACAAGAAGAATATATTAAAATCAATTAACCTTAATATAATAATAAATCTAATGAAAATAAATAATAGGACCAAAATCATTCACCCGAGATACCCGAAACATGGGAATCTGGTACTTTTGCACAAAAACTCAAAGAAATTCAATGTAAGGCAACAAACCACCTACATCGGTTCTAGGATATCGATATACCTGAACCTCTTCCAGTGAATTGGCCTAGAATGGAGTAGATCTGCAAAAACATCTTAAACTTTCAACCTACGATAACTCTAAAAATAGAAAGAATCAAGAAACGTGTCCAAAGAAGAACCATGAACTCACCACTGAGATTCTGTTGCAACTGAAGGTATTCAATTCGGTTAAATAGTGATGGATCGGTGGATCAGAGAATATTTGGCCTCCTCGGATGCTCTGCACAGAATTAGGTGAAGAAGAAGATGGAAATAAGGATTAGATGTGACCCTAGTCCGCTTAACGAAATAAAAAGAATGTAAACTGTGTGTACTTCTGAAGTACACGACCTGTACTTTCCTTTTCTATACTCTGATTTAGGCATCCTTCAATTCACCCTTAAACGGCCATGTGTGTGGACATGACACAGCTAGCACATGGCTTCTGGTGGCATCCAAGTACACGGCATGTACTCATACAGTACACGGCTTCTACACCGAAAAATTCCAGATTTTCCTCTTTTCCTAAAAAACAACCAAAAAAGGGAAAAAATACCTGATAAAAAGATTCGGATTATTAAAAACTTCCCCCTTTAATGAAATTCATCCCAGAATTTCCCTAACAAGGCGATAAAGAAGAAACCTCAAACAACTCTAGCCACTATGATCACATATCAGCCTCCCTCTCCCATGTCTCGTCCTATACACGGATGTGCTGCCATAGCACCCATACGAGAGGAACAGACTGACCACGGAGTACCTTTTCACTGCAATCAAAAATCTTGATAGGATGCTCCTCAAATGATGAATCCTGCTCCAGCTCAACCTCCTCGAGTGAAAAAACATGAGACGAGTCTGAGAAATAGCATTGAAGTTGAGAAACCTGGAAAACGTCATGCATATCCTGGTACCTCTGAGGTAAGTACAACCGATAAGAAACCAGCCTGACTCTCTCCAGAACCTCAAACGGCCCAACGTATCTCAGTGAAAGCGTACCTTGTCTTCTGATCCTCTTGTGTCCCAACCTAGGGGAAACACGTAGGAAAACCTGATCTCCGACCTTGAACTCCAAAGGTCATATCCACTGATCAACATAATATTTCTGCCAAGACTGTGTAGTAGTTATCCTTTTCTAAATCAAATCCACATGTTCTGTGGTCTCCTGAATAAGATGAGGTCCCAACATAGCTGCCTCTCCTGCCTCCATCCAACACAAGGGTAATCGGCACGGCCTACAGTACAATACCTCATAAGGTTCCATCTGAATAGTTGCTTGAAAACTATTATTGTAGGAAAACTCCACTAGAGGTATATGTCTCTCCCAAGAACTTCCAAAATCAAGGATGTATTCTTGTAGCATGTCCTCCAGCACTTGAATCGTGCACTCTGACTAGCCATCTTTCTGGGTATGGTAAGTTGTACTCAGAAGTACCTGTGTACCCAAAGCCCTTTGTATCCCTTGATATAAATGTGATGTATCGTGGGCATCCCTATCTGAAATGATAGTACTCAGAACCCAATGCAAGCGTACAATATTACAGATGAACAACCATCCAAGCTCATCAACACTGAAGGCCTCTTTAATTGGTAAGAAGTGAGAAACCTTCATCAGCCTGTCAATGACAACCCATACCGCGTCATTCCCTCGAGGTGATCTCGGTAACCCGGTCACGAAGTCCATAGAAACATCATTCCACTTCCACTAGGGAATGGGTAGCTGCTGTAAAAGCTCTGCTGGTCACTGGGGCTCCACCTTCACCTGCTGATAGGTGGAACACCTCATGACAAAATAGCAACATCTCTCTTCATACCTAGCCACCAATACTGGTGGTTTATGTCACGATACATATTGGTGATGCTTGGATGAACTGCCCAAACTGAGGAATGAAATTATCACATCATTTCCTCGTGTATAACTGCTGGCACCCATACGCATCCCTAGAAACGCAAGACCTAAACCTCGCCTATAGTCCATATGGGAAGAGGGTCCTCTGTTGACACACTTTCCCGTAGGACTAGGCCTTCAAAATCTGATAGCTACCTCATTCAAGCTCGGTCAAGAAGGGTAGAGTTAACAGCTACATAAGAAAGAAAATTATAACCTTGTCCATTGTGCACCTCCAAATTCATCTTATAGAACATAACCATAAGTAGCCTCTCGCTGCTGGCCTCTTGAACTGCCTGTATCTGTATCCTCTTGGTCAATGCATCTTCCATAGCGTTGCCTTTCCAAGGTGTATAAGAAAGCTCAAAATCGAAATACTATAGGTACTCAACCCACCTCCAGTGTCTTGGATTCAAGTCATGCTATGTGAAGATATACTTGAGGCTCTTATGGTCAGCATATACCACAAAATGTTCTCCCATAAGATAATGTCTCCAATAATGCAAAGCATGAACAACTGCAGCCAACTCCAGGTCGTGCATAGGATAGTTCCTCTCATGTGGCCTTAACTTCTGATATCTATATGCAACAACATGATCCTCCTACATAAGCACTGCTCCAAGGCCGATGCCAGATGCATCACAACAAACTGTATAACTCTTTCCCGAATCCAGAAAAACAAGAATCAGTGCTGAAGTCAATCTCCCCTTCTGCTTCTAAAAGGCTGAATCGCAGGCTTCTGACCAAACATACTTCACCCACTTCTTAGTTAAGTCCGTCAACGGTGATTCTAAGCACGAGAAGTCCTATATAAACTGCATGTAGTAACCATCCATCCCTAAGAAACTTTGTACCTCGAAGCCATTCTTCGGCTGCTCCGAAGTAACTACTGCTCTAACCTTCTCTGGGTCTACTGATACTCCTTTCTCTGAGATTACATAACCTAAGAAGTGAAACTCGTCCATCCAAAAGTGGCACTTTGAGGGCTTAGTATATAACTAATGCTCCCTCAGTGTACTCAAAACGATCTCAAGATGGGTAGCACGGTCGTGTCAAGTGTGAGAGTACACCATGATATCGTCCAAGAAAACCACCACAAAATAATCCAAGTAAGGATGGAAAACTCTATTCATCCACACCATGAAAACTATTGGCACGTTAATGAGACCTAACGACATAACCAAATATCATACAGACCATACCTACTCTAAAAGGCTATAAGAGGTATATCATATGGTATGACACGCAACTGATGATAGCCGGATCTCCAGTCGATCTTTGAGAAAAATATATCTCATCGAAGTTGATCAAAGATATCATTTATCCCTGGGAATGGATATCGGTTCTTAACCGTCAACTGGTTTATCTTTCGATAATCCACAGAAGTCTGTAAAGTACCATATGTCGTCTTTGCAAACAGAACGGGCGAACCACAAGGATAGGTACTGGGTCGAATAAAACCCTTTGCTTGAAACTCCTCAAACTTCTTTTTGAGATCTGGTAACTCAGGTGTTTCCATCCTATATGGAGGTATGGATACAAGTACTTCTCCTGGAACAAGCTCAATAGAGAAGTCTACCTCTTGCTCCGAAGGAAAACCTGAAAAGTCTTCTGGAAAGACATCAGGAAAGCGATCAACCACTGGAAGAAAATATATCTGAGAAGTCCCCTAGTCATCCCGATATAATCTAAAAATATGAGCCATAACACCACCAAACTCATGATGCTCTGGTCCAACTCTACTGGCTTAGACCTCCCATTCTCCCTTGTGAAGAAAATATCTACCCTTCAGAGATGTGAAGCTCACCCTACGGTGATAGAAATCGAAAAAGGCCTAGAAGGGAACTAACCAGACCATCTCGAGAATGACATCATAGCCTGTTATCTCCAAAACATAGATATTCCATGAAAAACAACACACACCAACCTCAAGGGGGCAGTCTAAGCACTGACGCACGCCAGCCATTCTAATTACCAAGAGAGTGTCTAGCGTCATCATATCCTCAAAAGTATAAATAATAAGTCTAAGGCTTGCCAAAGTATTCAAAGAAATAAATATATGGGAATCTCCTATATCAAAAAGTGAAGAGTATAAAACAGAGGCTACCAAAATCATACCTGAAACTGTAGGAGGTCCAGGATCCTGCTCCTGATGAATCTTCTCTACTGCAAAGGTCTGGCATGCACTGCTGCCCTTTGTAGTAGCCTGAGATCCTTGATTTGACCCTCCCTAAGCCTAACCACTGCGTTCATGGCCTCTACCCTGGCCTGAACGACCTGATGAACTCCAGCCCCCAGTCTGCTGCGGAACTGGTAATCTGTGTCCTATATGTGGAGTTGAAACTGATCCTCCATCACAAGCCGTTGGACGGAAAACCTTGTCAAAATGCTACATATGACCCATGTTGTCGCAAGATCAAAACTCCACTGGGTCTCATGAGCACTAAGGAATATTATTCCCACTTTTTCCACACTGATAGCACACCACTTGGTTTCTAGAAAAAATATCCTATCTACTAGATGGAATGTCTCGCTTCCTAGAGTAACCTCGTGTAGGCTCTCGGTGGCGCTTCCTGCTGTCCATCTGAAATTAATCAGCCCTGGATGCTGAACTGCCCTGGTCCACATCTCTAATCTCCCTTAGATTTCTCTCTGTGATATGTTCCTAGTTAACTATCAGAGTAATAGAAGTCAACTGAAAGACTTTCACCTGTGATCTGATGCCCGGTCTGAGGCCTTCCTCAAACTTCCTCGCTAAAAACAGCTCGTCATTCCCTCAGAACGGGAGTGAAATACTGTAAATCTATGAAGAGAGAGAAATACTCAAACACTATGAGAGTAACCTACTATAGGTTCATGAACTCTCTGTCTATATCATCCCTCAGCGTCTCCGGGTAGAAGTAGTCGTTAAATGTACGTTGAAACTCGTCCCAAGAAATAGCTCGTTGGCGCCCTAACCGCGAAACCACACCCCACCAACTTTTGGTGGAATCTCACTAAATATAAGTTGTGATCTTCACTCTCCTCTGCGAAGGAATCTCTATGTGATCGAATATGGATAGCATGGCTTCTAGCCATGACTCTTTAGCCTATGGTCCAACATCCCATGTAAATGCGGGAGGATGGTGCTGCTGAAAAACCCGCGTCAGCTCTTCCATAGATGGGGAAGGATGCTGAGCTCCCTAGAAGGTCTGCATGAATCTCGTGAGACCCTCTTTGAACTGAGAGTCGGCACTAGTGTCAGGAATTTCTTCAGCTTCCATGTCCGCAACAATATATGGAACTACTAGTAGTCATTGATTTTCCAGGTCAGGCGTATGGTCACTTCTTGGTTGCTGACGTGCAACAGGAGGATGTCTCAGTGCCATGACTCTGCAAGGTCAAAATCACACATTAGATCACATTACTAGGGATGGAAACTGGGATCCTAGGAAGGGAACAGGGGAATGAAAGCATTCAAAAAAGACAAAAAATGACTACACGACATGTATAAAGACTCCCAATGTGTTCCCTTAAATCATTTACATGGGAGTGTACTCCTACCTAAACTGGTCATGTAACACCCAAAATATATGACGTGTTGTCCCAACACATAGCATGTACTTTAATTCTCTTCCATGCTAGAGTCCTTCTACATGGTTAATCCACACGGCTCTCGTAGGACAAAAATACACGGCGTGTTCAAGGTATACACGTGCGTGTACTTAACAAGATTCACTAGCCCGTGTTGTTAGTGACACATTCTGTGTACCCAGGTCACACTACACGGTGTATTCTAGAAGGACACGGCATGTACTAAGAAGTCCTAAGAGACTGTGTGGATAGCTACACAGCTGACACTACATGGCGTGTTTCAGGCAGAGATGGCGTGTATGAGAAAGGATGACATCGACCCGTGTTGTTCGTGACACGGTCAGGTACCTAGATCAAACTACACGGCATGTAAAATTCAGACACAACGTGTATGTGAAAAGATAACACAACCCGTGTTGTTTGTGACACGGTCGGGGTACCTATTTCATACTACACGGCATGCTAATCTAGTACACGATGTTTTCCAATAATATTTTTTTTCTCAACCCCATGTCCTTGCTCGCACGGTCAGTGACACGACTATATACTACACGACATGTATTCATAAAGTACACGCTGTGTATTCTATTTTTTCTGGACAGTAGCCTTAGAACTACACTGGATCCCAGAAAACACACAGAAAAACAAGCATCGAGGTGCCAAATTCCGATCTGTGAAGGCCCATACTCCCCGCGAATCAAAGTTTGGCATCTTTAATAAGTCACAACAAGGTAAATAGTATAACAAACCCACGATCTACCAAATTCCGATCCTTGAGGTCCCATAACACCTCTAATACCAAATTTTGGCATCCATGATAAAGAAGCTCTAAACAAATGATACCCTATCAACATAGAAGGTATTCTATCACAACAGTTATCACAACAACATTCATAGTCTATCGTAAATTCTATCACAACAACATGGAACTTCTAATGCAATTTAGATGGCATGGAAAAATTCATGACATGTGACTTTCTAACATGTTCCTATATGATACATGATATGGCATACCCTCATCTCATCAGGTTGCAACAAAATAAAACCATGATCATATAAATAGTAACTAGAAAACACAAGTGCACCACCCAACGGTGAAATCAATTAAATTGTAACATTTTCAAAACTCGAAAATTGCAATATTTGAGGTAAACTAGATTTTTCCCAGTACACGAGTTCTAGAACTCTCGGGAATAGCTATTTACCATTTACCTATTCTTTCATATCCCTATCTAATGTCACTAAATAGTAAGTCAATAGAAAGAAAAGAACCTCCTCTGATACCACTTTGTAATGACCTAAATATAGAGCCACTCAACGGGTGCCCCGTACCTGGTTCGCCACATGACCTAAAGTGCATTTCTGAAAACTCCAGAGGCTGCCAACTAGAAACAAGGGCCTTGGTGAGTCATTGGGGAAACCATGCCCTCATTTGGTAAGGTATACAAGGGAAATTAAATAACCGTGAATATCGGAAGCAGTAAACATCATAAAATAACTGAAACTAAATAGAGGAAGTAATGAATATTTAGTAATGATGATAAAGATGTAGCAGGTACATGTATCTAAGAAAATCAGTAAACACTACGACGTGCTGAAATACTACTGAGAAACAAAGTACGAAAAGTAAATAGTAACTCCAGCAGCATCGCAAGCCTTATCTCGGTCCTATGCTCTCTAGTTCCAACCAAAAATCATATACATAAAGTATAAGGTCCACAATCCCTATCCACATCTACAACCATATAACCTGTTTGGGCCGAAAAGCACGACCCAAACATGGTGTGAGACTAATCCTAGTAGGCAACCACCACAGGATTTGTGTCCTACTGTATGTGAGTAATATAGTAGAAGTAATGAAAGTAAATGTAGTAATGAACTAGGAGTACAAAAGTAAACAATACTACCAATTACCATTCACATTCATTTAACAATTAATTCATTAATTAAATCAAACAACCAAGGAATCTAGAAATTCTCTATGTTCCAAGGTAAAAAAAGGTAAAACTACAGGGATCAAAATACTACCTAAACAAAGAAGAAGGCCAATTGATCCAAGCTTGTGCTTTGGATTTGTAGACTCATCTAAATCAACCAAAAAATCCACAATCACACTGACTCTCTGGGTGGATCAAACTAGAATACCCCTATAGTCAAAAAAACATACAAAGGCGAAGACACTCTGGGAAGCACTCACGTCGATTCACCTATGGTCTTGCAACGATAACTACAGAATCTCTAAGGAAGATATTATGTCTAATTACTCATTTGGTCTCGATATGTGTGTAAACTATGGACACTCTTTGCAAGAACAAAGTCCAATTCCAATAGGTACTGCCTATGAAACTAATTCCAATAGACCCCCTAGAGAAGCACTTAGTCATCTATTCCCTCTTTGGCCTCCCGAACCAGGTTCTCAAAGCCCTGAGCAGTCCAGTCATGCGTAATAGACTGTAAACAGCTCTAAGTAAGTTAATCAACTACATTTATAAAACCTACAATGCATCAAAATCATTAAAACAACAAGAAAAATAGCCAATAATTTATAACACGAAAACTATAAATTGCAATAGAGTTTTCCTTGCAGGAAAACTATGCCAAATGGAGATAAATAGCCAAACATGGATAACACCCATGGAGGAACCCCAAACATGCAAAAAAGAATATATTATTATCAATTAACAAAAAGATAACAAGAAATCTAAATAAAATAAACAAAAGGACCAAAATCCTTAACCCGGGATACCCAAAACATTGGAATCTGTTTCTTTTGCACAAAAACTCAAAGACAATCAATGTAAGGCAACAAACCACCTACCTCAATACTAGGAGATCGATATACTTGAACCTAGGCCCATGAATCGGCCTAGAATGGATTATATATGCAAAAAAGCCTAAAACGTTCATCCTACGATAATTCTCATAAGAGAAATAATCAGGAAGTGTGGCCAAAGAAGAACCAATAACTCACCGCTGCGATTCTATTGCAACTAACGGTGTATGATTCAGATAACCGGTGACGGATCGGCAGTGTAGAGAAGATTCGGCCTACTCAGATGCTATATATGTAATTAGGAGAAGAAGAAGATGTAAATAAGGATTAGACGTGACCCAGGTCCACTTAACGAAAAAGAAAAAAAGTACACAGTGTGTACTTCAAGAGTACATGACGTGTACTTTCCTTTTCCATACTCCGCTTTAGGCGGCCTCCACGTCACCCTTACATAGCTGTCTGTGTGGCCATGACAAGGACATCACATGGCTTCCAATGGCATTGAAGTACACAATGTGTACTCATAAATTACATGGCGTGTACTCCATAAATTTCTTGACTTCCTCTTTTCCTCAAAAACTACCAGAAAAGGAAAAGCATACGAGAAAAGAAGATCTGGGTTCTTACATTTGTATTTCAAAAGTTTAAAAAATTTATTTTTAGCAAAAAAAGGATGTGCCAACAACAATATGTGGTACATGGACAGTGGATGTTCATAACACATTAATGGTAACAAAAAATTCTTTGAAAATATTATCAAGATGAAATGAGAAAAAGTAACTTTCAAAGATGATGCTCAAGGAGAAATTATCAGTATTTGTAACATTTTTCTTCTAGAAAAGCTTAAATTTCAAATGTTTTGTTTATTGAAGACCTTAAGAAAAACTAAATAAGCATAATATAATTATCTCATGAAGGTTACCTTGTGAATTTTTGTAATGATAAATGTCTAGTATATGATTCCCATAAAGTGTGTAATCTCTTTTCCCATAGGCATGAGTGTGTTTGTACGCTGAACTAAGAAGACCTTAAGATCCAAGACCTACCTTTCCATATTGTAATAGATGATGAAACATGGTTTTGGCATAGAATATTAGGACACTATAATCATATTAACTTATTAAAACACTCAAAAAAAAATACTTGTTAAGTATCTTGTTGAGATTATATTTGATTCATCAACAATTATTGACCTGTGTAAATATGGAAAGCAACATAAGTCAAACTTTAAATTAATTAGTGAAGTCTCAACTTCTGATGCATTATAGCTAGTGCATATTGATCTTTTCGGTCCAAAAAAACTTGATGTATTATAGGCAATTAATATGTATTTGTTTTAGTGGATGATTACAAAATATTTACTTGGGTCTATTTCTTAGAAAAGAAATTTGTAGCATTTTCTAATTGGAAATATTTTTCAACAAATGTTGAAAACCCATCCGTTGATAACTATTCAATGTGATCATGGGGTGGATTTTAAATTTCATATCTTGAAATTTTTTATATTAACAAATGGACAACTCATAACTTATCAAATCCAATAAATCATCAACTAAATGGTGTTTTTGATGGAAGAAACAAAATATTTTAGAGATAACTAGAACCATGTTGAGTGAATATTCTATTAATAAACTTTTTTGGGAAAAAGTTGTATGTTCTGATTTTTATACTATAAATCATGTTTTAATAAGAACTTTTCTTAATAAAACACCTATTTAATTATGGAATGGCCGATTACCTAATGATTCTTTCTTCAAATTATTTGGATAAAAATTATTCATATTGATTACTATATATAATTTACATAAATTTACACACAAATCTGGTGAAGGAATTTTATTAAGCTATTCAAATAGTTCAAAGTATTATAGAGTTTATAAGAAAATTTTTTTTGTTGTTGATGAAAAAAAACAAGTTAAATTTGATGAAATCGATCCTTTTTTTAAAAAAATACCCTTACCTATATCTTCAGAGGTGTTTTCAAAAAGTGGTTATAATCATTTGATGGAATATAATTATAATAATGAAAATACTCATGAAAATGTTTCTAAATAATTTAACCTAGAATATTTCTTACCATATATTGATCAACAGGTTTTACAAAACCCAAATCAGTTTTTTCTTAAGAATCATCCCGGTGATAGAATCATTGGTGTTGTAAATCAACCAGTAAGGACTAGAAGTTATTTAAGAAATAATTTAAAGCATATTTTATTTATTTCTCATTTAGAATAGAAAACAAGTGATGAATATTTAGGTGATGATGATTGGATTAAATCTATGTAAGATGAACTAAATAAATTTTAAAGGAACAAAGTCAAGTCATTGGTTGAAAGACCTAAGAAAACTTCTGTAATTGGTGTAAAATGGGTCTTCAAAAATAAAGGTGATGAAAATGAAATCATTGTTGGGAATATTTAAAGATTAGTTACTAAAGGCTATAATTAACAATACGCAATGGACTGTGAAGAAACCTATGCTTCAATAGGAAGACATGAATCTATTTTTATTCTACTAGACATTGCAGCATTATTTTATTTTAATCATTTTCAAATGGATGCAAATTTTTCTTTCTTTAATGGATATCTTTAATAGGATGTTTATGAAGAACGAACATCTATTTTAGAAGACACAAAACATACTGAACATGTTTACAAACTAACCAAAGCATTATATAGATTTAAACAATACTCTAGATCTGAGTTTGACAGACTGACATGATTTTTGTTACAAAACAATTTTGATAAGGGAACTGTTGATACAAATCATTTAATTAATTAATATATGAAGACTATTTTGATTGTTCAAATTTATGTTTATGACCTTATATTCAAATCAAATCATGAATCTTTAACTAATTCATTTGTGAATCTCATTAAATATGAGTATAAAATGAGTATGATGGGTGAGCTATCATTTTTTCATGGTTTTCAAATTTCTCAAAAACAAAAAAAAAACATATATATCTCAACATAAGTATATTACATATCTTGTTAAGATGTATCGATATGAGAAAAATTAATGTATAAGCACACCATTAGGTACCACAAACTCTCTTCATCTTGATGAGGCTGGGAAGCCAGTAGATCAAACATCTTTAAGAGGTATGAAAGAAAACTTATTATACTTAACAGTTAGTCATACACACTGAATTTTTTCAGTATGCTTATATGAAATATATCAATCTAATCTAACGTGATCTCATTTAAAATTATTTAAATGAATTTTTAATTAAATAAAGGGCACCAAGAATTTATGACTTTTCTATTCTTCTTGAAATTATTATTTTTAGACTTTTTTCAGATGAAGGTTTTGGTGGATGTAGAATGGATAAAAAAATTACATCTGTAACAATTGATTTATTAAGAGATTCATTAGTTTATTTTTCAGGGAAGAAGAATCACTCAGTATCACTATCCACTGCTGATTCTCAAAATATATTAGTTAGAAGTTGTTATTCTCAAGTGGTGTGGATACAACACACATACAGACTATAGCATGATTTTTACCAAAACACAGATAATGTGGGATAATATTAGTGTCACTTACCAAATAAAAAACATGAAAAATCACTATCGTTTAAATCACATATAAATTTTCCATCACTTTATTAGGGGTCACATACATAAAAAAGTATATTATTTTACAATTTATTAGAATGCAAGACCAGCTTGCTGAAATTTTTACTAAATAATTACCCTCCAACAAATTTTAATACACTGAAAATAAGTTAGTAATGATAACTGAAAGGTAATAATAGATATTAAAATTTTGTTAAAACTATCTCCTAACCATAAAATAATGTTTATCATAGAGGGGGTATAGTTTTTTATACATTTATATTTTCCCTTTCCAATTGGTTTTCATAATCTAAAATATTCGGAACCTAATTTTTTTTTCATTCTTCAGAGCCTAAATTATTTTTCCATATCCCTAATAAAATATTTTGGAGCCTATGTTCTACAAGAAGAACATTATCAAAATTAACATATTTTTTTGTGCAATCTAGATGGTCTGTTTCCTTACTTAAATATTCGTAATTTCATTTTTTTACTTGTTTGTATTTCTATCTAGTTATAAGAAAACGTTATTAGATTTACTATCCTTAAATCTGATTTTCCTTAAAATCTCACAAGAATGGATCCTCTAAATCATTCTTCAAAATTAATATCAATCATCAGATCTGGTTAAGATAATATGAACTGTGAATCTATCCAAGAATTCTAACCATTGTTGTGAATCCTTTTTAAAGGCATTACATGTTCGTGTCCTGTATCAGTTCTCTTAGAATTTTTTATCGATGCTCTTCCCTTATTTAAGTGTGTCATTCAATTTTTTTATAGCTTCCAAAATTTATGAATATGTCGTGAAGATTCTCCATAGACTACGATGCAATCTCAATCCATCAAGGAACTAAAGGATTGGTTATTGTTCCGAGAGAGTTTAATGGATTAAAATTTTATTTATGAATAATAATTCATTGATTAAAAATATTATCAATTTAAATTGATGGGAATGTGTTTGTGTTGCTAAGGAAAATAATCAAGATCCAGAGTTTGTAGAAATTCAGCAATAAGAAGAGGAGGAGGAGGATGATGAGGAAAGTGATAATTTGGTTAGAATGGTTGAAGAGTATCCTGAGAAGGAGATTTATTCTAATAAACATTCAATAATAACTTCATATGAATTGTCCACCAAAATATATTTAGGTAAGTTATCTTATGACTTTCCCATTACTTTATGTTTTGAAAATCACAAGCATTATTTCAATAAAAATTATTTTCTTCATCTAACTAAATTTTTGTTCTTAGCAATTATCATGGTTTTACATGTTTTGATTAATGTTCCTTATCCTAGATTAAACTAATTTTTTTTAAGATAGAATCTCCTTACAGAATAAACATATCCTTATATAATCCTCAGAACCTTGCAGTTTCATGGATACCGAGTCTCAATATTTTTAGACTTTACTTCCATCTATTTTAGGACTCTGTTTCATCTTGAATTTTGAATCTGAGTTTCACATAAATTCTGACTCTGGATTCATAGAAATTCTATCTCTGAATTTAATATATTCTGACTCTAAATTCTCTAAAATTATGACCCTGAATTCTCAGAAATTCTAACCCCAAATTAAAGGAAAATATGACTGAGATTTCTCATATTTTTAAACTAAATTTACTCATAAATTAAGACTCCATTTCTATCTAATATCGTACTATGTATCTATCTAATACCATAATCTAAATTTATATTTTTATAGAATCCATTTGTATACATATTTAGACTCTGTTTCCCACTGTATTTATAATCCAATTATTCATACCTATTAATTTTACATATTTTCACATTAAATTCTTCCAAATTTATTAGAACCTAGTTATCATATTTTTCTTAAACTTAAGAATGGTTTTCCTACATGATTTTTTTTTATATTCATGCATATGTTACAATGAAATGATTTCATACACTCTATTTCAAACTAACTATTGGAAATGTGACACCTATATAGGCCCCTCTAAAATTCAATGAAAATATAACTATTGGAGGATGAGACGATTGTTGGGATTCTTTTCCTATAAATACACAGTCATTTGAATAGGCCAAAACACACAACACACGTCTATAGATACATTTTGTGATGCGGTGTAGTGATTCCTAGAGAGAGATAATATCATGCTTTGTGCAATCTATGAACATCTTGATCATCCGTGAACAACTTGTATAGCTTGCTTAGTGAAATTATGATTGTTTCTGAGTAATAAATGGATTCAGTGGATATTAATACATAGGTTTCAACTAACTTAAAGTTCTATGAATTATAAGGATAGGAAGACAGAGGTGCCAACTACATTAATGTTTTATGGTTTATGGGGATAGCAACATAGATTTTGATATTCTTATCGAGGGATTACCCTGGTGTGGGTAAGACAGACTTTTGTGAATGTATAAATCAAGGGACCTTTATCCATTGTTGTTTTATACCCTTCTCTTTGGGTTAAAATATTTTCAATACATGTTTAAATTTATTTTTTACAAATTTTTATTCCGCTGAAATTTGTTAATGAATGAATGTATTACATTATTATACATTATTTTACTTGTATACTCTAATAAATAAGATTATATATTCATTAAGGAAGAATCTTTTCCTATGTAAAATTTTCTTAAGTTTTTCAATCCGATCCATTTTTTTGGATCCTAAGAAATATTGTTTCATAGTTAATAACTAAAGTGGCATTGTGAATCCATCTTATTTAACATTAGAAAGAAAATATTTTCTTAAGGATAAAAATTCAGCTTTTTAAACCTAAAATTCACCCCTCCCCTCTTTCTAATTGAGTATCTACATATATATTTCAATCCTATAGGTCCCAAATGTAAGGCCAACCAAACAAATGTTAAAGAGAACAACTTGATCATAATGATCGGGATGGCATCAAATTAATCACTATTATTCAAGTAAAATTATATATCCCAATGTATAATCTACCTTGTCATAGACCATTAAGGACTCAATAAAAAGTTATGTCATCTACATAAGACATGACATATGTGGGAAGATCCAATGTAGGGATGAGTATAAAAATACCCTATATAACACATCAAAATAATTTAACATAAATAATAAATAGTAGCCGTATCATAACTATCTAGGTATTTCAATCAATACAAGATATATAATGAAAAACAAGTATAACATCTATATATCTATATAATGACTCCTAATGAAAAAGTCATCAACCACTGTTTGTCTAGGATCTTGCTTGAGATTCTCGGTAGCAGTCATCTGAGTGAAAAATAACTGTATGAGTTTTATATCACTGATAAAATCCATTAGAGATGTAATTCTCATATAATCTATATATGATGATGGGATAAGAAAATAGAGCAGTCTCATCTGAGATACACACTTCCTCAGAATAAACATCATTATAAGAACATATATCGATTAAAATATAAGGGATCCCACCTAGGGACATGGGGTTTACCAACAACCAGATCTGGATTATACCTCTATATTGGGGATTGAAACACAAGAAAAGTAAGTCATTTTCATTATTGGAATCCTACCTAGTAAAAAATATGATATAGGATAACACCCAATGATATGAGTATAATATTAAATATAACTGAGAAAATTTATATAGAGGGACAAAACCCTAATATATGGATATGATTTCAGACTGTACCCTCATGGATATGGATGAAGGTCCCACAATCAACTTATACAGGTCTAAGGAATCTCACATAACCTAACAATGAAGATGAACAGAGAATGATGCAAACATCAACCTATATTTGACATACAACATGACATGTCCCTTGGGGAACACAACCTGTATCAACAATCCTGGTACTACACATGTCTCAGGCTCAAAATACATGTACTTTTATACAATACATGGTGTGTCCCTAAGGGTATGTGGTCTGTAGATGATTATATGGAACTGTCCATGCTATATGCCTATGTCTTTGTATTCTGACATGTGTCAATATACATACCATCACATGGTGTGTAGTGATTTAGGCTAGCACTTTGTGTGACTTCTTCCCATGCATGTGTACTACCTACAAACACGGCGTGTAGGGCCACATGGACACCATGACATTTAATCCCTATACATGTCCTCTGAGTTGGATAAGGGTTATGTGACATGTGACATAATTTAGAAATTGTGTACTAATTATCTCTGCGCAGAAACCCCAGTTCCACACAGAGTGGAATACACAGTGTGTGTTCATGCATACTACAAATAGTGTAGTTTTGTTTCTCACAGAACCTAAGGGTTCATAAAGTGTATTATCATGTACCTCAAACCTTTGATTCATCGATGAATAATTCCCCAAATTATAGATCAAACATTGACTAATACTTGATAGCTTTAAATATCTAGATTTTTCTATTCCTATGGCTAGGGAAACACCAGCAATCATAGGTCACCACTACTACATTCCAAAATTGAACCACATGTCTCTTAGATATTCTTGATCACTTTCCATCATCATTAAAATTGATCAAATAACTGATCCATAATCTATACCAGAGTAAAATATATTTTTCATTACATCTTGAATATATAATGGTCAATTTTATGGTATTCGTTGATCCTCTAGCCCAAAGAAATTTCAATGATGGGACCATGTAGATCAGGGGGAGAACAAAAAGAAGGGATAAAGAATGTACCTTGATTATTGATTGAATTGGAATCGATCTGTTTCTGTTATAATAATGAATATATACCCATAATAAATGAAAAATAATATTTCCCTAAATACTATGTAAAAGAACCTACACTTGCAACACGATTGACTCACAAGTCAATATTTTGGATTATTTTAATTATGTTTATCATGGGATAAAAATGGGAAAATAAATCAAGAAAAAATAACCTAACATGATTTGGATCAATTGCTGGAAAAGAATAATTGCACATCACTATCACTGTTGAGATCCACAAGATATGTTGGAGAAGAAGATTGTTTTTTATCAATCGATATTTGTTTATTCCTCCATTCTCTCCTCTAATGGTTCATCTAGTTATCCATGTATTTGTGGATAATCCCAGAGAACTTCTCCTGATAGCATATTTAGAAGGACGAAATAGGTTATTTCATTAATAATAACAAATAATTTATTTTATTTTATTTATTTAATTTTATTATTTTATTATTTTGAGCTACATTATCTTTTAACTAAATTTTTGATGCTGATACAGATAAAGTCCCACCTAGGGTAAAACCCAAAATATAGACTCAACAATGGTCTTAGTTTTCTAATCCTAGGATCCTTTTACAATTTTTTAAAATTCATTATAAAAATACATTTGATTAATATTTATATATTTAAAAAATTTATAATATAAATTCTAGGCTCACCTGTCCTAAAATTCTCACTCTATCCCAGCTCATGGATCAGGAAATGCACACTGAAATAATATAAGTCTTACATGGGATAAACTAAGATATCACATTCTCCCCTCTTGGAAAAAAATTTCATTCAAAAAAAGAAAAAAAAACTACTTATAAGTGAGTATGCGGTGGTCTCACCTTGGTATCCCACTCCTATGAGTTATCATGATGGTTTCATGTGCATCTAACAACATGAACATATGGAATCACTCACCCATGAAGGTATTTCTCCTATCAATTATAATTTCCACTATATCATTGAAAGGGTATCTCCATGCTCAATCTCTATGTCACCCTGGTCAATATATTTTTATTATTCATGTAGATATATCATTTGTTGTGACATGTGGAAAACACCAAGAATCTTTAATAACTATTTTCACAGGGCCAAGTGGTATAGACCCTTGAAAATCTCATCACATTTTCCAAAAATGGCCTTAAGAACCCTAGAAGATAGCCTACTTACCCAACTAAAATTCCACGACACATGAAATTTAAAGGGCATCTTTTTTGGTCTGTAAAGGACTCCTCAAGCCAATGGAAATTCTCCATCCACCTATGGATGAGCATTACCCTTTAAGAGAATTTTTTGACAATGTTATAGATCCACATGTGTTTTCTCTCAATATATTTGGATAGTAAAATGATCTCACATGGGTTCTCACACATAAGGAATAAAATAGAGGTATGTAGATGGAAATAATGTAACTATTGTGATAGAAAAACTCTATGTATGACAGATGATCCTTTATGCTTTGGATCATAATCATCATCTGAAAAATGAATCATGTCCACAATAACTAGAATGATCTACTTTACCTAACTATCTTAATAGTGGAGAAACACTATGATCAACTACACCCAATTCCCCAAAGGATTCCCAGATCATCTCATAATACAAGATATATTGAAAGAATCATATTTTTCGATGTTCATTTATGGAATTAAATGAAGTTGTACTAACTTATGGACACATATGTGTCCTAAAATATCTAAAAATATTTATTTGTCCTCAACTATTGATTGGTGAGAAACATAAAGTATAACTTGAAAACTCCCTACATCCCCATTGGTTTCATAACTGATCCAAAGGGTTCTCGGTAGATCGTTACCTCTACTGATTGTAATGATAAGGGAAAACAGCCTCCTTATAACCACCTTTCCTAGTAATATTGGTGTCTTAATCCATCCTGTAATAAGGATGATGCACTCCTTGCCTTCATGAAATTATCTAATAACAAGTCCAATGGATTTCTATCCATGAAAACTCTAATTGCTGATATCCTTGAGTTGTGTATCCTAGACTTATTGAAGATGTGGAGGGTAACAACCATTGACATGGGGTAAAAAACACACTCCCTGGGAGTCTGACAACCTATAACCCAGACAATATGCACAAATGTATTTCATCAAATATGACTACCATGAAGTGATCCAAAAAGGGTTAATATCTTTACCATAAGTCTCACAACTCTTCTGTTATGTTCAACTCATAGAATTTTATCACTATGAACTCAAAATAACAATAGTGACTCTGAAAATCCACTTATGTTTTATCCTATAGAAGAATGAGAGATGGTCAAACCATTTCCTGAGCTCAAACACTGAGTAATACATTTCCCCTATCCACAAGTTAAAGAAGTCAGTGATTATTGGGGGTAGATATCGTTCCTTGTCTCACTTGGCATATGTAATTTCAAACAACAACGTACCTCAAGCACTCATTCACCCCTCAATAGAACAACATTGGGATTCCCAGGTGAACACACTGGGAATTACAAACACTATTCTATAATAGAACTTACTCTTTAGACCCTATAAATACACATCATTCTCAAGAATCTCAATGGGATTCATCTGATATGCGGATGAAAATATTGGGGTAGTCCCTAGGAGGTAGCCTTATGAAAAATAAAAACATTCAATGGGGTGGTAAGCAAGTCAAAACCTCAGAGAATGCATCCCCACACATGACCAATACTGTAAGAAACTAAAATATCATAGCATCAACTTCTCCAAGGGTCATACTAGCCTACTCATAAGAATTTGTTCATATAATTATACATAGTATATCATCAAAATATGTCCATAATCACACCTTTTAAAAGGTGAAAAAATCATTCCAACAAAAAAAAACTACTCCACACTCACTGGAGGTAACCATCTATGAATGGATTGTAGGGATTCAATTTATACCGAGGAATGTGAAATTCTGTCACTCTACTACTTTAAATTTTTTTTACACAATGCTCTCTACCTCTCTCTCTACTCCTAGAGATAGGATACACTGATGATTGAGGTGTGTTATCCTTGATCCCATATATAAGATCATCCAACAAGTGTGGTCTATAAAAAAGGAACCACTATCAGTGATAGGAATCGAATAGTGGATACACTCCAAGATAGGTAGCTCATAACTATGTGTGAAAACTTTAACTAGAAAAATGAAGACACACATCATACCATGAATTGTACTCGAATCCTCCAGGATATATAATCCAACTATTTTGAATTCAACTTTTCATTTTACCACCTGATTACCATAGGATAATCTTTTTCTGAGACTTTATTAAAAAAAACTTCCCCAAACACATAAGTCTACAAAAATAGTCAACTGAACCTCAGCATTATATACCTAGGGTTGAACTAACTCACTCCAATGTTTTTTGATCACCAAAATCAATATTTTTTTATTTTTAAATGACAATTTTAAGGGCCAAGTATGAACCCCACACAAATCTAACCAGATACTAAGTCATAATATTTCATTTCAAAAACCAAATAACCACGCCCATAATTTTTCAGCATCCGAATTTCAAAACTAAAACAACACCAATACCAGGTGACATGCCAGCCCACTTCACACGCCCCACCACTACCTACTTCCATCCGTCATCATCACCATCAAAGAAAAACACCACCCGAGAATCTCTAAAATCATCATAATTTTGACCATATCCTTTCTCCACTGACACCACTATCACATCAATCCATCACCGTTAATATCATCATCTTTAGTCATCACTGTCATCCACATATCTGATGTTTTCCACCATCATTGAAAATCATCTCTGATTCTAATTCATTACCACATCATCATATTTGTCCATCAGTCCCACCAAAACATTAAATCGAATTGCTACTTTCCCATTATCTCACCACCAATTACCAAGACCAGAAAATGAAACCACCATCATAGAGCACGAATCACCAGTGAGGAAGAAAACCATAATATAAATCGAGACAAGAGAAGTTATCCAAAAAGAAATAGAAACAATGGGAATTGGGTTTCAAAAACTAAAGGGAAAATATTTTTGGTGGAAAACCTAAAATAATATGGGGATGAAACCATAAAACAAGATCTCCAAAATCATCGAATCACAAGGACCAAAAAAACGGGGTATCCATCATTCCAAATCCTTCCAAGAAAAGAGTTGTTGAATGATAGTTTTGATCAAGGTGGGGATATAAAGGATGATAACATGGGATAAAACACCTTGGAATAAACCCCAAAATGAAATAGGAAACTGGGAATGAAACCCAAACAAGAAAAATATACTCCAATAGCACCGTAAAATCAGACATCTGCCAAACCACATTCCAAAAACCTCATAGTATTCTTAAATGCAAATAAAACATGGATAAGAGTGGGGTAACGAAAGGCCAAATCGTAGTAGAGGTGGTTGGGGAGAAACAAAACCCCATTTATAGAGTAAGGAGGCAAAGATAGATGGGGAAACCCTGAGAGGATTGAGAAAGGGAGAAGAAAAAACCAGAAGAAAGTGCAGCCAAGATCATACATGGGAGGGAAGGGAGTACATGAAACGAATAGGGTAAGGGAGTCATTGTGACCAGGGGTGGCTGAATGATTCCTCACATTATCCTAGAATATACGTGAATTTTTTTTTGAAAAACGAGTTGCATATACATTCTTCTCATAGTATAAAAAAGAAGAATAAGGAAGACATATCTTACCTCAAAACACTCTTGGATCCCCTGGGTAAAAATCCTCTAATTCCTTCATCTATCCAATCCCCATAACACAAACTTCTCGACCATGGGTTGGTCCACCTGGGGTGGTGGTGGCATCATTAAAAAAAATCTAGCCATCTTCTACTTCGCACTACTCCAACTACTATCACTACCTAGGTGGTCCATTGATGGTCTCTATAGCTATAGTATGATGGGTAGGACAATACCATGTGAGATTTACTCTTTCATGATGAACATAACAACCCCTTTTTCTTAACAAGACTGATATTTCATTAAAGTACTTGTGATTGATGAATCCTCTAGTTTGAATCCTGCATCGTAGAACTAGTATTGGTGGGTCCTCTTGACCTTGGATCTACGGAGATTCTTATCTAGAAATATCATGATATGTTCTCCATACCTATGAACCATCATCAATCATTAAAAATCTATCCACAACTATGACTTACATTATGCATCCACCTAAATAGTATAATATGTGTCCACATATTTATCAACAAGATAAAGAACCCCTTGCTGATCATCTTAAAGAAAGACCACCTCATGGACAAGCCCCTTCAGGGAGGGTTCATCACTCATTGAGTCATAATCTCGACTCTTATGTGGATTCCATGATAGATATAATTTCAAATACATGATTAAATAATAAATATCATACCACATTAAATGTGAATACTTTAGGAGATGACTCAAAAAGGAGAAGGAAACCAAAAGCCATTCTTATATGATACATATAAAAATATTTTCCCTAGAACTAGTGTCTACATTTTCCATGTAAATTAGTATGTTGTTAGTGTCCTTTGGAATGGATAAACTGACTGTCGCACCAACATGGGAGTCTTTGGCATTGAAGCTAGTCCCAAAACATTTTAACACTGTTACCCAAGTATCTAAACAAAACCTCACAATGCGACAATATCTAAACTATGACCCTATGATTGAATCCCCCTCTGATTGCACTCTATCATGACCCAAACCACTAGGGAACACCTACATAGTGATGAACTGAGTGTGACTACCTCAACACCCTCAAAAATAGTCTAGTGGATAGAGACTATTTTTGAGTAAGCATAACACTAAAATAGAATTCTGTGGAGTAAGGTACCTATATAAAAACAACAATATATAATCCCATAAAATGCTGAAAGGTAAAATACTATTGGTAATAAATTCACGAATACATGTAAATCCCTTAATTATAGTATGGTAATAAAGTACTAAAAGAGATAATGGTTCCAAATACAATCCTATCCCATAAAATGAAAAAGAGTACAACCTTCTTAGTGGGAGGGGACTTCCATCAAATACTACACAGATATACACCTAGGTCTCTCTATCTAAAGCTATACTTTACATTCTCCCCATCATTTAAATACTCTTTAAAAAGGTTCATCATTTTCATAAGACACATTATCTGAGGGAATATCTCATTCATGGGTGGGTATAAAAATACCTATAGGACACCTTCAAATAACCAAACATAAAGCATAAAGAGTAATTTTCTCATCGATATACAGGTATTTAAATCAAGACTTAAGTTATGAATCTTTGGAAGTGGAATAATACTGAAGGATAGGTGTACAAAAAACCCTTATTTTGTGGGTGGATAGTTTTATTCCTAAGAGTCCATTAATAGGATAATTTCTTCTTCCCCCTAGATTCCCTCATCTTTTCGGGTCACCTGATTCCAGACTATGTGGGTGAAATGAGTTTTGAACCACCTATGTTGCCAGATTTTTGTTTCAAACCATCATCCTTGGTTCGTCACCCTCTCAAACACTCTACTATCTCAAATGGAAATAGATCCTTCATGGTTGGGTCTCTCTCTAGAGTTATCCCTTCATGGGAAGGGGGGTTCCTGGTGTGGACGGTTCAAAAATTCAACACTTGGACATTCCATTTTAAGAATAATAAATAAAAATCAAGATTTGATATATAATGAAAAACAACAATAACATGTATATACTCCACAAAGGACTCAAACTCACGAATTTATCAACCATTTCCATCCTAGGATCCTTCTTGAGACTATATGTAAAACATATTCAGGGGAAACTCACACCATGAGTCTGATAACACTGATGTAATATATTGTATATATCATGCTACTAAAATATTTACATGAATATGTACAAGATAATATAAGATGTCTAATTTGAGATAAAAACATTATCATATTATACCTCTTTAGAAGAACAATTATCAATACATAGATGATGGATCACACCCAAGGCCGCGTGGTACACAAAAAAAACTAATCAAAATTATCCCACTATATAAGGGATCGATTCTTGGGTAATTAAATTAATGAAGATTATTAGAACCCCACCTAGGAAAAAATATGATAAAGGATCACACCCAGGTCCATGGGATTCTCTAAAAACAATATACAAGAAATATTATATTGAGGGGTCCCAATACTAGGATAAGGGTGTGAGGTCATTGAGTATCCCCATGGGAATGGACCAAGGGAACACATATAGTGTATAGTGGTCCAATTAATCTCATACAAGCACACACTAAAAATTAACATAAAAGAATAATAACTCTAACATTCATTTAAATCAGTACATAGTGTGTCCCATGGGGTACACTATGATTCTCACTAAGCATGGAACATTATGTGTCTCATGCACACATGACATGTAGTTTTCTACAATACACGTTGTATCCATATGGGTACACATTTTTTTGATGATGAGTTTGTGCTCGGAATACTTCCGTCCCATGATAGTGTATTCTGACCAGTGTCCATATACATCTCTTCACACAACATGTAGGGACCTCGGTTGGCACATAGTTTACCATCTACCCAATCCCATATACATCAAAAGTACAAAATGTTTGGGGACACATATTCAACTGGAAGTATAATCCCTATACACAATGAGCTATTTTTCTATGGGTCACATGGAATGTGGCTCATTTCACATGGAGTGAAATTCTTATCTCTATGTGGAAACCATAGAGATACAGAGTGCATACTATATGAAATGCGTTTTTCAAGACAACACACAGTGTAGCTGGGTTTTTCAAATATCATAAAGGTTCTGCATGAGGATTTTCTGATGCCTCTGACCTCTAATCCATCCATGTTTCACACCTTTAATTGTGGACATAACATTATATTCTCATTGATCATTATCGATGGCCAGATTCCAACCATACCCTATGTATGGGAAATGTCCTCTATCACACCTTTCTAAAACTACACACAAATCCTGAGACGTAGGTATCTGATATAACCTCGATTAACTCTCATCATCAGGCACCTTTATTGCATCACTGATCCTTAATCTCGACACCATGAAATGCTCTATTTCTCCATTGATCGAATGCACGATGATCATTTATAGGGTATTCTTGGATCCTCTAGATAAAAGAAATGATGATGATAGACATGCATAGAATGAGGGGAGATAACCACAAAACAAGAGATATGTATTGAAACACATTCACTATTTGGATTTACCTCAATAAATTTTCATTATAAAAATTAACAAATATCGATAAATAAATTACAAATAATAATTTACAAAATCCCAAGTAATAGTACCCGCACTCGCAACACGGTCGACTCAAAAATTAAAATATTGGTCCATTTGATTTGATTTCATTATAGGATAAGAAAATGGGGAAACAAATAAAAGAAAACAAAAACCTTACATGATTAGGATTTATTTTTGAAAGAGAAAAATAAAATTTCTCTATTGTTGGATAGATCCGCAGCCTACTTTGGAAAAGACAACCATCGGTTGTCGATTGGGATCTATTGTGTCTTCCATGATCTCCACCAATGGTTTCTCTAGAGTACCAGGGTTACGTGGCTAATCCCTGAGATCTATTAAATAAATATTTATAATGAGTAATTATGTATTTTCATAAATGATAACATAGAAATTAGTCTTATTTATTTATTTTATTATCTTTTCTTCCAATGACATATAACCAAACATATGACACTGATATGCCACTCCTATGGTTATGCCTACATTCTATACTCAATGGAGGCCTAATTTTTTTGATTTGAGGATCCATTTTAGAGTGATTCCACTTATTTCGATAAATTCCACATGTGTGGTATTAATACATTTAATATTATTATAATATCAATTCCAGACTAATGGGGCCTTAAATTATCACATCGTGTTAGCACACGAATCTTTAAATGTCCCAACAAATATTAAAAATTATTAAATAGAAAAAAACAAATATGTTATATATTTATTTTTCAAAATTCATTATATTTAAAATGATTTCTTAATTTACAATTTTTTTTCAAAAAATTTATAAATAGATGATGAAACATATCCACCACCATGCCTACTAATTACTTCACCACAACACTTTTTGACATCACCCATAATAACACACACTCACCCAACCTCACCCTGGTGAGATTTGAACCCAGCACAGATGACTTCCACTCCCCACCACAGAAAAATAATTTAATTTAATTTTCATTATGAGAATATATATTTTAATATTTTTCTATATTAAAGACATTATAATATATGTATATACCATCATATTTATATAATAATGTATGTGTGTGTGTTATATTTACATTTCTGTATATACTATACATATACATATATTATATATGTATATGTACATATATAAAGATATTTTATATATTATTGTGTGTGTGTGTTTACTGACACACAGACACTCTAACGCACCGACCCCAATTACCCAAAGTCAGTGCATTATTTTAATACATTGGAAAGATTACAAGGAATTATGTCTCGAAGGACTGATTAGTTTAGCAGTCTTGGAAAATAGATTACATATATGAACATTACATTACATTATAAAATTAAAAACAACAAAAAAAATTGTCTCCATTTACCACATTCATATCCCTTAGAATATCCCTACAGGTCATTCATAATATACTTGTTCTCATCCTGGAAAGAATAAAACAAAAAAAGGGGTTAGCTCAGTTGCTCAGTAAAGATAACAATATAGCAAAAACATTCATAAATAAGCATAAATATTTAAGGAAATTTATAAAACTAAAACAAAATCCTTTTAAACATAAACTTCACCATAATATGGAAAATATAAATCAACTAATTCCATTTAATTCTTCACATTGATATTCTACTAGTCAAATAATCACATTTAATATCAATAACTAATTCATAAATGACTGAATGCATAATTTCAGATATCATAACCACATAATCATGGACTTTAGCCAAGAATAAAAATTAGATTTTTTTAATGCCTTATGCCAAGACACTATTTTGTCTCAAGAGACCTACCGATGCATCGGGGAGCTATAGTGGGCTCCACCCATCACTTACTAAGTCCAATGCTTTCCTCATGTGAAATGGATTAAATATAACATAAACATTCGTATGAAAACTAGTATACAAGATGTAAATACATTGTCCATAAACCATGAATGGAATAAAAACCACATCCATAGTCAAACATATCACAAAACCTTCAATAAAATATGGAATAATTTTATATTAAATCAACCTTGATCAATAATAATATATCGTAAAGTATGTTGACATAGTTGAAAATGATCAGTAAAAATACATGAGAGAAATATACCTTTTTCAGAAAATCATTTAAAAGTCACATAAATTATAAAGGAAGTAAATTAAGATATAGTTTTTAATCCAACTGTTCCATAACAATTTGAAAATATTGAAAGGAATTAACATTTTAAAACATTCATGTCCATATAATTAAAACCATTTTAAAAACATGAACATTAATGAGAAAGGTTTATGAGAATAGATCATTAAAACATTTAAAATGATGTTTTAGTAAAATATTCCCTTTAAAATAATTCATTTGAAAACACTTTTATAAATCATGGACATGGATAATAAAAATGTCTTAGAAGATACTTACGTAAAAACAACTTCAGATAATAAAGAGATTGTGAAATTAACCCTTACCTTGAACTTTACATTGGTCGAGGGTACATTTAAACTTTTGTATAATGACCATAGTATGTAATTAAATTATAATAGAACCATATTCATATTTATTATATGATAAATTATTCATTTATCACTTTATATTACCCATTTAATAATGATTTTTGTATAAAATTAACATTTTGGGTAGTAATCGCTTTCTTTATCGTACATGTTTTATCTTGTTATTATTGATCGTATCCTTTATATTATGATTTAAATAATTCCAGAATATAAAACTTTATTTATATATAATATATATTTAAAATATAAATATTTATAATAGACATATATATGAAATGGAAGGCACCATTTATGGAGACGGTAGGTCGTACGTACGCATAAACGCTATTTTCGTTTTCATATAGCATTGAACAAAAGAAAGTGAATAAGATATATTTAATTATATATATATATATCAAAAATTATTATTGTTTCATATATTAGATACCTATTAAAAATATATATTTTTATAATCATCGTTGAATGGTGAACATGGGAATGGATCTAATTGCATCGCGAAGACGATAATCTGTACGTACGCCCGAGTGACAATATCATTATATTGATGGTGAAATACTATTTAACTGGATGTTATATCATATATAAATAATCATTAAAATGTAATATTTATTATTTACATCGTTTATACTCATTATTATACCAATCCAAATAATGACATGTTTGAATAATAAACTACACCATGACGTGGAAACGGTAAGCCGTACGTATGCACGTATGGTGACGTTGTCATTTTGAGGATGGATAGAATAATGAATATAGTTGTAACATATTTATAATTACATCACAGTATGTAGTAGGTACTGGAGTTTTTATTTTTGAATGGAAACAATAAAGAAAGAGGAAGTGGAAAGGGGGTGAAATTATTACCTCTTCTTCGGGTGTTTCCTTTTGAGTTGATCAAAAGGGCTCCTTAGGTTGCCTTTCTGATAAAATTATGGTCTCTTGGTTGATGTGAGGGAAGTTGGGAGGATATTTGGGCTGGGGTTGGCCGAGATAAATGGATTTGGAGGTGTGATTTTGAGAGAAGGGGAAGTTCCCTTTAATAAGAGAGGTGAGGGTCCCTTTAGGAAAAGATTAAAATATTAATTTATTATACAGTCATTTTCACTTTTTAATGGATCCAAAAAAATTTATATCGAGCCTTCATTGGTTATGGGTCGGAATCATATCAACCAATAAGTTTTAGACATGTTTAGGTTTCCATTATAACCTTATCATTTAGATTTAACTCTTAGTTAAATAGTTTAACTTTTACTACATCTTCTTGTATTCTTACACTATATAGTTAGTAAAAATTAAGTAAACTTACGAGAGAACATAAAGTGGTTAATTAATTACATATATAATATTATTAAATACCCTTTTCTGAACCATATATTTTTAGGAATATTATATCAAACAATAATATAGTATTTGTTTTAAAAATTAATTTATGTCAATTTTGACACTTTTTGGTATTTGTTTTTTTGTGAAAGTCATAAACACTTTATTACATCAAAATAATGCATTAAATAAATACTAACATGTCATATTATCATATAAAATTATTTTATTTTATCAAAACTATAAAATTATATTCATTTTCATATTTATAATATCATTTATTTGATTCATTCATTAATAAGGAAAATACTACATCATTATTGTGTCATATATTAATATATTTATATTATGAATAAAAATTATAAATAGATAATCATGATGTAGGAAATATTTTTATATTTAAAATTAATATTTATAGTCAAATAGATAAATTATATAACCTTATATAAAAATTGTTTTACTAAAAGATACTTGTTTTTTTATTTTTGTCTTTACTTTAGATTATTTAATAAAAAATGTCATTATCACTCTCAAGTGGCTCCATGGGGTCCAGAAATCCATAAAATAATGTCAATGGTCAGAAATATATCATCAAATAGGGTTTGGATATGTGTTAAGGTAATTTAATGTTATTATAATATTATTTGTTTCCTCTTACCGGATTTACCCATTAATCATGGTAAATAAAATATTTATCAATGTAATTATTCATAATGTCTAAAAATAAAAGTAAGGTATTTACACAATTTGGACCTCCTGATTCCAAATATAGAATCAATTTTTCTAAATTCAAAAAAATAAGTGGCAGAAATTATTTTCAAATTAATTCACGTTGTCAAAACAAAAAGCGTCTTTTTAAGAAATAATAAATATCAACTGATTGACACTAGTTTATGTCCAGTTTAAATGTGAATTTACATCCAATGAACTAAATTATATTAAATGATAAAAATATAATCTAATCATATTTAAAAACTATTAAAATTTATATTTTAACACTATAAATTATTTTTATTAAAAAAGTTGTTTTCAATTAAAACATATTATTTTTCACTATTCATGAAAATATAAAAATTATCAGAAAAGTACCAAAAAATTATATAAACTAAATTATTATGTCATGATTCTAAAAAATAATTTAATTTCACTAAATTGAATATATTAGTGTGTCATATATTTTTTAAAAAAAATGTTCTCTTTTAAAAGGTGGTAAAACTGCATTTTTTTAAAAATACTTGTTTTATCTGAAAAAAATGATTTTGTTATTATAATATGTATAAGAAACACATAATATGGATTATAAATTTATTTAGAGTATAAAAAATTCAAAATTTAGTTAATTCTATTCGTAACCACTTTTGAATGACTAGTTTGGTATGTCGTGGCGCGCCTGAACTCGGTGTCACATGTTATTGAATTTCTTTGAAGAGATAATATAATATGAAATCTTTGTGTATTACATTCTCCTCTCCTTCAATAAATTTTTTCCTCACAATTTGAAATTTTTATTCTAAAATAAAAGGTAAAAATTGAAAAATACTTTTGTGGAAAACCCACATCGAAGATTGGGTTAATAAAATTTAGTCCTAATAAGAGGGAAAGGGAAATGAAAAAGTCACCACCAAATTATGATATCAATTATGAGAAAATTTTTGGAAACTAGAGATATATAATTGGAGGAAAACATAACTATTTTTAGGGAGTGATTGAGGTCAGTAATCACAAATAAGTGTACAATTGAGGGCATCAACGCCATCAATCTATGCTGATTAAAAATATCATCAGCTCAAAAAAACTGAAGGTATTAGGATAACACATTTTTTATTTTAAGATATCTTCCCTAAAGTTACAGAATTAATTTGTTGATAATATATATATATATATATATATATATATTTGACAAGTAATGTTTCTTCCTTCAACTAATTCCTACCACAAACTCATCATTCTCTCTAAGAGATAACAAAATTCAAAAATATTATGTTTATCGTAATCATATTGGTTTCCAAAAATAATTAATTGATAATTCATTTGTTAGTATATTTAAAAAAATACATTATACAAACTAGGACATAACATAGGCTAGTGATAGATTATGCACCCTTATCGCCCTTCAGTTGCAGGTTTAAGTCTCACGGCCCTACCGGACATGACAGGTTGTCACCCGACCTCTGGGTTTTCCTTTTTATTATAATCAAAAAATAATCTCAAGAAATTATTTGTGCTTAAAAATAGTACCCAATGTCAAAATTAATCGATCCTAACCTTTATACATGTAGAAAATACTTTAGTCCAAACTCAGAGTCCAAAATTTATAAGGAAGGTAAACACAATGAAGATCCTTTTTTCCACATAATAACATTTAAATACCTTCATCATCTATTCCTTTAAAACCCTATAACACCCTGAATTACCATAAAAACTTATACATTACATTCATTCTCTTTTATTACTTATAGAATACTAGATATACTCATTCTATCAAAAAATGTTGTAAACTCCAACAATGAGGGAATAAATAGACCGTTAATCAGTTCCATGGATGTCAATAATATCCAATATAATTTATCCAAATCATTCATCTCTTCTTACAAAATAAATAACTTAGTATCAAGACCAAATTAACGTTTTTTCATTCCTTCAACCATGCATTTTCCAAAAAGTTTAACATTCTATTGAGTCACTTTTCTTGGTACCACACAATCTCAAATTCTCAATTAAATAGTATTGCATTAGAATCCTTATATACTCCATAATTATTATAACCATTACATCATTGATACAACAATCAAATGACATAGTTATTTCATATATACATAGGAACCCTAGTAATTACTCATTATCTATGGTAACATTATATCTTGATTATTATCCAATAGTTTGTGGTATACTATGATGATTTGGACATTGATTCGCACAGTGTCCCAACTCCTTTCAGATGAAGCATTACAAATTTGAAACCTTTTTCTTACCCTTTCAATCACGTACTCGGTTTCCTTTTTCTCTACACTTATAAAAAACTCCCATTACCTTCAAGAATTTACCATCGTGATTATTTCCACAGTTATTACATATGGGAAAATACTTCATTACCATATTCCCTTTATCCATGTTTTTGTCTACCTTCCTTTTCTTCTCTCGCTTCCCTTCAATGCCCCGGGACTTAGAAAATTCATTATATATCTTATTAACACATGATACTATTTCTTTATGTGATGATAATATGTGGAAGACTATTTTATTTGAAAATGTTGGATTAATACCATGAATGATATGATCCTTATTACTTTTTGTATCATTCATATTGCTGGAGTTCTCATTCAATCTATAGGGAACCATTTTGAAACAATTGAATACAATAGGTTTGTTTATGAATCAGAATGCATAATTACAAACTTGTTAAATACATAACATAAATTGAAAATATTATCTATATAATCTATAATCATATAATGTTTTCTTTAAGGAAGTATTTACTATTAAATCCTTTATAATGTCTTGAAATGAAAATATGAATTATCTGAAGCATATCCCCCAGCAATTTCATAACAAAGAGTGCAGTAAGGGCCGTTGTCCTATACCATGATACCCAAGGTCAAGCTCGAATACCTTGTCAGAGCTTTCACTCCTAGGTACATCTTTTCCAGAGCCGCACCTACCTGTTCTTATCGAGACATGGATGTATTTCTTGGGAAATATACAAAATATCTACATTAACAAAATTCTTGGAAGTTCTTATATACTAATCCTCAATTTCTATCTTAGGGTAATGTTCTCTAATCATAGTATATCTTAATATTTTTCCATGGTTGTTGCTAAACTTTTTCTGATACCAATTGTAACACCCCAACCCCAGTTACCCAGATTCAGTGCATTATTTTAATACATTGGCATGATTACAAGAAATCATCTCTTGAAGGACCGATCATTTTAGCAGTTTTGGAATATAGTTTACATATATGAACTTTACATTACATTATAAAATGAAAAACAACTACAAAATTGTATCCATTGACCACATTCATGTCACTTTTAGTATCCTTGTAGGTTAGTCATAATATACTTCTTCGCATCTTGGGAAAACTAAAACATAGAATGGGTTGAGCTCATATTCTCAGTAAGGATAACAATATAGCAAAAACTTTCATAAATAAGGATAAATATTTATGGAAATGTATAAAACTAATACAAAAGTATTTTATACTTAATCCTAAGCATAATATGGAAAAGATAAATCAAATAATTCTGTTTATTCACATGGATATTCTACTAGTTGAATAATCACATGTAATATCAACATAAAATTTTATAATGATAGAATGTATAATGCCAGACTTCATAACCACAAAGTCAATTCCTTATGTGAAGACTACAAATAATATTTTGTCAAGGCCTTGTGCCAAGATCCTAGTTTGTCTCATAAGACCTACCGATGAATCGAGGAGCTATAGTGGTCTCCACCTATCACATACTATGTCCAATGCAATCCTAATATGAAAAGGTTTAAACATAACATATACATTCGTATTAAAACTAGCATACAAAATGCCAATAATTTGACCATAAACTATGAATGGCATAAAAATAACACATCCACAGTCAAAGATTCTACAAAAACATCAATACAATATGGAATATTTGTATATTAAATCAACCTTGATCAATAATAATATCTCTTAAAATATGTTGACCTAGTTGAAAATGAGCAGTAAAAATCACTAAGATAAATATCCCTTTTTCTTGAAATCGATTAAAAGTAACATAATTTAAAAAGGAATTCATTTAAAAGATAGTAAAAGATTACCCTAAAAATAATTCCATTTAAAAATATTTTATGACACATGGACATGGATAAGAATTATTTCCCAGTGGATATTTATGTAAAAATAGCCTTAGATAATAAAGATATTGTGTAATTAACCCTTACCTTGCACTTTCCTTTAGTCGATGGTGTGTTTAACCTCTAGTATAACGACTATATTATGTTATTAAATTATACCACAACCATATTAATATTTATTATATCATAAATGATTCATTTATTACTTTATATTACCCATTTAATAATTATTTTCATTTTAAATCAACATTTTGGGTTGTAATCCCTTTCATTATCGTACTTGTTTTAACGTGTTATTCTAGATGGTAAAATTTAGATCCTGATTTAAAAAATTCCAGAATACAATCCTTGATTTATATATCATATATATTGAGAATATAAATATATATAATATATAGATACATGAATTGGAAGGCACCGTTTATGGAGACAGTAGGTCGTACGTACGCATAAATGTTGTTTCTGTTTTCATATCATATTGAATGAAAGTAAGTTAATGAGATATATGTAAGTACATATATATATAAAGTATAATTATTATTTCATACATTATATACTTATTAATAATATATATTTT
Source organism: Viscum album (assembly GCA_963277665.1). Taxonomy (NCBI): domain Eukaryota; kingdom Viridiplantae; phylum Streptophyta; class Magnoliopsida; order Santalales; family Viscaceae; genus Viscum; species Viscum album. The sequence goes on from OY728156.1 coordinate 830,321,380, forward strand.
TATAATTTTTGTTGAATGGTGAACGTGGGAATGAATCTCATCACGTCGTGGAGATGGTAATCTGTACGTACGTACGAGCAACAATACGATTATATTGATGGTCAAATCGTATATAATTGGATGGTATTTCATATATAAAAAATAATTAACATTTTATATTTATTATTTACAACATTTATACTCATTATTATACACATCAAATTAATGAAGTGTTTGAATAAAAAAGTACACCTGACGTGGAGACGGTAAGCTGAACGTACGCACGAATAGTAACATTGTCATTTAGAGGATGGATAGAATAATAAATTTTGTTGTACTATATTTATAATAACATAAAATTATATAGGAGGTACTTGAGTTATTAATTTGTTATGGAAACAACAAACAAAGAGGAATTAGAAGATGAAAAGAACTTGAAAGGGGTGGTGAAATTATTACATCTTCTTCAGGTGTTTCATTTTGTGCTGATCAAAAGGGATCCTTAATATGGATTTATATTCAAATAAAGGACTATTGGTTGATTTGAGGGAAGTTGGGAGGATATTTGGTCAGGTTTTTGCCGAGACAAATGGCTTTGGAGGTGTGATTTTGACATAAGGGAAAGTTCCCTTTTATAAGAGGTGTGAGGGTCACTTTAGAATATAATTAAAATATTAATTTATTATACAATAGTTTTCGTTTTATAATGGCTAAAAATTAATTTATTTTAGACTTAGGTGGTTATGGGTCGAAATTATCTCAACCAATAGGTTTTATACAAGTTTAGGGATCTATTTTAACCTTATCTTTTAGATTTAAATCTTAGTTAAATAGTTGAACTTTTATCGTGTCTTCTTGTAATCTTACACTATATGGTTAATAAACATACACTAAACAACCAAGAGAACCAAAAGTGGTTCATTAATGACACATATAATATTATTTAATTCCTTTTGCCAAACCATTTATTTTTATGAAAATTATATCAACCAATAATATAGTATGTGTTATAACAATTAATTTATGTCAATTTTGACACTATTTGGTATTTGGTTTTTGGTGAAAGTAAAAAAAAACATTATTACTTCAACATAAATACATTAAATCAATGATAAAATGTAATATTCACCAATAAAATTATTATATGGCATAAAAACTTTAAAATTATATTTATTTTAATATTTATAATATGATTTGTTTGATTCTTTCATTAATAAAAAACAATACATCATTATTGAGTCATATTTCAATATATTAATTTTATGTCTAAAAATTATTAATAAATTATCATGATTTATGAAATCATTTTATGTTTCTTATGAATATTAATAGTCGTATAGATTAATTGTATAACCTCATATAAAAACAGGTTTCCTAAAAGATACATGCTTTTGTTATTTTTGTCCTTACTTTAGATTATATAATTTAAAATGTAATTATCACTCCCAAGTGACTGTATGGGGTCCCTAAATCGACCCAAGGATGACCATGGATGGAATTATATCATCAAATTGAGTTAGGACATTTGTTATGGTAATTTAATATTATTATAATATTTTTTTAACCTTATTTACCGCATTCACCCTTTAATCATGGTCAATACAATATTTACCGATGTAAATATTCATAATGTACAAAAATAAAAGTTGTCTATTTACACGATTCAAACCTCCTGAATCCAAATATGGAGTAAATTTTTCCAAATTCAAAAAACTAAAGTGGCAGAAATTAATTCAAAATTAATTCATGTTGTCTAAACAAAAATTGTGTTTTTAAGAAATAATAACAATCAAAAGGTTGACACCTATTTATGTCCAGTTTAAATGTAAAATTACATCCAATGAACAAAATTATATTAAATGAAAAATATATAATATAATTATACTTAAAAAACATTCAAAATTATAATTTATCAGTATAAATTATTTTCATTAAAAAAAGTTTTTTTCAATTAAAACATAGTATTTTCACTATTCATTAAAATATGAAGCTTATCAGAAATGTACCAAAAATTATCCAAACTAAATTTTTTTTTCCTGATTCTAAAGAATAATTTATTTTAATTTAATTTAATATATAAAAGTGTCCAATATTTGTTTTAAAAAAGTTTCTCCATTAAAAGGCGGTAAAATTGCCTTTTTTGGAGAATTCATCTTTTATCTGAAAAAAATGTATTTGTACATATATTATATATAAGAAAAACATAATATGGATTCTAAATTTATTTGTATTATATAAAATTAAAAATTCAGTTATTACTATTCATAAATGCTTTTGAACGGCTAGTTTGGTAAGTCTTGGTGTGCCCGTACTCGGGGTCGCAAGTAATTGATTTTTTTTTTGAAGAGATAACGTAATATGAAATCTTGGGGTGTTACATTCTCCCCTAATTCAATAAATTGTGTTGTCTAAATTTGAAATTTCTATTCTAAAATAAATGTTTAAAATAGAAAAATACATTTTTGGAAAACCCAGATCAAAATTGGGTTAATAAAATTTAGTTCTAATAAAAGGGAAAGGGAAATAAAAAAGTCACCTCAAATTATGATCTCAATTATGAGAATATTGGGGAAAATTAGAGACACAATATTGGGGGGGAAATGTAGATATTTATATGGAGTTATTGAGGTCATCAATCCCTAACAAGTGTATAATTGAGGGCCTCAAATCCATCAATCTATGATGATTTAAAGTATCATCTGTTCAACGAAACATAAGGTATTAGAATAACAAATTTTTGGTTTTAAGATCTCGTCACTAATGTTTAAGAATTAATTTATTTATAGAATAAGATATATATATATATATACTTGACAATTATAGTTTCATCCTTCAACTAATTTCTACCACAAACTCATCTTTGACTCCAAAAGATAATAGAATTCCAAAATATTCAATTTATCATAATTGTATTGGGTTCCAAAAAATAATTAATTTATAATTAATTTGTCAGAATATTTAAAAAAAAATATCTTATACAAACTAGGATATCACGTAGGCTAGAGATAGGTGATGCACCATTGCCACCCTTCATTTGTTGGTTCAAGTCTCGCAGCCTTATCGGACGCGACAGGTTGTTACCCGACATCCCGGTTTTCCTTTTTATGACAATCCAAAAATTATCTCAAAAAATGATTTAACCCTAAAAATTGTATCCAATGTCAAACATAATTGATTCCAAACTTTATACTTATCCAAAATATTTTAGTCCAAACTCACAGTACCAAATTTATAAGGAAGGTAAACACAATGAATATCCTTTTTTCCACGTAATAACATCTGATTACCTTCATCATGTATTATTTTAAAACCCTTTAACACCCTGAATTACCATAAAACCTTATTTATTACATTCTTTCTCCCTTATTAATTATAGAATACTAGATATACTCCTTCTATACAAAAATGTTGTAAACACCAACAATTATGGAATAAACAGACCATTAATGAGTTTTAAGGATGTCAATAATATCCATTGTAATTTATCCAAATAAATCGTCTCTTATTCCAAAATCAATACATCAATATCAGGACCATAATAATGGGTTATCTTTCCATCAACCATGAATTTTACAAAAATTATAACTTTCTATTGAGTAACTTTTCTTGGTACCACACAATCTCAAATCCTCAATTAAATAGTAATGTAGTAAAATCCTTATTTACTCCATAATTATTATAACCAGTACATCATGGATACAATACTCAATAGACATAATTATTTAATAAATACATATGAACACTAGTCATTACTATTAATCTATGGTAATATCATAAATAGATTATTATCCAACAACATCATTTGTGGTATACTCTAATTATTTTCACAATGATTTGTGTAGTGTCCCAACTCTTTGAAGATGAAGAATTGTACATTTGAAACCTTTATCTTACCCTTGCAATCACGTACACAGTGTCATTTTTCTCCACAATTATAACAAACTACCATTACCTTCTAGAATTTACCAAGGTGATTATTTCCACAGTTTTCACATATGGGAAAATCCTTCATTCCATTATTCCATATATCCATCTTTCTCTTTACCATCCTTTTCTTCTAGGGATTCCCTTCAAAGAAATGGGACTCAAAAAATTCATTACTTATCTTATTAACACATGATACTATTTATATATATAATGATAATACATTGGATACTATTTCATTTCTAATTGTTGGCCTAATACCATGAAAGATGGGATCATTATTACTTTTTGGATCATGCGTATTGCTGGAGTTCTCCTTCCATCTACTAGGCACCATTTCTAAACAATGGCATACAATAGGTTAGTTTATAAATCACAATTTATAATTAAAAACTTATAAAATACCTAACATAAATTTAAAATAATTTTCATATAATCTATAATAATAAAATGTTTTCTTGGAGTAAGTATTTACTCCAAAATCATTCATAATGGATTGTAATGAAAATGTGGATTACCCTGAGCATATCCCATGGGAGTGTCATAACCACGAGTGCAGCAAGTCCTATTGTGGATATGGTAAAGATATATTACATACTTGTTAACAATATATATTTTTATAATCATTGTTGAATGGTGAACGTGGGAATTAATCTCATTGCATCATGGAGACGGTAATACATACGTACGCAAGAGTGAAAATATCATTATATTGATGGTAAATTCGTATGAAATTGGATGGTAAATCATATATAAAGATTCAGTAAAATGTTATATTTATTATTTACATCAGTTATACTCATTATTATACCCATCCCAATAATTAAGTGTTTGAATTACAAACTACAACCGACGTGGAGATGGTAATCCGTACGTGCGCACGTATGGTGACCTTTCATTTAGAGTATGGATAGAATAAAAAATATGGTTGTAAAATATTTATAATAACAACATAGTTTGTATTAGGTACATGAGTTATTATTTTGATATGGAAACAATAGATAAAGAGGAAGTGGAAGATGAAATGAACTTGAAAGGGGTGGTGAAATTATTATATCATCTTCAGGTGTTTCCTTTTGAGTTGATCAAAAGGGATCACTAGGTTGACTTTATGATCAAATTAAAGAATCTAGGTCGATATCAGAAATGTTTGGAGGATATTTGGGTAGGTTTTGGAAGATCTAATGGCTTTGGAGTTTTGATTTTGAGAGAAGGGGAAGTGCCCTTTTATAAGAGGGGTGAGGGTCACTTTAAGAAATGATTGAAATATTAAATTATTATATAAAACTTTTTGGTTTATAATGTCTCCAAATGAATTTATTTAGATAATTATGTGGTTATGGGTCGAAATCATCTCAACAAATATGTTTTAGAAAATTTTAGTTTACCTTTTTAACCTTATCTTTTAGATTTAACTCCTAGTTAAATAGTTTATCTTTTAACACATCTTCTAGAATTCTTACACTACATGGTTAATAAACATACTATAAAAATCCAATAGAACCTCAAAGGTTTCATTAACGACATATATAATATTTTTTAATCCCTTTGGATGAAACATATATTTTTAGGAATATTATATCCACCAATAATATAATAATTTTTTTAAAAATTAATTTATGTCAATTTTGACTCTATTTGGTATTTGGTTTTTGGTGAAAGTCAAAAAAACTTTATTACTTCAAGAAAAAATAAATTAAATCAATACTAACATTTCATATCCACATATAAAATTATTTTATGCTATCAAAACATTCAATTTATATTTATTTTAATATTTATAATATCATTTATTTGGTTCATTCATTAATAAGGAAAACACTACATCATTATTGTGTCATATATTAATATATATATTTTAAATATAAAAATTATAAATAAATTTGCATGATATTGGAAATATTTTATTATTTATAATGAATATTTATATTCGAATATATCAATTATATTACCTCATATAAATGCTTTTACTAAAATATACATGTTTTTGTTATTTTTGTCATTACTTTGTATTATTTAATATAAAATGTGATTATCACTCCCAAGTGGCTCCATGGGGACCCAAAATAGACCCAAATATGCCCATGGTAGGAAACTGAATCATAAAATATGGTTAGGATATATGTTATGTTAATTAAATATAATTATAATATTATTTGTTTACCCCTATTTACCGGATTTTCCATTTAATCATGATAAATAAAATATTTATTGAAGTAATTATTCATAATGTCTAAAAATAAAATATACCTATTTACCAAATTTATATCTCTTGATTCCAAATATGGAATCCATTTTTTCAAATTAAAAACACAAAAGTGGAAGAAATCAATTTCAAATTAATTCCCCTTGTCAAAACAAAAAAGCGTTTTTTTAAGAAATAATAACTATCAGAATATTGACATTTTTTTATATAAAGTTTAAACGTGAAATTACATCCAATGACCTAAATTATATATAATTCCAAAAATATATTCTAATTATACTTAAAAACATTAAAATCTATAATTTAACACTATAAATTATTTTGATTAAAACAGTTGTTTTGAATTAAAACATAGTATTTTCACTATTCCTCCGAATATGAAAGTTATCAGAAAAGTACCAAAAATTTATCCAAACTAAATTTTTATGTCCCGATTATAAATAATAACATATTTTAATTAATTTTAATATATAAAAGTGTCAAATATTTGTTTTAAGAAAGGTTCCCTATTAAATGTGGGTAAAATTGCATTTTTGGAAAATTATTCTTTTATCTAAAAAAAATGAATTTGTTCTTATATTATGTATGTGAAACACATAATATGGATTCTAATATTATTCGGAGTATTTAAAATTCAAAATTCAGTTAATACTATTCCTAACCACTTTTGAACGGCTAGTTTGGTAAGTCGTGATGCGCTGGAACTCGATGTTGCAAGTTATTGAATTTCATTGAACAGATAACGTACTATGAAATCTTGGGATGTTACACACACACACACACACACACACACACATATATATATATTCATGTATTTATAAATGTGTATGTGTGTATATATATATAAATATATAAATATATTTGTGAAAGTGTGTTTATATACATATATATGAAATATATATATATTATATTTAAATACATGTTAATTTATTTTTAAATAAATATAAATATATATACATATATATAATTCAAATAATTTTTTTATTGTTTTATATATAGAAGTTAATATAATAATTAATATATTTATACAATTAATCGCATTTCAAAACACTAGTAAAAATGTCACTAAAATAGTCATTCATTCTAAAAAATGTGAACAAATTTAAAAAATATATGTGTTCTTATATATAAATATATGTATATATAAATTCATATAGCTATATACAAGTTTATATATAAATTATATATTATTATATACATCTTTGTTTTTGTGAGAGTATTTTCATGTTTATATATATATTTATTTATAATCATTAATGTGGGGAAAGGGGATAAATTACCAATAATAGAATGCATCACACAAATGTAGGGAAGAACGCAATGATGCTTGAACTCAAGACTTCACTGATACCCATAGGGGAAACTATCAATAAGCTACACCCTAAGGGATATATATATATATACATATACATATTACGATATTTGACCATATATTATTGGTTTTTAATATATATATATATATATATATATATATATATTATAAAAAATATATAATCAATAAAATTATAAATACATATAATTATCTATATAGAGACATTTTCTTAAATATGCCTCTATATTTTTAATCAACCACTTTTTTTAGAAAACCTGGATAAATTAGCCATGTTTTCTTGAAAACATCACTAAATTAGCCATGTTTTTTTAAAAACATGGTTATTTTCAAATTTAATTATGTTTTTAATCATGTAAAACAAATTTCTACTAAAATAACCACATTTTTTGGAAAATGACTCTAAAATACCAATGGTTTTTTTTGAAAATTTTGCTAAATTAGTGATGTTTTGTTTCAAAAAATATATGAATTAGTGATATTAATTATTAAAAACATGGATCAATTTTTAAATAACCATACTTTTAAATGTAGACAAAAAAGATGTTAAATTGGCCACCTCTTTTATCAAAATTTCTAAATTAGGGATTTTATTGAAAAGTGTGAAGAAATTTAATTAAGAATCACTAAAAACAAAACTAAAATTTCAAAACTTTTTTTAAAATGTCACTCAATTAGTCATGTTTTAAACAATGATGTTGTATTCTAGTTTTCTTGTGGTAACCAAAACAATTATATCTTTTAATTATGGACACCAATGAAACCCAGATTGATTTCACCCTCCCTTATAATTATAGGTACTGAATGATCCTCACTATTGATTGATACTTTTTGGATGTTTAAAGTTTCTATATTCTTCACTGTGAGATTATTCTTCCTCTACACAAAAACACAGACTATATTCACAAAGAATATTTGAATTTCAAATTTTATATTAAACTATAACCAACTTCTGGGTTATTTTAGGTAAAATATATCCATTTGATCGATTCGGTGTACATCTCTTCCACAATAATACTAATTAATGGTTATTAGTAGCTTATGTAACTATGAACATATCATGATATTTCAATATCATCTTTTTTTAAAACATTCTAGAATTTACTAGTCATTGTGTGGAGACAACTTCAAGGTGTGAGTTAATAGATTATACTCTAACTCTCAACTTCCCAATGATCCATGGTGTTACATCAATCCCCAGGAAACATACTATATTCTTGTTCAAGATATCCTGAATCTTCTAAAATCATTACCTTCTAACTCTTTCATGGAAGGAAATCCCAATACATACTCTTCCATTATTTTTTAGATTGATACTATCGGGGTGTGTACCACATTCCATAGTGAAAACACCATACCTTTAGAACCACTGAAATTATCCAAATACCCCTTCATGGAATGTCATATTTTTTTGGGTTTTGTATCACGAAAAGTAAAACATTGATAAAATAATATATCTTACACAATACCTAAATAATTTATCTTATGTATGAAGTGACATTGAAAATTTACATTCATCACATTGGTCATGGTGTAACCATCCCCCTCATTGTCTAAAACACTATTTTGAGAACCAAATAAATTTATCTAATCTTTTTCATGGAACAAACTCAATGTCATATTGTCATGACCTGACCCAGTGAGGCTTGATCTGTGGCTACCCCAAGCCCACCTCTAATTTTCTAAGGGCGGGTTAAAATCGCCGATTAGTTATATCCCACACGTTGGAGGAATTAACATAATGTGCATATACCCCCACACAAACACAAACACAAAAATATTAAATCCTATAAAATGAGAAAATATAAAACAAATGAAACCCATTCATGCATACATCTGTAATCCCACAATTATAGTATGATATTAAAGTACTTAAAGTGATAATGGTTCAAAATAAAAGACCAACTAAAACTATTGAGAGTAAAACCTAATCACATTGTGGGGAATACTATCAAATGCAACCACCTAAAAAACACCTCAGTCTATCAAGATCAAACTATGCTCCACTATATCCTTATCATCCCTATACACAGACAAAAGTTTCATCCTCTATGTAATACACAACATGTGTGGGTAGGATCTATACATGAATGAGTGTAGAAATACCCAGTAGAACACCACAATAACACTAAACACAAAGCATCAAGAATAAACTCATCCAAGAGATCAATATTGTTGGTCCTTTCCCATTAAAACTCATTGGTCTCTGAATATCACGATCTATAGATAGGGGATCACACCACAGACCTTCAGGGGAACCATATACCTAATCTGAATCAACCCACTATGTATCAGATAAAATATAAATGATATTATTTACCTTACTAAAACCAACATCTATTTAGGGGTATCAAATCCCTCCTCAATGAGGTCACAATAGTTTCATGAACTCCCCGACGTTATAAGAATCAATTATAGAGGATCACACTTCTGTCTCAGGAAGGGACACCACAAACAAAATATTAGACTCATCATCCAATGGTGATCCCAATCCAAATTTGTGGATGCAATTTCACACTATAACTATAAGGGGATGGACCAAGGTAACAAAATCTACTAATTATTTTTCAAATTGATGAAAACAAGGACTCCAAAAACCCTATAAGGGGGTACATGGAATTTACAAGGGGATTCATGATGCTTCTTGAAAACCCATGGATATACGATGCATTGTTAAAACACATGGAATATAAAACTTAAAATAAATATAAAATGGTTTTTATATGTAATTTATCACCCTTACCATGAATTATGTCTATCACCGTGTGATTTTGGTCATGCCCATATTTTAATTAGTGTTCAGTAAGTCATGCCAAAGTACAAAACATTACCGATGTACTTTGGTCATGTCACACTAACCTGGCCTTCACAATTTTTTGTACTTACTGAGGTGTACGAAGATCCATAAGAACAATTAAAATATCCTTTAATAGATTCCACATGGTGTGTGATATTTTTCTATCTTTGGAAACCCTAGTGTTGCAAAGAGGGTTCCATGTGGTGTGTATCTCTAGATTACAATCCATGAAAAAAGGGATTTTCCAAAACCCACAAATATTCTCGAAATCATTGTTACCACTATCATTTGAAAAATTCCAACCTAGAAACTTCATATCTGATTTTGTATGAACCTTACCATTTTTTATCATTATGATCCAGGCCCTAATATTCTTGAAAATAAAACCATCGAGACACCCATCCATCCATGATTCAATTTCGGATGAAATGGAATCCTCGGCCTGATCTAGTCCACCTCCAATAATCCTCTATCCCCACACATCAATTTCTCAAGTGGTCATGACCCACACCAGCTGTATTGTTCTTCTTCACCAATGAATAGTATCACAGCGATCTTATACACAATTTTCATTGAATTGTGGGAAAAAGAAATTAAATGCAATGAATGTGCATTGAAATAGGTGAAAAGTCCATGAACCAAAAACATGAATAATGAACCTCATATTTTTTTCATTTTGTCCATGGTTTATTCATGATGATTTTGATGAACATCGATAGAAAAGAGTCAATAACATTATATAAACCATAAATACAATCAAACATAAATGCATGAGTCAATTATTGATAAATGAATTTGTCCAAATTCAATTGAGATTATATAATTTGATGGAATCAAAAATAAAAGAAACCTATTAAGAGTTTGGATCAATCACTTATGAATAAATGTCTTTCATTTCTATCGTTGGTGAGATCCATTAACTCTAATGGCCCAAATAACCCTGATCTCTATTCACTATGATGTCATTATCCAAGAATTATCTCCTCCAATGGTTCTCTATAACTCCTGGGATAAAAGGATAACCATGATATCTCATCATAGTAATATATTTATAGAGAAAAATAGGTTGTTGCATCAATATAATAACATAAACTGCTATATTTATTTAATTTATTATTTATACCCATGATGAATTTTAACAAAACATATGATACCAAAATTTATTATGTCCCAAATAGGGTAAAACCCATGCTATAAACTCAATAAAGGCCTCATATTTCTGATTCGATCCTCTATTCATGATTTATTTTACTCTTTAAGAAAACTACACATGCACAATACTAATATTATTATTAATTTTCAAATATCAATCCTGGACTCATATGGACTCAGAATATCATGTCTTATCTAAGAATATATTTTAAAAAGATACATGTAATATTATGAAGTAATATATATAATAATCAGAGTCATTAAATTCTCCCAACCCTTGGGATTTTCATCCGAAAAAGTGAAAAACCCCTACTCTAAAAGATTAGGGTTCTGAGCACACATCTTGGACTCTTGATCCCATATTCTCTACTAAATATTAAAATGCATCCCCAAACACACACTATGGGAATAGATATACCATTAATAATAATCTCCCAGTGATCCTAAATCTACTATATGTACCAAGTAATGACATCCTTATCCTCGCTATCGATCACACCCAGGTCTGTAATATGTGATAGGTCTAGCGCATACATCCTCAATTGTGACGCATGAAAGAAATTATGTACCTTGTTTACCTGCGTTAGTGGAGATAACTGATATTCCAACTCACCAAATATACATAGAATATGGAAAGAGGAAATGAATCTTTGAAATATCTTTCCACCCTGGAAATTTCTGAATAATCTGTGTCAAGATGAGACCACAAGAAATAAAGTTTCTCCCACATTGAACTCTATAGGCCTCCATCATTAGACCATGTAGGACTTATGAAGACATTCTATAGTCCACATATGATCCTCAATGATTTCCTCCTTAGCTATCATAGCTCACATATAATTTAGGCTAATGGGAGCAGACTCACATTAATCAGTTTAAAAAACGGTTGTCCTATAAGGTTTCCCATAAAAGGCCCCAAATGATGTTACACCAATAGCGGAATGGTAGTTGTTGATATATGTAAACATCACCAAGGGTGGGTGATCCTACCAACTACATCCAAAATCCAACAACCAAACATGAGCTATGTCCTCCAAGACCTGAATGATCCACATAGTCTAGAAATCAGTTTGGCGGCGGAACACCATTCTCAAATGTAAATAAATCCAAAAGTCATCCTAAATTTCTCTCTATATTCACCATGTGAAGCGAGCATCATAGTCTAAAATGATCATTTAGGGAAATAAATAGAGTCAAACTATGTTATGAACGTATAGGAATCCCAAGATATTTGCAAAACCCTAATCTAACATAGCTAGGAGGTGGGCTGACTTGGTGAGTCAGTCTATGATTATGCTGATCACACCATGTCCCCTAGACATACTCTATCATTAGGATATTAGTCAAGGATAATGGGTCAAATAGACTCTAATTATACATCAATGCTTCGTCCATTTTTCATGGTTTTTATGGTTTTTATATTTTATTTGCTTTGTTTCTCACATTTACCTTAAAATCATTTTCAAAAAAAATTCTAATTTTCAATAAACTCAATAGGAATGTTTTGGAAATTTCTTCTTAAATAACCACATGATTTTTGTAAAATGTCATTATTATTCAAAAAAAGTTTTATTTGAAATATAATTTTTCTATTATTAATGAATGAATAAAATTAATTTCATTTTTGAATTTTTCATGTCAAAAATTATCTTAAATTTATTTTTCTCAAAACATTATTTTTTAGTTAAATTACCAATTTTAATTGAAAACTATTTTTTCTTTTAAAGTATTCACAAGGTAAAATTTTCTTTTAGATTAGTATTAAATATTAATTAGTTAATTTTAATTTAAAATAAATAATTTTTCTAAAAAAGTATTTTATACAATAATTTATTACATTAAAATTTTATGTTTAAAAGGGAATTTTTCTCAAAAACAATATTTGCATCCTGTTTTACTAGATTTATTTTAAAATAAATTCTGAAACTACTCTGATCATAATTTTATAAAATGGATTAAAAATATTTATTCAGATGTTTGAAAATTTATTGAATACGTTCCTCTTATTTTTTCTAATATTAATTATAACCATGGAAAAAAAATATAGTTGTAAAGGGTAAATGGAGTAATTTATGTTCAAAATAAAATAATAAGGACTATAAAATGACCCTATACATGCCCAAATTTTATGTGATGAATATAAATACACTCTTGACACATAAGTATCAAAATTAAGTTTTCTAAAGAAAACATTTCCATGAATATCATTTAGGTAATATTTAAATCAAATAAATTTAGAAAATGTCACTTTCTTTTCCTTAAATATACCTTATGTGTCCACATGGGGAAAATGAATTTTATGAATGAATATAATTGTAAATTTTCACCTTAATAAACTTAGTTTTATAATAAAAATTTATTTTTGTCTTATTTGGAAAATTAAATAGTATAATGATATTTGTAATATTTTAGTTAACAAAAACATGAAGATGTGAGATTCCTATTTTAAATACTATATCCTTTTTAATATAGGGTTTCCCAAAATATATATTCGACTATAAATGTTATAATGAATGATATAATATTACTCTCCATTATGATATTATATTTTTATTTTTTATCTAACATATTAATATATTAAATAATTATAATACAATGATGTAATAATTATTTTATTAATGGAAATATCAATGAGATGTGACAAAAATATTATAATAAATTTAATTTGAGATAATTAATGGGATAGAAAATATCTAAATGAACTTGAACTCTTATTAAAATAAAAAAATATTTTTTTTTCAAATTTAACTTTACGGCTTGATATTTTAAATGTTCATTTAATGAATACGGTCAAAATTAATATTATTGATATTTTATAAAAAAAATAATTTTTTAAAAAATATTGAAAAATGTTTAAAATTAAAAAACAATTCTTATATGGTGTAATATGTTATATATTATTTATTTATGAATTAATTTACATAAAATATTTAATAATTAAAACATTTTAATATTGAAAAGTTTGATACCATGGTTAAAATTAAATTTGGTTAAGGGTTGACCAAAATAATATGGATTAAAATAATACCAAAACTTATATAAAATATATAGTTGATGATATTATATTGTTATTTGATATTAGAATCATATTCATAGAATTTTTTAGTTATTAGGATTAAAATTGAATTTATTTTAAATTAATATTTTGATAGAATTCTAAATGTTCCCCTTGCCACATTTATAAATGGGCACCTCCTCCCTCACTTATTCGCATCACATTGAGCCTTTAATATCAACCAATCCCTAAAAATATCCATTAGAAACTTTATTAGGCACATTATACATGTTCTATGCTTCTCATAAGTCCGACCCTAATGTCTTTAATAGGAGATCTAAAGGAAGTTATCCAGAGAAGAGGTAATCATCTTTACAGACTCTCTCAAGATTTTTTCATTATTATACTTAATATTAATATATTTCATCCACTATAAAGTAATAAATGTGGTATAAAATGTATTATGAGATTTTATAATTATTACGGGGAAATAATATTCTATATTTTATCCATACTATTAAAAACAAATGCATCATCCATTCATACATATTACTTTCCCTCTTCGCATCATAGTTTAATCTGTTTTTCCGCACCAAATTATTTAGATGGGTATAATAATGGAAATAAATATATATAAGAAAATTATATCAATTTATTTTTTCTGAAAATAAAATTAATATACAATCCCCTACCTTACAATTTTATGATTTAGGGAATGATACCATCGCTTGGGCGTATGTACGGTCTACCATCTCCATGACATAATGTGATTCATTTTCCATGTTCAGCATTAATGAATGATTATATAAATGTAAGTAATGAATAAATATTATATATATTTCATTAACATAATTTTTTATATGACTAAACTGTATCCTATGCACAAGAACCAAGTCTTATATGAAAAAACATACACATGAAAATGAAGCAGTTAACACCCAGGAGAGGGGTACTAATAGAATATTATGAACAAACGTGTGATAAGATGATATAATAGGATGATATAAAATATCTTAAATATGAATATAGATCTTCTATAAATAATTAACACTCGTTAAAAAATAATAAAGTAGGTTCATATATGTATACAAGAAATCATACCTAAGGTAATGGTTAATTTCACAATCTCATTATTATTCAGAATTGTTTATACATAAGTTTCTTGTGGGGGAAATATTTAACTTCCTTGTCCATGTTTATTAAAAAATTCCAAATTTTTTTACCATTATAATAAAAAAAAATTAAGTTTTTTCACCCCTATGATAATTTTTACTAAATGGTTCAATAAAATAATTTTTTTATTTTTCTAAAGAGGTATTTTGTGACCTTTACTGCAAAATTATCAAATGAATGTTTTTTAAGCTTATACATCATGAATTTATTTTTTTGATTTCATGATGCCTTAATTCTTTGAATATTCCATTATAAGCCTAGAAGGTAGTTTTCAAAGAAAATGTTTTCCTTTAAAATTGAATAGAATTATAATAAAAGAAATTATTTTTGAATAAGAAAGGTTATTTTCATCAATAATTATTTTCATGTGATCTATCAAAAATATTTTCCATTTATGTTAAAATTATTTGAAATTACATATGATTTATTGGGAATATTTTTAAAGTGCACTATCCCAACTATTTATATGGATGGTTTATATTTATTATGGAATGGTATTCATTAAACCCATTTTTCTATTGGTTATGTTATGATAGGATGATATTTATGAAACCAATTTCTTTTTATGGGTTATGATATGATAAATGAATCTTTTTTCATGTGTAAAATAAATGTATGGTTTTAATTATGTGATTGGGGGGATATATATCCCTCCAATTCATTGGTTATATATTTATATCTCATGGAAGACATAGGACTGGGATGAGGAGTGAACTCAGTTCAGTAATACAGGGTTGGAAAGGGGAGGGAACCCGGTTCAATAAATGACTTTTTCCACCATGATGGTCTTGGAAATTATCCTTGACTAACATGGAAATTATTTTCTATTATTATTTATACCCCAATATTCCATATATTATGTTTTTATATAATACAATATGTTCTTAAAATGTTTAAAAATTCTAGGATTTTTCTCATGACATGATATCATGATAATTGATATGCAGGATATAATTTACAAATGTTTTCATTAAGTTCATATATCTTATGATTATGATATTGATGATATAATCCTTCTTTTACCTTACTAATAATCTTAGCTCATACTTTCAAATAATTCTTTTCCCTGTGATATGAAGAAAGGAATTAAGTAAGATCTGTTAGAAAAGGTGTTATTCACGAAGTAATAGGAAGGAGATTTTGTAGATATTTTATGAATAAATTGATTATGTTTCCATTTCAAAAATAATCTAAAACATTATGATTATGGAGTGGTTTTTTCTGTTTTTAATGAATATTTTTATATTTATATGTAATATCTACGTATGGAGATTATGGGCCATTATAGTTGGTATTGTAGTAATTCTTAGTAGACCTTTGGAAAATAGTAATATAAAACCTTATTAAGAACCCTAAAGGATAAGTCTATATATATTTTTCAATCCTATAGTTTTTCTATGGAAAAAAATAACCTAGGTTAAAATCTAAGGTGTCCAAAAATTAAATTTTATAAGTAATTTACCGTTCTTATGCAGGTTTTACACTGTTATTTGTGTTTATAAAACTATTATTTTTGGTTTTAGTCCATTTTTGGAACTCAAATATGCCAAGTTAATGCATAATGAGACAGGAAAAATTGTGATGGTCCTCCTGAGTAAATACATTTTATTTTAGAAGGAATGAAAAATATGGTTGTTATAATCACCCAACATTCTCAATCTAAAAATTATAATGGACTTCCAAATGAGAAAAGGATGGAAAAAATTTTCTTTAGTCATTTATGAGTCAGTTTCCACCTTCTTTTTGTAGGTCATCTGGTCCACTAGTTGTTGGACAATGGATCAGTACCACTGAAAATATATTTTTAGTTCTACAATTATCCAAACATGTGAAAGTAATTTTGGAAGTCTATCATTTGGTTGGTTAATCAGATCAATTAAGGAATATTAACCAGAATATATGGAAACAAAATGAAATTAAATCCATAAATGGGATTGTTTTATGAACTTATTTTTAAATAAGTGATTTCCTTGTATTATTTTAATGAAGATGGATAATGAGTTTCTCGATATTAATACAAAAGTTGATGAATATGTTGGTACCTAGGAATAACATTTTACAATTCTTCCAAGGTACGATTTTGGAATTAACGTCTAACCTGAAATTAAGGTTGATTGGTTTTACAGGGACTTAAAACCAAGAATCCAAAGGGAATTATCCCTAAGGAACATCAAAATCTATGAGGAAATATTTCTATGTCCTCTCATGTTTGATTTGGATATTGGAGTTACCTATCATTATTATGGGTTTGATATGAAGAAAAATGGAAAAAAAGTGAAAATATAATTACCATAGTGAAAAGAAGATGAGGATTACCTTATTATCAATGTGTAGAAAAAAATATTGATGAAACTATATTAATGGGTTAGTAAATGTTTTAATTGTGTGAAATAAGGTTGTCCATAAATTGGCTACGAGAGTGGTTAGAAAATGATATCTATTGATATGAATAGTGAAAAGGCCACTCGTAATCCACCTCTCAAACATCAATGCTTAAAGTGTAAGGAAAATAGCATTTATTCTATCCAATTCTCTAATATAAGGGTTATCAATGACGATCTATTCCAAAAACTACTTAAGGCCAAATTCATAGGTAAATCATACTTGATTACTACTAGAGATGTGGATTATGACAATGATGTGGTGAAAGGTACACATATCACCTAATCTAATGGAACTAATGTTTTATTTAACTCTGGATCCACTAATGGTTTTATTTCTAAAGAATTTTATAAGTTTATCATCGTATTACATTAAAATTGGTTGTTGAGTTAGTAGTTAAAACTTCTAATGGCATGTTGATCTCATAAAAATATTATAATTCTTCTCTAGTTGAATTTTGTGGGAAAGTGCATCCATAAAATCTTCTGATCAATCTATTAATTGAATTCTATGTGTTTCGTGGCATGAATTGGCCTTTACTATATGGATCTCATATCAATTTCAGAGCTAGGGAAGTCACATTTCATATTCAAAATGAATCAATGATCATTTATCAATCCAAGGATGATAATAAATTCTAGTAGAAATTACATTAATCTTATGGGTCTTAATTCCTATAAAAAAAGGTTATATGTCTCATATGGTTGGGTAGAAACTCATTATTTAAGATACACCTATTTCACAAGATTTTATCAATTTCTTTCTAGAAAAATTTTCATGTCTTACACCAAATGATACAGTTGAGAATACAATATAACTCATGTCAGGTGCTATGACTATTTCAAAGACTCCATATATAATGACCCTAATCAAGTTATAGTTATTTAAGAAGCACCACAAATGGAATCCTGACAAAGGGATTCATATACCCAAGTGCATCACCTGGGGGTGCACATGTTCTGTTTTTTAGGAGGAAATACAGATCAGTGAGACTATGTATTGATTATCAAAAACATAACGAGATCACTATCAATAAAAAATATACCCATATTGATGACTTATTTGATCAATAATACATAGGAAAATACTTTCCTAAGAATGATCATTATTCTGGATGTCATCAATTGATGTTCAAGAAGGAGGATATACCCATGATGATATTCTGTACATGTTATAGACACAGAATTTATAGTGATTCCTTTTGATCTAACAAATTCCCTTTGTGTCATGATGTTTTTAATTAATAGAGTCTTTAGAGAATATCTTGATATGTTTGTGTTGGCCTTTATAAATGAAATTATTATTTATTCAAAGATTAGGGAAGATCATGATGATTATTTGAGGAAGGTTCTAAATACCCTTAGAAAAAATAGGATTTATGAAAACAATTCCATGTATGATTTTATGTTTCTGGAAGTTTTTTGTTTGGTTAACATACCCTGAATAGAGGGGATATCTGTATATATAGTAGAGACGGAAGTTATTGAATTTTGGACTAGACCAAAAAAAAGTAATTCAGATCCATAGTTATCTTGGTTTGTATGGATATTATTGATTTAATGTGAAAGATTTATCATGGTGATCTAATACAATAAACAAGTTGAATAAGAAAAGAGTTAATTTCATATTGATGGAGAAATTTGAAGAGAATTTCAAAGAGAATAAACTAATGTTAATCAGTGCACCTATTATCACACTAACTTGTAGTTGAGAAATTATTTTTCTACATTGATTCATCAAAGAATGAGATAGGATGTGTTCTTAGAAAACATAATATGGTGATAGCTTATGACTCATAAAAAATGAAAATTGATGAGATATTTACCCAAATCATCATCTGGAGTTAGCAGCGGTAATATTTTAATAATATATTCGGAAGAATTATACATACGACGAAATTATGGATAGATATACAAATTATAAAAGTTTAATGTAAATTTTCACTCATTGAAGTGGAATATGTTCCCAAGATGATGGTTGGAGTTGATTAAAGATTAAGATTTCTCAATACATAACCAGACTTGGAAAGTGAACAAGATGGAATATGATTTGAGTCAAAAAGACCACACAAGTCTTTCTATTATGTGGATAAAAAAGATTTAATATTTTATGGATTTGAAAAGAATGAATTTTGAAATCATGAAGAAATTGTAAAAATATTATCATTCTCAAAATGATTGTTGAACAATCTATAAAATTGAATGTTAAGGAGATGAAAAAAGAAGATGTTGAGCTACATAAGAAGGTGATAAATGATCCTCAGTTCAATATTGATTTTGATGGAATAATAAGAGTTAGAAACCATGTTTGTATCCCCCACGCAAAAAAAAATTAAAGAAGTATATATTGGAAGAGGATCTTAGTTCATAAATATATAGTCATCATAGAAGTACAATGATGTATATGGACCTAAAAGAGAATTTTCTGTGGGATGGAATGAAGAATGATATTCCAGAGTGTCTTTCTTAGTACCTGTTTTATCAGAATGTTAAGTTTGAGAGATTGAATTCTAAGGGGATGTAACAACCAAAACTTGTTCCAAAATAGAAATGGGAAATAATCACCATGGATTTTTTCATCAAGCTTCCCAAAACATATAAAAACTATATTATTTATGGGCTACTGTTGATTTCTTGATGAAGTTGTCACACTTCAATTCTATCAATGAAAATTTTTCTACTGATATGCTTTCCAGAATATATATTAATGAAGTTGTCTGATTTCATGGAGTTTCACATTCCATTATATCTGATCTGGATATGATGTTTACCATGAAGTCCTGAAGAAATATTCTGAAGGCTTTAGATATAATATTATATTATGCTACTACCTATAATCTTTATAGAGATGATAAATCTAAGAGGAAAATTTAAAATCTTATAAAATGTTGAGCTCTTTTTCTATTTATTTCAATGGTTGTTGGGATCAATATATACCATTGGTAAAAATTTCATAGAGAATTTTATTCACTTCATTATCCAAATGGATCCTTATGAAGCCCTTTATGGTAAAATTTTCATAAATCCAACATGATATAATGAAGTTGGGGAATGAAATATATTGGGATAGGAACTATTTGAGTTAATAGAAGAGAAAGGTAGATCTTTTCAACAGCTCATAGGATCATCCCATAGCCAATGAAATTATTTTTCCAGAATTTGAAGAACATATATAGAGTCTAAATTTGGTGAAAATGTATCTCAAAAATATCTCTCTAGAAGAGAGTAATGATATTATAAATAATTTAAAGTTAATCCTTAGTTATATTGGTCTATTTGAAATTCTTTATCATGTTGGGAAGGAATCTTATACATTGGTGCTTCCACCGAATCTCTCTCAAGTTCATGATACCTTCCATATATCTATCATGAGAATTTAAATACCAGATCATTCTCATGTACTAAACTCTGAAGTTTTATTTTTGGATAAAAATATTTCTTATAAAGAACATCTAATAAAGATTCTATATTTTTCAAAAAATTCACTACAAAAAAAGACTAGTCACTTGGTTAAATGTTTATCACTGAAACACTAATGTGAGGAAGCTACGTAGAAACTTGATGATCTAATGAGGTGGAGGTATCCTCATTTTTTTATCCAGGTGATTAATTTCGATGGAAAATAAATTTTAAGGGGTGAAAAATTCAACACCCAATCATTTTAAGGAAATATTTCTCTTTAAATAATTTCAATACTTCAATAGAATGTGTTTCACACAACAAAGAGTTTAAATGAACTGCGATACAATATTAGTATAACTAATATATTAAGTATTCAAGAATAAATTACATTAACTAATTTAAGAAATATATATATTTCTTAGTCAATATGAATTTATTGGAATGTGCTTAAAAAATAACCTCACTATTTTAGTAAAATAACATTTTTCTTCAAAACAAATTTCTTCTAAAAACTATTTTTGTTCGATTTATAATTTAATATTAATTAAAATAAGTTATATAAAATTTATTTTACAAAAATAATTTATTTTTTATACAAATAAATTCAAAATTATCTTAAAATTATTTTACCAAAAACATTTATTGTTTAATGAAAATACTGATTATTATTGAAAATTATATTATCATTTAATGTATTGAAATGCTAAAATTATTTTTTGTATTATTTAAATATTTTATTTAGTTATTTTTTATTTAATATATTAAAATTATGGTTTTTAAAATTATTTAAAATAATAAATTATTATACAAATATTTTATGTTTAAAAGGGCATTTTTTTGAAAAAAATGCTTTTTTGTTTTACCTTAACGATTTCATTTGAATTTAAATTTTAAAAATCATGTGATTTTAATTTTCAATAATGCATTCCAAATTTCTATTTCTATGTTCCAATTTTTTTGGATAGTTTACCTTCAATTTTTTCCACTATTAATAGTAATGTAGGTAAATTTTGTCACTATGTTAACGAGTAATTTGGGTTATTTGGGTTTAAAAATAATAAGGCCTATAAAATTACCCTAACACATGACCAAATCTTATTATATGAATATAATTCCACCCATGAACATAATAATTAAAATTCTGTTTTTTAATGGACATTTTTCCTTGAAAATGACTTATATAATATTTACATCAAAGAAAGCCACAAAACGTCAATCTCTTTGCCTTAAATATACCTTTTGTGTCCACATGGGAAAAGAAAATTATGAGAGATTTTAAATGTAAATTTTTAACTCAGTAAACATATTTTAGTGATTAAAATTTATTTTGGGATTTTTTGGCCACTTAGATGAGATTATCATATTTATAATATTTTATTTAATAAAAATTTATAGTTGTGAGATTCATGTTTTAATTACTATATTATTTTTCATAAAAGTTTAACCAAAATTTATGTTATAATATTACTATTATTATATAATTTAGAATATTTATATTCATAATAGTATTTTATTTTTTATTTTTACTAAATAAATAAGTATATTAAATAGTTACACAACACTAGTGTAGTAATTGTTTTATTAATTGAGATAAAAAAGTAATGTTACTAAAAATATTAAAAGAAATATAATTTCAGATAATTAATGCGATAAAATAATTTTATTTACAAACTTTACCTTTTAGGGATATAATGAAATATTTTTCTTGACGTAAACTTTTCTATCTTGATATCTTACAAGTCCATGTAATAAACAATGTCAAAATTGAAACTAATGATATTTTATAGAAAAAATATTTAATTATATTATATAAAAAAATAAAAAATATTTTAAAAATTATTAAATTATTATATGGTCTAAAATTTTGTAAATTATTCATTTACTATTTAATTTACTACACATAATTAACAATTAAAAACTTCTCACATTGAAACAACAGTTACCTTAGTTAAAAATAATATATGTTAACTAAGGTTTAACCAAAATGATAAGGTTTAAAATAATACCATAACCTATCTGAAAACTAGTGGTTGATGCGATTAAAAACATATAACATCTTATATAATAATAAATGGAATTTTTAAGGTATTTTTATCGACATTAAATTTATTATAAATTAATATTTTGAGAAAATTCAAAAATGTCCCTTCACCGAAATTATAAAAGGGCACCTCTTCCCTCATGTATTAACATCACATTGATCTTTCAATATTGGCCATCCAATAAAAATTTATATTATAAAATTCCGTATAAATATTCAATACATTCTGGTATTCTTAAAATACAAACCCTAGTGTCACTAAGTGGGGATCAAATGTAGCTTCTCCAAAGAATAGGTAACTATGTTTACCGAATCTTTGAAGATTATTTCTTCTTCAACTTCATCTTCTTGTGTTGTTTCCATTATAAAGTAAGACCTCTAGTATCGACTATATTATGTAAAGTTATTATGATTATGTAACAACCATATTCCAGATTTTATCCATCTATTGAAAAACAAATCCACCGCATGTGTATACGTATAACATACCATCTCCACATTGTGGTGTCATATTTTTTTTCATCACCACTTTATTTAGATGGTTAAAATTATGTAATATATATATATGTATATATATATATCTGAAAATTATAAAATTATATATATTTTTGAAATAAAAATAATACGTCATTCTCTTCTTTACCATTTCACCATTATAGGAATCATATCATAACTCGTGCGTATGTACGACCTACAATCTATAAAGCATGATGCGATTAATCTTCCATGTTCACCATTAAAAATGATTATATAAATTTATATAATGAATAAATATGATATATATTACCTTAATATCATTCCTGTGATGATGGAAGTATATTCTACTCTAAAGAACTGAGAGTTATATTAAAAAACATGCCTCGAAAAATGAATCACTTAACACCAAAGAGAAGGGTAATTAGGAAATATAATTAATAAAATAATGATAAGATTATGTAATATAATAGTATATAATGTCATAAAATTGAATATATTTCTAGTAAAAATTAATAACATTTTCACACAATTATATAGGATTTTCAGAAGTGAATTAAGGAAATCAGACCTAAGGTAAGAGTTAATTTGATAATCTCATTATTATTCATGATTGTAAACATGTATGTATATTTGGAGAAATATTTATCTTCAATTTTTATTTTTATTAAAAAAAATTCCAAAATATTTTTACTATTATTCTATTATTTTTTATAGAATGAGGAGTGAACTCATTTCAGTAAGACAGGGCTGGAATAGGGAGTGATCTCAGTTTATTAAATGACTTTGTCCACCATAATGGTATTTGGTATGATCCTTTACTAATGGGGAAATTATTTTCTATAACCACCTATATGAAACAATTCTATGTCTTATGATATTATCTCAGAGAATATTTTATTTCATTCTTTATAAACTTCTATGATGTATCCAATGACATGACATCCTGGTCATTAATCTACAAGATATAATTTTAATTTTTTGTGTTTGTGTTATTATGACTTATGATTGTGATATAATTTACATATCCCTTGTCCACCCTTACATAGCATCTGATCTCACCCTTTTTTATGTTCATTTTCCCAATGATATGAATAAAGTAATTAAGTACGACGTGTGAAAATGGGTTCTGTTTATGAAGGAATAAATGTGAGATGATTTATATGTTTTATGAATCATATTTTCATGTTTCTAAATATTCTAATCCTATGAAGTTGTATAATAGTTTTTTATGTTATTTAATGAATATTATTCAATTTATATGTAATATATATGTATTAAAACTATGGGTTGTTATAAATATGTGGTAAACACATCCTGAAGTGTATGGATATCGCACCCACTTCATTCTATAACCTCAAGGGGTTGAGCTAAACCTACTGCAAAGAGTTTCTCATCCATCAATTGCGGACAAGTGAGACATAGAGTGAAAAACTCGACAATAGAAAACATCATTATTGTCTACCGAAACTGGTTTCAGATGTCTTGGAACATCATTTCAACAGCCGGATGTACCTCCGAAGGGGATGTCAGAAAATCCCTCATCACCAACTCCTTCATTGTCACTGTCACCAATGTCCTCCTATTAGAATAATAACTTGATCCCTAACTTCATAAATTCCATCAGGAGAACTTTTAGTAGATATCATAGTATATAAGGTCTCAAAGTCAGTATATTAGTGTTTAGCATCTAAAAAAAAGTTTTAAAAGTGGTGGGGCCATATCCATAGGCTAACGATATGATGCTCTATCCTTTTCTATTAATGAAAACATCAATAATGCTAAATTATCTCACACATATACCAAAAATTTAGAATAATGTCCCTTATTTAGAGCATCTTTCACTATGTTCCCCTTCCCAAGAGTATATAAAATCTTTAATTCATTTTCCAGTATGAAAATTCTTATGGTCATAGTAGATGATTACCATAAACCCATAACGTTGTATCACCACATCTTTAGGGAGAATACTACCATATCTAGATAAAGATCACATGTCACATAATTATGATCATATAGTATCAACTTCCTAAACCTATAAGAAATCACTACCTTTCCATACATCTAGATACAACCAAGTTTAGTCTTAGAAGCATTATAAAACACTTCTTACTAAACACCTTCTTCCATGAATCTTATTATGGGGGAACTAACCAAAATATGCCTCAACATCCAATAAAATTGTTGGAACCCTTCCATTCACATAAATGGTTCCCCCTTTTAGGAAAAACTATCAAATGTACTTTAACTCAATAGAAATTTGGTATAAACCACTAATAACACATTGTCAGCCCAAGGAAACTCGACACCTTTTTAACACCCTTGGGTGGATCCCAAGCTAGAACTGCCTAAACATTAGCTACATATAAAGCCACTCCATTATCTGAGATGATGTGTCTTGTGAGGGGACCTCTTGAATAAATAACTAATAATAAGGATCTTGACATAAATATGGTGCTCTTGTAGTATGCCCAAGGCCTTTCTCAAGTGCCTTATATTTTCCCCTATTAATGTTCAGTACACTATGATATTTCTAATGAAGACAACCAAAAATCAAACAATCAAAATACAGAATATCTAATTCATGAGTCCCATGAAAAATTTTGTAATTTTTAAATATGGAAGGAATCACTAAGTACTCATAGTGACCATATAAATATATGAATTCCCTATTTAGTATATTCTCATCTCATACTCACTTATAATAATGGACAGATCTGAGGTTTATCTTCAGGATCCATCACACCCCTCTCAACTAATTGAATAGTTTTTCTATATACAGTAGTGGATAATTATTTTTCATTTTCATCTTGTTAAATAACCATTAATCCATACATAGCCTCAAGATCATCTCTACCTTCATGAATAACAACATTAGGGCTACGCAAGGGGAAACATCGGGTCTCACAAATCCCTTCATCTACAAGTCCTCTAATTGAACCCTCCTCTCATGAAGAACTATGGGATGCATCCAATATGTTGGTATATATAATGGGTCCTTCTTTTGGTGTATGTTAAGGAAGAAGTTTATCTTTTAGTGGAGTGGTAATTGTAGCACGTCATCAGGAAATATTTCCCCATACTCAGCCACTATCATAGAGAACTAATAGCCCATAGAATCCACTACTTCAAGAGCCATTCTAGACAGCTTGTGAGTAATTATTTCACCCTCCTATACCTGATACCATACTCATCCACTTGGGTTTCCCTTTTAACCAAAATGGAAAACATCCCCCATCAATATAGACACACCACATCCTCCACCTAAAATAGTCAATGTGCGCAAGAGTTGTGCACTGATAGTCCATAACTAAGATAACATCATAAGGATTCATCACTGCTAAAAAGTGATCATATACAAATATCATCCCTCCAGTCATTATATCACATTGTCATATAAATATTTCAATCCTTTAGTCACCTTCTTTTTGCATCGTGAAGTGCAAGGGTCATGCTAAAGGTTCCACTCGAATATATAAGTCTCGAACAATAGAAGTGTAAGGAATTGAATGAATTTAACTTATTTCTATCAGTAATATAGATAAGGTAGAAATATCGTAGATTGTATGTCATTTTATCATTAGAACCTTGTGGTTATTGACATCCACATCCTTTATTTTTCTCCATCCTTGACTACCAACTCTCTAAGCCTTGTATAGAACACCTTGTGGTGGTGGTGGTGGTAATAGGTCGATCCTATGACCACCTTCTTATGCTCTAAATACCCGTAATGATGTCCCCACCAATAAAACCTACCCTTCCAAACCCTTATCACTAACTAGTAGATCCCTTGACCATCTTCTAATTAGCTGTATAGCAGGTCGGACAATCCAATGCAAGATGTCCCCGACCATCACCTGAGAAAAAAATCTAATAATCCACTAATTTGATCCATCTTAATATCACTATTAAACTTATCCTATATATTGGGTTCATGTCAGGATGAATTTGGAAATAATAGATCCATGTGACTACTATCAACTACCTGCTGATGAGGTCTCAACTCCGGGGTGACCACTATCATTGCCCATCATCGGTGTCTACTCTCCTGGAAGCTCTTCACTAATAAGGCATTCTCAATCACTCCATCATATGTAGAAATACAAAGAGATGTCACTAATTTGCTGATATAATGGATTAATACCATCTTAGTTGTCTGATTTCTGAAGAATAGATCTCATATCATTTCCATGGAGTACCTTTAGTGATTAGTAAACCTCACAAAATACTCTTACATTGTAATAACCCGAGATTTTATGAAAAATATTCTTTTTAATTTTATTAATGTCTTGTGTTGTACGCTACACCAAAAGGAGCTTACACAATACGCATCCTTGACTTGCCTTGCATTACACGCAATCACAGCCTTCCTCGATAGCGTGTGTAGTACGCAATACTGAGTTTCACGAAACAACGATATGCTATTAAAATATTATTAAAACTAGCCGTTATGAATAGTAATAACCACTTTTTGAAATTTTGTAAATTTTATTTTTCAAAATGGAATTCATTTTTAGATTCGGAGTATCGAATTTAGCCTAAGGTGAAATTTTGGTACTTTTCGGATAACTTTCATATTCTGATGAATAGTGAAAATTACTAAATTTTAATTAAAAGCAACTTTTTTAATCGAAATAACTAATAGTGATAATTTATTAATTTGGGTGGTTTTAAAGTATATTTAGAATATATTTTTACAATTTAATACAATGTTGGTCATTGGTTGTAATTTCACATTTAAACCAGACATAATCAAGTGTCAATCTTTTGATAGATATTGTTTCTTAAAAACACGCTATTTGTTTTAACAGCGGGATTTAATTATAAAAATAATTAATTAATCTTCTATGTTATGAATTTGGTAAAATAGACTTTATTTTTGAATTCGGAATATAAAATATAGCTTAGGATGAAATTTTGGCATTGTTCTGAAAAACATCAATTTTTGATGAATAGTGAAACTACTAAGTGGTAGTTAAAAAAATGAATTTTTCATAAAACTTAATTTTACCGCTTCTGTGAATGGAATTTCAAAAATCCGAGAGACACGGTTAATATCAAGGACTAAAATGTGGTTCAATGAGATGAAAATAATTTTTGGTGAATAGTAACTTTTTACTTTTTTTTACCGCGGTTAATAGTAAATAGGGTAACTAAGGGTAAATATGATATTAATATTACTCTAACACATGTCCTAATTCTATTGGAAAAGTGTAATTCGACCAAAAACAAACTTAGGAATAAAATATGACCATTTAGGCCCACTTGGATTAGATTAGGACATTTATTATTAATTTATTTAAAGAAGGGTTAAAATAGTTAAAATCAAAGTTTAATAAGTAAATCATTTATAATATGGGGTTATACATAAGATAAATTCGATTGTAAATATTCATTAGAAAGATAAAAATATTTCCTACATGATGGTATTTTATTTGTAATTTTTAGACATCAAATAATTTAATTTATTTATGACACAAAGATGATGCAGTAATTATCTTATTAATGAAATATTGACATAATTGATAATATAAACACCAAAATAAATGTAATTTAAGACTTTTTATGCATTACACTAATTTTATAGGTTACTATGATATATTAATGTTGATTTAATCAACTTGGTTCGAACATATAATTCTGTTATGACTTTCACAAAAATCATATATCAAATAGTGTCAAAATTGGCACAAAATAGTTTTTAAATCAAATATTATATTATTAATTGTTATTTTATTCCTAAAAATCTAAGGTTCGGCCAAATTACTTAGATAAGGATATATATATTAATAATAAACAATTTGGGGTTCTTTTGGCATGTTATAGTAAGTTTATTAACCATATAGTGAAAGAAAACAAAAAGACATGGTAAAAGTTAAATTATTTAACTTAGAGTTAAATCTAATTGATAAGGTTAAAATAATACCCTAAACTTGTCTAAATCTTATTGGTTGATAGGATTGCGACCCATACCCACCTTATCTTCGAAATAAGACCCTTTGGAGTCATTATAAACCGATTTTGACTTTAATATAAAATAATATTTTGAGATATTCCTAAGGTGCCCCTCTCCTCCCTTATAAAAGGGCACCTCCTCCCCCTCCTCCTCACACCAATTTGAGCACTCAAGCTCGGCCAAACCCTGCCAAAATCCCTTCTCCACTTCCCTAGAAACGTCTTAGAGGTTCTGGTATTCCTCAAAGACCAATTTTAGTGCCCTAAGAGGAGGTCTCAAAGAGGCGCTTCAAAGAAGAGGTAATTACCGTTACCAATTCTTTCATCTTTATTTCTTCTTCCACTTCTTCTTCTTAGGTTGTTTCATTATGAAGTAATAACATCAGTATCACTCATATACTGATATGTTATTATAAGTATGAAACAACCCTATTTCACCATCTATCCATCCTACGGAAAAAGAAATCACCGCGCGTGCGTACGTACGGAATACCGTCTCCACGACGCGATGAGATTCATTCTTAATGATTAACCATTCATGAATGATTATAAAGTATATATAATAAGTACTAATGAAATATATGACATAATAATGATACTGGATTTATGTATATATATATATATATGTCATCTACTTACTTCCATTCAAGACAATAAAGAAAGAAAAACAGCGTTCATGCGTACGTACGGACTACCGTCTCCATGAACGGTGTTTTTCATTTCATTTATCTATCTATTATATATATATATATATATATATACTGAATATATATGATATATAAATCATATTTTATATTCTGGATGTAAGTAAATCATGATATAAGTAATAATAACATCAAGAACAAAAAGTCAAAACACCTACGATAAATGAAACGATTATACCCAAAACGCTTCTTTAACATGGAATTTACAAAAGAACGGGTAATATAATGTCATAAGTGAACCATATATGATATCATAACAATTAATATGATTCTGTAATAAGTCAATGACATTATTTAAATCATTATACAGGAGTTTCGGACACATACGAAGCAAATCGGACCTAAGGTAAGGGAAATATCGCAATCTCATTTTTATCCGAGATTGTTTATTCATAAGTATTTACTAGGGTGTATTTTATCATCCACATCCATGTTTCATAAATATGTAATATTATTTCCATCCACCTACAATTTTTTAAATCCATTTTTACCCTTCGGTGAGTTTTTAGTAATATCTATGAAAGGAATCTTTTGTCATACGAGGTACTTTTTGACTTTTCCGACAAAAGTACGAAGAATGTTTTTTTTAACTTATACGGCATGAACGGATTTCTACTGTTTTATAAAGCCTTATTTTAATGAATCTTCCTCTAAAAGATTTCATGACTATTTTCAATAAAATCTCTTTCTTTTAAAATTGCATGATGTTTTGTGAAAAGAAATTGATTTTGAAGAAGAAAGGATATTTTCCTCAAGAATTCAATTCAAGTGTTTTATCAAGATTATTTTCCATCTAAGATAATAAAGGGTTCTGTTTCTATCCATATTTTTACATTGATTTGACTATGTTGTTATGGAATTATGTTTATGAATTCCTTTATCTTATATGAATTGATTTATGATGTCATGATGTTTCAAGAATCCCATTTTTTTTACATGTGTTATGCGATGATGTATGTTTTATGATTATGTGGCACACATAAGAAAGGATTCATTATAAGATGGGTGGGACCTATATCTCCCTCCAATTCATTGGGTAAAGATTTTATATCTCATGAGATAGACATGGCTGGAACGGAAGGTTATTTCGGTTCAGTGATACAGGACTGAAAGGAGGAGTGAACTCGGTTCAGAAAGGGACTTTGTCCGCTAAGATAGTCTTGGCAATGAGTCATGACTAACAAAAAATGATTTTCCATGATTATGTGTGCATGCCACAAAGTTTCAAGTTTTATGATATGATTATGGGGATCTCATTTTCACTTCTATGATTTGTTCCATGTTAAGATATTATGCTCTCTTTTGCAGGTTAAGATTTCCAAAAAGTTATGTTCTTATGAATATGATGTGATTGATTTTTCTTTTGTATACCCTTACTGAGCATTTGAGCTCACCCTTTTATGTTTTCTTTTCCCCAGGATATAAAGAAAGGTTTTAGGTAAAAAAAAAAGGGAAGATCTTTATGGGAGATATTGAAGATCTTTCACCACGATTAGAAGACTACGTTCCGAGTTTCCAAAGACACTAAACTATTACGATCCTTGTGTGTGTGTTTTTGTTATGTACTAAGTATTCCGAAAAAGTAATGTAATGTCCATGTACGTCAGGCTTCGGGTCTCTACAGTTGGTATCAGAGGAAAGGTTTAGTCAACCTTTGGAAACTAGGATGCGAGAACTTTAGTGAGATCCCTAGAGATATTTATAAGGTATGTCTAGGGATGTCCCTAAGGATAAGTATACGTATAGGATATAGTCCTAGAACTATGGTAACGATCATAGAATTTAACCTAAGATGTTAGATATCAAGGATACTCCACCTGTATTATGTTGTTTTCCCTAGCATGATTTTTTCCTCTCACACTATTCTTTTTTTTTGGGTTTTAGAAAATGGCTGGAAACAAGATGATTCACGATAATGGAGGATATGATGGACAATGGAATGATATTCTTCATGAGAAACCAAATGAAATGGGATTTGGAAGCCCAAAGATCATTATTATGCCGAATCAGCAATCTCATAATATGATCAATAAAGTAAAATTTGGTAAGTTTCCTGACTCGACTAATAAGAGAAAGATGGAGTTTCATGATGATCATAGAGGAAAGAAAGTTCAATTTCCCCTATGTAAATCATGTGGGAAGAGGCATCAAGGAGAATGTTTCAAGGTAACTGGAATATGCTTTGGGTGTGGAAAAGAAGGACACAAAGCAAGTAAGTGCAAAGGAAAAGGGTCGGTTAACACCATGGATGAGGATAATGGTATTGCTACGACATCAAAAATGGTTAAGTGTTTTAAATGTGGAATGTATGGCCATTATGAAAACAAATGCCCTAAGGGAAAGACTCATGAAGAGAATCAGTATGGTCATATGGGTAGTATTTATGTGGATGATGATGAAGAGATTACAAATGATATGTGAGATGAAAGAATTTTTGAAGCTCGGTCAATGGTTTAAGAATGTAGTGGAATGATTACATGTTTATCATGTGTAATGTTGTATAAGAAATCTCATGGTACTATGGAATAAAGAGACGTCTAAGGATTGTTACACTGTTGTCTTTCCTTGAGTTAAGAAAGTGTATGATTAATGGTACCACTATCCATGAAAGGTTATTCAGATATTTTTAGAATTTAGATGATATGCGCACAATGAAGGAATAATAAGATAATGGGGTGTTTGATTATATTCATGAGCTCATGATTGATATAAGGACTAAGTGATATCATGGTTTGAGTATATAGAATTTTGAGGATTTTGGTATGTGGAAAGTGTTAACGTTTAACTGCATTCATGTTTTCAATAAGGTTCAATGGGTATTCAAGGGAATACATGATTAAGGCCTTTGAATGATTAGAATGTGACCAACGAGATATATCTTATGATATATGGGGATCAACGATGGTATTAAATCTCTGGAAATCGTTTGCACTATGTTATGAGAGTGGACTGCAGTATTATGGATAAGCCTAAAGATTGGAATGGATTATGTTGGACACAAGTTAGTATTGTTTAAGGATAGATGTTTTCTCGATATTATTGATGGGATGTTATAGTAATATAGTTTTAGAAAAAGGACAACCTGCAGGACGGGCGACAGCCCATCGCGTCAGACAAGGCTGTGGGAATCGAATCCACAACCGAAGTGCGACTGGCCTTTATCGCCTACCACTGGCCTACAGGAAGTCCCTGTTTAGTAGAAACTAGTTTTATTATATTAAGCAGTATGATATATGAAGTATAAGTCCATTTTAGAAACCATATATGATTAATCTCACTATAGATCGACTTATGTATATAATATTTGCTAACCTTTTGTTTGAGACAGATGGAATGACCCGTCATTCTATCACATGATCTGCTAACACTTCACGAATAACAAATTCAACTTCATTTATTTAAGAGATGAAGTGGAAATTGTTCAAGGCATGAACAACAGTGAGATTGTACCAAAATAAAGAAAGTATTTATTCTAATTCAATTTTCAACTTTAGGGAAATGATCTTAAAAACCAAAAATGTTGTCCTAGTGATCTTATACCTGATGAATCAGATGGTACCTTAGATCGTCACAAATTTATGGCTTTGTGATTGCTGGCTTTTCCATAGCCATGTTCTCTACCACTCTCTATCAGAACATGATGGTTAGATTTCTCTTCCATACCCATATTTTCACCTATGTGGAAACCCAGTGATTAGTTTATTTGGGTAACCGTTACGTTTCATACTATTGTTTTTAAAGATTGGTTTTGATATTCCTTTTTACGATGTGGGTTTCTATTGAAGAAACTTTCGAATAGTAAACCATTTATAACCCCGACGAATTTCGAGGGCGAAATTCATTTTAAGGGGGGTAGAATGTAACAACCCGAGATTTTATGAAAAATATTCTTTTTAATTTTATTAATGTCTTCTGTTGTATGCTACACCAAAAGGATCATACACAATACGCATCCTTGACTTGCCTTGCATTACACGCAATCACAACCTTCCTTGATAGCGTGTGTAGTACGCAATACTGAGTTTCACGAAACAACGATATGCTATTAAAATATTATTAAAACTAGCCGTTATGAATAGTAATAACCACTTTTTGAAATTTTGTAAATTTTATTTTTCAAAATTGAATTCATTTTTAGATTCGGAGTATCGAATTTAGCCTAAGGTGAAATTTTGGTACTTTTCGGATAACTTTCATATTCTGATGAATAGTGAAAATTACTAAATTTTAATTAAAAGCAACTTTTTTAATCGAAATAATTAATAGTGATAAATTATTAATTTTAGTGGTTTTAAATTATATTTAGAATATATTTTTACAATTTAATACAATGTTGGTCATTGGTTGTAATTTCACATTTAAACCAGACATAATCAAGTGTCAATCTTTTGATAGATATTGTTTCTTAAAAACACGCTATTTGTTTTAACAGCGGGATTTAATTATAAAAATAATTAATGAAACTTCTATGTTATGAATTTGGTAAAATAGACTTTATTTTTGAATTCGGAATATAAAATATAGCTTAGGATGAAATTTTGGCATTGTTCTGAAAAACATCAATTTTTTATGAATAGTGAAACTACTAAGTGGTAGTTAAAAAACTGAATTTTTCATAAAACTTAATTTTACCGCTTCTGTGAATGGAATTTCGAAAATCCGAGAGACACGGTTAATATCAAGGAATAAAATGTGGTTCAATGAGATGAAAATAATTTTTGGTGAATAGTAACTTTTTACTTTTTTTACCGCGGTTAATAGTAAATAGGGTAACTAAGGGTAAATATGATATTAATATTATCCTAACACATGTCCTAATTATATTGGACAAGTGTAATTCGACCAAAAACAAACTTAGGAATAAAATATGACCATTTAGGCCCACTTGGATTAGATTAGGACATTTATTATTAATTTATTTAAAGAAGGGTTAAAATAGTTAAAATCAAAGTTTAATAAATAAATCATTTATAATATGGGGTTATACATAAGATAAATTCGATTGTAAATATTCATTAGAAAGATAAAAGGATTTCCTACATGATGGTATTTTATTTGTAATTTTTAGACATCAAATAATTTAATTTATTTATGACACAAAGATGATGCAGTAATTATCTTATTAATGAAATATTGACATAATTGATAATATAAACACCAAAATAAATGTAATTTAAGACTTTTTATGAATTACACTAATTTTCTAGGTTACTATGATATATTAATGTTGCTTTAATCAACTTGGTTCGAACATATAATTCTGTTATAACTTTCACAAAAATCATATATCAAATAGTGTCAAAATTGACCCAAAATAGTTTTTAAATCAAATATTATATTATTAATTGTTATTTTATTCCTAAAAATCTAAGGTTCGGCCAAATGACTTAGATAAGGATATATATATTAATAATAAACAATTTGGGGTTCGTTTGGCATGTTATAGTAAGTTTATTAACCATATAGTGAAAGAAAACAAAAAGACATGGTAAAAGTTAAATTATTTAACTTAGAGTTAAATCTAATTGATAAGGTTAAAATAATACCCTAAACTTGTCTAAATCTTATTTTTTGATAGGATTTAGACCCATCCCCACCTTATCTTCTAAATAATACCCTTTGGAGTCATTATAAACCGATTTTGACTTTAACATAAAATAATATTTTGAGATATTCCTAAGGTGCCCCTCTCCTCCCTTATAAAAGGGCGCCTCCTCCCCCTCCTCCTCACACCAATTTGAGCACTCAAGCTCGTCCAACCCCTGCCAAAATCTCTTCTCCACTTCCCTAGAAACATCCTAGAGGTTCTGGTCTTCCTCAAAGACCAATTTTAGTGCCCTAAGAGGAGGTCTCAAAGAGGCGCTTCAAAGAAGAGGTAATTACCGTTACCAATTCTTTCATCTTTATTTCTTCTTCCACTTCTTCTTCTTAGGTTGTTTCATTATGAAGTAATAACATCAGTATCACTCATATACTGATATGTTATTATAAGTATGAAACAACCCTATTTCACCATCTATCCATCCTACGGAAAAAGAAATCACCGCGCGTGCGTACGTACGGAATACCGTCTCCACGACGCGATGAGATTCATTCTTAATGATTAACCATTCATGAATGATTATAAAGTATATATAATAAGTACTAATGAAATATATGACATAATAATGATACTGGATTTATGTATATATATATATATATATGTATGTCATCTACTTACTTCCATTCAAGACAATAAAGAAAGAAAAACAGCGTTCATGCGTACGTACGGACTACCGTCTCCATGAACGGTGTTTTTCATTTCATTTATCTATCTATTATATATATATATATATACTGAATATATATGATATATAAATCATATTTTATATTCTTGATGTAAGTAAATCATGATATAAGTAATAATAACATCAAGAACAAAAAGTCAAAACACCTACGATAAATGAAACGATTTTACCCAAAACGCTTCTTTAACATGGAATTTACAAAAGAACGGGTAATATAATGTCATAAGTGAACCATATATGATATAATAACAATGAATATGATTCTGTAATAAGTCAATGACATTATTTAAATCATTATACAGGAGGTTCGGACACATACGAATCAAATCGGACCTAAGGTAAGGGAAATATCGCAATCTCATTTTTATCCGAGATTGTTTATTCATAAGTATTTACTGGGGTGTATTTTATCATCCACATCCATGTTTCATCAATATGTAATATTATTTCCATCCACCTACAATTGTTTAAATCCATTTTTACCCTTCGTTGAGTTTTTAGTAATATCTATGAAAGGAATCTTTTGTCATACGAGGTACTTTTTGACTTTTCCGACAAAAGTACGAAGAATGTTTTTTTTAACTTATACGGCATGAACGGATTTCTACTGTTTTATAAAGCCTTATTTTCATGAAGCTTCCTCTAAAAGATTTCATGACTATTTTCAATAAAATCTCTTTCTTTTAAAATTTCATGATGTTTTGTGAAAAGAAATTGATTTTAAAGAAGAAAGGATATTTTCCTCAAGAATTCAATTCAAGTGTTTTATCAAAATTATTTTCCATCTAAGATAATAAAGGGTTCTGTTTCTATCCATATTTTTACATTGATTTGACTATGTTGTGATGGAATTATGTTTATGAATTCATTTATCTTATATGAATTGATTTATGATGTCATGATGTTTCAAGAATCCCATTTTTGTTACATGTGTTATGTGATGATGTATGTTTTATGATTATGTGGCACACATAAGAAAGGATTCATTATAAGATGGGTGGGACCTATATCTCCCTCCAATGCATTGGGTAAAGATTTTATATCTCATGAGATAGACATGGCTGGAACGGAAGGTTATTTCGGTTCAGTGATACAGGACTGAAACGAGGAGTGAACTCGGTTCAGAAAGGGACTTTTTCCGCTAAGATAGTCTTGGAAATGAGTCATGACTAACAAGAAATGATTTTCCATGATTATGTGTGCATGCCACAAAGTTTCAAGTTTTATGATATGATTATGGGGATCTCATTTTCACTTCTATGATTTGTTCCATGTTAAGATATTATGCTCTCTTTTGCAGGTTAAGATTTCCAAAAAGTTATGTTCTTATGAATATGATGTGATTGATTTTTCTTTTGTATACCCTTACTGAGCATTTGAGCTCACCCTTTTATGTTTTCTTTTCCCCAGGATATAAAGAAAGGTTTTAGGTAAAAAAAAGGGAAGATCTTTATGGGAGATATTGAAGATCTTTCACCACGATTAGAAGACTACGTTCCGAGTTTCCAAAGACACTAAACTATTACGATCCTTGTGTGTGTGTTTTTGTTATGTACTAAGTATTCCGCAAAAGTAATGTAATGTCCATGTACGTCAGGCTTCGGGTCTCTACATACATGGTCCAGCAACCCTACTATATATTAAAATGCTTCTCGATGCACATTTATTGAAATGTGTTTGGATAAATATACTCCATGACGGGACATTAAAATTATAAATTGGGGATAGTTATCTCATTATGGGACTGAGTCACTAGACTCCACCATGGCCCAGCGGGTCCCTAAAGAAGACTCACCCGGAGGATTTCCATCAGATCTATATGCATCCTCACTAGGTGGAAAAATTGAGTGAATACCTCTATCTATTCCACATTCACCTGGGGGTATGTCCCACCATGAAACATGGGTGGTAACTTTCTCTATAATTTAATATTTTAACTCATCTTGTGTGTATACTAAACCGGTACTGTCAGTTCAAAATACTACTCAATGGGTGGTAGTTAAAGTGATAAACCACTAAGAGTTACTATTTCTGAAAAATAACCCCAAAATGAATCCTCATCACTCAGTGGATCATACTCATGATCGCATAGGGGAATCCTAGATAATATATTCATGGTGGAATCTTGAAATAAAAAACATGTAAGAAAGACAAATAGCATATCTGGGGAGTTGACTTAAGAAGGAAGGGAAAGCCACAACTAATTACAATACCATCCATGTACAAATTTTTTATAAGAAACTATTTTCTACATGTACTATGTTAAAAGGAAGAAGATCAAAGTCGCGGTTTATAGATATGTCAGCCTCAGTAATAACACTAGAGCCGCTATCGAGAAATTAAAACTTGAAATATGTAACACTATTTCCATAAATCCAAAACAAATCATAGTGACATAGGTCCTATGGAAGAAATGCCTCCCCTAATACCACTCTGTCATGACCCGAGATGTCAGGGCCAGACCTACGACGAACCCATGTCCACCTACAATAGTCCAAGGGATGGAGACCGGTGCTGAGTAGGAATATCCCATACATGGGAGACACTAGACTAATTTAATTTCACACACAGACACAACTTCAAGCATATAAAATACTGATATGTAAAAAAAATGTAACAAATTATTACATTCAACTATAATCCCACAATCAGAGTACAAAAACAATTTATTGAAATCAATAAAGGGTCCAAATACATACCAATCAAAAACTGAATAGAATTCAACCTGCTCACAAGATGGGGAATA
Organism: Viscum album; assembly: GCA_963277665.1. Taxonomy (NCBI): domain Eukaryota; kingdom Viridiplantae; phylum Streptophyta; class Magnoliopsida; order Santalales; family Viscaceae; genus Viscum; species Viscum album. The sequence goes on from OY728156.1 coordinate 830,360,926, forward strand.
ATATCAAATGAAACCACATTAAAACACAATCATTTTGTGTATCTTAAACTATTCTCATTTATTTCCTTGTCCCCCCCCCCCTTGGGACACTGTCAAAAGGGTCTTCATCTTCATTGGACACCAGCCGTGTGGGTATATCACATATAGGGGTGAGTATAACAATAACCACTATGTTACCCAAAAAACACTAAACACAATATTTTAATAATCTTAATCTCATAAAAATTATATATATATCAAATTATAAACCCATATATATTACAGATGGAAAATGCACCTCCAGGTGGCCTTAAACAAACTATGAGCCATAGGATTCCTCTCGAAGCTGCTACATAATGATCGTCTTAGGAGAATCCACTTAATGATCCATGATATCATCTGATACACTCATATAATATGTCATGATCATTGTCCCCAAAAAATAAAACTCAATGGTCTATGAAGATCACATTTCACAAATTTAGGATCACACCCAAGACCACTGGGGGACATGACCAACCCACTATAGACCAACCTTCTCTATAGGGGGTCATATGCCAATGATATCTTGAAACCTACTGCAAAAAAAATCTTGATAGAGAAACAAAACCCTTCCCATGGAGGTTATGACAATTCAACGAACCCCAACTAGGTTATAAGAAGAAATGATAGAGGATCACACAAAAGTCACAAAAAGGGACACCACAAACTCTATTTGAGAATAATCCTATAGAGATTGTCACAATCCAATGTTGTGGAAATAATCATAATCTATACCCTTGAATGGATAGACCATGAGAACTCAATCAACCAAAAATGGTCAAAATAGAATAATTTAAGGGATTCAAAGACCCTCACAGTGGGTACACAGTGTGTACTATGGAGTATGAAGCATGTCTGGCCAACCTCTGGTCAGCACGTGTATGGCTTCCTAATACAACATCTAATTCAAAAAATACATGAAATGTAAGTAAGTATAAATAGAATCTAGTGGTTGGAGGAAACCATAATCATATTGTATTTCCATTCCCGTGTACTTTCATTCATCCCTATGTATGATCCCATGTACACTTGGTTATAATAAAGTACATGGATCTAACAATGTACTCTAGTCAAGTCCATGTAACTTTTCATACTCGTGAACATGTACCCTCCATGGTATATGTTGGACCACCACTAATGTTCACATGTCGTGTGACATATGTCCCCTAGTCTTTGATATGTTTCTCTCCATGGAAACCATAGTGACATGGTCTAATGAAATTTCCCACGATGAACGTGTAACGAAATGTGGGAGAAATCCATAAACCAAAAACATGGGGAATAAACCTCATCCTTTAGTCATTTCATCCTCTATCTTTTATTAAATAAGTTGATGAATAGAGGGGTTAAATAATCAATGAACAAATAAATCAGTCATAAATTAAACCATCTTTCAATACATGAATCAATAGTGTCTTTGATATTGGTATGTGTACAACCAAGATAAACTAACGAGATAGAATACCAAAAAAACAAAAATCCTACCTAATGTGTGTATTGACCACTTCTGAATAATTATTTTACGATGTCGTTAGTGAGATCTATGAACTCTTATAGTGCAATAATCTGTAATATCGATCTTCATCTGATGTCATCCGCTAAGAATTTTCTCCTCAAATTGTCATCTTGACCTATATAGATGAGAAACCAACCATGAGATCTCATTATTGCAATATATTAATAGAATAAAATAGGTATATATGTCAGCATAGCAAAAAAAATTTATTTTTTTATTTAGGTTTTTGAAAATTTTATCAAAATGGCTGATGCTGACAGGGATTATGTTACAACTCGAGTAAATCCCATGCTCTAAACTAATTCATAGAATTAGATTCTTTAATTGAGCCACTATATAATATTTATTACAAATTTTCATGAAAATTGTTACCACATGATATTGATATTTTAAATATTTTTCATGTAACTATTTTGGGCTCATTAGGCCTTAGAATATAACATTGTTTTAGCACCTAGCTCTAAAAATAATATATATAATGTAATAAAAATTAGAGTTATTAAACATGTAATGTAACATGATACTCTAAATTTTTTTTAAAAATAAATAAGTAGTATGGTTCATCTAAGAAGTATTAGAATTCAAAAAAATGTCTCTTATAAAAAATTACAAACATTTCCATGTTTTTGAGTTTTACTTCATTCATGAAACAACACATGAGGTTTTTTCAAGATTTTTAATTTTCCAACTACTTACCAAATCACATTATTTCCATAGTAAATATATAATTGACCAAAAATTGAAAATTACATCTAGTAATTACATCACAGTATCACATCATAAGCATAGTATCATAATTATAAGATTATAATAATCACATAATGAATACAAGATTTTTTCAAATTTATAATATTAAAATGTATTAGATATGATTCAAGGATTATTACCTTGAAATATTATCATAACAAAAAAAAATATAAGCATTATTTCCATGAGTAACATTATGAATAAGAATAACCTTATTATGTTCACATATAATGATCTCAATAGATATGATGTTTTAACCATTAAATTGAATAGATATATAATTAATTTTCAAAAATTTTCATCATAATATGTTTAACATAATGTTTGTTATGTATAATAGAATCATAAAAAAATCATAAAAAATTAAATACATAACAAGATATAATATTTCATAATAACTGTGTAAATCATATTTCAATTTATTAACTTGGATGTGAAAGAGATATGATCTAAATTCCACATATCATAATGTATATGATGTTCATGATGTAAAATATTACTCGAATGTTTATTTACACATATTAAAAAACATGGGTATACTTATATCATTTTTCTACCTAATAAATAATATTGTACGATTGAAATCTATTATCTGTATAACCTATAATTAAGAATAGAAAAAACAATGTTAAAGTTTAATGGTCAAGATAATATTCCTTGTAAGATATCATTAGAATGAAAAATTCGAAAAATGAACTTCACAAGAGTTTGAATTGGTCTAAATGTTACAAAATAGTTCTATCAGTTGCTATTTAATCATAAATTCATTAAACATATGTGTAAATTTATTCAATTTCTTGTTAGTTTTATTAATCCCTATATGAAGAGGAACTATCCATTTTATTGGGTAAGATACACTTTCAATCAGTTTTCTAATTCTCAATCCTAATATCATAATATTCTCCCACTTCCACTCTTTGATCAAATAGTCGGTAAAATTTTGTCATATGGAAAAAATTGTAATTCATTAAATGGGAGATTCTATTTAACCCCATGGATACACTATAAAAGATAGATGGTTGTAGTCTCTCAATTAGATATATTTATTAGTAACATATATTGAACATGGAGTAGTGACAATATCGGTGCATGATACAAAACTTATGTTTTTTTAAATATATGAACAATTATTTTTTAATATATAAACAATTTCATTTTTCATGAATGTTGTGTCTGATTTTTTGGTTTCATTTGATTCAACTTTTTTCAAAAAAAAATATTGATTGATAATATAAATCTTAGAAGATGTATTAAAATTGTACCATTACTTTTGAGTACTAAAATTCAATTTTAAAATTGAATTTTTTGCATGAATAATTCATGATTTTGTAAATAAATCACCGAATCTCCTTATAGGATTCAATTTATGTGATTAAATATGACAGGAGTTCTTAGTGTGTTGGTGTCAATGTATGCAACAAAAAAATTATTATTTATATGTGGGCTATGTCATATGTTTTAATAAATCATGGTAAATTTCATCTAGTTCATAGATTATTCTATGATATGCAATGGACTCGTCTTTTATGAGATAGGGTTAGGTTAATATAATTTAGTGCATTATATTATTCCTATGAAATGCTATATTTAATATCACATATTGCCTATATCATGAGTTATTATTCATATATAGGTTGTTATACACTTAATTATTTATACATAGTTCCTTTTTAATGGATTCCAAGACAAATATTCATGAATTTATTCCTACTTAAGAGATAATACAATCTCATGCGATGCCCTTAGTTAATTCTATGAGAGGCACTTTATAGGATAGTTGTGTGAGATAAATAATACTTTTTTCCTATTTTAGTGTAGGGTTTTATCCAACATGAGAACATGTTATTTCCTACTATAGATGTTGTGTGACTAGGTTATTATTACATAGGCCACCGTGTTTAATCCTACATGGAACCTCTTTCACCAATTTTAATTATTCCACCAGGTGGGGAATTATTACTATGTAGCACAATATATCCTTAAAAAGGGTATACTAAAGAAAATAATTTCTTATAAATTCAATAAATAATGAAATTATTGGTTTATAAATAATTTACAAATCATTTAAAAGGGTATTTTAGAATATTTTGTTTTATAAATTAATGATTTGTAAAATTTTAATATTGATATAATATATTTTTATGTAAAATTATTAAATAAATTTCTACAATATTAATTTTTAATATTGAAAAATACATTTTTTAAATCATATGGACTAACATATGATTTAGAGTTTATTATTTTTATAAATAAATTATAAGGGTAATTTTTCAGATGTATAAAAATTAAAAAATAATGGAAAAAATAAAAATGTGTTATATTTATTATTATGAATTGTTTATAAGAACATGATTTTTAATATTCTAATTAATGGACTTATTTATGAAATTATTTAAACCAGATTAAAATTATTTTTGATAATTAATTCTACCATGTTATAAATAATAATTATATTTGATATTTGAATTATGTTTATTTTTATATGATATAATTGAAGTATAAAAAGTTTATATTTAAATTAATATGATATATTTAATATATGTTAATCAGAATTAAAAATATGAAATAATTAATATTGGAAAGTAACGTAAAGTTTTTCTGTTCAATATTATGAATTTTTTACAAGGTTATCTAAAATTGTAAACTCTTTTATTGTTATATTTTATTTATGAATTTTTGAGAAATGTTTAACTCATGAAAAAATATGTAAACTTTTTCCCTAATTTATTCATTTATTTAAATTTCTTATATTCTGAATTTTGATATATGATTTTGTTTAAATGTGTTCAAAGATCTTCTTTAGATTATCATATATGCATTTAAGGACTTACATGTTAGGTATGATAATGGAGTTACCTTTCTTCATTATTTAAATTAAATTATATCTAGTTCTGAGTTTTAATTAAGATGTTAATTATGATTTAAACACTTTAGGTTCTGGAATTATGATGCAATTAAGATATTTCTTGAGAAAATTATCCCAGGGTCGAGGGAAATGATGTTAGAATGCTCACTGACTTAGAGGCTTATTTTTTGTCTATAAATGTGAGGTCTATCTACCTATGTCACCAAATTAATTCATGATAGGATTATTGATTTCTTAAAATTAAATACATGATATAATTGGTTTTCATATACTATATATTTGGATATGTATATATATTGTTTTATTTTAATTTATGTCAGTGACACTATTTTCAGGTAGCCTAAAGAGTTACACGTTAATAATGTTTAAACATATTGATTTGGTGGAAATATTGTGTGTCACACCCCCCCCCCTCATAAGTACCCCTATTAGACCCAATGTGAATATGGGGATAACTCCAAATTCCTATATCTAATAATCTATGGGTTTATGACTCTAACTGATGACATATAATGCCTAAAAATCGGAGTAATTACCCACATTATATAATTTTAAGGACAAGAGATAGGATGATATCCAAAAATCAACACCAATACCTTGAAAAAAAATCAAACCCAATACTAGAATTTAAAGATAAAAAATAGGGAAAAATAGAAATACAAAGAAAATACTAGGCCAAAATCATGAACTAAAACTACTACCAAACAACTATGATTCTCTAGACTTGTGCTTGTAAATATGGTACGAATGAAATATACATTACAAGTTTACTTTGTTACCAATTATAAAATATTTTATATCCCTCAAGTTAATAAAAAAATAAAAAAATTATAATTACATCTCTTATATTTAAAAGATATTTTTTGTTTTAGAGATTTAGAGAGTTATTAAAAACTAATAACAAAAGAATATCATGTATTTCTATGCTGATATTTATATAAGAAAATAAATTTACCGTAGTAAGTCTAAATCATCTCCCATAACATTTTAAAACATTATATACTCTTAGGAGTGTCATGTATAATGATTTTTTTCATAACCTGTGGAAATGGAAGCATAAGAAGGAGTGATCTACAATGCTTAGTAACGTAAAAAATTCACCTGATGCGATCATGGAATAAGCCTGGAATAAAAATTATGTTATGAATATTTAAAAACCATAATCAATAATCTAAATGAATCATAGAGAACTGGATATCAATAAAAATAAATGAAAACATATATATTCATAATATTTATCTCATACTAATATATTTTATACTATGGGACATCAAAAACATGTTATTAGGGCCTTGTAGAAATGCATTATCCTTTTATGGGTAGAGTTATACCTCAAAACCGAAAATATTTTGTCTCATGATACCTATAAATGCATTAAGGTTCTATATAATGTTGGGAACCACCCATTACTTATTTAATTCCTATTAATTCACTATAATATTTGTTGAGACATTCATATAATTCCATACGGATCCTCTGGATCAATGAAAACAAATCTATTCATAAAATGAATGATGGATAATTTTAACAAATAATAAACATGAATTAGTAGTTAATAATCATAATAATAAAAATAATTCTTCCCATTCAATTATAATTTATAACATTACCATAATCCATCAAGATAAAGTTTGTGGATTGTCAAAAAATACATAGTCAAGTTAACTATAATCATCTGTATTATAATAACAATATGTAGAGTGTCAATGAATTTCCATTTGTTAATAAAATAACATACTTTCTTGGTAAACAAAATAAAATTAAAATTATTTAAATAATTTAAATAATTTATGATCACACCATATAGATTATGAGTATAAAACTATTTTATTTATATTATAACATGATCATAATCTATTGTGATAAAAAAGTTTGATGGTTTCAAAAGTATGTAACCCTGGAAGTGAGAAATATTTGTCAAAGTGTTTAAGTTGTAGTAATGTAGATCCCTAGAAAATAGCTTTATAATACCACATAATACTACCAATGGTATAATTTAACCAACATATATGAAATACTCCCATGAAAACGACCATAAATCAATGAATGAAAGCTGACATGCCGAAAATACTTACCAGTGGAAAAAAATGAATCAGTTGCCACATGAATAAAGTAACATTATTTTTCTATTAAATTACATGAAATAAAAATATAATATTAATATTTATCCATGGGAATTTAATAAAACATAAAAATAAAACTTGGTTTGAAAAATGTTTATTGTCTCATAGAATTAAAATTGCGACCAAGAAAACCATTATGAATTTTGAAAAAATTTATTGAAACCCCTTAAAAGAGTGGAATTATAATTGAATATAAAATATATTGGTGAAAATGTAATCCAGTATGTGATATATTATTTTGGAAGTATATACCTTTCATAGATGAAATTAGGTTCATAATACCAATTATGTGTCAACGTGAAGAATTTAGGATTAAATCCCTTACCACGTGTTTTTTCCTAAACATACATTGAAATCCGGTATTAAAAACATATTTATCATAATAAGTTAAATAAGTACCATAATAATATTTTATTATATTATTTATAAATATTAAATCACTGTATAAATGCATTGTACTATTCAATTAGGTGGTCAAATCGACCCAAATACCAACATACCCTTAATTAATGAATGATTATGAAGTGGATTTATTGTAATATCATTATACATGAGGCATAATGATATTGTTTAGTTTTTTTAGTAAAATATTTGAAATTTTAAAATGAATCATAAGAGTAAGTAATGGATATTGAAATATAATATAGATTTAATAAAATATATTCCCATTATCACACGTGTTTTAAAATATTGAATAAAAATGATTATTTATTTGATAATATCATATATAGGACCTAAAATTTTAAAAAAAATATTAATGATATCATAAGTATAATATATCATCATTCAACCATTCTATGAAATATTAATTATGGATGGTGATGATAAATGAATTTTGATTCTCGTGGTGGTGGTAGTTCGCACATACGCATGAAAGGAAATTTAATTTTTCTTTATATATTGGCCTTATGAATAGATAATTATTATAAACATAATATATTAAAATAAAAATATATAAATGATACTAATATCATTACATTTTAATCTATGGAGTAAATTTTAAATAAGACAATTGAGGATAAAAACCAATTAGTTCATAATGCTCATATCGGGGAAATGAAATTTCCATGGAACTATACATGGAAATGATCATATTTTGATAACTAATGCTGACCATAGGATTTTAAACATTGGAGGGGGTTTTAGTAGGATTTATTTTGTTTTGTTTCAAGAATAAATTCAAAATATAAGAGGGTATTTAAGTGGTGAAGATTTATCCCTTTTATAAGTGAGTGGAATGGTTGGTTTAGGAGTAACCCTTACATTTTCAATAATGTAAGGTTACTATTAGAAGTTAAGTGGAAAAATGGAAATAATATGTATGGATGGTTGGTGTGGGTAAAAAATAAACTTAACCCCTAAATTTTAGGAAATTTTATGTCTTTTAGGGGTTTTTTAAACTTAATATTTTAACCTAATTTATTTTTACCTAGGTAGTTAATTTATAACCTTAGTAGTGGATTTTAATGGAGAATATTAATATTTCAAACGTTTTAAAATTTGACAAATTTGACTATGAATTGGAAAATTAGTTTATAAAATAAAATTTCTAAAGTAATGAAAAATAATAATTTTAAAATACACAAACATAATCAATTAAAAATAGCTTTTGCGACATTGACGTTTTTATGTTTTGAATTAACATATTTGATAAATTTTTATTTAGTACTGAGTTTAATAAAATAAATTGATTTATAATATAATAGAATTTTGTTTCTTATATCTTTCTATTACCCTTGTGATTCTGATTACCTTCATCTCAATACTTATACAATGTAAAATTGTTTTTCATCCTATAATTTAGACGTGTATGTAATTGGATATGCACTCCTTTATCATCACATTTAGATTAATTCATTTTAAATTTGAAAAATATATTCTTTGGTGTGTTTGTGATTTTAACTATGTTTTATTTGTGAACCAAATTATTGATATCCAATATAGAATAATTATAAGATTTATCACTCTAGGAATTATCCCATTAGGTGGTTCATTGGGATAGTTTCCACATTTTCCAGGAAATCCATCTTTTGAATTGGATCCTTTAGAATTAAACAATTACTAGAACCAAGATAGTTGAAATAAGTCAAAATATCTATAAGAGAATTATCATTATTAACAACTAGAAGAATTAACCTCATTTTTCCTCACTTTATAACACTATCATGTAAGTGTATGGTTCTTGTAACTAGACATGTATCAGACTCAGTTAAACATAAACTACTCTCTGAATAACATTTATCATTCTTGGTTCAGCATATATTACATTGATATTGGCTCTATAATAATTGTTAAACTAAACATAAAAATATATATCTCAAATAATCAAGAACATTATTAAAACATTATACACCAAATAATAATAGAAATAGATATTTTAAAAATCAAGCAGATCCTTATTGAAACAAAATTAATGATTCCTACAATCATATACCCGATTATTTATATAACCTAATAATTTACTCTCAATAATATAAATTTTCAATAACCTATTTCAATTTAAAATACATTATTCCACAATGATATTATATATTATTCCAAAAATTGACTCTATAGTTTACCCTAAAATCATATTAACCACTAGTTTATAAGGTCACACAGTAGTCACTATACATCATCATCTAAAAAATGTGATGAACGTCACCAAATATACTATATATCACTTTTTATTTAAATTTAGAATAAAAAATATGGATATAAATTCTATCTCACTTATATGTCTCCAAATAAATCAACCCATTATTATCTTAATATAAACCAAATATGAAACCTAAAACATATCAATCCATTAAATATTTTTTCTTTAGTAGTTATCTAAAAATATATAACCTTTCTATAAAATCATTTTTAAAGGTTATTGATATCATTTAATAAATTATTTCAATCAGTTACTAACATTTGTCTAAAAAAATATCCTAATATTTTTCACATAATCACCAATAACATTTTGAATATACCAAAATGTCATCAATAAATTTCACTTCACTAATTAAAATAGCTAAGAGTATCTATAATTAATTTCTATTATGAAGTCAACCCCAAATCCATGTTTAATAGTCGGAAACTCACTTTTTCAATAATAATAGTCATATACCTAAATTCATAACCATTTACATATGGTCCCTTATTTTGTTATAAGACATAATGGTTTCTAGATACATATCATTCTCAACATCTTCCCTTCGATCTCGATTATACAAAATAATAAAACCAAAATGGTTTTTATAATATCCAAAACATAAATATGAAAACATCAATAAAAATATTTATTCATTTATAACACATTTGTTTTAACATTTTTTACTTTTAGAAGAACCTATTACACTTCTTGATTAATCCATGGTTATCCATGGCTATTTTTCTCTTAGTTTATATAACCTAATTATTTTAAATCATTAATAAATCCTTTATACTGGTTCATAAATAAAATTTTAATACCCAAAGTATAACCCATAGGTGTGACTAGTCTGCTGTGTAGTTATAGGACCACTCGTCATGCATAAGTTTGATGATTGGGACAATACGCATCCAACATTTTTAGAGTTTTTTACACCTATGTGAATGTATTACACAACCAAATCCACTTACCAGTATAAAAATAGGGGTGTAATTCAAGGAAAACCCAAATACTCATGACATTAAAATAACTCCGAGATTGTATCCTATACAAAGACTCATCTCTAGGGTTTTCACTAAGGTTTTTCAACCTTAATCCCAAAAAAATCATATTTTTCCTTAAAATGAAATCATATACTATCACATAGGTTTAATCTTTATGATCATCCTTAACTTATAATTCCTCAAATATTCCCCCATATATATATATATATATTAATCTATAAATATATCTAAACCATTCATTTTTTGTAACACCCGAGTGCTAGAAGCTTAGAGCCGGTGAATTAGTTTATTACATTGGAATAAATTGAAGCTTAAAATCCAAAGGGACTAAACAGTTTAGTAGTTTTGGAGACCCATATTACATACATGATACCCATAAAACACTTGGAAAATAAAATCAAAACATGATATATAATAAAATAAAATATACCACATCCATGAAACACATTAAAAGTAATATTCTTCATAACTCAGGGAAACGAAATAGAATAAGGGTGATCATAAATGCTCAGCAATTGTAAATAAGGTGGAATCAATAATGAACTGATGAGAGTCATCCACATGAAATAGTTACTAATTGATAATAGATATCATTAAAATAACCTGATAATGAATAATTATTATGAAAAGGTATGAAAATGAAACACATTACAATTATTAATAAACTAAGAATAAGTTGCATACATAGATTTGTTGAATAAAATCCCCTAGATTAGAAGTAAATGAATAAAAATTATAGAAATTCATGATTATTGGATTCCATATCTGAGGCACTAGGAAATATTTACCATCAAATAATTTTAATGTATTTTTTAAAACTATTTATTGGAGCCCATTTAATTTTCACAACATATTCATATCATGACAGTATGTCAATGCATCTAGGGGATATATAATGTCTGGGCCACAACAGTCATTTCCTGTCCAAACCATTACTCATATAAAATAATTGAAATAAACAATATACAATATGTGTTATCATAAAATATCCATACTGAATAAGTAATATGGAATTATCAATAATTGTTTAAGGAAGGATACATGACAACAGCAGTTGTTGATTTTGATGAATGGAAATACCATTGAAGGATCATTAAAATATTCTTGAGGAAAATAATATTTAAACATTCCAAAGTGTCCCATACCAATTTGGATAATTTGAATCATAATACCCATAAATTAATAACATTAAATGAAACTTATAATATAATATGAATAATGAGGCTCGAGATAAAATATGTTAAATGTAATTATATACACCATATAATCTTAAAGGGATTTAAATTGAGAAAAAATAACTTACCATGAGTCTGACTTTTAAAATGTATGTTTATATTCCTGAATGATAAAATTATGTTTATTATTTTCATAATTTTGAACATTTTCTATTTTTGTCATTATTTTTATTTTAATTATTACAGTGTTGTAAACAACTACTTAAAAAATTATGTTTATGTCGGGTGTTTTAACCAAATTCGGTTCATGTGTTAAAACATCTCTGGTAGGTTGACTATGGTCAAAGGGGTTATTATATAAACACATCAAGAATACTATCCATGAAATAATTATAATATTTATCAAAAAAAATTCTTTTAAAACCAATCATTAATGATCAATATGAAAATTGTACCATTGTTACAATCACAACGATGGTAGGCATTATATATTCACGAGTAATGTCCCTATTTTTCAATGATCACTATAGAAAGAGGCTATGTAACAATATATCTATACATAATTAAATTAATATCATAAATAAAATTTTATTTAATCATATATACTTATATATATAATTATGTTTGTGTAAAAGGAATCACATCATGTCTAGGAGGCGGTAGTCCACAAATCCACAACTAACATTATCACTTTTTTGTGTGTGAAATGGTTAATAAAGAAAAAGATATATTATATTTCAAGAATTGTATATTTTTCATTAATATGATATAATTTCATTTATTCCATATATATTTAATCTGAACCCTCTCATATATATTATATGTATAGCATGAATGAGTATCATTACTTTGTGTAGGCAGTAGTCCACACTTCCAGAAAAAATGTAGTCATATTTCCATAAAATATAAAATGATACTTTTATGAGTTATAAAAGAATTAAATAATAATAAATACTTAATGAGTATCATATATTTCATATATAAATATATTTCCATTCATAATTCCCAACCATGAAATTTGGTAATGGGAAAATGAACAATCATCATTTCATGGGGTGATAGATCTCTGGACATATAAATAGTAGTTTCATTACCCATTAGATATAAGTGTGTGTACTTTTAGGTTTAACACATTTAATAAAAATATCTCAGTATATTTAGGATAATTTTTTATTTATTTAATAATTACATAAGAATAATTTAATTTTTGGAGAATGAAAATAAAATATAATATCTTGAGAAGCAATGTTGCCACTTTTGGGGTAACTTTTTTTGATTTGCACCAAAGAGAATCCATGGATAGATTAATTGACAAGAATATGATTCTATGATTAGAGTATGGATTTTTAGGTTCTATTTTTGTATATATTGGGTGATCCAAAGTTAATTTAGAAGTGTTAGGAATTGGGAGGAGAGGAGGCCTTTTATAGTAGAGGAGGAGTGACACTCTTTTAAATTTTTTGAAGAGGAATTCCACCAAAATTTTATCCATTTAAATTGGATACAATAATGTTAGAAATTATATAAAATGGATAGGATTTAAGGTGATACATAAAATTTATTTTTTATAGGTTGTAAATTCATTTTGGCCACTATGTTTATGGTTTGGTCCCTTGTGAATCTAATTGTCCTCTTAATCATTGTATTTAATTTTAATTTTCTTCACTAATTTTTTTCAAACATTAATTTGACCTTACTGAAAATTATTAATTTTTATTAATATAAAAATGAAATACAATTTTCAAAATTCCAATCATATAATTTTGATAAATTAATTTAAATTTAATCCTATAGTTGGGATGAAAATGCGAGTTCTTAAAGTCAAAATATTGAAAAAATTTATAAAATTTCTACAAGATTTCATTTTGAAATTGATTTCAATGACCTAAATTTGATTAAATAAAAAAATAAATTTCTAATTATACTTTAAAACAAATTTTATAATATATTTAACATTATAAATAAATTAAACAAAAATGAATTTTTGAATTAACATTCAATATTTTTGACAATTCATCATAAAAGTAAACATCGAAAAAATACCAAAAGATCACTATAACCGAATTTTTAAGTTTTTATTTAATTTTTTAATATTATATTAATTAATGATTCAAAAATTAGATTTTATATAGGTTCACTTTTAAAAGGTGTTAAAACTTCCTTTATAAAAATATAGTTTTTTATTTGTAATGTTGAGTGTGTTCTAATCTTATGCTTATCAAATCAACTTAATGAATGATAAAAATATTTTATTTAATATATAATATATATATTACATTAATATGACACACAAATTATAATTCATTTAATTTATTATGATAAAACAACTTTGTGATCATAAATATAGTTTTCTATAAAAACATTCCCTTTATATTCAATTGGTTCTTATATTAATTTCTAATTAATTTTTAACCCATAAATTCAAAAACCTATTTTCATAAGTTAGTTAATATTCTTAAAAAATAATTTTAATGGAAACGATATATGCTATAATATTACTTTTAATAATATATTATTCTTTAGTAAAACTCGATCTTGTGTGTTTCGCAAGCCATCGATGAAATCCATTCTTCCATGTAATGAAAGATTACCAAGATATTAATTTTAGATAAAGATAAAATTTGTCTTTCATATAAAAAATCCTAACTTTTTGTTTTGTATAAATAAATCATAAAAAAAATTAAATTTATTCTAAAAATAAATTAATGTAAAGTCCTTGGGTATTACATTCTCATCGCCATAAATTAATTGGGTCCTCACAATTCAAAATTTATATCAGTAATAAAGGAAATGATATTTAAAAATAAAATATTTTTTAAAAACATACATTTTTAATAGGGTTAATAACACATATTCTTATTATGAGTGAAAGTAAAGAATAATATTAACGGTACTCGGTTACCTATTAGGATAACATATGTTAAGAATGAAATCATAAATATAGAATAATAATATAAAAATAATGTTCTGATGGAGAGTGATACAGAACATGTTCGTCTGAAGGTAGATGACCAAAATTAATTAAACCACTATTTGAAAATGGTCATTGATATAATCAAAATCATAATAATAGGAAAAAAAATTCAAGACCATTTTTCTTATTGTTGAAGAATTATTTAACTATATAATAATATAAGTATAAATACATGGCCATAACGCAATATTATCATTTGGTTGTTCATCAAACTATTTATACTTCATTTACTAGAACAAATTTCATCATATGGTGATGTAATACATTAAACACTGATACCTTAACCAAATATAAATATATACCATTTCATAAATGATAAACATATCTAAAATATTATTATCCAATACTTTGGAAGAAAGTTCATTGAATTTAGAAAATGAACTTATCAAATAACATGAAATAAAATTTAATCATAAAAAAACAAACATGGGAATAGAGAAATAACTTAAATTATCATTATACCTTATTAAAAAAATGAATCATTATTATTCCCCCAATCAAATACAAATTATCACTTATACTTCCTAAATCAAAAAAATGTGTAATCTCCACTAATGATAGCCTATATAAATCATTACACCTTTACATGGTAGTTAGAACATATCCTATTTTTGTTTTCCAAACCAAAAATTTCTTTATCCAAAAATTATTACCTCAACATTTCTAACATATTAAGGGTTATCATTCCCTCGACCATATTTTTTCAAAAAGTTTTACTTTCTAATAAATAAATTTTCTTGGTACCATTCAGTATATGATCTAAAATCATTATTGAAAAAGTATTGTTGTATAATACATACATATTTCATAAATTATATAATGAGAACATCATATGAAAAATATTGTTAAAACTTATTTTTTATATCCAAATAAAAAAGTATATTAATCATTCCACTTTAGTTTTCTCAATAAAAAATGCTTGACCATAAACCATTGGATTTTACAACTTTTTTTTCCTAATTAACCTTTTATGTGCACTTATAATAGACTCCCAATACTTTTTATAACTTATCAGGGTGATTCTTTCCACATTTATATCATGTTGTAAAATCCTTCTTTCTATTCATCCCATGATCTGTCATTTTCTCTTCCATTATATTCTGCTCTTTCTTTCCTTTACACCATATGACTTTGGGAATCCTTTCTATCTCTTTATATCATCTAAAAAAATTTCATCATATGAAGAGAAGGTTTAAGACACCAGCTCCGTTCTGAGGCTCGGATTAATTCCATCAAGAAAATAATAAATTGTTCTTTCAATGTTGCATATGAAATCCATAGAATACCTTGGTAACTTGGTAATGGTATATTCATACTCTAAAACACATTCATCCATATTTTTCTTTAAACAAATGAACATTTTCATTATATCATTTTGTTTCTCATTGGGGAACTTTTAATTGATGAATTTAACCTTCAAATTTCACCATTTCATGAGATCTATTTCATCTTCCTCTCTAGTATCCTTAATAAATAACCACAATTGATCAACATCATCATTATAAAAATATAATTCATGTTTATCCTGTTCCTTATCACCACATAACAATGTTATGAATTTCTTCTACAAAGATATAATCCATTACATTACTCCCATTGGGATAGCAACACCACTAAATTACGGGGGACTACATTTCATAAAGGGATAAATCAGTGTTGAATCTTTTGGTGGAATAGGTTTCTCCATCCCTAAAATGTTATGTGTCATTACCTAATTAATCATCCCTAATATTTCCAAAAAAAATCCGTTCCAATAATAGCTGTATTAGTTTCCTCAAAAGGAAAATATCTACAATTTATAATAGTTGATACCATTCTACATTCCATGAGTTATTTCTAAATAATTTCATATACAGGATTAGATTATAACATTATGTAACATAATGTATAATCCAAAAACTAGTGAAATTATAATCATAAATTGAAAATAGTTTCTATAACTAATCCAATAATAATAAACATTTTTTTGGGATATCTTTAAATTATAATCATATATAATTTTCTATAAAGAAAACATGAATTATCCTATTTTTATCTTTAATGAATAAAATAGGTGAGAATAAAATTTTTCTTTTTGTTCAAATTAACTTTATTATTAAATAATATGGTTATTGAAAACACAAGAAATTATATTCAATTATTATATAAAAATGGATTTAAAATACCATTATGTATCATTATCATTAATAATATAGCTATTGAAGAGTGATCTCATGATTAGTATAAATATCAGGTTTTAACAAATCCAATTGACACAGAGAAAAGATGTGGTTGCCTCAACCCAAAAGAAGTGTTCCCTAAGAAAACAATTTAATAGATCTTTTATGGGAGATAACATAATTTTTATTTTCCCTTTACTATTACAAAGATAATATCCAATAACTTAATCCTGAGTGATTCCATTTATGAGAGATGTTAAAACTCGTTGAGATCACAGCCTAAACCATGTTCCCCGAACCACCCCATTAAATTCCTACCATCACACACCTTACTCTTATGGATTATTCTGGTGTATTAAATGGATATTCATCGAGAACCTATGAATATGAATATGTACATTATTATTTATAGAATAATGAATTTATTTTCAGCAAATTAATTTTACTTTTTAAATGAATTATATTTTGAAACAATAAAGCACACAAATTGTAATTTCAGTTAATATTATAAATTAAATTAATGTAATTATAAAATATTGGATTTATTAGATAAATAATATTTTAGTAAATTATGATTATTAAATAATTTTAATATAATATAAATGATCCTATATGTTTTATTAATTAAAATATAATTTTAATAAGTGTTCCAAAACCTTTATTGTCAAAAATTCCATCATTTCTTAATAAATATAGATTTTCTTAAAATTTAAAATTCACATATATATAAAATTATTTTTATAAGATAGATGTTATTTTTTTAATCATAACTTATAAATTATCCAATGGTAATTTTTTTTAATTTTTCAAAGGCAGAAAAATTTTCTGGTTAAAATTAAATATCATATAAATATACATTGTGTACCATTACATCATAATGACCCACAAGTTATATAATAAGTACTATTAGAGGTATAAAAAAATATATGTTTTCCCTTTAAAAATAATGTTATTTTTTTATTATTTGGTTAATTTTATAAATCCCTTATAAATCCTCTGAAACCATTAATACATTATATGGTTTTATATTCATTTATTTAAGAGTATGACTAACCTCCATATAATCAAGGTAATTATTTAATTATGTTAGTCCCTTAGACTAGTAACATAATTACTACCAATTACATTTGGAATAAACCATTGTAAAAACGAAGGTATGGTTTGTGATTTTGGTTACTTTATTATGTAATGTCCAAACCCTAAACAATAAAGAAATCCCCCTTTTTATAATATAAACCCGCCGACGATTCTATTTATCTTTAATAAAACTCTTGGATTATTTCCTTACAATTTTTGACACTCTATATAGTCCTTCCAAGGTACCCCATTCTCTGAAGAACCCCCTTCCAAGATTTCAGAGTCAGACACTAAAGTAAGGTATCTTCTGATCTCCTCATTTTATTAAGCACTACTTTTTGTAATGTATCTAAAATTTAGTTTTTCTTCTGTTTTAATATATTATTACATATCCTACTTAAATTAAACATAATGTATAAATGATGATACCCCCATTTCACTCACATTAATCCTTTTCTAATCCTTTATGTACAAAAATTTCCATGCAGAAATTTGTATGTGATTCTTTTCTTCTCATTTCTATTCAAGAACTTATTTTTTATTTTATATCACAATTTCCATTTTATTATGTTAGAAAATGTTCTTAAAAATTTCCCATAAATTACTTTTTAATTTATAAATGATGATATCCCCAGTTAAATTTAATTAATCCTTTAATGATCCATTAATTTCACATGTTACCAAGTTGAAATATAGTTACGATTCTTTTATTTATTCATGTTTCTTCATTACCTTATGCCTTCTATTTCCATTTTGTTATGTTGACATATATTTTTAAATTTTCCTATTACTTACAATTTGATTTAAATGATATTATAGAACACTTTCTCTATCATCAACCAATTTTTTGGAATATTTAAGTTGGACTATTATGAAAGCGAAATATCATTGTGATTTTCCATGCCAAACCAATTTTCTAGTGAATACAGTACCTATTTACTATCAATTGTATTCAATATTATACACGTATACTTTTTGATTCCAGACTCCCATGTATTTATTCCACACACCATAATCATGGAATAAATAATTATGATGAATTAATTCATGTTTTATAAACTATGTGGTACACCTAATCATCATAATGAAATGAATGTGATGGGTGCACCGGAAATTGTATAGCCCTCCAATGCATTGGGAAATGTTTAATATCATGATATGTCATGTAGGGATATACAGTGAACCTAATAACTTTATGGTACTTTTTCACAATGAATTCTTGGTGTTTTATCCTTGACATATGTTTATGAAGCAGTGTTGTAAGTTCTTACCACATTTCCAATGTTATGATTATCCCGGTGTATCATGTCTCATTATTCCTGTTTATGATTCCTATTTTTTTTACCCATTGAAAATCATATTATCTTTAAAGTATTATCTTATTAATGTTATTAATTGTTTACTCACTTATTAGGTTTTATATATCACCCCATTCTTATGTTTTTTCCCAGGTTATCCCATGCAATTTAAAAAATCCATGGAATTTCAGAAACGTGTAAAGGAATTTTTCAGTAATGTTGTCAAATCCTATTTTCAAGATGTAATGTTATGTACATAATTCCCAAATACACTATTCATTTAGATCTAATGAGTTTCATTAAATTTAAAATTAGGAAATAAATTATAAATTAATGTTAAATAAAGAGAAGGGTTGTTATAGTTGGTATCGGAAAAAATGTGTAGTTATTATTAGGATTAGAATTATAAAAAAATAGTGAAATATTTAGGTAAAAGATTAATTATTATAAAAATACCTAAATACTGGTAAGTATAGATCAGGTTTTTACCAATAAAATACACCATTTCCTAGATGGTACAAGAGTACATGGATTTGACATAGTTGTACCTTAGAGTGAAAACTCTAACAAGGTGTATCGGGCCTGACTTGGTGTTACCTGATACATGAAAACGGGCCTTACTATACACCTAGGTTCACAATCCCAAGAGATATTATTTAGTAATTTCAAAATATTTTTATGATCCATTATTATGGGAACAAATAAATTCCCATAATAATAGTTTTTAGGAAATATATCTTGGGTGAAATATATTAATTCTTTGAAATTAATTTGTTAATAAAACACATATAGTTTATATGTTATCCCTTAAATGTAAGTAGATTATCCCTTTAGGTTTTTAATAGTAAAAAAATACTCACCTTTAATTTTCCCTTTATTCAATCCAATGACTAGAAATATGAGGATTCTAGTAAACAATCAACACAATGATAAATGTGAAGATTGACCCAACAATATGCCCAAACGAAAGGGAATATGAATCATGATATTTGATGATAATCTCTTATTTTAATTTGATTCTAAATAGAAACTAAGATAAAGAGTAATGTCCAAATTATCATAAGAGAGGAAAATCTATGATTGATAGATTTATGTGAAAAATACCTCTACCTATAAATGGATCATTTGACCCCTTAATCACAGAAAAATGGATAAAATCCATTAATAAGATCTTTTCCATCCACCAATGTTATGAATTGGTAATGGTTGTATTGGATATTTATCATATGGATAGATAATATGTTCAGTGGTAGACATTTATCATCAATATGAATTTGGAAGAAGATATCAAAGTGATGTAGTGGAATGAATTATATAAAATATATTTCGATAAATATTTTATTCACACTATTCGTATTAAAATGGAAAGGGCTTTTCATTCCCCCAAGAAAAAATATGTCAAATATTTTATGGTGTTTGAGGAAAACAACAAAATATTTTCACAATATTCTTATAGCTTTTTCGTTACCCCCAAATAAAATTTTGACATATTTTTGGGGGCCTAAATCCAAATCTACAAAAATCCTTGTTGATTCATGACATTGATAGATATGAGAAAATTGTTTATTGTTCCCTAAAAGTAAAAATAGTGTTCAGTGAAACTCAAGGCTATCATAGAGAAAATAAGAGGAAAGTGGAGTTTAATTTTTTCATTCTGATGGAGAAATATAATGGTGACATTAAATTTCAAAATCTTACTTTTCAAAGGTGTGAAATGAACGACCAATAAAATTGATTAAGGGGAAAAAATAAATGTTTTAGGTGGAGGAAATAAGGACACCTAGCTAGAAATTTTTGACAAGAGAAAAAAGTTAATTCCACAATGGAATGGAATTCTCTAGTTAACCCTCACTGCATTGTTCATTTCTAGAACTATAAGGAACCAGTGAACTTTTTAACCCAATTCCCTAAGAAAAAAGATTTCATACCCAACCAAAAACTTCCAAGGAAGTTAGGGTGACCTTTTTCTATCACAATTGTTGATTTGGATCCCAATAATGATGTGGTGAAAGGAATTCTAGTTATTAATTTAGGAATAATTAATGTAGTTTTTTATTCTAGTTCTAAAAATTCCATCAAATCAGGAATGTTTAGTATGAAAATCTAAATGCCCCCACAAATCATGGATGTTGAGCTGTTAGTGAAAAACAAAATTGGGAAATTATTACATCCTAATTACATAACTCCACTCCTATCAAAATTGGTTAAATGAACTTCTTAATGAACGATTTCATGCTCCTTTTTCTAGAATTTTAAGAAATTCAATCCAAGTATTGGAATTCCCTATACAGAGCCTACATAAATTTCCATCAGAAGGAAATCACTCACTGTATTGTGAATAAACCTCTTATTATACACAAGTGTAAGGATGATGATGAATCTTCTTTAGCACAAACATTTACAGAATGAATATTATTTCCCTATGAAAAGTGTATCTTGGTCAAATGATTGACTCTAAGAAAAAAACCATCCTCGAACAGATGACTATTTTTGAGGGAATACAATGATTTGTTAAATGAGGAATTTTCTGGTCTTTCTTCTAGATGAGAGGTTGAACTTTCCATTGAGATTATAAGTAGGTAATTAACATTATCTAATAATCTATATAGAATAGTTTTTTTTGAACTTCAAGTGATGAAAAAACTACTATAGGATAATCTAGATGAAGGGTTCATATGCCCAAGTGCTTCACCATGGGGTGCACCATTCTTCTTCATCAAGAAGAAAGATTTGTCAATTCACCTTCTAATTGATTATCATGAGTTCAACAAGATCACGATAAAGTAAAAAAAATCCACCCCTATAATTGATAACACTACTAGAAAAATGATATATAGACACACATAAATAGTTAGGCTTTAATTTATCTGTGGTTATAGGTAAGATAAAACCACGGGCAGATTCTCCACAATGGAAACAACACCCTCTAATTTTGATCTATCACCCCTCACGCTCAGGTTTCCGCTCACCTCTCCCACCCTCGCACTCGCGATTTCCTCCCCCACCCTCATGCTCGTGTTTCCTCTCCCACCCCCTCACTCAATAGTTTCTATCCCAACACCCTTATCCTCAACAGATATTCACCCGATTGATTCTCTCTCATCAGATCCTCGGTGGATTCTCCTTTGCGGTTCTTCCATCCTTCTTCAGCTTCTCCATTTTCGGTTCCTCCATCCCTCGCACATTATTTGGGTGTTCCTCCTACTTTCAGTGCATTGGCCAGTGCTTCCCCTCTTCACGGTCATGCTCCCCATCCTCCGCATGATCAAACTGCCCCTCTTCGTGATTGAGCTCCTCTCTTCTAGAATTCATCATTTCACTTGAGGTACGTTTCCTTATGGATTTTTACAGCGTTTGTAAAACTTTTGGGTGAAATTAGCGGTCTATTTCGGTTCATTGGTTTGGGTTTATTTATGAATAGACGAGCGGGAAGTGATGAGTGGTCAGATTTCATAGGTTGTGTTATCGAAGCTCTTTTGGTTTCGTTTCTCTGTCTATTTTCATTTTGGATTATTGTATCGGCCTTTTTTATCCTATTATATTTATGTATCTTCTTCCACATTGTTTTATTTTAGTTGAATCTATATCCTTTTATGGATATTTTCTTATACTATGTTTGTAAGTATTTTTATTTCTTTTTTCCATTATTTATTTTCACATTAATATTCATGGGAGAAATCATTCCCAAAAGGGTTTTCTCAAAACCCATGTACTAGTATCTAGCTTGGGGTTTCAGGAAACCCCTTTGGGCTAGTGTTGGGTTAGGTTATGTATTTATTAAGATGGTATCTCCAGGACAGTTCATTTTAAATGGTATTAGATCCTATGATTCAGTATAGGGGCATTGGTTCTCTAATCCATCTCTTGTTATTTGGAGAAATTGGGTATGATTTAGTTGGGATTGTCATCCGGACTTTGGTGGTTGGTCATGAGTGGTTTCTTAGTCACCACCCTTCATAATGACACATGAGTTTCCATGGTTAATGGGGTTTGAGTTATGAATTTTGAATTTCACTTGATTTTTTGTGATGATGTGAAAATCCTCATTTGTATTGTGTGAGTTACCTTAAGTCTCAGATTAAATTTTGTGATGGGAAAAATTATTCGATGGAATTATGTTAGTTAACGCGGACGGATAAATAGGGCAGTGAACAAACACTCAACCATAATGACATTATAGGGAATGTTAGATAAATGGACCATAACCTATCTAACTACATGGCTTAGAAAAGCATGGTTTTGTATCCCATTTCACTAGATGTTTAGACTACCCTTTAGAAATTTAATGTAGAAGTAGTTCAGTCAAGGTGGGTATTATTTAATGATGACGATGTAAATTGGTTTTTACATGGATTTGTTTTGTTCCCCCATTTTTGTGTGATTTTTCAAACCATTTTCAGTAAAATGTGAGTTTTTTTTGAAAGTTATTTTGTTTTGAAATGAAGAATTTAAGCTTGTCTACAAAATAGTTTTGAATTTCGTTAAAGATTTCTGGTTTGAGGGTTACACCATTTTTGTTATTTATAAAATGGAATTTCTTTTCCCAGTTTTTATTTCTTTTTTCATACGGGTTGATTTGGTTATAGAATCTAGAAAATGTTTTAGTTAAATAAATCATTGGCTATACAATTGTATGATAATTTTAGATCCCTTGGGTGGTGTTCCAAAAAAATATTTTTTTTCATTGGATGTTGATGATGCGGTTAATATTTAAAACAAAAAAAATAATTGTGGGTGAATTTTTTGGAAAACGGTTTAGAGAATTGTATTTAAGAATTTGAGTTTATTATTTATTTTGTAAGGTAATTAGTGGTTTTTAAAATCGGGATAAAATATTTTAGACCTCCCTATGAAAAGTTGAATTTTAAATGAAATAAATTTTTTCCAAATTGAATTGTGATTCTAAAAACATTGGAGTTATCAGAAAATGGATTTTTTTTATTTGGGAATGTAGTAGTTTTTAAATAAATGTGATTTTTTGAATATGGGTTTCCTTGTTTTCTTGTGCTTTATGGGTTTTGTCCCATCCTGTAGGTTGGGACCATTTGACGTTATTTTAGAAACACGAAAAAGTGTGGTATATGTTTTTATTTGATTAAATCATGCCTCCCCGAAAGGTATCGGGTTAAAGGGGAGTGTTTATCTTCAAGGGTAGTCATTTTCTTATTCATGGATCTTGCTAGTTTTCAAAGTGGAGAGTAAATTGTTGACCATTTTTAGATAATTTAAGGTGAAGTTTGTGAGCCGTTCTTGTGATGACCAATCTCCTTATGTTAGTAGGTGTTGGTCAGTTTTGGGGATTAGTGCATGATTTTAGATCCTTGTATCCTTGAGTTAGATTCCAATGGTTATGACCCTTTGGGTGTTCATTAGTTTTCACTTAATTTGGTTTCGCTGTTCTGATATGCTCAATCCATAATGTTCAAATTTCCATGTAAGGATTCCTGGGATATGTAGGGCTTGTGGTGAATAAAAAATGAATATGGTGTGGTTGGAAACCTCTTTTAAGTTATGAGCAAGGGGATGTGAGTCCACAGTTATAATATTCCTTTACATTAAAGTGGTGAAGTCAACAAATATGAACAGTGATGCCTACAAAGAATAGGTGGTTAAAAAATCAGCCTATATCTTCATTAAAGGCATATAAAATAGACAAACAATAAACAAAAGTATAAAGAAATACATATCCAATACAAGATATGTTCAAAATAGATAAAAATTGGGGAGTAGGAAGATCTTAAGACTCTAGGTTCACATCCACAGGCTCCATGTCTTGTTTTTTCTATATGAGTATCCATCTCATCAGGAGAGAGCTACTTAATATGGTTGGTATTATCAATAAAATGAATAGTTACCTATTATGGATAATGTGAAACCAAGGTGGCAAGTGGCTACCCATCTAGAATGTGTTGGTCTAAAATAATAGGAGTCTTATCTGGGGTACTGGGTGCAGCCTGCTCATATACTACTAGGGAACAGTAAAATGTAGTCATGGTCTGTTTCGTAGTTTATTTTGAGGGATACTCATTAAGTACCTTTATAATTGAAAAATATGTTCTGGTTTGGAACCCTACCCGCTCCGCCGCTCCCTGCTCTCGTGACATAGGCTCAGGTGAAGGAACACTACCATCTCTAGATATGTCAAAGGAACCCTACCCCCTCCCTGCCCTCACGGATGAACCCTTTCTGCCAAGGGAATGAACCTTCTGTCTCCCTCCTATCATGATTCACCCCTTCCTGTAGGTAATCACAATTCTTACATCTCTTTGAATGATATGAATCCTCATCTTCCATTTATTTATTTCTGACCAAATTAAAAATATGTTGAGATATTCATTGTAAATTTTCTATCTTTCATGTTGTAATTTTTACTTTCATGATCATTGATATCTAATAGCCTGTTTTCATGTTTCGACTGTCCTGTTTCCAAGAGTGTTTTTGATTTTATTTTCATTAGGGATATTTTCATAGAGAATCCACTTGTGTTGTTTACATTGTAAAAGATATAATTATTTATTCTAGTAATTATTTTTTTTTAAATTATTGAGATCAAATAGATATGGCATAGAACCCGATTTTTATGATAATTCATGATGAAGGGCTACTGCAGGTCCATTGAGAGTAACATATTCCATGGTTATTACTAAATTTTTCATTTCTTAGATTGGTGAAGGTATTTTTTTTCTTAGAGAATAGAGTGTACAAGGACTGGTTGTTGATACATAACAATGGGTTTTTAGTCGAGGAACATCTTGGGGATAGAATTGAGATACCTTGGCTTAGGTTACAAAGCACATGCCAAATAGTTCTAAAAGTTAAGGGTGTCATAGTTGTATTTTTTTTGTTAATTGATATTCTTTAGGGATATTTGATTTGTTACTCAATAAATTATTTTTTATATATCATTGTATTTATAATTTCTATTATTGACATTTTATTTGATGAACTATATTTTAAGTTCTAATTGTTTTATTCACCATAGATTTATATTGTACTCTATTGTTATGTGATTTGATTGGAAGATTATATCATCTAGTCAACATCAACAAGACTAGGATGACTGTTGTTTTGGTTTTTATTTTTCAATTATCACCCTATTATAGTTTCATATCAAATCACATCACATCTAAAACAAATAAGATAAACTTTTTTGTAAACCAAAATGGAAATTGGTTTTTTCATCTAAGAGATTAAACAAAGACATAACACATATGTCTAAGAAGAATATAAAGGCTATCATTCTATGATCATTCTCACTGAAGAATTGAAGAGGAAACTGTTGAACCACAATGTAAAGTTATCTAATGAATAAAAATTGTCTAATTAGGAAATCTGGAAAATTTTGGCAATATTGACAGGTATATTTTCTTGAGTTCTAGCATGTTATCTAATGATTCCTTCTTATCCTTCATTATTTTAATGTTCTCGACTTTAAAATATTTTTATCAAGCTTATAGCCTCATAAACCACCTTAACACTACACATCCTCTCCATGGAAGTATTAACTGGGCACTCTTACTATCATGTGACATGAACTCATCCCTACTAACTAAATGAAAAAAAACTCATTTTTTGCTGGCTGAGGCATTGTGTCTGATATACCTGGAAAATATTTTGTCGTAATTTAAACTTCTTTTACTTCTACACAAAATTCCAAGAACATCCCCTACTATCAATGATCAAAATTCCACGTATCAATAAACAATAAACATGTCAGATTATTTCAGCCATAGACAACTTCATTAAGCACATAACCAAGTACAAGATTATTCATCCAACTAGATCTCAATCGTGACCTAACTTTCCGGAAACATTCTCCAGGGAACTCAATAAATCTCTATAATTATTAAACAGCTTCACTCACTAGCTCAAGATCAAAATCTTTGCCTCAAAATTAACTATTCAGTTATCAATTAGGTCTTTTTTTGTTTTTAAATCATTTTTTTTACCCTTAGATAGTGACCTTGGAACATGGGTTACCATGATTAATGTGACGTATCTCACTTACGCAAGTAATCTTAATCATCCAAATCCTTATTTCCAACCTATGTTAGCATCATACATGAATTAAAGCTTCTCCACATTTCAATATCCATTCTTTCAAAAGACAAAACACCCAAAAACCCCACTTTATTAATATCCATCAACCATTTGAACTCAAAACCAATCATATTTTTTTGGTGAATACATCTTGGACAGCAACATTTGAATTGACATACCACTACCTTTCTTCGACACCACTCTACTCATCCTCATAAAAACATAGTAATTTCATTTGTTAAATATTCTATATTTATGAAACTAAAATAATAAGGAAATTGGAGGCTCCAATATTTTATTTTTATTCAACCAGAATAGGAGACACTATACATTGAATAAAAAACATTGTCTTTAATAGCCTCATAATGGAATGAGGCTTGCCTTCAATTCCATATCCATGGAAATTTACTTAAAAACATTCTTTGGAAATCACTTCAATCCTATCACTTTATTCATTCATCATTGTTCCCATTTTATTTATACCAAAATTCAAGGTATCTTCTCTATTCCATTTCGTGTTCTCCAAGTCATCATCTTCGATCATCACATTTAAAATTCTTGCATGAAATCCCATTGTTCCACAATCTCTTATAAGACTGGGATATCTTTGTTTAAATGGGATGAACACATCCTTGATTTGAACTTGATGTTTTAATATACCAACACTACATCATAATTAAGTCAAATAGTACATCTTGAATTGAATCAATTTCAATTCAAGAATATTATCAGTTTGAAAATGTTCACATATTTTAAGGGAATCTGTTTGGATGTATTAATACTTGAGTTTGTATGTTAACAAATTATAATGTATAATTGATGAAATCATAAAAATACATTATGATTAATATACAAGGATGTATTTTAAACTATTTTTATAACATCAATTATACATAGATTGTAATAATTATATGTATTTATAATAACCAAGGAAGTGTTCTTTCTTCAATTAGAGGAGTTGATTAGAGTTTCTTTAGAAAAAACAAACTTAAAATCATGTTTGTTAACACAGCAATTGTAAACTACAATTGAAATTTTAATCATAAGTGATCCAACTCAATTATGTTGGTATCTTTATTATTATGTATAGTTGTTTTTTTATGAAGAGTACATCACAATTATACATTGATTTAATAACATAATTGATCCAACTCATTTATGTTCACATCAAATAATCGATGTTATCATAATAAATACATTTGATTATTATACATTACTGTTTTTTTATATTATTTGTATAATAAACTTTATCAATACATTATTAAACCCCATTTTGCTTATGATGAATCTTTATTTTTGTTGTCTGACTATAAATTTCATTGTATTACAGGTTATTCCTTCTGATGCAACCTCTCGACAATCTGTTTCAAGTACTACAACAATGGCATCTTCATAATCAATAGTATGAACTATTTAATTTTCTTTCTGTTTCAAGTTTATATTGAGAACACAATTTTTTTATGTAAACCTTCACATTTTATTGGTAAAACTCCTTTTTCATTCTATGAAATCTATTTTTAAAAAATAATTAAGCCACTATTTTTGTTCAAGTTCTAAAAAATTAGATTTTCAATATGTTATGTATTCCCCTATTCTTTTCCATAGATGCTGCTATATCAGTTTTATATATTCCAGCAGCATACAACTTTCATTCAAGGTTTAATAAATAATATCATATTCTAATTTTTCCACACTCATTCTAGGTGAGGAACAGTGTATTATTTTGTTCAATACATTTCCTGTTAATTCATATAAATTCCCAGGATCTTGTTCCATGATCTGCTCCTTTTCATATTAGTGTTGTCATGTCCGTTATTGTGTGGTCTTATAAAATGGTTTAGCTAACTCCCCAAACTCCATGCCCTTTGTTATTTATTTGGATAATTACCCATTTCTGGAATTATGGAATGTTTCTTCAATCATTCATGTATAATTCTAATATTTAGTTATGAATTGTATAGTTATTAAGTAGTCTATGGTATTGCAGAAGTGAAGGGCTACACTCATCATCGGTTTTAGGAACGTTCATGATTGAGGATGGTCCCTATTATTTTTTCATGCTGCAAATCCTTCTTGGGAATCTCTCTCAAAGTCTATATAGTCGGGTATGTCCTGTAATTATAGGATGTTCAATGAAGTAGCTTCAAGAATCCATTTTTCTTCATTTTTTAAGATGATTTTGATGTGGCAGTAGGCAAGGGGCAGGGGTCCTATCTGGGTTTGGGGGGGATCTGTCCGTGGGGGGGGACTGGCAGGGGGAGGGTGAGGGAGGTAAGTGGGGAGGAGGGAAGTAGGGGGGATGGTGCAGGGGGGATGCAGGTCATATAGGAGGGGTTCGTGTCACAACCCGTCCTCGGGGCCCGTGCCGTGACTACCCCAAACCCGCCTTCCATAGGCCAGGGGCTGGAGACTAGCACCAAAGGCGTAAATCCCGATAACTGGGAAGGTATTGCCTTTATAAAAGAAAACAATCACCACAGAGTACAAGTGGAAGCAAAACACTAAGTACAAAAGAAATGCTGAAAAGTGAATGGCCAGAATACAAACCCAAAAGAAAGTACAACTACAACTGAACAAGGTACAATAGCAAAAAGGCAAACAGCTGGAAGAAGGAAGCAGCTCCTGGGTCATCCTCCTCGGATCCTACCTGAAGGGTAGGTACAGATAGCACAGCTCCTGGTCGTCCACAACGGATCCTACCTGAAGGGTAGGTACAGATAGCCTCATCCACGCTCTCGTCCGTCAACCTCCTTTGTGTGTCGTCTCGTCGTGTAGTCCACCTCCGGGTACTGACTCATGATGTAGTCCACCTCCGGGTACGGACTCGTCGTGTAGTCCACCTCCGGGTACCGACCAGTCCTCGAACACTCGGCCTCCGTCAGCACTTCCCGTCGTCTGCAACCAACACAATGAGGTGCGGGCATAGCCCGTGCAGGGGTGAGTATAACGATACTCAGTAGGGACCCCGAGACCCTCAAGGTCTCACTAAACCAACAAGGATAACCACAAGAAGATCTCAACAGATAACCTCTACTTAGATATATGCCCATACATATACCTAAGTTATCAAGTAACCCATCTCAATCATGAGGAAACACAAGGATTGTGAAATCAACGGATAACCACTACCCAGGTATATGCCCATACATATACCTAAGTTATCAAGCGACCCATCTCAATCATGAGGAAACACAAAGGCAAAAGATTCAGCTCAACCAGGATTTTCATTATCGAAACCGTAACTGCTGAAGAGATCCTTCTCTGGAGTGTACAGTGGTCTTGTCATGACTCTGAGGTACTGCTCACTAACCAAAGACTTCTGAGGTACTCCTCCTGTCGAGTACCGCGGGCTTGCGGCCAACTACGGGGCACTCCGTCCGCTATGGGTCTGTCGCCAAATACCGGGCGCTCCCCCCAATAGCCTACAGAGGTACTCCTCCTGTCGAGTACCGCAGGTCTGCGGCCAACTACCGGGCGCTCCGTCCGATGTGGGTCTGTCGCCAAATACCGGGTGCTCCGTCCACTGGGCTAGTCGACTCACTCCAAGTTGAGTCGATCAAGCAGTCGTCAGGCCTCAGCTGGCTACACGGTCTCCGTACTCCGCATGCTCGTCTCCAGGAGGGTCCTCTCCACGAGCTACTGGTCGATACTCCAAGTATCACAAAATCCCACAAAGAAGTATCTCAAAGGACCTCTTCATCATAGGGGTCTCAACGCAACAGACGGCGCGTCAATCGGACGCCCGGTCTGTGAGTTATTAGCCTTTTCGTCCCCGGGGCCCGGTTGGTTTCGTGTGCGAACCAACCCGACCGTATCTCAACTGTACCCCGAACTCTCATAGGGTATGCTCATAGGGACCGTTTCTCAACGAGATCACCAACGCCGCTGACGGTTCTTCAAACGGACGTTTTGTCAGAAAGGTTTCAGCTTTTCCGTTCCAGGGGCCCGGTTGGATTTCGGGTGCGATCCAACCCGGCCACTATCCAACTGTATCCAAAACTCGGGCGAGGTATGCCAAAAGTTCCGTATCGTCAACAGGAATGCAACGCAACAGATGGCGCGTCAATCGGACGCCTGGTCTGGAAGTTATTGGCTTTTTCGTCCCGGGGGCCCGGTTGGTTTTTAAGTTAAAACCATCCCGACCGTACTCCAACTGCGTCCAAATCTCGAGCGGAGTAAGCCAAAAGATCATTCTCCCTTAGAGGAATCCAACAAAGTCGACGGCACGTCAATCGGTCGTTCGGAGCTCAAGATATGTGTGTTTCCGCTCCAAGGGCCCGGTTGGTTTCGTGGATGAACCAACCCGGCCGAACCCAAAGTATTCCGAAACCTTGAGTGTGATATACCGAAACGACCGTCTCGATCCAAGGATCGTGTTCCCACTGACGGTGAGTCGTTTGGTGGCTCGTAGCCCATGTTACGTGCATTTGACCGAAAGTGGTCCGAAAACGGGGGGTCTGGGCCCGGGCCGACCCGGCCCGACCCCCCCCCCCCCCCCCCCCCGCCCTTGGGTCCACCCGAACCGGGTCCGACCCGGCTGGGCCTGACCCGGCGGCCCGTTGTGGCCCGGCCCTGCCGGCTTGGTCCGGCCCGACCGGCCGGCTGCGGCTCGGCCAGCGCAGCCGAGCGGACACCGCGGGCGGGGTGCGCGGCTCCCCTGCCCTTCGCCGCTGTTGGGGCCAGCGGCAAACCGCCGGCCGCCTCCCTTCCGGCGGCACGCCGCCGCCGCCTTCCGCGGACCACCGGACGCGCTCCGGGGGTCCGTTTCTCCTTCCGTCTTCTCCTATGGTCCTCCCGGGACCCGCCCTTCACTGCGGAGGCCTCAAAATCACCTTGCGGCCTCGTTTGTCGTCGCCCGTCGATCCACACATCAATAAACAATCTGCGGAGGGCTGTCGGGCAGTGTTCGTTTGGCCCGCACCCTCCGCGTTAGTTAATAACAACGGGAGAATTATTCAACACATGAAACAACAATTTTAATAAATTAAAATTGTTCATATGAAACTGGTTCTTTAATTTTAAAGAAACATTCACGGGAATATAAAGGTATTTCCAAAATAGAATCCCTACCTCGTCAAGTCATCGCACGCGGGTTCTTCGCGGATTTGATCGCCGCAGAAGGAGGCGATCGTTGCGTCGCGGAAAGGCATCGCGTCGTCGCGGACGGGCGTCGCATCGTCGCGGAAGGGCGTCACGTCGTCGAACTCCGAGGTTCAAGAACAAAAAGATTTAATTAATAATAATTAAATCCGTGCGTTGATAAAAACCACAAAGGAGTTATAAAAGGAACCCAAAATCTCTTACCTCCAACAGATGATTGAAGATTTCATTGTGGAGGAATGAACATCGCAGAAGAGGAAACGTCGGCGTCACGGCACACGGCATCGCATCGTCGATTTCCGCGATTTCGGCGTTCTTCGTCGGAGGTCGGCGTTCTTCGCGTTCTTTGTGTTCTTCGCGTTCTTCGTGAAGAAGGGTGAAGGCACAAGAATTCTGTCAAAGGTCTCTCAACGTGTAATCCTCAAGATGTGGCGTTGGTCTTATTTTATTACTACGTCAACGGATTTCAAACTGGTTAAGAAACGAAAAAGAGATAAGTAACGACCCATTAATTCATAGAATTAATTCAACGAAATAAACCGCCCAATTAATTCAACGAAGAAAACCGCCCAATTAATTGGTGGGTTAAGAAATTAAGAAAACGCGTCAGTTGACTTTCATAATGACGGGTTTTCGCGGGTGTGTTACTTAGCGGAAAAGAAACGGTGGGGCTCGTGCGGGTCCCACCTCACAAATATCCTACCAAGAGGGTAGGATATTTTTGGATAGAACCCTATCCGCAATAACTCAGCTTAAGCTACTTTAAGTGGCTTCAAGTGGCTTCCAAGTGGCTTAAGTGAAATAAAATAAAGTTTGTCGTACAATTATTTTATTTCTTAACCTTAAGCCCGAAAATTAAAAACCACACCCGAGCAAACGCAACTCCAGAAGAGGCATTTCTAAGCAAAAATCGGCGCTACAGTTCCATCGATGCCCTCGGAATTTGATTCCGAGCACCGGTTCAAAAGTTAGAAAAAAACCCGCTCGTTCGTTCATTGAACGTACCCGAGCCAAACTTCGGAAATTGATTCCGGGCACACCGGGCCTCGGAATCAGGCACCGTCAGAAATTGCGTTCTTGTAAAATTCCAAATAAAATTAAGAAAAAAAATTTCCTTGGAATTTACGGGTCTTTACATTACTCCCACCACAGGGATTTACGTCCCCGTAAAGCTTCACCACAAACTTAGGGATACAAAGGTGGTACTGAGCACGCATCTGAGCCTTCCGCTCCCATGTGCTCACATGGAGGTTACCGTGCTGCCAAAGAAAGTGTACCAGAGGAATCGATCGTCCCCATAGAATCCACTCCTATCGATCCTTGATCCTCACTAGAACCTCCGTGGAAGTAACCCCATCGCCATTGTCCAGCTCCTCATGGTCGATGATATGCGAAGGGTCGAGCATGTATCTCCTCAGTTGAGATACCTGGAAAACACCGTGCACCTAGTGAAACTAAGGTGGATGGGTCAAGCGGTAAACCACCTCGCCTACCCAGCTGAGGACCTAGAAATGTCTGTTGAACCTCAGAGATAACTTGCCTCTCTGGCCACATCTCCGTAAACCTCGTTGAGGTGAGACCCAAAAGAAGACGTGGTCGTCATCCTCGAACTCCAGAGGTCTCCATTTTTTGTTAGAACTGAAACTCAAAACGACTGCTGCTACGAGGGTAAGGTTGACCGACTGAAGGGTGATCGGTCGCACCCTCCTGTGAAAGAGTTACCCTGCGCTGCCTGGGGTTTCCTTTTTCGCCGACCAAGGAAAACCCATCCCGATTCTGTAGTTAAACTACAAACTTTTTGCCTAATACCGTCAATTTGTGTGTGAACTGTGATTGCCCAGTCCATACTCAAACCAACGTCATAAGGTCTCGACACTTCCACCAAGAGATTCCAACCGAAACTCTCGCCTCGAGGATCTGACCACACCGTCGGTGTAAGTGTGATTATCGAGTCTCCTCCCAAGGTATCTCCAGACGTGAGGGTCAAGTCCATGGCTTACCGGAAACTCTAGGTCTGGAACAAGATTTGTGAAAGCAAGGAATGATTCATATCGACGTCCGTTACTACAGCAGCTAGTAGTGGACACAGACTGTCCCTTGAATCATTTCTAGAGCCATTGGGTCACACTCCTTGACCGCAAGCATCCACACTCTTCCACCGCCCTCTAGCTCCCTGAGCCTGGCGGGGATAACTAAGGCGGGTGGTTGTATCATGTTAAGATGTACACCACCTCATACTGCTCTCTTAGCTCTTCCTCCATGTCTGCTGCTTCGCAGAATCATCTATCCTTAAAGATTCCACTTTTTGAAACATTTAACACGCCCGAGTCTCTAAGACTGGCACCGATTTCCTGTTTCTTACTGCACTATGCAGTCTTCATCCTCTCGAACTGACCCACCAGCCCACTGGGCTTGATGGGCTGGGCCCGACTTCTCTTAAATGCAAATATCTTCAAGACCACGCGTTCGAACTACGCGTCGTCTATGGCACTAGGACCCTCACGATGAGGCGGTCATTTTTCGATACTCTAAATGATTTTTGAACAATTTTGGAAAAAGACTTGGTCTGAATCGTACATAAATCCAAATGGGCCCCCAGAACAGAAATGCCAATAATTCTAAGACTGGGCGTCCGATTGACGTGCCACCTGTCACGTTGGGTTCCTTTTGATGAGAAGGAACTACGACATACATCAAATCATGAATTTTTGATAGTTGATGTATCGAGTCTTGACTCGAGGAGCGGACCCTCTCGGAATCGAGCGTGATGTGTGCGAGAACCCTAGAGTTGCCTGTGACGACTATTGTACCTGAATCCTACGTGGGTTCGACAATGATGATTGTTGTACATGAATCCCATGTGGGTTCGACAGTGATGTCTACTATACTGGAATCCAACATTGGTTCGATAGTTCTAACTTCTGTTCCTATATCCTGTGTGGGTCCAACAGAGTAGTTGGTCCTGTATCCTGTGTGGGTCTGATAGCTTAGCTGGTCCTGTATCCTCTGTGGGTACGACAACTTAGATGAATTAGTGACTGCATATGATCAGCTCTATCACTCTGTGAAAGATGTATATCCGTGTGAGATGAGTCTTGACTTTCAATCATTTATCCTCGAGGTGATTGACTTTACTTCTTATGTGGACTGGGTTCTGCTTGGGATCGACAGTTTGAGTCGAATTGTGATTGATAACTTATGTATATGTAAGGGCATATACCTAAGTAGGGTTGGTTGATACATCGTGATTGTATCTTTCTTCTGTAGTTTAACCTTCGTGGATTCTGGGAGACCTTAGGGGGTCTCGGGGTCCTTACTGAGTGTTGTTATACTCTCCCCAGCACGGTTATGCCTGCACATTATTGTGTTGGATGAAAATGAAGGATAGCACTGATCGAGGCAGAGAAATATAGAGTTGGACGGTACCCGGAGGTGGACCACTAGGTGAGACATACACGGAGCGGATGGACGGACCTGGGGTGCTGAGGAGGCCATCTGTACCCACCCTTCAAATTGGATTCTCGAAGGATGACTCAGTGGTTGTTGTTTACCCTTCTATAGTTGTACTAACTTTACAGTTTTTTTACTTTACTTTTGCGCTTGTATTTCTGGCCCCTTTCCTTTTAGCACTTTCTTTTGTATACAGTTTTACTTTTTTTACTTCCAATTGTGTACTCTGTTTGTGTGTGATTCAGATTAAAGACAATGCCTTCACTTTTTATCGGGATAACGCCTTTGGTTCTAGTCCCCAGCCCCTGGCCTATGGATGGCGGGTTTGGGGTAGTCATGGAACGGGCCCCGAGGACATGTCGTAACAAATTGGTATCATAGGATTCGTTTCTACCACAGAACATGGACTATGATTCATTTAACCGCAATAGTGTTAAGTGTTTTGTGGGTGGTTATCGGATTAGGGAAACTGGTGTTGGTGCGGCTGCCAACGTATCCATACACTAGGACTCTGACTTTTGATCTTCGACTCAGTTCAAGAAAACACTGATTGTGTATGTGTTTTCTTTGAAAAAGTTTACTTTGGGATTACTTTATGTCAGCTCATCAGGTATACTATTTTAACCGTGTCGCACCTGTTTCCTTTTAGGATGGCCCCACGAATGCAGCCAGATAGGGTTCCGAGTTTCGTACGAGATGGTAGCCCACCGATCGACAAGGCCTCAGTGCAGGGCCCCATCACAGTGGAGGTACCAACGATACCACTACCCGTTGGGCCACCGATACCACCTGATCCAGTATAAGAGAGTGCATGCCACCTGAGTGCATTACACGAGTTCCAGCGCCAGAGTCCGCCCAAGTTCCGGGGAGAGACGGACCCACAGGAAGCTGAGGATTGGCTGGAGACTATCATGAGAGTTTTTAGATTGGTAGGGACACTAGCCGACCTCATGGTGATCCTTTCCATGAGTCTCTTAAATGAAGAAGTAGAAAGATGGTGGAGCCTGATGCTTTAGGTGCACGATGAGGCATCATTACTCGGGGTAGACTTCGAGAGTCTCTTTCGCTCAGAGTCTGTTCCAGACACCCTTCGTGCGGTACGGATTCAGGAGTTACTTCATCTGCAGCAGGGCAGCATGACAGTAGCTCAGTACTCAATGAGGATCACTGACCTCTCGTGCTACTCCACGGATATGGTGCGGGATCCATTCTTCAGGGCCCGGACCCTCGAGCAGGGACTCAGGCATGAGATCAGGGCTTCGATGATTACCCTCAGCATTCTGACATGGGTGTGGGTTCTAGAGCGATCCCTTCTAGTGGAGAGTTTTCTAGCTGAGCAGTCACCAGCAGTGAGACCCTCCACAGGGCGATTTATAGCAGATTCATCTGCAGCCGACAGTAGAAAGATGACACTGAGGTCTTAGCGGACTAGGACATTAGGTGGGCGACCCTAGGATACAGGTTCGGTTGTGCGGGGAACATGAGACAGATCCATCTATACAAGTATCAGGCAGTTCTATGCATGCGGAAAGCAGGGTCACATGGCTCGAGACTGCCTAACCTGCCATGTAGATGAGCAGCAGACATTAGAGGGACCTCCTAGAAAGAGGCAGAGGTTCGATGGTGGTGGTCTGTCGGGAGCAGGCAGACGTGGAATAGGAGCTAGCCGAGTAGTGGGTGGTGGATGACGTTTCGAGGCTCTACCACTACCACCACCAGGAGGTCCACCCCAGCCATAGAGAGCTGGTGGATAGAGGTGGGCTCAGCTCCAGGCAGTCGTGGCCTACGGCCACGGCGCACCTGAAATTATTCGAGGTATTATCTATGTCTACTCCACCCTTGCTGCAGTACTTATAGACATAGGTGTGAGTTATTATTTTATTGCCACTTCCCTCGTTCGGAGCTCAGAGATTTCGACGGAGCTTTTGGCTCAATGTTTATCACTAGAGACTCCTACGGGAGCAAACTCGATGATTACGCACTAGTTCTGGTAGTGTGAGCTTACTCTATGAGGTGAGAGCTTCGGTCGGGATCTTCTAGTAACGGCATCGAGGCCTTACGACGTCATCTTGGGTATAGACTGGTTATCCACACTTCATGCTCATATTGACTATATTAGGCCCAAAGTGCAGTTTATCCGCACGGATGGGACCAGTTTCACCTTCACCGAAGAGAAGGGAGCCTTTGCAGAACATGATGGACATACACAGGGGAGGGGGTAGCTGATCACACATCAGTTGGCCAGTCTCATCCTCTGAGTGTTTGATGTGCGCAGTTCGAGTTTTCCTGTTGTGGTGGATCAGTACGCGGATGTTTTTCCTGATGACGTTCCAGGACTACCTCCTCACAGAGAGGTAGACTTCTATATTGACCCATACCCAGAGACAACATCGATATCTACTCCAGCATATAGGATCGCTCCATCTGAGCTTCGTGATCTGCGGGTATAGTTGGAGGACTTGTAGGGGAAGGTATTTATCTGACCCAGTGTTTCACTTTGGGCATCTCCGATTTTGTTTTCCAAGAAGGCATATGGGACCTTGCGACTATGTGTCGACTACCGTCGTCGGAATTAGGTGACTATGAAGAACAATTACCCACTCCTGAGTATTGACAACCTCTTTGATCAGCTCAAGGTAGCACGATGGTTCTCAAAGATAGACCTCAGGTCAAGCTATCACGAGCTCAGAGTTCGAGACAAGGATTTGCAAGAGATTGACTTTAGGTGTCGGTATGGCCAATATAAGTTCTTGGTTATGCCCTTTAGCATAACCAATGCTCCAGTAGTGTTCATGTGTCTCGTGAATAGGATCTTCTAGCCTTACCTCGATCACTTTTTCGTAGTCTTCATTAACGACATACTGATTTACTTGACTACTGAGGAGGAGCACGCGTACTATTTATAGGTTGTAATGGACACAATTAGAGAGCATCGGCTTTATGGTAATCTCTCGAAGTGCCAGTTCTAGATTTGAGAGGTTCACTTCTTGGGACACGTCAACTCGGAGGTTGGAGTTGCAGTGGATCCAGTGAATAATGGGGAGTACTTTCTTAGGATCCACCCAGGAGTGTGATGGAGGTGCGGAGTTTCCTAGGAATAGTTGGGTACTATCGAATATTTGTTCCAAACTTCTCTAGGGTTGCAGCACTGCTTTCAACATTGACGAATAATTTTAGACCCTTAGTGTTGTCAGATAGATGCTAGAAGAGCTTTCAGGATTTGAGGCAGAGGTTGGCCAGTGCGCCCATCTTGAGGCTACCGAAGGAGGGCGTTGGGTACATAGTTTACTGCAATGCATCTGGGACCGGACATGGTTGTGTCCTGATGCAGGAATGAGTAGTGATCTCATATAGTTCACGATAGTTGAGACAACACAAGCAGAACTACACTACCCATGACCTGGAGTTAGCAGTAGTGTTCTTCGCCTTGAAGATGTGGCGACACTATCTGATGGGTGAGAATTTTGCAGTCTACTCTGACCACCAGAGTCTCATGAATATCTTCATGAAGAATGAACTGAACCTGAGACAGCGACGATGTCTTGAGTTCCTCCAGGACTATGAATTTTTTATAGTCTACACTCCTGGAAAGGGGAATGTTCTAGCAGATGCTCTCAGCAGGAGATCATGCACTCAGCTGCTAGGAGAGGCAACAGTGCAGCTGGTCATGTTGTAGATATCCTTTGTGGATAGAGATGGAGCATCCTATCTTCAGTCTCTCGCAGTCACTCCTCCACTAATTCAGCGAGTCAGGGAGGCACAATGTGGGGACTTTGACTATGAGACGCGATGTGCTCAGATATCCACTAGGCAGGCGCCTGATGGATTTTCTGATGGTGGGGAGAATGAAATACTATTCAGAGGACG
Source organism: Viscum album (assembly GCA_963277665.1). Lineage (NCBI taxonomy): Eukaryota > Viridiplantae > Streptophyta > Magnoliopsida > Santalales > Viscaceae > Viscum > Viscum album. Next base: position 830,400,960 of record OY728156.1, read on the forward strand.
TACCATGGAACTAGTAGCACTATAGGAGGAGGTGTTGAGGGATTTTCACACATCCCCTCTATTGATACATCCAGGAGTGGCGAAGATGTATCAGGACCACAAATGATAGCACTAGTGGCCGGGTATGAAGAAAGCGGTAGCAGAGTTTATCTCACAGTGCCTCACTTCTCAGTAGGTGAAGGTGGAGCACCAGGTACCATCAATCTTGGTACAGCCCTTAGAGTTCTTAGAGTGGAAGTGGGATGAGATATCCATGGATTTCATGATGGGAATTCTATGTAAATCCAGAGGACATGACTCCATCTTGGTGATTGTTGACCGACTCACCAAGTCGTCCCACTTCCTACCGATTAGAGAGCAGGTCTCGATAGAGAGATTGAGATGCCTTTACGTATAGGAGATCATATGGATTCATGGTGTGCCATCGATGATCATATCTGATCGGGATGCTTATTTCACTTCTCGGCTATAGAAGGGATTGCAGGAGGCTTTTGGGACGCAGCTTCACTTAGCACCGCCTTCCATCCTCAAACAGATGGTCAGACTGAGTGGACCATTCAGACTCTCGAGGATATGCTCCGTGCATGCGTCCTTGACTTTGGTCACAACTGGGGGGATCACATACCCTGGGTAGATTTTGTGTACAATAACATCTACCACTCCACCATCGGGGTGGAACCTTACAAGGCACTGTACGAACGACCTTGCAGATCACCACTGTGCTGGAAAGACCTAGGGGAGTCTGCACTTGTAGGACCAGAGATGGTTCAGGCTACAATAGAGAAGGTTCAGATTAACCAGGAGCAGATGAATACTGTATAGAGTAGACAAATGTCCTGTTCTGATAAGAGAAAGAGTCCACTGGTGTTCGAGGATGATGACCATGTCTTCTTACGGGTCTCACCTCGATGAGGTCTATGGATATTTGTCCGAGGTGGAAAGTTATCTCCATGTTTAATTTGACCATTCTCGGTTCTCAGCATAGTAGGTGAGGTGGTTTACCGCCTGGCTCTTCCATCTCAGTTGCACCGAGTGCACGACATCTTCCACATATCTCAACTGAAGAGATACATGCATGACTCATCCCACATCATCGACCATGGGGAGCTGTACATAAATGACGGGGTGAAATTCATGGAGGTTCTAGTGGAGATTGAGGATCAACAGGAGTGGGTCTTATGTGGACAGTCGTGTCATGAACCATCATCAGGGCCTGTGTTGTGACTACACCAAGCCCGCCTTCCATAGGCCAAGGGCAGGAGAAAAGCACTAAAGGCGTCAATCCCAAAAAAGGAAGGAATTGCCTTTATAGAAGTAAAACAACAACAGAGTATGCAACAGAAGTAAACACTAAGTAATACTAAATACAAAAGTAAGTTCTAAAAAGTAAATGGGCCAGTATACAAACCCAGCTGTAAAGTATAGTACAAGTGAAAATATTGTACAACTATAGTAAAGTAAAACATAAACTATTGAGTCGTCCTCCAGGAATCCCACCGGAAGGGTGGGTACATATGGTCTCCATAGCACCTTGGGTCCATCATTCTGCTCCGTGTACGTCTCGTCAAGTGGTCCACCTCTGGGTACCGTCTAGCTCCACAAGTCTCTACCTCGATCAATGTTTTCCTTCGTCTGCATCCAACACATCGTAGTGTGGGAAAATCTCATGCAAGGATGAGTATAACGATACTCAATAGGGACCCAGAGACTCACAAGGTCTCACAATATCCACTAAGAATAAAAAATATATAAGATAGAAAACATGGTGAATCAAGAAACCCTACTTAGGAATATGCCCATACATATACCTATGTATTCAATCTAGTTCGGCTCCAACTCCCGAGCTCAAGCACAACCCAGTCCACATAAGAAAGAAGTCAATCACATCGATGGTAATGACTGAAAGTCAAGACTCATCTCACACAGGTATACATCATTCGTATAGTGATAGAGATGATCAGATGTAGACACTGATTCATCTAAGTTGTCGGACCCACGTAGGATACTAGACTAGATAAGCTGTCGGACCCACATAGGATACTAGACCGGCTACTCTGTCAGACCCACATAGGATACTAGTACAGAAGTCAAACTACTGGACCCACTTAGGATACAAGTACAATAGTCATCGTTATCGAACCCACGAAGGATTTCAGTATAGTAGTCATCATCATCAAACCCATGGTGGATTCCAGTACGATTGTCATCGTCGTTGACCCCACGGAGGATTCCAGTATGATTTTTGTCTTCTTCAAACCCACAAGGGATTCCAGTACAGTAGTCGTTGCAGTTGCAACCAGCTCTAGGGTTCTCGCACACAACACGCTCGATTCTAGGAGGGTATGCTCCTTGATCCAAGGGGTCGACACATCAACTATCACAGAGCCAAAGTTGATGTATCCCAAAGTTCTGTTTTGTCAAAAGGAACCCAACGTGACAAATGGAAAGTCAATCGTATGCCCGGTCTGAGCGTTATTGGCTTTTCCGTTCCAGGGGCCCTGTTGGAATTATGCTTGTTCCAAACCCAGCCATTTTCCAAAGTCGTCCAGAACTCACATAGAGAATCGTAAAAGGACCATTTCGTCATAAGGGTCCCAGTTCCATAGACGGTGCCTCGATCAGACACACGGTTGTGATGTTATTGTCACTCTAGTGTAACGGGCTCGGCCCGTTAAACCCCGTGGCTGATGGGTCGGGTCGACCTGGTTTTGGAGGGTCCGACATGGCTGGTGTTGCACCGGCCCAGTGAAGCATGTGGCCCGGCCCAGCCCGGCACGGTGCGGCGCGGCCTGGCGCAGCGCGGCCCGACATGGCTGGCCGCGGCTCAGCCCGGCTGGCTGAGCGATGCGGGGGGGGGGGGGGGGCGACTTTCTGAACCGGCCGCAGCGAGCGGTGTCGCCTTCATGCCCGGCCGGCCGAGGCCGGCCATCTTCCCCAACGCGAGGGGCCTGCTTGGGCGGGCCGTTGTCCACTGCACGTGGTGCCAAGTGGCACCGCAGCCTCCTCCAACCTGGTCGGCCGACGAGCCAGCCGGTTCACCTACTGAATCTGCCCACAGAGTGCGGGCTGCGGACCTCCGCAGTGCGACGCCCCTAGTGGCACCGCAGTCTCTTCAGGCCTGTCGGCTTTAGCCGGCCAGTTCTTCATTGGCCGAGTGGCCTGCAGTTTCGGGTCGCGGTCCTTCCCACTTCGCACGGCACCCAATATCTCGGTCCTCTTCAGTCATCGCCACCTTTTTCGTCACTATCTCCATCGAAATAAAATGAGGATTAATGGAGGGTCCCCGGGCTGTGTTCTTTTGGCCCGCGCCCTCTGTGTTAGGCGGTATTAAAAGGCAGAAGATTAATAATGGTTTCAGTGAGGGATGATGAACAATTTAATTCAATTAAAATTTAATCAAACCCCTACCTTGATTAAGGTTCATTAGTTGATGAGCCGCAGAAGACGGGCGTCGCGGTGGTCGGGCGTCGCGGAAGACGTTGTCGTTCCGTCAACGTTGGAGGAAGAGGGAGGTAGGTAGCATTCTTTTGGCGTCGCCTCCTTCCTTGCCCCGGTTGAAGTAGAGGAGGAAGGTGATCGTGTCCCTCGAGTTCTTCATCGGAGTTTTTCTTCATTGAAGAACGGCATTCTTCGTCGAAAGAAGAACACTTTTCTTCTATTGAGCTCTCCGAAAATTCTTTCAACACAATGAGTGCCAAACTAAAATAATAGCTAAGGCTATTATTTTATTCTCACATGTAATTCAAAATTCAAAAACTTTAATTAATTAATTGAAGAGTTCAATTCATTAATTTAGAAGTGTTGGCAAACATTAAAGAGAGAAAGAGAGGGAGGTGAAGAGATCTCATTAATTAAGGGGCAGTTGTCAAATTAATTAAAGGGGGTGTTAATGGGAAGTTTAGGGGTGGTGATAAGTTTTGGCTCATGTGGGACCCTCCTCACAAATATCCTATCATGAGAGGTTATGTGGATGTGTGCCCCACCAATAACTTCCTCTTGTAGGATATAATTACCCATGATAAATAAAATTATTAACAACAATTTTATTTAACTTTTTTTATTAAACCCCAAAAATTAACTTCTCCTCCTGAGCAAACACAACTGCGGAAAAGGACCCCTTAAGCGAATACCAGCGCTGTGAGTTAATCGGTTCCCTCAGATTTCAATTCTGAGCACCATTTCGAAAGATAGAAAAATCCACACGTACGTTTACTGAACGTAACCGAACAAAACATTATAAATTGATTCCGGGCACACCGGGCCTCAGAATCAAGTGATGTCAAAAAACACAGACTCATAAAATTCCAAAGTATTTAAGGAAAAACATTCTTTCAAATTTCCAGGTCTTTACAGGTCGATTCCTCTGGTACACATTCACTGGCAGCACAAGAACCTCCAGGATATCACATGGGAGTGGGAGGCTCAGATGTGTGCTTAGTACCCCCCATTTGTTCCCTTAGTGCGTGTTGTAGCTTATGGGGATGTAAATCCCTGAGGTGGGGAGAATTTAAAGACCCGGAAATCCTATGTAATTTTTTTTTCTTAATTACATGGGAATTTTACGATTCCGTAGTTACTAATGGTGCCTGATTCCGAGGCACGGTGTGCCCGGTATCAATTTCTGAAGTTTTGTTTGGGTGTGATCAGTAAACGTACGTGCGGGATTTTGTATCTTTTGAACCGGTGCATGGATTTGAAATCTGAGGAAACCGATGAACTCGCAGAGCTAGTATTCTCTTAAAGAGACCTTTACCGCAGTTGGGTTTTATTGGGAGTGGTAGTTAATTTTTGGGGTTTCTAAGTAAAATTTAAATAATATTATGTGTTCCATAATTTTATTTGGATGGTATTTAAAACCTCTAAAGGGAGGTTGGTGGTGGTGACCACCCCCACATAACCTCCCATAGGAGGATATTTTATTTGTGGGGGCCACATGAGTTCAAACCCCTCAACACCCCATCAAACCCCCTTTAACGCTTTAACTCCCCTTGAATTTATTAAAGACACCACTCTTCATTTAATTTGGGCTGACTCTCCACCCCCCCTCACCTTAATTGTTCCAACACAATTAATTAATGTCTTCATTAATTAATTTGAGTGTTTGAATTCGTTTGGAATGCATTGAAACATTAAAATAAAAGGGAGCCCATTATTTTACTTCGCTTGGTGATTATTCTCTGGGCGATTGGGAGAACTCTTGGAAGGAAGATCCTTTTCCAATGAGTAATGTGAAGAACACAAAGTGTTCCCATTCTCTCCAATTAAGAATGCACTGTCACCAACAAAAAACGAGGACGATGCTTGAGCCCAGAATCGGCGGCATTTAACGAGCACAACATTCGACGGTGTCTTCGAATTATTTTTTCGTGCCTTCGACAACGTACTACGAATCGAGGTAGGGGGATTTGATTAATTTTAAATAAATAAAAGTATACCCTCATTCTTCAATGAATGACTTTGTTCGTCATTAGCCAAATGATATTATATAATATGGAGGGTGCGGGCCGAACCAACACGGCCCGACGTCACTCTGTTGGTTATTGTTGATTGATGTCGAATGTGAAGTCAAAAGGGCGCAGTTCCATCGAACCGTGCCGGAGAAGAATCCTGCGACAGAGGAGGCGGCGGTGTTGGCAACCAGAGGTAGCATTAGTGACCGGAGGCATCGGCGACCAGTGGCGTCGGCGACCGGGACAACTGGTCGGCCGATCTGACAGGTTCACGAGCAGGCGCACGAAGGCGCCACGTGGAGGGAGATTGTGGCCTGCATCTGCGGGCCACTCGGCTGTAGAATAACCAGCCAACCCTTTGTCGGTCGGGCTGGAAAAACTGGCCAACTATGGCCGGCCGGGCTGGAGGACCATGGCGCCTGCAGACGCCGCACAGAGAAGACCACTGCTCGCTTCCGCGGGCCGCTCTGCTGGGCGAACCGGCCAGCCGCCTGCCGGCCGGGCTGTAAAACCGCGGCGCTCGTAGGCACCGCATGAGATGAACTTGTCCCACGTTTGTGGGCCATGTGTACCAGGCTGAACCGGCCGGCCAGAGGAAGAGGAGGCGTCGCTTGGCACCGTCGGGTGAACTAGACCGGCCGACAGCACGGGCCAGTTCTATAAGTGGGCCGCGCCCCTCCGGGCAGAGCCGACCCCCCAGTCGTTTTGGTCCCACCAAACCGGGCTGGCCGACCCCCCAGCTGGGTCTGACCCATCGAGCCGGGTCAGGCCGACCCGTCGGCCCCCTGGCTGGACGGGCCAGGCCCGACTTCGCTTAAATGAGAATATATTCAACACCGTGCGTCCGAACGACGCGCCGCCTGCGGCATTGGGACCCTTGTTACAAGGTGGTCTATTTGCGATAATTTAAGTGGATTTTGGACAAATTTGTAAAATGGCCGGGTTTGGATCCAGCGTAAATCTAACCGGGCCCCTAGAACAAAAATGCCAATAACTCTTAGACCATACGTCTGATTTACACGTCGTCTGTCACGTTGAGTTCCTTTTGATGATACGGATCTACAGGATACATCAACTCTGAACTTCGTGATAGATTATGTATCGACTCTTGACTCGAGGAGTAGACCCTCTCGGAATCGAGCGTGCTGTGTGCAGGAACTCTAGAGCTGGTTGCAACGACTACTGTACCAGAATCCTAGGTGGGTTCGACAATGATGACTATTGTACCAGAATCCGACGTGGGTTTGACAGTGATGAATACTGTACAAGAATCCTACGTGGTTTTGATAGTTCGGACTTCTCTTTCGGTATCCTATGTGGGTACGACAAAGTAGCTGGTCCTGTATCCTGTGTGGGTCCAACAGGTTAGCTGGTCCTATATCCTGTGTGGGTCCGATAGCTTAGATGAATCAGTGACTACATCTAATCATCTCTTTCACTATATGAAAGAGGTATATCCATGTGAGCTAATCCTTGACATTCAATCATTTATCTTCAAGGTGATTGACTTTACTTCCTGTGTGGACTGGGTTGTGCTCGGGCTCGAGAGATAGAGTCGAACTGTATTTGATAACTTAGGTATATGTATGGGAATATACCTAAGTTGGTTTGGTTGATACTTCGTGATTGTATCTTTATTCTATGGTTTATCCTTCATAGATTTTGGAAGACCTTCAGGGGTCTTGGGGTCCCTACTGAGTATCGTTATACTCACCCCTCCACATGCTATTCCTGCACATTGTTGTGTTGGTTGCAGATGACGGACAGCACTGATCGAGGCATAGAATTTTAGAGCTGGATGGTACCCAAAGGTGGACCACTGGGAAAGATGTACACGGAGAGGATGGACAGACCTGGGGTGCTGAGGAGGCCATCTGTACCCACCCTTCACGTGGGATTCCCAGAGGATGACTCAGTTGTTGTTGTTTAGCCTTCTGTAGTTGTACTAGCTTTACAGTTTTTGTACTTTACTGATTGGCTTGTATTTCCATCTCCTTTCCTTTCATCACTTTTTTTATACAGTTTTATTTTGTGCTTTCTTCTAGTTGTGTACTCTATTTTTGTGTGATTCATATTAAAGGCAATGCCTTCCCATTTTATCTGGATAATGCATTTGGGGCTAGTCGCCAGCCCCTGGCCTATGGAAGGCAGACTTGGGGTAGTCACGGCATTGGCCCTGAGGATGGGTTGTGACAAATGAATCTTAAGGAAAGTTTACTTATGTAAATATTCTACCTTAAAGCAAATATATTCTTATTTATCAGAGTACATAAAAGGATAAAAAGAGTAATAAGGTTATACTTTCATCCTTTATAAAAATAAAGCAGAAATAAACGTGTAACAAAACAAGTAACAAGTATGAAATCTTTTAACCCAAAGAGTAGGGTATCCAACAATCTTGGATAAAGGTCCCTTGATTTATACTTTCAAGAAAGTCCATCTTACCCACACCAGGTTAATTCCTCTATTGAAATATCATAATATATCTTTCTATCCTAGAAAGCCCTTGTACATTAAGATAGTTTTCACCTCTATCTTCATATCCCCAGAAGCCCTCGAACATTATGAAATTTGGCACCTCTATCTTTCTATCATAGTAATCCCTCAATTATACTCAGAGATAATTAGATTCTCAAAAAGAAGCTCTACAAGTTGTTTAGTATGCACAAGGAATGAGAGTATCTCTCTCTAGAAATACCATCAATTGCATGTAATATCTAGATGATGGAATGTTTATGAGACCATTCAAATGAGCTCTTATTTATAGGCACCAATCTAACATTAGGCTCTATCCTCCAACAGTCTTATTTTTTCCTTCAATTTTGGAGGGACATGTGCACGTGTCACTTAAAAAATTGTTAGTTAGAAACTGATTACACGATATCATTTCATAATATTAAAAAGTGATTGGAAAATGAAGTTTCATAACCAAATATATTTTTGGATTCTAAGGAAAAATAGAATTTGGAGTTTAACCAAATAAACATTCAGAGTCTATATGACATGTACATTTCGATTCTTTTTTACAAAGAATTCGAAATCCAAATTCTATAGATTCCAGGGTCAGAATTCCAAGGAATTAAAAATCATAATTCTGAGGAATTCAGATTCAGAATTATGATGAATTAGGAGTTGAAATTCTAAGGAATTCTGAGTCCAAATTATGAGTAATTAAGAGTTGGACTTTTGAAGAATTCAGAGTCTAAATTATGAGGAATTCACAGTCATAATTCTATGTAATTCAGAGCATGGATTTTGTAGAATTCAGAGTCTGAATTTCATAGAATTTGGAATATGAATTTAAGATAATTCAAAGTCTAAATTTCAAATATTTATAAGAATGGATTTTAGAGAATTTGGAGTTTGAATTTTATAGAATTCGATGTCTGAATTGTAGAGAATTCAGAATTTGAATTTCAGAGAATTTTGAGTATAAATTTTAAAGAATTATGAGTCTAAAATCAAAAAACTCTATATCTAAGGAATTATAAAATTCTGAGTTTTTACATAAGAATCCAAATTTCACACTTAGTAATAAAATTTATTTCATATAGAGATATTATAAAAATGAAACAATGAAATTAAAGGTAAAAAAAATTTCCTTTGAAAAGGGAAATTTTCCTTTTGAAAATTATCCTTATAGAAATATATTTTTCTTTAAGATAATGTGTTTTTGATTTTCTAAACACTGAAAAAAGGAAAAGTCATAAGATAACCTTATTGACTCAACAATATCCCCTTTTTGGAAATCATAAACATCCTTACAAAAAAGAATATAAGTGTTAGGAATTTTTCTTTTTGAAAGTAAAAGAAAAACATATCTATATTTACTTATGACTTATAGTGAATATGACTAACTCCCCCTTTGGTTTTGAAATCCTTAAGGATCATATTTCTAACTTCCTTTAAGTTATTTTTCCTTTTTGGAATAAGGACGTCTTCTTTGATTAAAATCCCCCTTGGATAGACTCCCCCTTACATTGGTAATTCTCTTCTTTACTTAGTATTCTTTTTATCAATCCTTTCTCATCCATTTTTATTTTTAAAAATGAATAATTAAAATGGAATCAAAATATGGTACTTGAAAGATTATAACTACATATAACAAAATTAATGAAGCACAACAAGAGTTATTCATTATGTTTGAAAAAATTAGTACATGGAATGTGCAAAAAAAGATCATATTTGAAAAAAAATCATCCTTATTTCTCTTTCAGTGAGAACTTCTTCACTATGGTATTTATCTTCTTATACTCCTTATGATCTTCTTCAAAGAGCTTGAGTAGTTTTTCATGATCATCACTTTTCTTCTCCAGATCATTGATCTTTTCATACTGAGAGTTAAAGATTTTGGCCAGAGACTTTAAATTATCATCTTGCTTACTAAACTTTTTTCAAACTCGATTTTGAGATATCTTTACATCTTTAAATTCATAGAAAATGAGTTCAATTTTCCATTCAGATCAATTATTTATTTCATCCAGGATGTTTGATCTAGATTCAACTATTCTAAATAACTTTCTACAAGCTCTTTCATCCTCACCTCATCTCAATCAAAGGATTATTTAATGGAGTCTTGAAATTCATCATGAATTCTCAGATCTTCAATCATCTTCTTGGACCACATAGTGATTTCATTACAAGACCATCTGTGAGAAGCATACTCAATATAAAATGTTTTGAAATCATCCTCAATATTAATGAATTGTTTACTCATCATTATAACATAATATGATTTATGATTGAATGAATGCTAAAGCATTTGACACCTTAAGTCAATACTTGGTATCAACGGAATGGTGTCAACTAATTTATTCAAAGATTAAACCAGAAAGTCATTACCCAAAGAGGACAATTCCGAATTAGATTCCCTTATTGGTGAGGATTCTTTATCTATCTGAACAACCTTTCCTTTTTAAGAACTACCAACAATTTTCTTAGTTACCATATATTTTTAGATGTATCAAATGTCACCTTATTTCCGTTATCAGCTTTAGAAATGTTCTCTGAAAGTTTTGGGGATTCATGTTCACTATATGATACATGAATGATTCTATATTCCTTAACCTTTTCCTTCTCATCATCTACCTTAAGATCATATGGTTGAATGAAGTCATGATTGCAGGTCTCATCATCAGAAGGTGTACTAACCCCTTCATGATCTACATCCTCTTTTCCTTGTGAATGAATTTTGGTTGATTCAGCCTGAGATGCCTGGATCGACAATTTTTCTGATGTCCCTTACTTTTCATGATATTATTAAACTTTCCTTATCATATCATTAGTCTTATCACTTCCTTCTCCATCTTCTTCTTCCACTTTCTCTTCCAGAACAATATATTCTTTAGGTTCCAAAATTACCATTTTCATTCCTTGAGTCTCTATTCATACTAGTTCTTTGAGAAATGATCTTGGTACATGAATATACTTAGAAGATTTCTCATTAGCCATGATAAGTGATAGAAAAATCTTTGCTTCAGAAATTTTCTTCTTTTTCTTATTCTCTTTTTTGTATTTTTCATACTCCTTAACAGCCTTAATCTTTAATGATTTATCCTCAGTAGGATCAAGGCCAATGCTAGGATCTTATTCCTTTCTATTCTTCTTCTCTTCCCTCTACTTTTCAATGAATTTATTAGGATAGGATTATTTATTCTTAGGATTTGGGGGTGCTGACTGAGTTTTCTGAACTATAGAAGTTTTTCCTTTGACTTCATGTTCCTTCTGCTTTCTTTTCTTCTCACCCTTCTTGGATGTCTTAGCTACTTGCGGTTTATTAGATAAGGCTTCTATTTCACTTACTGATAAGTTATAAAATTCTTCGGATTTCCTACTAAATCCAACCTTCATCCTCTTCAAGGTATCATTAGTAAGCAACGTGACTTTGAAATATCTAGGATTTAAACTAAAATGGATTTTGAATGATTCTAGGCATAAGAAAATGATCATGGATTGGATTACTGGATACATAATTATTTTTTATTTGAGGGTGCCATTTTTGATATTTGTGATCTTCAAGAATATATACTCCACTAAATATATCATCCTCAAGTTCCCTAGGAAATTCAAAGGGAAAATATCACTCATATTTAGGCGGTCCTTATCCCCTTTTCTCAGAATAAGAAAACCCTTACCACATAAAAGTAGCAACCAGAATTTTGTTGAGAGATGTTTTATCTTTGATGTTTTAACTCATTTGAGTCCGAGACACTGTAACACATTCTCCTTATCAAAACATCCTGATTCATCTGGTAGTTTGTGGGTGCCTAAAATGATTTCTCATTCATACATTATTCCAATGATACTAGCTACCTTATTGAAAGAAAGAGAATAAGTTTTACCATAACTTTTGAATGAGAATTTATCTCTACCACCTTCATTAAAAAAACATACAGACTCATAAAATTCAACATGTAACTCCAGATAAACTAGATCTTTTCCTTTCTTTTTGGCTACACACAAGCTTTGCCATCAATTTAACACGATATTTTTCATAATGAAATAATAACAATTTTCAAGGAACTTAGGATCTACTAACCTCACTCTATAGATTCTCCATTCTAAAATTTCATTGACCGAAGACATTTTCTTTTGAGGAGACACTTCTAAAGACATTCGGAGTTAAGAAAATTAGAAAAGCTGAATGACCCTTATGTAGAGAGGTGGAGCTTTATCATGAAAAGGCATGAAAACCGATGTGGTACAAAGAATAGGGGGGTTAAATATATAGTGGTTTATGTGATAGTTCATATTCCAAATAAATCCAACGGTTGAAAAAAAACTCCATATGATCTGACGGTTGAGATGAAAGCTGAAGAAGTATTTTGGTAGGTTTCAATCTTTTGAGGTTTTTAAGATAAAAATTCCAATTTAAGAAAAGGTAATTCCAAAACAAATTCTTAATGAAACATGAAAATACAAACATGTAAAAAAATTATTATGTTAACCTATATAAGGAAACATACCTTTCGGATTTCTAGAAGAATTTTAAGTAAAGAAAAATATTCTTCATGAAAAATTTTAGATTCCGAAGAACATTTTTAAGGAAGGATAAATTTTGATTATAGATAATTTTTTAATTAGGAAAAAATTTATTAATAAAAATTTGATTACCAAAACTTTTATTACTAAAAATTATGATTACGTAAAATTTTAATGATGAAAATTTTTGATTATGAAAATTTTTTATGACGAAAATTTTTTATTATGAAATGTTTTTATCAATAAATAAAATGTACTCCCCCTATGGAAAGGACATTTTTAACATAAAAAGATATTTTTCAAAAAAAAGTTGATATGGAAGATTACCTTATGCTGATCATTCCTAACTTTTGTTTAACATATTCATATCTATCAGAGGGTAATGATTTTGTAAAAATATCAAAAAGTTGATCTTCCATTCTGAAAAATTCAAGAATGATATCTCCTTTGAGTGTGTGATCCCTAAGAAAGTGATGCCTAATATCTATGTTCTTTCCATGAGAGTGAGGTGCATGGTTTTTTACTTATATCAATACAACTAGTGTTATCACACAATATCTATGTTTTGGTAAAACTCATTCCATATTTAGTGAGTGTATGTTGCATCCATAATACTTGAGAACAACAAATTCTAGCTAGTGCATATTTAGCTTTAGTAGTGGAAAGTGTTTTGATTGTTTCTTCTTGCATGACCAAGAAACTAATGAATCTCCTAGAAAATGACAAGTTTCAGATGTATGTTACCCATCCATTCTGCATCCACTAAAATCAGCATCCGAAAATCTTTTTAAAACAAAATCGTTTCCAGAAGTATAAAATAGTCTTATATCCAAGGTTCCCTTTAAACAGTGAAAAATTCTTTTCAATGCTTTTAAATGAGATTCCATTAGATTAGGTTGATATCTATCACATAAGTATACTGAATACATTATTTCTAGATGACTAGTTATCAGGTATAATAAAATTTCTATCATACCTCATAATGATGTTTTATCTTCTAGTTTCCCAGCTTCGTCTTGATCAAGAGAATTTGAGGTACCAATTGGAGTGCTTATACATTTAGTGTTTTCAAATCCATACATTTTGAGAATATATTTAGTATAATTATGTTCGGATATATAAGTTCTTTCTAGTTTTTTAGAAATTATAAAACCTAGGAAAAATGTAAACTCATCCATCATACTCATTTCGAACTCAGATTTCATTAAATTCACAAACAAATCAGTTAAATATTACTGAGTTGAAACAAATATAATGTAATAAACATAAATTTAAACAATAAAAAAAATTTCCTTATCTTTCTTTATAAAATGGTTGGATCAACCGTTCCCTTAAAATAATTGTTTTGTAACAAAAATATTTTAAGTCTATCATACTAGACTTTAGGGGCTTATTTAAGTCTATATAAAGCTTGGGTAAGTTTAAAAACATGTTCAGGATGTTTTGTGTATTCAAAAATAATATGTCGTTCAACATAAACTTCTTCTTGAACATATCCATTATGAAATGCACATTTTACATTTATTTCAAAAAGTTTGAAATTATATAATGCTTCAAAGGGAAGTATAATACAAATAAATTCAAGTCTAGCTACTTGTGCGAAATTTTCTTCATAGTATATTCCTTCTTGTTGATTATAAACTTTAGAAACTAATCTAGATTTATTTCTTAATATGATTCCATTTCCATCCCATTTATTTCTGAATACCCATTTTACTCCAATTACATAATTTTTTAAGGTCTTTCAACCAAGGTCCTGACTTTATTCCTTTCGCATTCATTTAGCTTATCTTGCATGGCTTTAATCCAATAAAAACCATATAAATCTTTATAGGTTCTTTTGTTTAATTGGTAATGAAATAATATATGTTATACATAATTTATTAAGGAACCTCTAGTTCTAATAGGCTGATTTATATCACCAAAGATACTATCACTGGGATTATTTTTAAGAAACAACTTATTTGGATTTTGTAAAACCTATTCATTAACATGAGGTAGGAAATATTATATGGTAAATGATTCATTAATATTATCTTAAATATTTTCTTTATAACATGGGTCTTCTTTCATTGGTTGAAAATTAGATTTTTAAAACACATCTGAAGATATAGGATGGGATTTTTTTATAAAAAAGATCAGTTTCATCAAATTTAACATGCAATGTTTCTTCAATATTACAAGTGTTTTTTTAAAAACTCTATAAGCCATAGAATTAGTGGATTACCCTAGGAAAGTTCCTTATTCATACATGGTTAAAATATTCTGTAAATTATCATTAGTATTCAGTATAAATACATTGCAACCTAAATCATTTAAGTAAGAAAGTCTTTGTTATATACCATTCCAAAGTTCATAAAGAGTTTTGTTAATAAAAGGTCTGATTAAAACTCGATTTATAGTGTAATAATAAGTACTAATAGATTCTACCCAAAATTTATTAGCAATAGAATATTCACTCAATATGGTTCTTGTAATCTCTTGAGGAATTTAATTTCTTCTTTCAAAAACACCATTCTGTTGAGGAGTTCTTGGTGATGAGAAGTTATGAGTAATTCCATTTTTACTACATAATGATTCAAAATTGGAATTATGAAATTCTACTCCATGGTCACTATGAATAGTTATCAGAGGAAGGTTTCTCCCATTTTTAACTTAGGATCTAAAAATATTAAAATAAGAAAAATCTTTTGATTTCATTGCTAGAAAATAGATGCATGTAAATCTAGTGTAATCATTAACTAAGATAAATAAAAAACTTCCTCCAATAATTTCTATTAGTGTGGGACCGAAAGGATCCATATGCACTAACAGTAATGAATTAGAAGTGGAGACTTCACTGATTGATTTAAAACATTATTTATATTTATTTCTAGATTTACAAGAATAATAAACTTTGGTAAAAAATATATATGCTCCAGTAGATCCTTAATATGTCTTTTATTTGATAATATTAATAGGTTCTTAATGTTACAGGGTCCTAACCTTCTATTCCATAACCAAGATTGATCATCAGTTTCACTAAGGTATATCTTGGATCCTAAGGTATTTTTTGTTTAGTGTGTATACATTTTCTTTCCTATGATAAGAAAGAATAAACTCTTCCTTAGAATTGTGTACTAATCATTTATCATTCCTAAAATTCACAATGTATCCTTCACCACATAATTGAATTATCTCAATGTGGTTGTTCATAAAACCTCTAATAAATAATACATTTTAAATCAATGTTTTTTCAAGAAGAACAATGTTACATATAACATCAATTTCCCCATTAGCATTATCTCGGAAAGTAACTTTTCCTTCTTTTTATTGATAATATTTTCAAATGAATTTTTTTTCCAGTCATATGGCGGGTACATACACAATCCATGTACCATGTATTGCAGATGGTAGTTTCTTTGTTTTTCTAAAAATATGATTGTTATACTTTTAGAATCGAGACTTTCTTGGATCTGGAAATTTCAAAATGTAAGATTTTAGGAATCCACATTGTAAGGACCCGACCCTAGTTGCCCAGATCTGGTGCCTTATTTGATTACATTGGAATACATACATGGAATAATAATCCCAAAAGACCAAGTAGTTTAGTATTATTAGAAAATAGTTACATACATAAGTTCACCATTACAATCTGAAGGGAAATAAAACACTATTTTATTCCACTAGAAACGTCATGTCTTTTAAATTATGCTTGCATGTAATTAATAAATTAGTTCTTCATGTCCTAAGAAAATGAAACATAAGAAAGGGGTGAGGTCAAATGCTTAGTAAGAGTAAGCAATATAGCAGAAGATAATATAAATATTAGACATGGTGAATAATTGAAAATTCATGCCTTTAATAACAAACTTGAACACATTATGGCAGGAATATGAGCTGAGTAAATAATGCCATAATAAATCATCATCATGGGTATTCTACTAGTCAAATAACCACATGAACATTAAATTACTAGATTCATAATGAAATATGTGCATATTCTAGACATCATAACCATCTCGTCCAAGCCTCGTGCTAGGATTATAAAATAATCATTTTATCAAGGCCTCATGCCAAGACCATATTTTATCTCATGAGACCTACCGATGCATCGAGGGGATATATCATCCCCACCCATAACATAATAAGTCCAACTCATTCCTCTTATGAGTGTGGATAAACATAAACAACAAATACAATCTTATTGAAACTATCATATGAAATGTAACTATCTTTCCGCAATCATTAAACATAAAACACTAACCATTCAGAATAATATGGTGAATGGTTTTAGGATAGATAAACCACAATAGATTTAGTCATAAACCATTAAATCAAATATTATATATGACTTCATAAATGATTAAACCCAATAATACCATGGAATCAACAAGAGTGTTGAATTTGATGAAAATACTCTTATAAAATCATTAAGCAATTCTGGAGATAAATACTCTTTTATTTTGAAAAGAAGAGTTTTTTTGGAAAAATCCTTGAATAAAACCATAAGTGAAGTAAGATAGTATTTTCATATTAAAATGATTGATTTTATAAAGATAATGGTTTCTAAAAACATATTATATAGTTCCCTTGAAAATATGTAAGAATTTGAGAAATTCTCTTGAATCGGGCTTGTATTTTTGAAACAATTTTGAAATTTCCTTTTAAAACGTGTAACTAACCATAAAATAAGGAAGGGTTCTGGTTTTTAAACATATATATGATACTCAAAAAGAATATATGATGAGTTCATAAAAATACATAATAATTACATCGAGGTAATTAGACAATGAAAGTATCCCGAATGAAAGTGGAAGTTCGGGTGGAAAAACCCTTACCTTAACTCCAAACGTGTTCCACTCTTGTTCTTAAGCTCCCAGAATATGAAATTATACATTTTAATAACTTATTTAAGAACCTATTATACATTTATTTAATTTACCATAATTCTGGTTAGTTCATTTATGTCTTACTGAGAAGTTATGGTATTAAATTTCGTCGTTCTGGAGTGTTCGTTTCCTTTATTTTCATATTCGGTTCACTTTATTTTAAGTAGTGAAGTGGAATGGATGTAAATCTCCAGAATTGAAATTATATATTATATATGAACATAAAGAATTTTTAGTGTTCATTTCTATCATTTTGTGACATGGAATGAGGAATAATCATTAGATGACAACCACTTCGATTATTCGGCGGTATTTGGATTATTATGAATTGGTTTTGTCATATAACTAAATTATATGTACATATTATGGTTAATGAATATTAATTATGTTATAATAAATATTTTAGAGTCTGGTTCAACCATAAGTATGGTTTCATGACCAGTAATGAAGAATAAATTGATGAACGAAACTTTGTTGTCCACGAAGGCTATAAATTGGAACCTCCTAGACGTTGATTTCGTTTATAAAAATAAAAGGGACGGGGTAAGAATATTTATGATGGTTCTTCCATTAACATGATATAATTACAGTATATATATTATATTGGAGTTATCATTATCATTTTGACAGAGGAGGTGAGGTGAGATAAAGAATACAGATGATCTTGAAAATAAGGGAAAAGGTGAGAGATCCCTTATAAAAATTCGTCAGCCTAACACCATCGCTTAATAATTCATAAAATGAAATGATGAGATCAAAAGGGTACCTCATCATATTGAAATAAAAATTACAGTAAGAAGAATACATAAAATCAAACCCCAACGTAATAGAATGTAAATTCAAAGGGATAACATAAAAGAGGTGTCAACTTAAAGAAGAGAATGAAGGATTGACTTACCTTGTAGAATAACTCCTAGATCTTGATGGTTGGAACCTTGGGGGATTAAGGACACCTTGGGAGGACTCTTAGAGAGTTAAAAACAATAGAGCATCTAGGATGAGGGATTTTTAATGAAATAAAGAGAATGGATGAGTGGGTATTTGTAGAAAAAGAGATGTAATTTTTTAATAATTTCAAAGGGACACCTCATTAGAGGTTTTTGCCAACCCATGGTCTTGACCATGGTATTTTCCCATGGTTTAAGCCAATTGGGACACCTCATGTCATAATTTACTATACACAAGTCTACCATAATTTTATATTTAATTATTACATCATTATGATGTCATTAAACTATAGAAAACTCAAAACAATATTTTTACTTTTCATGAAAAATTCATGTATTTTAGAAAAATCCCAAAAAAATCACCCCTACAATTTTTCAATGTGTAGAATTCAAAAGTGAAATCCATTTTTCAAAAATAATTTTCTAAATATTATTAATTTAATTTTTAAATAAGGTCACAGTTAATTCGAAAAATAACAATCTTGAAGTGCAATTAGTTTTATGTGACATTGAGAAATTAATTAAGATCTCATTATCCTATTTCCTTAAGAAAATAAAATAATATTATTATTTACTATTCATAAGGTCATATTACTATTCATATTACAATTCATATTACTATTTATAAGGGTATGTTACTGTTCACCAAAAATCAAGTTTGTTCTATCACACTCCAAATGACTTACTAAACACAACTCTAGATAACCATTTCTTGAAATTCAAAGCATAGAAGAGGAAAAGTTGTGTTTAATGGTTATATTATAAAATTGTATTCTATATTTGTTTTCAAAACCTTGCGGTGTTACATTCTCCCCTACTTACAAAAATTTCATCCTCGAAATTCATAGAATATTACCTAAAAATTTTTGGATATGTATTTAACATAAGCTCCTCAGGATCCCATGTAGCTTCCTCTATCTTATGGTTCCTCCATAAAACATTCACCAGACGAATTGTCTGATTTCTCAATACGTGTTCTCTAGTATCAAGAATCTTGATAGGCTCTTCACAGTAAGATATGTTGGGCTCAAGTTCCACTTCTTCATAAGTGAGTACATGTGTTGGGTCTGGCATGTAATTTCTTAACATTGACATGTGGAACGCATTGTGAACCTTCGAGTGACTTGGCGGTATTGCCAAACGGTAATCTATGACTCTAATTTGGTCCAGAATTTCAAAAGTTCCAATGTACTAGGTACTTAATTTTCCCTTCTTACCGAATCGTATAATACCCTTCCATGGAGATACATTTAAGAAAACGTGATCACCTTATTGAAATTCCAAATCCTTCCTTTGGTTATCTTCATAGCTCTTTTACCTACTCTGTGCTATTTTGATATGGTTTTGGATAATCTTTACCTTTTTCATTGTTTCTTCAACAAGTTCTAGGCCCACGAGCATTCTTTCACCAACATCATCCCAGAAAGTTGGTGTACGACATCTTCTCCAATATATTGCTTCATAGAGTGCCATCTGAATACTTGAATGGAATCTATTGTTGTAGGAAAATTCTGCTAGAGGTAAATATTGATCCTATATACCTTGAAAATCAAGTGAACAAGACCTCAACATGTCTTTCCAATGATTGAA
Organism: Viscum album; assembly: GCA_963277665.1. NCBI lineage: Eukaryota > Viridiplantae > Streptophyta > Magnoliopsida > Santalales > Viscaceae > Viscum > Viscum album. Next base: position 830,420,799 of record OY728156.1, read on the forward strand.
TAGTCAGTTCTGATTTTACATCATTTTGTGGGTGGTTGGCAGTGCTCAAATGAAGATCAGTATCTATGGTCTTCTGAAGACTTTTCTAGAATCTTGATGTAAAACATGGATCATGATCAGAAATAATCGATAGGGGTATTCCATGAAGTCTCACAACTTCATTAATATATAGTCTTGCTAGACTTTCAAGTGGTAGATCATCTCTTATAGCAAGAAAATGTGCTAACTTTGTAAGACGATAAAAAATGACCCATATTGCATCATTCCTTCAAGGAGTGTTTGGTAGTCCCATGACAAAGTCCATCGTGATATTACTCTATTTCCACTCAGGTATGGGAATAGGTTGCAATACTCCTCCCAATTGTTTCCTTCCAACTTTCACTTATTGAAAAACCATACATATTGACATAAAATCAGAAATCTCCCTCTTCATGTTGTCCCACTAAAAATGTTCCTTAATATCTCTATACGTCTTAGTTCTACCAGGGTGTATAGAGAAATTGGAACTATGAGCATCATCCAATAATTCCCTTTTTAGATCAGGTATATAGGGAACATAATGTCTCTTCCCAAATTTCAAAATTTCCTCTTCATATACGAAGTCACTCAATCTACCATCATTCACAACTTTAATCTTCTTTTGAAACTCCTCATCATGAGCCTGAGAACTTTTTATCCTTTATAGTAAAGATGGTTTGGAAACCATTTGAAAAATCATTGATGTTTCACCATTAATGGTTATTCCCATATCCATATTTACTAGATCCATGAAAATATGATCCCTTTAAACTCTCATCTTGTTCAAAACTCCATGATCCTTTCTGCTCAAAGCATATTCCACCTTATTTTCCTTCCCCGGGTGGTATTGTATCGTGCAATCATAATCCTTGAGTAGTTAAAGCCATCTCCTTTGCCTCATGTTGATTTCTTTTTGTGAGAAAATATAATTCAAACTCTTGTGATCAGTATAAATCTCACATTTTTCAACATAGAGATAATATCTCCATATCTTCAAAGCGAAGATTGCAGAAGATAACTCCAGATCATGAGTAGGATAGCTTTGGTCATGAATTTTTAGCTCTCGTAATGCATAAGCAATAACCCTATCATTTTTCATAAGGACACAACCAAGTCCTTTCTTTGAAGCATCACTATAAATAACTAACTCTTCATTCCATGATGGTAGAGTCAATATAAGAGCATTGACTAATCTTCTATTTAGTTCTTTGAAACGTTCTTCACAATCTTTTATCCAAACAAATTTAACCTCTTTACGTGTGAGCTTCATTAGCGGGTTACCCAGTCGGGCAAGATTCTATATGAAACGCCGATAATAACCATCTAAGGCAATAAAACTACATACCTTAGTTATGTTTGTTGGCATGGACCAATCTTGGATTGCCTTTGTCTTTGCAGGACCAACTGGAATTCCATCCTTAGAGATAATATGGCCAAGAAAAGAAATCTCATGAAGCCAGAATTCACACTTTCTAAAATTCCCATATAATTTATGTCTTCTAAGAGTCTTCGGGATAATGTGCAAGTGATTTTTATGATCTTTTCAGATTTTGGAGTATACCAAGATATCATCAAAAAATACCACTACAAAATCATCGAGATATTCCTTAAAAACTCTTTTCATTAGATCCATGAAGACAGAGGGTGCATCAGTCAATCCAAAAGGTATTACTGTAAACTCGTAATACCCATACCTAGTATGAAATGTCATTTTCAGAATTTATTCCTTCTTTACACTCAAATGATGTTATCCAGATCAAAGGAAAACCTTTAAAAAGTATTGAGGTCCATGAAGTTGGTCAAATAAATCATCAATGCGAGGTAAGGGATACTTTTTCTTTATTGTTATAGCATTTATCTCCCTGTAGTTGACACATAACCTCATAGATCTATCTTTCTTCATAACAAAAAGGATAGGGGCTCCCCATTGAGAAACACTAGGGAGAATAAATCTATTATTACTAAAGTCCTCTATTTGTTTCTTTAGTTCCACTAATTCCACAGCGGTCATTCTATAGTGGGTATTCGATATGGGCCTTGAACCAGGAACTAAATAAATGGAAAACTCAATTTCTCGTTTTGGAGGATGTCTAGGTAAATCTTTTGGAAACACATCAACATATTCTCTCACAATAGGTAAATCCTCTATTTGAACATTCCTTTCCTCACCCACAGTTATTTCATTCTCTTCCTCCCCAATAATTGAATTTAGTTGAGCTACTGGGGGAGGATATAGATAAAAATCAGGTGGTGACTATTCTACTCTAAAGATAAGGTGTTATTTATCATTGTCATCAAAAATTGTAATCTCCTTATTCTTAAAATAAATTTTTTCATCATGGTTTGAAAGACAATCCATACCGAGGATTATATAAAATTCAATCATGGGTATGATGATGAAATCAGAAGATAAAGAACAGTTTTATGCCCTAATGGGAACTGATTGACAGAACTTTGTAGCAATGATACATCCCTTAGGAGTTTTAACTAACAACCCCCCTGTTAAATCAAATTGGAAATATCTAATTTTCTTAGTAAACTAGGAAGATATGAAACAATGTGATAATCCAGAATCAAATAATGCATTGGCACATCTTGAGGAACAATTAAAGTACCTACCACCACGTCATTAGGAACTGCAACCTCTGTAGTTGTGATTGAATAAGCTTTTACCTGATCCCTTGTCCTTCTCTGTTGCATATTTACTTGATATTTTGGACAATCATTAGCATAGTGTCCTATCTCCTGACAACTATATCATTGAACATCATTGGATTCCTTCTTACCTTTTCAATCACTAGCAAGATGTCCTTTCTGACCACATTTGTAGCATACTCCTTTTCCTTTTAAGCATGCACCATGGTGTTTCTTTCCACAATTGTCACATGGTAGAAATTCAACTCTTCCCTTCTTCCCCATTTCCTTATTTCCTTTCCCAGGATTTTCAGCAGCCCTATTCTTTTCTTACCATCCCTTAAAATGATAAGACTTAGATAATTCTTTTTCTATCTTAATGGCACATGAAACTATATCCATATATAATGAAAAGATTTGGTAGACTAGTGCCCACCGGAGGAATGGATTTAGGCTATCAAATAATCGATCAATTTTTTCCCTTGGATTTAGTATGTATTCTACAACATGTCTTCCTAATCTTGTGAAGTTAGCTTCGTACCTTGCAACATTCTCATCTTCTTTCTGTCTTAGATTCAAGAATTGTCTCTCCATATTAGCTCGCTGCTCATGAGGGAAATATTTTTCAAAGAATATTTCCTTAAAATCCCTTCATTCCATCTCTTCTATCTCTTCCTCCTCCTTTGTGTTTTGGATTAATTACCACCAATAATCCGCTTCTCCTGATAGATGATATACTGCCAAAAATTGTCTCTCCATATTAGCTCGCTGCTCATGGGTTTGTAGTCCCGTTGAATGATTGAGGCTGTTGTCACATAAAGCGATCTAGCATGGATCCTCCACGTGGTGGATCTGAATACTCCATATGAGTAAGGTTATTATTCATAACCTAGGTAAGTTATCCTAGAATAGTTATGAGTTCCTCAGCACCAGTCACAGCACCAGAGACAATAACATTATCTTGCATCGGAGGAAAATCCCTACAAGGGACACGTGCATTCGTGCAATTTACATTCTGTCCACTAGGTGCCATATCAAGATAATGGCATACACTATATTAGGTTATGAATCATAATGTATAATCTTAACTTAAAAATAATCAGAAAAATTGAGATCCTACGAATGGCTAATCCCATATTCTCAAAAATGGTTTCTTTGACAAATATTTACATTAAACTCCTTCATAATGTCCTGTAATGAAAATGTGAATTATACTATGCTTATCCCCCAGGATTGTCGTAACCAAGAGTGTATCAAAGCCTATTTTCATGCACCATTTCCCATTCGAGTCTATCTCAAAGCGGTGTTTTCGGGTTTTACCCCTAGATACATCTGTGCCATATCCGCCACTACCTGCTCGTATCCAGACAGGGATGTATTTATGGAATGATCTACATAATCTATTCCTTAACAAAATACCAGGACATTATTGTATGTTTATCCTCAAATACTAACTTAGGGACTCTTCCCTAATTCTACGTTTCTAAATCTAGTTTCCAAGTATTCTACTAAACTTCCTCTGATACCAATTGTAAGGACCCAACCCTAGTTGCCCAGTGTCGGTGCCTTATTTGATTACGTTGGCATACATACAAGGAATAAAAATCTCTAAAGGCCAAGTAGTTTAGTATTATTGTAAAGAAGTTATATACATAAGTTCACCATTACAACATGAAGAGAAATAAAACACTATTTTATTCCACTAGAAACATCATGTCTCCTAGATTATGCTTGCAAGTCATTCATAAATTACTTCTTCATGTCTTGAGAAAATGAAACATAAGGAAGGGGTGAGATCAAATTCTCAGTAAGAGTAGACAATACAGTGGAAGATAATATAAACATTATACATGGTGAATAAGTGAAAACACATGCCTTTAATAATAAACATAAACACATTATGGAAGGAATATGAGCTGAGTAAATAATACCATAATAAAACATCATCATGGGTATTCTACTAGTCGAATAACCACATGAACTTTCAATTAATAGCTTTATAATAAGGTAAGTTTATATGCCGGATATCATAACCATATCGTCCAAGCCTCATTATAGGACCATAAAATAATGATTTTGTCAAGGCCTCGTGTTAAGACCATAGTTTGTCTCATGAGACCTACTGATGAATCGAGGGGCTATAGCAAGCCCCACCCATCACATAATAAGTCCAATGCATTACTCATATGATCATGGATAAACATAAACAACAAATACATTTATATTGAATCTATCATATGAAATGTAACTATCTTTCCCCAATCATTAAACATAAAACACTGACCATTCGAAATAATATGGTGAATGTTTTTAGGAAAGATAAACAACAATAGAGTTATTAATAAACCATTAAATAAAATATGGTAGATGAATTCATAAATTATTTAACCTAATAATACCATGGAATCAACAAGAGTGTTGAATTAGATGAAAACACCCTTATAAAATCATTAAGCAATTCTGGAGATAAATACTCTTTTATTTTGAAAAGAATAGATCTTTTGGAAAAATCTTTGTATAAAACCATAAGTGAAGTAAGATAGTATTTTAATATTAAAATGAGTGATTTTATAAAGATAATGGTTTCAAAAAACAGATTATAGAGTTCCCTTGAAAATATGTAAGAATTTGATAAATTCCCTTGAATCGGGCTTGTATTTTTGAAACAATTTTGTAAGTTCCTTTTAAAACATGTAAATATCCATAAAATAAGGAAGGGTTCTAGTTTGTAAACATATATATGATACTCACACAGAACATATGGTGATTAAATAACAATACATAAGAATTACATCCAGGTAATTAGACAATTGAAGTATCCCGAATGAAAGTGGAAGTTCGGGTGGAAAAACCCTTACCTTAACTCGAAATGTGTTACAATCTTGCACTTAAGCTCATTTAATATGATATTATACTTGTTAATAAATTATTTAAGAACATATTATACATGTATTCAATTTACCATAATTCTGGTTAGTTCATTTATGTATTTATAGACAAGTTATTTTATTGAATTTCGTCGTTTTGGAGTGTTCATTTCCTTTATTTTCATATTCTGTTCACTTTATTTTACGTAATGAAGTGGAATGGATATAAATCTCCAGAATTTAAATTATATATTATTTATGAACATAAATAATTGTTAGTGGTCATTTTTATCATTTAGTTACATGGAATGAGGAAGAATCATTAGATGACAACCACTTCGATTATTCGGCGGTATTTGGATTATTATGAACTAGTTTTGTCATATAACTTAATTATATGTACATATTCTGGTTAATTAATATTAATTATGTTATAACACATATGTTATAGTCTTGTTCAACCATAATAATGGTTTCATGGCTAGTAATGAAGAATAAATTGAAGAAAGAAACTTTGTCATCCACGAAGGCTATAAATTGGAACCTCCTGGACACTGATTTCATTTATAAAAAATAAAAGAGAGGGAGTAAGAATATTTATGATGGTTATTCCATTAACATTATATAATTTCAGTATATATATGATACTGGATTTATCATGATCATTTTTACAGAGTAGGTGAGGTGAGAAGAACAATGGAGATGATCATGGAAATAATAGAAAACGTGAGAGATCCCTTATGAAAATTCGGCAGCCTAACGACATCGCTTAATATTTCATAAAATTAAATGATGAGATCAAAAGGGTACATAATAATATTGAAATAAATATGAAAGTAATAATAATACATAAAATTAAACCCCAACATAATAGAATGGAAATTCAAAGAGATAACATAAAAAAAGTGTTGACTTAAAGAAGAGAAAGAAGGATTCCCTTACCTTGTAGAATAACTCCAATATCATGAATGTTGGAACCTTGGGGGGTTAAGAACACCTTTTGAGGACTCTTAGAGAGGTAAAACCACCATAGATTCGAGGATGAGGGATTTTGAATGAAATAAAACAAATGGATGAGTGAGTATTTATAGAAAAAGAGAGGTAATTTTTTAATAAGTTCAAAGGGACACCTCATTAGTGGTTTTTTCCTAACCATGGGCTTTCCCATGGTTTAATCCACTTGGGACACCTCATGTACTATGTTTCTATTAAAAAATCTACCATACTATTATATTTAATTATTACATCATTATGATGTCATTAAACTACCGAAAACTCAAAACTGTATTTTTATTATTCATGAAAAATTCATGTATTTTAGAAAAATCCCAAAAAAATCATCCCTATCATTTCTTGATGTGTATAATTCAAAAGTGAAATACATTTTTCAAAGATAATTTTCTAAATATTATTAATTTAATTTTTAAATAAGGTCACAATTAATTCAAAAAATAACAATCGTGAAGTGCAATTAGTATCAAGTGACATTGAGAAATTAATTAAGATCCCATTATCCTATTGCCTCATGAAAATAAAATAATATTATTATTTACTATTCATAAGATCATATTACTATTCATAATACTATTCATAAGGGCATGTTACTATTCACCAAAAATCATGTTTGTTCTATCAGATTCAAAATGACTTAATGAACACAACTCTAGATGACCATTTCTTGAAATTCAAAACATAGAAGAGGAAAAGTTGTGTTTAATGGTTAGATTATAAAATTTAATTCTATATTTATTTTCCAAAACTTGGGGTGTTACACGGATTTTCATAGAAAAATTACCTTTATGAAAATGTAAACATTGGGTTTTGTTTAAAGAACAAATTTTCTCTCAATGCCTAACACATTGGAATTTAGTGCCAAATAGAGCACTTTGGGGAACAAAATAGTTATTACTAAAAACTGGTTTAGAATAGGTACAACCAATTCTAGAATGATTCCTTAAAAGACGAATTTGGGAATAAATCTTGTCAAAGTATACCTTACCAGTGGTAATGTTTGAAACATATTTCCTTAAGGAAAAAATTTCTGATTTTAGTTGAATAAACAAATTTTTATCCTAAAAAACATTACTTTAGAACTAGATTTAGCCTTTAAAATATTTTTCTTAGAAATTAGATCTTTAGGATCATTAAAATGTTTATCCTTCTCATAATTTACTTCTGTCAAGTTTTTAGAAACACTTTCAAGATAAAAAATCTTCTTATCAAGATCCTTAGAAAGATCTAATACTCTATTACTTAAAACAGAAATTCTAGAATTTTCTTTCTCTGACTTTTTTTTATCATGAAATTTTGATTTTCAAGGAGTTTTGAAAATATTGAAACTTTTTTAAAAGAAGTTAAGTTTTTATCTTCTAATGGGAAAGATTAATCATCTGAATATTCATAATATTTTTCATTAGAAAAAATTTCATTTAAAGACATATTAGTTACGGACTCAGCATTGTGTACCTTATCCATAAGACATTTATTTTCAATAGGAACTATGGAAATAAGACCAATATTATTCTAACAAGAAGATTCATAATTTGATTATTCATTTTATGAGTCACCACCATTAGTACTCCCGATGTCATTTGGTTTAAAATAAATTTTTGCCTTAATCTTGTAATACTTATTCTTGTTTCTCTCATAACGATTTTCCTTTCTATCTTTTCTTTTGAGCATGGGACAATCTGGCCTGATGTGTCCAGACCTTTTACATTCATAGAAAGTGTCTTCCGAGTCTTTCTTGTTTTTTATTTCGCTCTTCTTATATATATATTGAAAATATTTCTTCTCCAATATCTTATTCATCCATAGAGAAAGATTAGCTAGCTTATTTTCAGAATGTTCAATTTCACTAGATTCAGATAGAATAGTGACTTTCTTAGTCTTGGATCTTGTAACCCTTTCCAGAGTCATGAAATTAGTAGTAGTAAATGTAACACATCAATTTCCATTATTCTTCTTTTTAATATCATCATCTCTCTTCATTCTGGTTTCTTGTGGAAGAAGTCTTCCAAAAATCCAATCAAGATAAATTTGAGATACATTTCTATTCTCGTCAATAGCTGTCTTTTTTTATTCCCACTCATTTGGGATGATATTAATTATCATTTCCACAATAGCTTCATCATCAATACATTTCTCTCCCATAGATTGTAATATATTGATAATGGTCATAAATCTTTGCAAATAGGTTCTCCGTAAGGAAATATAAATCCATGATATTCTTCTCTAAGAAGAGATCTTCTAGTATCTATCACTTTAGATGTCCCAAATTGAGTAACCACCAGATTTTTATAGATTTAGTTAGCAGCTTCACTAGAAATTTTTTTACTATATATATTCTAGGTCATAGAACACAACACATTATTCTATTCCTGGTAATTTAGTTTATATTATGAGTTTTCTTGGTTGTTAATGGTTTTTACTTCCTCTTCAAGAATTTTTTAATCTCCAGTTAGTATGAAAAAATTGCCTACTCTATTATTAATAACAATAGTCTTCACTCGATATCTCCAGTACTCATAATCATTACTATCTACAATATGTTGTCTAGTAGGATTTAGATTTTCAATAGAACCAATATTTATTTGTGCCATTCTATAAGAAAATATACTTCCACAAAACATGTTAATAGAAAATGTTTGTAAAAAAGATAAAAAACTCTAAGAAAAATATAAGTAAGAAATTTTAAGCAAGAAAATTCTGAAAACATAAATATAGAGAAAGAAAACTTATATGTGAATATAAGTATTTTAGATACCTCCTCTGATACCAATTGTAGGATTGAAATATGAATATATTTGATCAATTACAAGAGGGGGTGAATTGAATGTTTAAAAAACTTTCATTTTTAACCTTATAGAGAACAATATTTAACAAAGTTAAATGAGGTAAATTCACAAACCAAAAAATAGTTCTATAAGACAAATTTGCTAGGTTCCAAAAATATTGTTTCAGATATGAAACTTATAAAAAGTATACAAAGGTAATGATATTGCATTAAAGTATATATAATCTTAATAATCATAGTACATAAAAGAATAATAAAGTATAAGAATGTTATTCTTTATTCCTTTGTCAAATTACTTATAAAATAAACTTGAAACAAAATAAGTAAAAAGTAAGAAATCTTTTAACCCAAATATTAGGGTATCATACAACCTTGGATAAATGTCCCTTGATTTATACATTCAAGAAAGTCTATCTTACCCACACCAGTTTAAGTCCTTGATAGAAATATTAGAATTTATATTTTTATTATTACAAGCCCTTGAACATTAAGGTAGTCGAAACCACAATCTCCCTATCGCCGGAATCCCTTGAACATTAAGATAGTCAGCACCTCTGTCTTCCTATCCCTAGAATCCCTTGGTTTTACTCTACAACAATTAGATTCGCATGAAGAAAGTTGAACAATATGTTCAGTACACACAAGTCATGAGAGTCTCTCTCCCAAGAAATCACATCAATAGCATGTAATCCTTATATTGAGGGAATAGGTTATGAGATCGTTCATATGAGATTTTATTTATAGAAACAGATTCAATAGTTGGCTACCTCCCCCAATAGAGATATTTTTCTATGAATTTCAGAGGGACTTGTACACGTGTCACTCAACCAAAGGTTAGTTAGAAATAGATTGCATGACATTATTTCATAATAATAAAAAGTGTTAGGAAAATGATATTTCTTAACCAAATCTACTTTTTAGAATCTAGTGAATAATTAAATTTTGATTCTAACCAAATAAATATTCAGAGTCTATATGACATGGACATTAGGATTCTGTTTTACAAAGATATTTGAATCCAGATTCTATAGATTCCGGATTCATAATTACAATGAATTCAGAGTCTAAATTCTGTGGAATTCGGAGTCACAATTTCAGAGAATTCAGAGTCAGAATTTCAGAGAATTTAGAGTGTTAATTTCAAAGAATTCGGAGTCTAAATTTCAGAGAATTCAGAGTCTAAATTTTATAGAATTTGGAATCATAATTTCAGATAATCTGGAGTCTAAATTTCATAGAATTCACTGTTTGAAAACAGAACACTCTATATTCAATGAATTATAAGATTTTGAGGTTTTAAATAAGAATCCAAATTTTAGACTTAATAATAAAATGAGTTTTATTTATATAGATTATAAAATCAAACAAATAAAACAAAGGTAAGAATAAAATGTTCCTTAGAGAAGGTAAATTTTTCTTTTGAAAATTATCCATAGGAAAAAATAGATTGCCTTAGGATAAAGTGTTTCTGATTTTCAAAACATTAAAGACTGGAAAATTCATAAGAAAACATTATTGTTTCAACAAGAACAATACTGTAATAGGAAAACATAGGACCATTGTTGATTGTTAATGGACAATGATTTTTTTTCTTTATTTTAGTGGATGACCAGAACATTCCTAAAATATTTTTCAAACCATATACCAAATCCAAATAAGGTAAATTCTAAATTCAATGGATCATTTACACATTTGAGAAGAATATATACAACATCTATAAATGAAACTAAAATGGATATTTTATATATAAAACATGTATTTCACTTCATAATGAACACATATTGTTTTGGATTGGCATGTTGTTGATTCCAACACGTTAAGAAGGAATTATATACCATTATCTATAAGTTTCAAAATAATTTGACGTTTTTCTTCTCACTTTGGACTCAACAGACAATTATCAAAGGTACAAAAGCCTCTAAAACAAGTTTATGGTGGTTAAAACTATGGAAAATATGATGAATTTCCATAAAATAATACGAAAATTCTTATAGATGTAAATTTGAAATGTAGGAACTGAAATCACACCATTATGAATTATTGTTTTCTTGTGATGGTTATAAAAAAGTTTATATTATTTTAAAACACTAAAACATACATGAAATAATCAAAACCATAGTAAACTACAGCATATTCGTGAGAAATAATTTTCAATCTATCACCGAGTTATATTTTATTTGTATGCATAGAGAACAAATCAATATGATGTTCATTCAGGTCAAAATAACTTAGTTTACACTTCTGAAAGGTTCAAAAGAATTTAAGCACAAGTGTTGGGGGTTAAATATAATAAAACATTGTCTTATTTCCTTGAAATAATTGGGAAACAACCATATATAAAAATTTATAATTTAGGAACAGAAAGCACATTATTCTAAATTACAATTTACCCATTATTGACATAAATGAATTTTGAGTGTCATGAAACACGAAAACATGGGTGGAACAGTCAAAACCAAAATACCAGCCACATATTGATGTAAAATCATGATAAAACCACTGCTAGAGTTTTAGGAGGTGCACACATAGACAACATGTCAATCTGATGCGCGGTGTTGTCAGAATTACAAGGTATACACTTCTAAAAGTTCTAATATCCTTTAAAAACAAGTATCAGGGGTCCAAACTAGGGAAATGAAATCGTATTTCCCTGAAATCATGCGACAAATACCATATATTTTATTTCTAAATGTATGAACTGAATATGCATATATATATTCTAATTAAGTTTTTCTGGTTATTTCCTTAAATTCATTTTTATTGTTATAAAACACTAAAAATTGATTGGAATGGTTAAAACAATAGAAAATGATATCTGATTTATGTGAAGACATAGTAAAACCATTGATATTTTTTTACATGTATATATAGAAAAAACATCAATCTGACATGTGTTGATGTCATAATTATTCGGTATATTCTATTGAAAGGTATAAAATCCTTTAAAAAGATGTTTAATGGTTTAAAACAAGGAAATTGATGTCATATTTCCCTATAATCAGGGGATAATGACTCTAGATTTAATTTTATAAAGTAGAAACAAAAGAAATGTCATTAAAATTTTTGGTTTTCTTGTTATTGTTGTAAATGAATTTTTAATATTTCAAAACACTAAAACATGCATGGAATTTTCAAACCATAGAAAATAATCTCATATTGATGTAAACTAATGATTCAACTATGGTTGGGTATATTTTTTGACATGAACATGTATAAAACACATACATATGATGTACTGTGTGGTTGGAATTACTTTTTATACACTTTAGAAAGATAAAAAATCATTTAAAAACATGTTTTGGGGGACAAACCAAGAAAAAGGATTTTGAATTACCTTTAAATTATGGTAAAAAACCATTCATTTAATTTTCATATGTAGGAACTGACAAAACATCATTCCAAATTAATAATTTCCCATTATGGCTGTAAATATGTTTTTATTATTTTAAAACACTAAAACATGAATAGAATGGTCAAAACCATAGAAAGTGGCCTCATATTGATGTGAAATCATGGTAAACCCACTAATGATATTTTTATGTGTGCGTAAAGGGAACACATAAATATAACTTGTGCTATGATCGAAATTAATTAGTATAAACTTTTAAAAGTTATAAATCCTTTAAAACATGTGTTAAGGGGGTCAAAAATTTGCAGAAGATTTTTGATTTCCTGGAAATTACAAGACAATGACCATAAATTGAATAGTGAAATATATGTATATAATACACATTCTACCAAATAACAATTTTTCAATTATGGCCGTAAACGTGTTTTTACTGTTTTATTACACTATAACATGAATCGAATGTTAATATCCGTATAAAATGACTTCATATTAATGTGAAATCATAGGACTGCAATTGATAAGTAGTTTTTGATGTGTATGTGAAGAAAATATGTCAATTTGATTTGTGGTATTGTTGAAATTACTCGGTATACACTTCTAAATTATATAAAATACTTTAAAAAGAATTATCGGGGGTGAAAACTATGAAAATGACACTGGATTACCCTAAAATCATATTAAAACAACCATACATTTAATTTTTAAATTTCATAACTGACGACACGCCATTCCCAATCATGGTTGTCTCATTATGGACTTATATGTGTTTAGTGTTTTAAAAAACTAAAACATGTATGGAATGGTAAAACCCATATAAAACAACTTCATATTGATGTGAAATCATCTCATAACCACATGTGGGTTATTTTTGAAGTGTACATGAATAAAACACATCAGTGTGACATGTGGTGCGATCATAATTACTTGCAATACACTTCTAAGAGGTACAAAATGATTAAAAAAACATTTGACCAAAAGATATTGGAAGAATATTTGATTTAATTAAACTCATGTTAAAACTATTGTATAATTTATTATAAAACTAAGGAACCAATTAAACATCGTTCCAAACTTCGGTTTTAACTTTATGGTCACAAACATGTTTTTAGTGTTTTAAAATACTAAAACATGGGTGGAACAGTAAAAAAATAGAAAACAACTTCATATTTTTTTCAAATCATGTGAAAATAACCATTAAGTTGTTTTTGACATGTATTTGTAATCAATCTCTCAATATGATGTGTGATGTGGAGGGAATTACTCATTATTCAGTTCTAAAAGGTAAATATCCTTTAAAAACAAATTTCAGGTGGTCAAAACTAGGAAAACCACCTTAAATTTTTCTAAAATTAGGAGACGAAAATCTCACATTTATTTATGAAATGTTCGAACTTAAAACATTTCATTTTGAATTTTGGTTTTAGCGTTATGGTTGTAAATACATTTTTAGTGTTTTAAAACACTAAAATGTGCATAGAATATCAAAAAAATAAAAAAATAAATCTAATTGATTTGATATCATGGGAAAACCACCGTTGATTTTTTTTTTGATTTTCACATGCAGACAGAACATCAAACTAATGTGTGATGTGGTTGGAATTACTTTTTATACACTTATGAAAGGTACAAAAGCCTTTGAAAACAAGTGTTGGGGTCAAAACTCGGAAAACGATGCTGGATTTTTCAGAAAACATGATATAATCACTATATATTTAATTGTGAAATATTGGAACCAAATACACGTCATTCCAAATTAATCTTTTCCCATTGTAGTTGTAAACACGCTTTCAGTGTCATAAAACACTAAAACATGAGTAGAATGGTCAAAAATATAGAAAACAACCTTATATTGATGTGCAGACATGGGGAAACCACCTCTATGTTGTTGTTGAAATATAAGATGTTCTATGACATCAAAATCATTAATAAATTATTATATAAATTTCAAGAATACCAAACATCACATTAAAAGTAAATTATTATATTTACTCATCCCTTTTCTATTTTAACTATTGAATATTATCTTAAATTTGTATTTTTATATTTTCAAAGTGTTTTGAATTATATATTTCTTGTATTATTTTAAAACGTATTTTGTTCAATTAAAAAAATAATAAATTTTATGTGTCGTATTCGGAATACATTATCTATCATTTCCCTTTCACATTACTTTTCATGAATGTTATGGTTTTAATTATTGCTAATAGATTCTAGATGTTGGAAAGATTTTGACCATTTTGATCCATGAAATTCTTCCAAAGATAGTCTTGATGGTTCTTAGTTTCTATGGTACGTTAAAAAAATTCAATTATTCTACTATGACACTGATTTATTATGTGTAGTTTTAATTTCCCTTTTTTTATGTTATAGTTAGTGAGATGATGTGGTCAGTTTTAGTTGATGACATTATGTGGAGCTAGACAGATGTAGTGGAGGTTGTGAAATGTATGAATATTTTTCATCATTTGTTGTTCGGCATATTTTACATGTATATTGACAAGTGTATGGGTTGACTTAGATTGAGGTTATCATGACTAGATGTTTGTATATGACTGTAGATGTAAGATAAATTTATGAAAGCTTTCTCATATAAAAATGTTTTAGTTTATTATATTTCAGTTTTTTATTTGAAGGTTTTTTAAATTATTTTAAAAAAACAGCTTTATCAGTAGTTTTAACTAACCATCCCTAAATGCATTTTATATAAATTGTTAAGTGGCGGTTATGATTAACTGCTGTTAATATTTTTTTTGGTGATTTAATTTAATTTATTTATATTTTCCCAGATAATTTGTTTATATTATATAGACAAGTAACCACAACTAAATGGTCAAAAAATAAAATTTAACAAAACTGCTACTAAATTTAAAAAACTACCTCTAAATGACTAGAAACTATGCAATCCAAGATAGTTTTAGTATCCACCACTAAACATTTAATTGGCGGTTTAAACAACTATTAGTTTGGAAAAAACCCACCTCTAGGGGACCTTTCTTATTTTGAATCAACACCATCACATATTTGTATAACCCGAATCTAATATATTAAAAAATTCAAAAAACTAAAAATACAAATAAAATATAGTAGGAGGAAAACAAGAACTTAAATGGATCTTGAAAAATACACCATGTAAGTAACACCCACCTCGATCGCCCTCCATATCCTATGGACATAAAAAATATCCATATATATAGGGTGATAATACATGTATACTCAGTAGGATCCTCCCTGGAACCTCTAATTCATACATGAAAGAAACATACTAAATATTTTTGAATAAATAAAATAAAATAAATTTTTACATAAGAAGGTAAAACTATATCCAATCCTTAGTATGATTTTCTCACCAAGTAGCCCATTTATGTAAGAATCTATGATAAAATAATATACATTATATATATATATATTTGAAAGGTACCAAACATCCACATCCTATCTTTCTTCTTCTCACATTCCCAACACTAAATATCATGTGTTTCAACATCATCCTTGAGTAATATTATACCTCATGATCACATAGAATATCTCATCTTGCACCCCATGCAAACATGACCTGGTCAAATTCTATCATGCACTCCACGCACTCATTCCACAACCACATCTCAAAACCATGTAATATGTTTGAAATTCACCACAACCAATATATCATGCATTATACGACAAAACATCTAAACCAATTGGGAGTGAACATGTGATAATCATAGTCTCTATTGTATGAATTCATGTTTGTGTCACTAATTTTTATTGTTTTATCCCACACACAGATGTATGTTAAAAATGAGATCCATCAAATCCATTGTAGACACATTAACATCACCTAAAGACAACACAACCTAGATACACCTACACATCATGCAACACCATAAGTGTGAGAAGGGAACTAGAAGAAGTTATCCAACCATTCCTCCACAACCTTGAATGTTGAGGAAATGACATTAAATCAAAGTAATTGGTTCTAATTCCCAACTCACTCGGGGGTAAAGCATATGAAATCAGAAAACACAGTGAAATGATATATCACACAATGAAACTAAGGGAAAAAATCTATCCCTATACTCAAATATAGTTATCCTCACACATAACACCTAATTTTTGTCACTATGGTCTAGGAAAGAAGACCTCATACATAAACACAAGCATCAAGAATAAATATCAATAAACATTTTCAATTAATAGTTACAATTTACTAATTATTTATTAATCATATCATTATGGTTTAAATATTCCATTTCAAAATAATTCAACATGATTTTATGACAAATTTTTCAAATCCAAATTTTCAAACCATGCCCCTAGATAATTAATTCAAACATCCCATAGTTATCATATAATATATAATATATATCTTTTTAATCGTCAATGATAATCCCATTAGTTATTTATAACATTACATACCTTTCCATAATCTGAGTAGTCTAGGATGTGGTATAAAATACCATAGGGAATATACATTCATAGAGAATAGGCCAACTGTAAAAAGTAATTCAACACCACAAAAATAAGTCATCAAATGACCAAAAATCATACAAAAACAAATTTTGAAATATCTACTATCAATTTGACTTATGAAACTCATCAATAAACCAATATAACAATTTAGATTACTGGCAACCATCAATTTTAACCTATTTCATTTAACCCAAAATAAATTTCATCTCAAAAAATAAGAAATAACTAATACTCACTCAAAAAAATCATTTACCCCTCATTTAATATCCTAACCACACCAAGTTACATAATAAAACATATTTAGTTATCAAATAGTATGAATCACAAATATAGAATCAATAATATTTTGAACTAGACAAACATGAAATCAAGGTCATGACATCAAGAACACCAACATAGAAAACATATCATAACAACAGGGTTAGACTCGCAATAGAAAATAAAATATTAATTTTATAAAAAAATCTTAATTAAATTAACTGATTCATTATACATAGGTTTTCAAAATAATAAATATACCATCATTAGCTAATAATAGAGACCAAAAAATATGGAAGATCGTGGAACACTTACATTTTAAATTGATTCCAATGATGAATCATAATTAAATTCATATTCCTATTTCAATATTTACTTTAGGATTATAATCATTACATTATTTATTGAATTTAAAGAATATATTCCATACCAAAGGAAAAATAACAATCATAGTAATCACATGCGCACTATCTATAAAATATCGAAAGGGATAATCAATATTGAAATACCATGTCTGATCATAGAACCTATCTAATTGATAATTATTTCTCACTATTATCTTTACCTATATCAACTAAAATAATACAAAAATAAGTTAATTCATGTTACTATCAGACTTTTAGATAAATTAAATTGATGTTATGAATCCCTTACCTCAATGAAAACATTCAACATTCTCTAGAAAAATAGAAGAAGTAATGATCTCCAATCACCTCACCAATTAGGAAGGTATAATCCATATATATATATGTATATATATCATCCCACCATGGATCTTCAATTAATAGATAATATAAAGTCCAAGACAATTGAAGGAAACAAGATGGAATAACATGGTGAGTTAAAAAAGGGAAAGAAGAACCAATGGAGATGAGAAAATATCACCTCGAATCATAAAAATCAAAATCTAGAGGCCATGATTTAAATCCTAAAAATAGGTGTTAAATTAACTAAAATATCCCATCATGCCAAGATAGTTTCTAATTATAAGGGGTAAATAAGATAAATTAGATATATGTCCGGAATTAATATATTCTATACAAAATATAAGATCATAGTTCAACCCCCATTGACAACACCATTACCCCTATCAGTTCCTTTAAAACCTTATCACATCAAGGGTGTCCACTCAATAACATTTTAAACACTATACACCTGGTTGATTTTATGATTCAATATCCATCGTATCCCCCCCTAATCTCATAAACCCATGGTAACACCATGGAACAACTCCAAGACTACATTGGGGTAACCAATTAGAATATTGGGGAATGAAAAATATGTCCTAGAGGATTTATGTTGAAACCCATTCTCATGATGTAGTAACATATCATATAGAAGAGAGAGGATAAAAATCCCTTAATCACTAAGGTTCATCTATGAAAACCATTCCACAAATACCTCCCGAATAATTGACATGGCAATATCCCTCATCTCAAGACTCCAGGCCACAAGGATCACAGTTAAACCACCTAGAACACTAAAAAACTATGTTATTATATATTTTTAAGGACCACCCTATTAATATACTACATGAGATTCATTTATCAGAACATAATCATTGAATTCAGGGTGAATTCCTACCTTTGAAAATATAAGTAAAATCTATAAGGGTAATTTCCCTATCTAAAATTTCTCATTTACATATATACTCTAAGGGTTGTTTTGGTATTAAAATTATTATATTTATATTGAAAGAACTTCTAAAAATATGAATGAGTTTAGGAAATGTATACCATGTTTTCTATAATTTTTGATAACAGATTAACTAGGAATGTTATATTTATTATCTAGTGATTTTTTGATAGAAAAAGTGAGATAAGTTCAAATTAAAAAAAGAGAAGTTAGTAGGAAAGTATAAAATGTTTCCTTCTGTTATTGGATCAAGGTCATTAAAAACCTGACTTATAAAAAAGGATGATTAATGATTCCTTATGATAGAATTATTTAACATACTTTATAGAGTTTCAGAAACTCTACTGAATTCTTATTCAATGTTTATTTTTCATAGAAACCAATTGTTTCGTTTTGAATGAAATATGATTCTAAGTTAATACTTTATAAGTGTTATAAATATATCAGAGTTTAATGTGAAGGGAATAATTGATAGATATAGTAGTTTTCATTCACATAATAAAGTTAAAATGTTTCTATATCACATATTCGAATAAAAAATAATATAACATGGTCAGGTGGATCTTAGTAATTGTTCTGTATAGTTATCTTATATAACACCCATGATATGAGTATCTTTTTGAAAATATTATTATTATGAACCATATGAGATAATTTATTAAATACAAATGGTTTATCGTTCATTTGATTGTATGATTTAATTTAATAATATGGTAATGACATAATGTGTTTAATCTAATATAAATTATCTTAACTATTTTTAAAAAAAGAAATTGGGATTCAAAAATGAAAAGTATAATTTTATAAAGACCAATATTTTTCATGAAAATGGTACAAATATATTATAAATACCATATGTGATATGGAAATAATATTTTTTTTAATATTCCCACTAGGATAAAAATATGTTTTATATCCAAAACATAAATATTTTTGTGTATATTATCTTGATCTTATAATTTGAAAATAGTATATATGAATCTAGTGAGAGGATTCATAGACTTTGAAAAGTTAAAAGTTTAGAAATAAATGATTAAACTAGTTAAACATAATGTAAATTTCACATTATATCCTAAAAGAGTTTATAATGTGTTATAAAAGTAACAATGTAACTAGTTACCAAAATATTTTAAATAATGTTTGATGGAAATGGGTTCTATGAATTATTTTGATATACATAGAAATACTTCTATGTAGATAAGAAAAGTTAAAATTATAACACTAGATATTATGGAGTTAAGAATATTGAATATGTTTGAGGACTTAAACATTTGGAAAATAGTTCCTAAGTATCACCATTATTCAAACATGTTATCGTCATATATATTACCCACTAAATATTTTTGTGTGTGGATTTTATCAGCCTTCCATATACGGATATAATGATTTTAAAAAACCTATGAAAGTCTAGTAAAAATTTGAATGATTTAATAATATTTCTTATATGATATTTATGATTGGTTCTTAGGCATGGCTTCTTATTTATTCAATAATGTATTTTCAAAATATAAAATGTATCATATTGTAGAAAATATAGTATTGACATTATTATACTTTTATATTGGATGAATATATGTATAAATTGATATAAATATTATGAAGATAAGTGATAATTGACCTCTCAAAGTATTAATTTGAGTAATCAATAATAAATGTACATCATACGGTATTAAATTTTATGAAAAAATGCTATGTTCTGTAAGAGTATGACACTTTTATCCTGATACAAAATATACTCTTGTGGCTAAAAATATGTATTGTGCACTGGATGACCCATGAAATATACAACATAATGTTTCATAATCTAAGTATTTGGTATACTAATGGTTTATGGATAATATTTAGAGTCATCACTACTTGATATTAAAGAGATACTGAGAATATGAATCTTTATAAGTGGATAACATTATTACGTAATACTCAAGGACAAACTAACCTAGGGCTTTTCTGGTATATTATTCACCATTTTATTGCTTAGAGATTAACCATTATTAGATGTGTACACACATATGATGAGTATGAAATATGTAACCTCAATTGAGATCAATTGTGGTAGTATATAACTATTCTTTAATGGTACATAAGATGGTTTTCATGATTCGTTTGAGGGGCTTGTGATGAAATAATATCTAAAGAAGAATGAATTGGGATGTTATCATTGATGTTGTTAGTCTATACATGGTGAATCGAGAACATATGAATTGCCTATATTGTATTTAAATACTCCATGTCCCATGTTTATCTGATTTCATAGAAAAAAATTCATCTTAGAATGTATTATTTCATATAATATAGCTGGTGGATAAATGTATATAGAAAGATGTGTTTGGTCGAGAATACACGATATCCCTCTATAACTTGAGTGGTATTGATTTTTTTCATGAGGTTCCTTTTTAATATATTTTGGAATCTTGGGATTTATATATTTTCAAACATTATGGGGTTATATTTTGTGGTTAACAGAATGAGGATTGAGTATACATCTGAGAGTTACTCTAGATGTGATTTTGAGTTAATTTAAAATGTTTTTGGATGAGAAATCACACTATGTCTCCTATGATGTGATAAAAGATAAATTTGATTATATATTTCCAAAGGTGTTTTGGAATATACCCAAAATGATTTTTAGATATGAATTAAAATATTGTTGTATGTGATCTAATAATTAGTTTAATTACACAATGTTTAGGAGCCTTTTGTTCAAGTGGGAGATTAAAAGTGATATTTCGTAAATCAATCATATCATAATGTACAATTTGTTCATGAGGAAAAGTATTAAATTAGTTTTAATTTAAGTCTATAATATATTATATCATTACTAATATAATTCTTCTTCATTGTCAATTTTAATGTAATATTAATATGTATAATATGGTATGACCTATGATTGAGAATTGAAACCCAAATGTTAAAGGTCATATTTTGAGAATCTCTTCTATATAAGTTATTATTAGATTAAAATATCTTAATGAGGAACCTATTAAAGTAATTATTTTGCAAATATTTACAAATTGGTTATATGAGGGGATATTTTAGGTTTAATTTATGAAACACAAGGGTAAATTCATGTAATTAAGCAATATTTGTCCTTCGACAACTATAAAGAGGTGGTAACATTTTTATATGGGTGAGATACTCTTACATACAACTATATAATTATCTCTTGAACTCAAATCATTCATTCTAATCCTATATTTGCTTCAAGAAGAACTATCGTGTTGGGATATTGAGAAGGGTTCCACTCATGCAGATGGAGTTTTAATTTCTATAATTAGATACAACATAGAGGTAAGAAATCTTTAGTGTACCCCTCATAATAATTATCAAACATGAAAAATATATATAGATAATTACAATCATTAACTTAAGGTACATTGTTTATATTCAATATTTTTTATATGCATGGTTTCATTTTTATGATTAAGGGACACAGTCCAGTTGGCGAGGAACTAGAAAGTGCACTCAAGAGACCCTAGTTCACGACCGGGTGGACACATATTTTCTAAGTTACTTTATAAGTAATGTAGCAGGTACAGTAATAGGTACTTTTTGGTACTGTATCAGCTAGATCTATTCAAATTTTTGGTATTTTAGGCAATCGGTTTGGTCCTCGGGTCCTTAAAGGCTTTTGAGAAACCAAAGGCCTTCGGGATAGTAAGGCTTTCAGACCCCCCCATAGCCTTCAGGCACCTAAAGGCCATCAGGGGACCTCAATGATTTTAGGGCCTCTGGATCTTGTGCTGAATAGACCAGGCTAACTCTACAAAGGATCAGACTCTAGATGAGGATTAAGAGTAATAATATTTACTATAGAAGGGGTAATAGATGTGTAAGAAAGATAGGGTATGGATTTTACATTGGTACCAGGATGTGAATGCATGAAAATCCTATCCAAATAGTCATGCGAAGATGGAGATCTAAAATCACGATATAGACGTTGGGGAGGAGATGTTCCTTGTAGTTATAGACTAGATATTTCCTCTTTTAACAATGGGTCCTATAATATCTAAGCCTGAGAGACTTGTAAGGGTTCCCCCTTATCCCTTGAAAGGGGTTTTATCAGAAATAAATAAAAAATAAGGCATTCGGGCTATTCGGATCATGGTTTCATTTTCAGGCCAAGGGATCTTAGTTTATTGGATTACTTTTAATCCACTGTTTTTAAGTGACTATAATTTTACCTAAAGAAACATTGGATGATGTACCAAAAATAATAAAGTAATAAATTACATTATATGATCAAGAGTATTATCAATAATAAAAAATCATACAATCCTTGAAGAGAAGGAGAAACGTTATAAGAAGAATAAATGTGGATTTTTTTAAAAGAACATATTTACCAAAATCATTATAGGTACTGAAGAATTAATTCGAAGGAAATAATGAAATCCATATACAACGATGTATAAAAAATAAATTTAAATAAAATACATCGATAATTTATATAAAAAATTTCAAAAGTATCATCATAATTTGGGAGAGTAATAGATATTAAATATCCAAAATAAATGGAAAGAGATAGACACTCCCATTACCTTAGGTCCTATTTTTCTCTGTTATGATTATATATATTGTATAACAAACTATTATTATTTATTTTTTTCTATTAGTATTTAACATTCATTTATGTTATTTTTAATCATTTATTACCATTTTAAATTACTATTTAACTTTTCATTAAACATAGAAAGGTGTAACAAAATTTATGTTTAAAGTTTTCTATATTCATTAAAATAGTACGATTTTGGCCATTCATAATTACCCATTAGTTACATTACAAATAAAATATAAAAATTTAATAAAATAAATGTATATTTATTTTATATAAGATTAAATTTCGATTATTGAATGGGGTGAAAATAAAAAATTTAAAATTTCCCCGAAGTCAATACACATGCAATTAATGGTACATGTCCAAAAATGAAGTGATAAAAAATATATTTGTGTGTGTAGGAGACAATTAATATTATGAATGAATGGAACAATATTATTTAAAACAACCATTTAGTTAATAAACCAACAATTAATGGGGTATGTAAAAATAGGGAAGAGAAAAAATATATAAAACTTCTTTAATGATTACTCCTCATATAAGGAACTAATTTCCTGAAGCCATGAAGAGTAGTGATATCATAACACTCAGTGACATATAAGAGGATTTAGTTGTGGGATTTATTTCATTTTTGGGAATAGGGATGAATTTTTAAGTGAATTTTTATTACGTTGTGATGGGTTATTTATACTTAAATGAGAGGGGTATTTATTTTGAAATAATGAATAAATTATTATTACAAGGACATTATATGAAATAATATTCTTTTTTGAGATTATTAATTTTTTGTAATTACAATTATTTATTTTTATTTATTTCAAACCATTAAAAAATAATTTTTTTTCACAAAATAAAGACAATAGAATAATGATTATTTTTATAGAATATATGAGAATTTCAAAATTATTCATTTATATTATGGGTATTGAAATTCAATTAAATTTTATAAATTCATTATTTATGTTATTAGACATAATCTTTATTTATAAAAAAAATTTACGTAATTCATTATTCTATTATTATATCAATTCATGCCATAATGATATTGTATTTGAAAAAAATGTATTCACTAAAATGTCTACTTTTTTAGGAATAATAGTAAGTTATCAATAACAATTTATTTAAATTTTATAAATAAAAAAACTATAATAATTTTATATAAATAATTTTTAATCTCAATAAATTTGAATATTTAAATATTAACATTAAAATTATAGTTTGTACAAAATAAATTAAATCTTATTTTATCGAGAATATTTACTTAGGATTATTTTTATTAACCACACTTGTATATTTATTTTATAGAATTTTTATATTTTTATTTATATATTTAAATTACATTACCAACATCTACCTCTGGTTGAGTTCCCATACAACAATAGTTTCCAATAAATAATTGAAATGGCTTTGTATAATTCTCTTTAGGGAAATATGTTCATAACACCTGTATGATGGTATGAATTTGGGGAAGGAAAATTTGTTAGGTCCTAAAATGGTTAAAAATAGTGGAAAAGGTTATGACTATTCAGTAGCACATCAAGGTTTCTCAGAGTCGATACACAAGCTATGTTTACAATCATATATGATCCCTATAGTTTGATTTTGGAGACATGATATTCCTCCACATATATCCATGGAATAAAGTTATGAGATCTTTGAATAAAGGAAATCTTAGTCGAAGATACATCATCCCCTTTGAGATCCTTGATCGCATCAGAGTGGTGGCCTACTAACATGCACTCCCACCTAACCTATCTCAAGTACATTATGTATTCCATGTATCCCTCTTGAAAATTTATATACTATAGCCCTCACATGTACTCAATTCTAAGGTGGTACCATTGTAGATTGATCTCTCACATGAGAAGTAGTTGGTGAATATCTTAGTTTATAGAGACAAAGGTCTACAAAATAAGACAATTCACCTAGTCAAAGTGATATGGAGAAACCTAAAGTTTGAATAAGTGACATGGGAAATAGAGGAAGTGATGAAATAGAGTTAGCCTAATCTATTTTAGTGTGGGAAATGAAAATTTTGAGGGATAAATTTCTTAAGGGGGAAAGATTGTAATGAATTGAACTGTTATAAATGAAATTTACCATTTGATTTAATTAAATGTATTATTATGTAACATGTTTGTAGAAATAAGTTTAATTTTTTTGTTATATACAATTGAATTTAACACACCATAAAGTATAGTTAATGTTGATAATATATTCATTTAATAGTGAAAAAAATGATCAGAATAAATATAGGTTTTTAACAAATCTAATTGACACAAATAAAGGAAGTGATGAACTTAACCAGTATGATCCTAACCCATGAAGCCCGTTTATCATAGAATTAGATGGATATATAACCACTATGCCTTTATCTTGACCAATACCAATATTAGATCCAACAACTTAGGCATGATTGAAACCATTTATGGGGGAAGTTCAAGAATATCGAGATCACATGTCAAACCATGTGTGTTGAACCACACCAAGAAAGTCTCACTACCATACACATTACTCTTAGATAGTTTTCTTGTGTATTAAAGGGATATGTATAATGACCACATAATTATGCTAATATAAATTATTTTTTATAGAATGATGAATATAATTTTATCTTATTATGGTTACTTTATAAATTATTTTTATTTTGATATATTAAAACAAAAATATTATTTTTGGGTAATATTAAAATTAATTTAAAGAATTTATTTTTATAAATTAAGGTATTTTTTAAATAAATATCATTTTAATAAATTATTATTCTTAAATATTTTTTAGTAAATATAAATGATCATATAATTTGTTTGAAGTCAAATGTAATTATTATAAGTGTTCATAAAAACTGTTATTGTAAAATAACCCAACATTTCTCAATAAATTTTGATTAATATTTTAAAAGTTAAAATGAACATATTTAGAAATCATGGTCAAAACCATTAATATATTTTATCATTTTAATCACATTTCATTAATATTAGGAGTCACCTACCCAGAAGAATGGGTATTATTTTGTTAATTTTTTCCCTTGGAATTATAAAATAATGATAAATTCTCCCATTTGGTAGAAACCATGGTCAAAACCATGGGGTGTTGTTTAGTTTTGGTTATTTTATTTTTTAGAGTCCAAAACCTAAATAATAAAAAAAATCCCCCTATTTTCCCTTATAAACCTACCCAATTTCACGTTTATCTTCACTCAAAATCCATCGATCATGTTCATACTTTGTACTAAACTCTATATTTTCCTCCTAAGGCACCCCCAATCTCTGAAAAATCCCCTCCAAATAATTTTGAGTCACACACACAAGGGATCCTCACATTCTCTTATTTATTCAAGTTCCCCTATTATCTTATACATTATTTTTCAAATTCCTTATGTTGGGATATTTATTTACATATAGATATTATTAACTATCTAATTTCAAAATTATTATATACCCCTTTCTATCTCATCATCCCATTTTATGAATTATTAAGTGACGTCGTTATGCTGCTGAAATTTCACAATTATTTTCCATACGAAAACAATTTTATAGTGAATACCATACCCATTTTCTATCAAGTATATTCACATTTATAAACTTATACTTATTTCAATTAGGAATTAATTTATGTATTCCACACTCCTTGATCAAGGAACAAAATAATATGGTGAATGAAGCCATGTTGTGTGATATATGTGGCACACTTAAGCATGAGAATGACATAAATGTGACAGTGCACCTAGAATTATGTAGATTTCCAATTTATTGGGTAATTTTTAGTCTCATGATACATCATTTTGGGACATGGAATGAACCTAATTCCTTTATGGGACTTTTTCCACCATAATGACTTAGAGGTTTATCCTTGACCTATATTTATGATGTAGTGTTTTATGTTATTGTTGCATTTCCCATGTTATGATTATCATGTTATATCTTGTATAATTATTCATGTTTATGATTCCTACTATTTTTATTTCCCATTGATATTCCAATTTTATAACATGTATCACCTTATTCCATGTTTATTATCTTACTAGTCTTTATATCTCACCCATTTCTTATGTTTGTCCCTGAGTTATCCCCTATAGTTTTAAAAGCCATGGAATTTTAGAATCATGTTAAACAAGTTTTCAATAATGTTATTACAACCCATTCTACAAACCTAATTCCAAAATACATTAGTCTTATCAATCGTTCGGGTTGTATTATATGTACTTTATGTAATAAATCATTAATTAATTTGTAATAAAGAATAAGGTTGTTATATTTTTCATAGGGACACATCCCAAACCCTATAATAAAGTATCACTATATATTATAACCACTTATCCACTATAGAGTAAGGTGATAATAGGTTTGATTAAAAATTACATCTTAATTTCCTTGATGTTTTACTCACATTTATTCATCCAGAGAAACTTCACCCCCATCCATGCTAATTTGGTTGGAGGATTCGACTATCATGAGGAATTTCTCATAAATCATTAGTAGTATCCATCTTATCCAAGAAAAATTTGTATTTGTATCATTATGTTTAGTGTTATCCATTATTTGATCACTTATATATTCAATAAATCTATATATATTCTATCACTTATGATTACATGAACCTAGAATGATACTTTTTTCATCTAGGATTCACACTTTCTAAATGTTTCATATAATTTCTCCTTTTATTGGGTCATTATCACAATCCTTAAAAAAGAATACTAAAAATTGTTAAATTAATCTCTAATCACCCTATTCATTATATCCATGAAGGTAACATGCAAATTTGTATGTTCAAATGGAAACACTATGAATTCATCGTGGTTGTATCTTATGTGGAACATTGTCTTGGGTATATATTCCCTTTTCACCATTAATATATGATATCCAAATTGAAGACCAATCTTTGAGAAATATTAATAACCTAATAATTGTTCAAATATATTTTTAATATGGGGTAGATGATATTTTTTCTTGATCATGATCTTGTTAAGTTCATGATTTTCAATATAGAAACACATTGATTAATCCTTCTTATCTATAAAGATATTCAGTGCACCCCATGGTGAAGCACTAACATGTATAAAACCCTTATCTATATTTTCTTATATCTTCTTCTTTAATTAATCTAATTCAATTAGAGTTATTCTATATGGAGTCTTTTATATGGGAATAAAACCAACTATGAATTCAACTAAAAACTCAACCTCACGATTTGGGGGAATAATAGAAAATTAATTAGGATATATATAGACATATTCTCATGCAATATGAATATCTCTAATTTTGAGTTCTTTCATACCCATTTGATCTAAAAACCAATAATGATTGGGTATTAAAACCCCTAAAATGGAAGTAGTTTCCATATGAGGTTTATAGTTTGACTATTTCTGATAGATGATCAAGAGATGATATGAGATATTAAATGTGATTTCTCTATCTCAACAAATGATATGGGATCTATATAAAGAGATTCAACCCATTAATAAAATCCCATCAAATTTATCCAATGGAAGAATCATAATATTTGTAAAAAAATAATTCTCATAAACTTCTATCGAAGGGGATTGGAAGGGTTGAGATATAATTATTTTTTGGTAGTTTATTAAATAAATCCCTCATTTAATTATTTATTTTGGAAATCATAATACACTTCAGATGAAAAATATGTAACTCAATTTTTTTTAAGTTATTATAATTTTATAGAATGAAGTTCATGATAAATGAAATACTATAAGACTGAACTAATTTATGAATATATAGTGATAAAGAGTTCAAATATTGTAATACTTACATCATATTTAGAAGAACTATAGCATTGTTAAAATAAAAAATTGGTAGATGAAAAACATGTTCAGTCAATCAGAATATGAACAATAAGAAACAAATATTGCAATTTCAACTGATCCAGTGTTTTTTGAAATTCAACCATTAGAGTTTTTTATAATATTACCTATAAAATAAGATTCACCTCAAGAATAATAAATAAATGTTAAAAAATAAATATTTCTGAAAGATTTTTTTTATTTTGAATTTTATAATTTCTAATTTTTGAGAGTGCTTTTGATTGGTGTATTTTTTATTTCTGATTATTTATAATAAGATTTTTCACTATGTGATGATTTCCATGAACAACTCTGAGTATTTCTATTTCAATCCTTTTAATTATGATCCTATAAGATAAATATCTTATAGGGATATGAAAATAGAAGAAACTTTGATCGTCTAATCAAGGGATTCAATGTCTAGGATGATATAGATTAGTTACTTCATGTACTTTTAAGTGAGCTGCTACTAATAGTTATAGTCGGGGATTATTGGGGATGGGAAGAAAGACCTCCTGATAAGTATAAAATCAGGGATACCTTATGATATGTTGAAATTGATGAATACCCCATATCAGGTTTACAGATATAGCTTTCACCTTAGTAAAAAACATAGGTTTTAATAAATTTTATTTTAAAGGAGTATTTTTTACTAACCAATACTCTTTGTTTTTTTTTAATTCTATTATATTGATACGTGATTTATAATTGGGTTAATTCCAATTTCAATTTCTTTAATATTGTTAGTTTAAATTTCAAATTATTTACCTCTTTCGTCGATACTTTAAAATATCAAACAATTAATTTTTATTATGAAAACTATATTTCAATATAGTATATATTTCAGTGAATCCAATCCTTTATTTTATCTATACTTTGAAACATAGATAAATTCATGATTTTATCAGTAATTTGAAAAACTAGTAAACTCGTGATTTCAATGGTAATATGAAAAGTTAATTGACATTAATACTTGAAGAGGATGAAAATTTTAAGTTTATTTTTAAATATAAAATTCAACCCCCCTATTTTTAATATACAATGAACCTCCAAAAAATTGGGACCATATGTAGTTTTTTCCTTGATTCTAATATTTGTTTTTGGAAAAAATTATTTTTCATTTTTGATTGATTATCGTAATTTAAACTCAATTTATTTACGCTAACCATGTTGGTAGAGGAATAATATTTTTTGATGGAAGGAGTATCAAGTGGAACACCTTAAAAGTTAAACCTGACTAAAACACCTATTTTTTATGCAACTGATTATTATTACTCAAGTGATCATATGAAATCCTATATCATTAACAATAGATTCAACAATTTTATCAATCTTACAAAAAATAAAAAAGTTCAGAAAAAGTATTTCATTCAATTATCTCATGAATAAAACAAATAATATCAAGTAAACCTTAAACTTCATAATACTTTATTATGTTCAGTGACTAGAGACTTATTGAGATAGATATATTCATGTGAAATGGAAAAGGGAATTTTGATAAAGTTGGAGATAACACGTTTTGTAAAATCCAGTGTTTTATAAATTTATTGAGTTATACTTGGATCTAACTATCTAAATGTTGATTTTATTTTTTCAAAAACTATAACATAAATTCATCAATAGTTCATGACAATAGTAATTAGTTTATAATAATTTTGTGAAAAGAGTTATCAAAAGATAAACTCATTGAAAGTAATATTGATATTATGCCAAAAGGGTGAGAATCCAAGAGTAAAATAATTAATGATACTAATTATTTGAAAATTTTAAGTCTGGATGACTTTATTAGAACATTAATATAGTGTAAAACAATACTAATAAGGGATATTGAAAATTAGAAAAGGAAAAATAGAGTAGAAATTTCTTTTACTTTAGTTAATCCTAGTACTATTACTTTTAAGACTTATGCTAAAAATTATAAATCTATTGTTTCAAAGAGAAAATTTTATTATTCAGATATAATTGATTTGAAATATAGAATCAATGAACATTATAAAATTATAATAAGGTGGAATAAAGTTTTCAGTAATTAAAACTTTTGTAATGTTCATCTAAATTACAAGAATGACATAGAAGATAAGTAATAATTCATAGAAGTTATATACTATCAATTTAAGAAGAAAGGTCATGTCAAACCATGATATCCTAAACTAAAGAATAAAAATAGAAATATATGAAGGTATTCTAAAAGAAAAAGAAATATAATCTTGAATGATTTATAAATCTGGAGCACTAGTTAAAGTAGCCCATTTTCTAAATTTTCATTAGAATAAAGTAGAATAGAAAGCCAAAAAATAGTTGGTTTATAATCAGATAATATAAGGAATGAAAAATTATTAATGGAAAATGTAACAACATAACATCTAAAAAGTTTAATTATCGATTCTAAATTTACTTATAATACTGAAAATGATTATTCGTCTTTATGGGAAGATCAAAAAGACAATCCATCTAAATTTGAAAAGGGTGATACATCTAAATATGGATAAACCTTACATATTATAGCTAAAATGGTTATACATGTTACTCTTATCAATCAATATAATAATTAAAATAAAAGTATCTATGTGTTTAATAAATAAAAACTTATTAAATATTATAAAATAATTTCAAATTTAACTTCAAAATTTTCAAAACATTTAGTAGAATTCAACTCAAAAATTAATCTTATATGAATTATATTGATCCAAATGTAGTTGATCATAAATCAAATAAAGATAATAATAATTTTTTTATTCAACTTAAATATGAAATTTTTTTAAGAATAAATTATCTAAATTTAATTTAGGTAAATAAAATTTTGATAAAATGTATAAAAAAATATTACCATCTAGAAAATTAAATGGAAATTGTTTTAAATATAATATAATTATTCTCGATCAAACTATTATATATCTGAATGTGCACCTTTTTTTACTAAATTTCAAAGAGGAAGTCAATGTAGTAAAGACTGTTCATGAAATAAATTTCATTTTTTCATTTTTAAAAATTATTTATTTTAGAGAAACTGGAAACAATAAAACAAAAAAATTGACATATGTGGGTTTCGAAAATTTTATTTTAAAACAAAACTAGACACAAAAATATGTGGCTACCATGAAATTAATTTTAAATTTTGATGAAAATATATTGAGTACTAGTAGCAAAAACAAATGGAATAAGGACAATGGTTGTTCTTTACATTTGACAATTGACAAGTCAATCTTTCAAATTTTTAATAAATTAAGAGAAGAACATGATACTATTGGAGACATTGCACAGGGGGAAATCATCAAAATTGGTTATATTTTTTTTCTTATAAAATCTCATATTTCTAATGTTTTATATATTTTATGAAATTAGTGAAACCTTATCAGCATAATTAATTTATGTTATGAGGTTTAAATTATGAATTTTAAGTTTAAAAAATGTATTATTCAACTTTTATAAGGTAATTTAAATTTATTTTTCAATAGGCATGAAAATGGATGCATAATCGAATAAAAAAATTAATTCATCCGATTTTTTCTAAAGTGTAACTAAATTATTTTTATGGTTATATTATATGATACTAGGAAACAATAACATACAAATATTAAATAAACATTCTAATAAATTAAATGTTATAAATCTACCGAAACATAAATTTAATTTAACTAGGGTATCTAATCAATGTCAATTTGGTAAGAAAAATAAGTCATGTTTCAAAAATAAAATTAAAGAGTAAACTATAAAATATTTATAGTTAGTTCAAATGGATCGGTTTAATCCTACAAAAACTAGAAGTTTAAAGAAAAATACCAAGTATATGTCAAAGTTATTTATTACACTAGATTTAACTTAGTAAAATTTCTCACTCATATGTCCAAAAACATTTAATTATTTTAAGGAATTTCATGATGTTATAAAAAATGAGAAAAATCAACCCATGATCACTATCTAGAGTGATCATGGTGGTGAGTTTGTTAATTCTAATTTTGAAACTTTCTATAGTACAAAAATGAATTACTCATACTATTTCTTCCCTAAGAACACCACATAAAAATGGCATAAGTGATTGAAGAAATATAATTATTCAAAAAATAACCCCAAATTTGATAATTGGGTATTCTATTACAATATATTGTGAGTCTAAGACTTTGAGTACTACTTATTATACAAAATAATTAATTTTTAATCATACCACATCTTAATAAAACCCCTTCTAAGTTTTAGATCTAAAAAACCCTAAAACCTTCTTACTTCATATTTTTTGGATGTAAATTATTTATCCTGAATAAAAAATATTTCTTTCAAAAATTTGATCATAAACCCGATGAATTAATTTTTAATGGTTATCATACAATTAATAAGTCTTATAGAGTTTATAATAAAAGAACTCTTATTTTTGATGAAAAACTTCATGCAATTTTTGATGAATCATGACCTTTTATTTTTTTTTAAATCGTCAAAATTTTAAAATACTGATTATGTTTTTAAAAGTTATTCTATTTCCTTACCAAAAGATAATCTAAAACTACAATTTAAAAATCCTCCGGTAGTAATAACAATGGATTTTCCATATTTGTAAACAACATCAAAAAAATATATATACATCCATTAGTTTAATATTATCTTATCACTTTACCCAAAACTAAGTTGATGTTAAGGAATCTTCCTTTGGATTATATAATTTGAAATATAAGTCAACCGTTTAAAACTAGAAGTTACTTGTGAAATAATTGTGTTAATTAAAATTTTATATCAAAATATGAACCTAAAACAGTACTTTATGCTTTAAGTGATTGAATTTGTATAAGGGGTATATAGGAGGAGATCAATTAGTTTAAACAGACAATTTCTTCTCACTTATGTAAACATTCTATATATCTTCTTATAATTGATGTAAAATTGTTTTCTAGAAATAAATTTGATGAAAATGGAATCATTATTATAAATAAATCACAACTTGTTGCAAATCGTTATTTTAAAGAATAATTAATAGATTATGGTGAAAATTTCTCACCAACAGCTAGAGTAGAATTAATTAGAGTCTTATTATACTTTTAATA
This sequence comes from Viscum album, assembly GCA_963277665.1. Taxonomy (NCBI): domain Eukaryota; kingdom Viridiplantae; phylum Streptophyta; class Magnoliopsida; order Santalales; family Viscaceae; genus Viscum; species Viscum album. The sequence goes on from OY728156.1 coordinate 830,455,187, forward strand.
ATATCTGAATTTTACATCATATCAAATTGACGTTAATGTTTTTTACCTTAATTTTTAAGATAAAGTGTAATTTTATATTAAACAACCTCTTGGTTATTAAGATAATAAATTTTTGGGAAATTTATTTAAACTTACTAAATACCTCTATGGACTTAGATAAACGCCTAGTGATTGGTATGAAATACATTCCTGACATTTTATATAAAATAATTTTTTTAATGGAATTTTGGATCCATATATTTTCATAAAATAAATTTTCAAAAACACAAATATTATTCAAATATATATTGATGATACTTTTTTCAACTCATAAATCTATTTTAGATAACTAAACTTATAAAAAATGAGTTTGAAATGATAGTGATGGGATAACATGAATTTTTTCCTTCGTTTTTATATTTTTCAAAAACCATAAGGAAATATTTTAACTCAAAATGAATGTAATTAATATTTATTCAACATTTTGGTTTTAACAATTCATAATACATTAGTAAAATTGTTTAATATTTTATCAAACTTGATCCTGATGAACCTGGTATATCGATATATTAGAAAATTTATATAAGTGTTATCATAAGTTTAATATATCTTACTTAAAGTTGACCATAAATAATTTTTTAAGTATATTTATGTATGAGATCGCGTGCTAATCCAAAATAATATCAAATGAAAACCGAAAAAACACATTTTCAAATACCTTAAAGGTACTTCAGAAGTTATATTATTTTATTCTTCTAAACATGATTTTTTTTTAAAAGTTACATGGATAATAACTTTAAAGGCTACATGTTAGATAAAAAATATACTTTTAGGATATGTCATTTCTTAGGATAATATTTATTCTTTTGGTCCTACACGAAACAATATTATGTAGCACATTCCACTATTGAAGTATAATATGTATTAGTTGGAAGTTATTTTAGTCATGTGTTGTGGATGCAACACACACACTTTTATTTTGGATTTTGTTTTACTCGAACTACAATATTATCTGATAATACTATATTAATTTAATTATTGTTAAACATAGAACATTATGCATAAGCTAAGAACATATATGTAAGATAACATTTACTTAAAGATCACACACAAAAAAGACATATCATTCTTGACTTTTTCATAACGTAAAATCAACTTTCTAAAATTTTCAAAAAAACCTCTTACTTCTAATAGATTGAATTCATTAAATAGAAGTTGGTATTGATCAAGCTTATGTGGTATTTTATTCACTTTTAGTTACATCAATATCCTTTTATTAAAATAAACTCTATCAAAAAGAGAGATAATTTTTTTTCAAAACATATTTGATTTCTAAATTTTTCTAAACCAGAAATTTGATTTTAAAATTTATCTAATATTTTAAATTTATATAATTTTTAAAAATTTATTTGATTTTTATAATTTATTTTATTTTCAAAACATATTTTATTTTCAAAACATATTTTATTTTCAAAACATTTCTGAATTTCAAAACCTTTATGATTTTCCAACCTATCTATTTTTTACATAAAAAACTTATCTGGTTTTAAAATATTACTAATTTTTAGAAATTACCTAATTTTTTAATCTATCTCATTTTTAAAAATTTTGGTATTTAAAAACAAATATGTTTTCCAAACTTAATTTTTTTTTAAATTTCAATTTTTTCAATTTTTTAGAAAATATTTACATTTTTTAATCTATTCATAAACCATCCTTGAAAGGGAATGATCATCCATTATTCATGAAACATAACATTATGAAGGGTATAATATTGTAAAATGTATCTTTTATGGTTTCCTTAAAATTATTGATTAATTTTCGGGGAGATATTTCAAATCTAATAAAACTATTTAAATACATTTTTTATGGGATTTGATACTACTCTTCAAAATGCTAACCATTTATTTTAAATTTAAATAAATTATAAATTTAATTATTAAAATAATATGTATGACATATGTTTTTTGATTCAATTTTCTGAGAAATTATGTTTAACCACTCATAAAATAAAGGACAATTTTGCATGAATGAAATATTAAATTCCTATACAAGGAATGTAATCTCAAGAGTTTATCGGAATAATATTTTTATCTTTTGTTTTTATTAAAACAAATTCATCAGAAGTATCATTCTAAAAGAATATATGATGATGATTAGAATACCATATATGAATCTTAATATTATTCATTCAAAATTAGTAAAATATTCATATATAGATAAAACAATTTCACTATAAACTTATTAATAAGGTTAAGATCATTTTTTGACAATGCGGAATCATATCTTTTATAATATGTAGATTCTTGATTAGATCCACAAGATATTTAGAGAATATGAAGTTAAAATTTAAGTCCCTTTATAATAATATCTAGTTATATAGGAAATAATGGTTGAAATGAAGGAAATATAAAGAAATTAAATTACATAAACCATGAAAAAAGGATTTTTCTTGACGTTCCAAAGCTAAATTATAATGTTACTTCCATGTGATCTAGAATCACTATAGAATTTATAAACCAGACAACCAATAGATAAAAAATATATTTATTCTAATAGAAGATGAAATTTATGCTTAAAGTAGTATAATAACAACTGCTCCAGAGTTTTTCACAATTTATCCACTACATTTTTTTTACAATGTTTTATATAAATGAAGTTCCACCTAGAGCATCAGAAGTACATGCTAAAACATTGATCATTATGAAATTTTTTGTTTGTTTTGAAGCTTTGAAATTTCTTGTTTCTAATATATCTTCTGATCATCATAATTTCTAATTGTTACTACTAAGATATGTCATTGTGTAATGGTTTTCTTATAGATATATTCATATTATTATTTTTATCATTATTCATCTAATCCTACATTATCAATGGATTTTGGGATAAAAATAAATATTAAAATAAAATTATATGATTGAGGGATTCTATGGATAAGAAAATAGAGATCAAGTACCTCTTATAATTGGAAGTGAGCTTTTACTGATTGGTTTAGTCAAGGTGTTTCAAAATAGAAAGATAGAACTATTGATAGGTATGAAATCATGGATGCCTTATGATAGATTTAATTTGATAGATACCTTAGATCAAATTTATTGATCAACCTTTCAATTTGGTTAAAAATGAAGTTTTAATAAATATCCTTTTAAATTATTGTTTCATTAATAACCAACACTCCATGATTTGTTTTTAAAATTATTATGTATTGGTACCTAAATTTTAGTTTGTTTAAATCCTGCTTTGGTTTCTAGAATATATTTAGTTTAATGTTAAACTACTTTAACTATTTCATCAGTAGTTTAAAGTGCTAATCATTTAATTTAAATTATGAAAACTATATTTAAATGCAATATATATTTTAGTTACTATGATCCTTGATTTCATCGGTCATTCAAAAAACTAATTAATTTTTTTTTATTTTTAATTTGAAAAATTGATAAATTCATGATTTTAGTAGTAATAAAAAAATTATCAACCATAATACATAATGATGAAAAAAATTAAGATTGTTCTTACAACTAAAATTCACCCCCTTATTTTATTTTATCTTCACACTTCAAAATAATTATCATGCCACAATAATTATTCACAAATAATTCAATGTTAACTCATTAGGGTAGTGACTTGATGTCTTCAAAAAATGTTACAAATAAAAATGAGTGGGTAGAATCAGAATTAAACAAAACATTTATGGTTCTTGAGTAGATGATAAGTGTATTTTTCACCACTTATTTTTCTTGAACCCCTTCCACATTTGTGAAAACATAGTATTAACCATGTTCCTTTTTCTTAAGAGGTTGGTGATATATATTATTTCCATCAACCTTTAGATTATGTAATTAATTCTCATAATATCTAAACTCCTAAAATTTAAAATCAATGTAGTGTGGGAAAAGAATTAGCTCGTACCATCTTTTCCTCTATTTAATTGTCCAACCTATTTTCCAATGAATGAAAATTATGAGGTTGATGGTCATCATTACCACACAAAAAACTTTTTTTGGTTCCTTTAAAAAAATTTATTGGGTGATTCCTCCCATATTTTTATCATTTTGGGCAATTGGAATTTCATTCTTCTATTATATTTTTTATATTTGTTTATATGAAATTATAATTTACATTTATTATCTCCAAATACTTGGGATAGATGAGATTCTATTATTTGCATCTCCACCTTAAGTACACATTGAATAATTTATTCATAATTATAGAATTATTTTATAGCTAACTCCCTTTGAAGAATTAGTTTTAGGTCACTAATGAATCGACTGATATTTATTTCAGTGTCAATAATAAATCAAGAGGAATGCCTTATGAGTCTTGTGAAGTTAAAATTATAAGATATAATGAATCCATCCTCATTTTATTTCAGTTATTGTAATTATTTATCTATTTTCATATGAGGATTTTGGGGAAAATATTTGGATAAGAATAATTTCTTTAACTACTCTCCTCCCATAGTGCCAAATTATTCCTTCTCCATTATATTCTTAATGAGGGTCCACAAATGGCCATCCCAACCTTCTAGATGATACATACCTAATATATCCTTCTCATGGTATCATCATTGAAGAATATAAAATGTATTCTATATATCATTAACACATTACTCAACAATTAGTAGGATATAAGACCCACTAAAGGAGGGTGGATGTTTCCATATAAAGTAATTGATTATAGGTTTATTCTTTCTTGGTGGGTTATGGGATCAAAAACATTTATTTTATTTTTTTATATCCTATGAGAGTAAAATGAAAATCTTCAAAAAATGTGTACTATGGCCCTCAACCCATTTTTCTTCTGATTTAAAAAATCATCGTATTTCCCACCACAACCATTGTTAACTCAATTTATATTTAATCAAACCATTACTTAAATAAATGGAATTTAAAGATAATAATTCAATATTATTATAAAAAAACTATTAACTTAAAATAAATAAAGCATAATTGATATATTTTACCTAACATAAAAATTTCTAGGTTACAGTATAACTTATTTATTGGCTATAGTCTATAATTTTCTTCAGCCATACCATAATAATGTGCTCAAATTATTCATAATGGATCATAAATAGAAAGTAAATCATGAAATAATATCCTCCTAGATTGTCAAACTAGTTATGAAGTTAGGACTCTTTATTCTACACGAGGTGAATATTGAGTTAATACCAAACTACCCATTTTAGGTTTATTAACTCTATACGCATATGTTCTAAATCATACATTAACTTATTGATATCCAAATTGGGATTTCATTATTAGGAAACCAAAAATAATATATATTACCAAAACATTATTATGTTATACAATACTTTGACATATGCCAAGGGTTTTCACTAATTCTCTCTAGTTAAAATCCCAAAAATTAACTAAACCCTTCTTTAGTAAAAAATGATGTTCTCCATGATAAATAAACGCACTTATTATATTATTTTTCATGAATAATCATTTCATCTCACACATAGTCTCAAAACACTCAAAACTAGAGGTTTAGTGTCTTTGAGGATTAGATACATAAAATTATAGTTTTACAAGAATTTTTAATATTTCTCTATATTTTTACTCCTCTATAAGCTCTGTTAGACTTTTCATAAGTTATAGTCACATTTATAACTCAAATAATATAAACATAAGAATGGGTTGAGATCAGATTCTTAGTATGGGTAAAACAAACCAATATTTCATCTCATATTAGATTATAATCATGTGATAAAATAAGTTCTTGGTAGAAATATTATATTAAAAAGAACATGGAAAAATAAGAGTTGTTCATAATTCATGATAAAAGGACATAAAATCTAATAATGAAGAAACATGTTCCATGGAATAAGATTGTGAGATAATAAACAAGATCCAAAGATCCTAACCATGTGATTATGACATAAAAATGTTGCATTTCATGGGAACATATAATAAAATGGAATCATGGAACAAAACATATGAATATGGAATCATTACACTATGAGAATATCTAATAAGTCCATCCCTTTATGTTTTGAGAATATCCAAAAAGTATCACCCTTTAAGTAGTTAAAAAATACAAGTATTTATATGCTCTATTATTTCATGAGATAAAAAACCTTAAACAATGCATTCTAGGGTGATATAGGACCCCACTAATAAACATACATACATATGTGTTCCAAATGAAATAAATCATTAATCATATCATAAGGAACCTGTGGAATGAAATTGGGTCTCAAAACATTTCCAAATGGTATCATATAAAATGAATTCAATAAATAGATCAGTTGTTTCCAAAAATTAAATCACCCAAAATGAATTCTTCATAAATTCATTTATATGATAATACATAAAATGAGACTCCTTAAGAGATAGATAGTTTTAAAATAGATATGAAAATTGAAGTTAAATCATAAAATGTGTTTTTTGTAAAACTTTTTTTAACAATGTTAGAAAAGAAGAATTTATGAGTCACTTTCAAAATTTACTTTTGAGTAGTTGAAATCAAGAATATTTCAAAAATTATTTAATAATAAATCTGAATAAATCATCTTTCAAAAATATGTAAAGGTTTTCCAAATGAAATGTGGATTATAATATAAAATATGTTATTTTTAAAGGAAAAAAATTTTCAATATTATAAATACCTCTATTAAAAATAAATAAATAAAAAGAGTGATGATTATACCATTTAAAATTTTCCAAATTGAAATTATAAGGTCACCACAAAAAATAATTTTTTTATTTTAATATAAGAAAAGAGAACATTTTAGGCAATATGAATATGTAAATTAAATATAAAGAGTTTATTATGGAGGGTGGGAATTGTTCTTAACATCATCAAATTTTATAAAAAAAGGAATCCATAAAAGAAGAAAAATTTTATCTGAAAAATGTAATTCTAGAGTAAATAAATGTGAAATAAAACATAATATAATCTTAGGATAGAAGCGAAAAATATTTTAAACCCATTTTCAAAGAGGAATCATTATGACTCAAGAAATGAATTTGAGTCATAGAAACCCTTAACCTTTTACACCTCACTTCCATGAAACCACTTTAACCTCTTATTTAACAAGAATACCCACATTAATAACCTATTAAAAATAATTAAAGATATATATTAACCAATTTAAACTTAAATTATAATCATTTATTATACATTTATTAGTTTTTTATAGATCATTTTCATCATCATATGTTAGTGATTTTGATTGTTTCACACATTGTTTAAAATGTTCATTTGAATTATATTTATTTAATTAAAATTAACTATTACTAGATTATAAAAGGTTATAAAATATATTATTTATAATGATTTAAAAAGTTTCAATTTAATTACATGATAGTTTCAGCCATGATTTGTTAGGACAGGATCGGTAACAAGCTTCTTTTATTAGTTTTTTACAAAAAAGAGTTGGTAAATTAATAATGAGTAAAACATTTACATAATATTTCCAAAAAATAATAATTTCATAAAAATAATTTTAATTCATTAAATAAATTATTAAAATCATCCTTTTATAGTGGTGATGAAAAAAAATACTTGGTTCCATGGAAGCGATAGTCAGCACATACACATGGATAATGTTTTCATTTCCATAGAACAGAAAGAATGAAGAAATTGATTTATATTTTCATAATCATAATCATGTTCTAAATATCATTTTAATTATTAAATACCATTTTTAATGATCCTTATAATTTTGTGATGAAAAATAAAATAAGTCATTCGTGGAGGCAGTGGTCTGCACATAACATGAAACACATTTTTATTTTTCTATGGAAAGTGGAAACGTGGATAATACATATCCCATTAATATAAAAATATTTTGTTATACTAATAATACTGATTTAATTATTTTATAATGGGTAAAATATATCTAAAAATAGGTATAAGAATAAAAAATGAAAATATTATTATAGATTAGAAAATACTTACGTAGAAGAATTTAATTTCTTCTTAGAAACCTTCTTGATTTAGAAGGAATTTGGAAAATATATTGGGACTAGAAAATCAAGAACGTGTATGAGAAATATTTAGGAATAAAATGAAGTATATTTTATGGGATAATTATAATTTTTTGTGCACCTTTTGAGGGGTGGTTTGAGGAACCTTTTATAAGTGAAGGGAATGGATTTTTTGTAAATATAATTTATTAATATAAGAACGAAATCATTTCCAACATGGAAGTGGTGAATAATAAATTTTAAGATAATTTAATCTTTATAAATCCCTCAACCACTCATTTAGAGACTTGTTTCTAATATGTTTTTTTGTCTTTTACCCCTTAGATTTAACCCTTTTACCATATTGACTTTAACCGTAGTAACTATTTTTTACCTAAGTAATTTATGTTTATGACTAAAAATAATTTGTAATTTCTTAAATTATTTAGACCTTATAATTCTAAATATTCAATAAATTTTATTACATAAAATTTCTAGTTTTTATAGAAAATAATTTAAAAATAATAAATGTATAACTCATTAAAAACAGTTTTAAAGAAAACTACAGTGTAAGTTATAAAATTTTATATATAGGATTTAAAATTCAACTTTATATTTTTAAACATATAATTTTACATAATAAAAACTTATTTAGTAAATAAAAATTCTTAATTTATACTTATAACCTAATGATTTCATAAAATACAGGGTATTTGTAAAAACAGTATTTTTCACTATTCACCTTAAAATCTGTCTTTTACAGGAAAAGAATAAAATAATCCTAAGATAATATTTTAATTTTAAATCCAAAAATGAAGTTAATTTTATTCAAATTAAAATTCTAAAATTTATTAATTTAACATTTAAATAAAAACATAAAATATAATGAGAACTCTTTTTATAAGAAAATGAATTTCAAATATTAACTGTTATTATTCTTAATTCTGATACATTTTCAATTTAATTAATGTTATTATATTATTAATATAGAATTTATATTTTATCATCATATAACCATAATATACATAGTTTCTTGAAAAAATTCCTCGTGCATAAAAATCCGATTTTAGGGAAAAATACATTTTTAAGATAAAAATGATATTATTAGTTATTTAGTTATACTAATTATATTCCATCAGTTCATTAGTATTAAAAGAGACCTTTATTTTTTTTTTATATATATATTTCCTAATTTTTTTACTTCTATTTATACCATCCAATTCACTAACTAATTTACAATGGTTATATTTATCTTATAAAAATGTGACACGATATATTTTGGTTCAGTGTTGCTTGTGAAACAAGCTATTTAACGCAATGCTTATTTTAAAAAGGTATATTCACTAAAATTAGGGATCATTATGATCCACCAATCATTTCCCCCATGATTCAGCATCTAACCTCTATGCCTTTTCCTTCTCAACATCAAGCCTCCAAGCTATGGCACTCAATCACCACGTTGTGAGGCCCTTCCTGTAACTGAAAATTCAGCTAAGGGTCACTCTAACCATTATCCAATGTCAAACTGAGCACCTAAAACACTTATACAAACTAGATCTAAATCCAAAAACATCTATTATATATTTTTAAATGCTCATAACAATTATTTGAGTCTTCATTAATGAAACACCCCCCTCTTCGGGAGCATAAATTCAAATTCTCTCTGAATCTTACAACCCATAACGACATGGATCATTACACTATAAATTTCCATGATGACCATAGATTAAGGATAACTATAATTCATATTTTTAGGTTTTAATTATCATTATAATCTTAGAAATATGTATCTAAAATTAATTAATGATAAATCATATATTTATTTTTTATAACATGATGCCTTTTATATATTCGTAAAATCGATTAAGAATACAAAAAAACAATACATAAGCATAGATATTTATGGTATCCAGTAAAAATATTCCCAAAATACCATATGTAGATTGATTTTTTAGTCTTTTTAATAATTTTACATCTTCATGTGACTTTTATTAAATCACTATGTAATACTTATTACATCACTATGTAACACTTTGTTAAAATCATCATAATAAATCCCTTTAGTGAGATAAATGATGGGTTTTTATCACCTAATGATCATTAGTAGTGAAGAACAACCTAAAAAATTCTCTATCTCTAAGATATTAACTGTATAAATAATTCAAAAAATATAAATAAATAGATAACCTATTGAATGATAGTATAAGTAGACACCTTCTTGATATTGGGAGAATATATTTGTGGAAGATCAAAAAGAGTGGTGAACAAAATAACCCTACCTCCAAGTTGATACACCTATTGAATAATTCCAAATACATTTCTTGAAATTGATGATTTATAACATATTAAATGAATATGAAAATTTATCTTAACTCAATGAATAAAAATATTATCTTTTAAAGGTGAATCTTGAGGCTCCTCATTCATAATGCATGTGACACCCTTCGATTCATATGTATGTTTAATTTTGCGCATGGTTTATCAATTTCAATGTTCGAGAGGTTTTTGGGGTTAAACGGATGAAATTTTGGAAATTTGGGTAATTTTTTTTTGGATTTATGGTTTGGGAACATGTTTAGTCAAACTATGTGGTAACCTTGATAAATGGATCTATGTATTTCAATGTAATTTTTCATGGTTTGAGAATAATTTCTCAAATCGTGTACATCTCTAGGAAAACCCATAAGGATTTTTGTAATTTCATTCAGTGGTTGTCATATGGATTTTCAAACCATGTGTCCTTCACTAAATTTTTTTAAAACATAGTTTTCCATGTTTATTGTCCAACATATATTTGGTTTATGGTTTATTAAATCATATGGCCTTACCATATGCCAATATATAAAATTTTAAAATTAGAAATTTATACTAATTCTCATGGTTTTTTAACCTCTAATCGTCTCTTTATTATCCACTAGCTTGAACCAGTACCTTAGAGATAATATAGAAGACTCCCAATGAATTCCATGATGATACATGATCTTTTTAGGTATATATCATCAATGAAAGTTCAATTTTTCTCTTGGTTTCTATTTTTATCACTAGATCTGCTCATTTCCAATCTTTCACTTATCTCTATTGAACTAAATTGGGTAGTGATTACCAGATCTATATGGTTTCATAGGGAATTTTTTGTGTTTCTCTTAGATCAATTTTTATAAAGACCTAATATCTTCATTTCCCATCATCAGTTTTAAATTTGGTATTTTTTTCATTATTTTTAATGCAAGAATCTCTATCCATTTGGTTTCCCTTGTCATTCTTGTGTTTTTATGATTTCCTTCAGTTTTGATTTAAAATATTGGTAATTTAAAATACATGAAAGGTAAAATTAATCTTTTATGGATATGTAATTGTTTTATAAAATTTTATTTTTGATAAAAACGTTTTTTATGCACATGATATGGTCAGTTATTTTCCTCAATGAATAACTTGTTTCAAAATGGTTTTTCATTCTTGGAAATTGAATGGATTTCCCTGGAAAATGTTTATGAAATGTGAAATTAGTTTCTTAAATGTGATGAAAATATAATAGCACAATGGGAAAATCATATGATATGGGGGAAAACTAAACAATGAAATTCCCTTGTATAGTTATCTATCACTATAGGAGGTACCTATAATTAATTGGTTCCTATAGGGTAGGATTTATGAGGAAATTAGGTTCCCATACTTTTGTCATTACATATATTGACTAGGGTTTCATGGTTATTGTAATGGTATATACACTTGTTTAATGATTGTTACCTTGGTGATTTATATATAATGTTTTTATTATTCTATTTTATATTGTATTTCCAATTGATTTATGGATACATGAAAACTTGGATATTTTATTCTATTATAATTCATGGACAATTTTTTCATATTCTTATTATTTAATGAATATAAAATGATTTTTAAAAGAAACCCAAAGGATGTTTTGGAATGGAAAATATTTGAAAGAAAATTATTTCTTTATAACAATTTTTATAAATATATTTTTAAGAAGAACTAACATATGTATCATGATAGAATTTTAATAGATTCTTTAGTGGAATCATACTAATTTTTAGTTATCACACACTACTTTTTCATTTGGGTGTATATAGACTAAGTTTTTTCAGGACCTAGGTAAAGGGATGAGTGTCATGTTGATGATGTCTATCCTATATCATGTTTCCTTTCTAATGGTTTGGGATGGTGGGGTCATATGGTCATATAGAGATGGAACTATGAGAAGTTTTGTGTTTCATGTTGTTGATAGTTTTCTAGTTGTTATAAAAGACATTATTATCCACTTTGGTTGTTACCTTATTATTTTGGTTGTTTGAGATATGATATTTTTTTGGATATCTAATATGATACACCATTTTTTTCTATTTTACCATATGGTTATTGAGGGTGAAATCATTCTCATGTTTCTTTATATGATACCCTGATGATTATCATCAGCTAGTGGAAAATGAGAATGTGCTTTGGTCCTTATAGATGGTCAATTTAGGGGACCTTATGGGTTGACCTGGGTTGGTCTATTACAATTTGTCTCATGTTTTTATGTTGTTGTGTATAATTTATTGAACATATTTCAATTAATTAATGAAATTATTTTAATTAACAAATATTTTTTCTGAATACGGATGAAACTATTTGAGAGAAATAAATCAGTCATTTCATCACTTGAAAAAATTTAAATATACATCTCATAAAAATTTATTGTAATATATATATTATATTCATACATCTTATTCAGGTTGATATAAATCTGTCATATGCATTTTCTAAAATTACACTATATATGTAATATAATATTATATATATACTTCATGCATAATATTCTTGAATACACATATCATATGCATGTATACTTTAGTGCACACCCAAAAATATCCCAATTTCACTAAAATCCCATAAATAATTTATAAAAAACATCAAAACTCTTTTTGAATCCATCCAAGACTATTTTGGATAATTTTTTTCATCAAAATCTCTTTATTTTGAACAAAAACATTGTCCAAGACTTTTTCCTTATCTAAGATCCTAATTATGTGACCCTTTGGGCCTTTATAGTGTTTAAAACAACTATAAAATCATTATTTCATAGATGTAAGTAAGGAGCGGCCACTATAAAAGGTCCAGTGCTACTCAATCTACTTAGGGGTTAGGTGTGATGTCTATCAAACATACTCATATCTCTATATAAATATGTCCACCCTAATATTTATAATATGAACCATGTGTATAAATATATAATCCATTTTTCATGACATTGAGTTACCATTAAAAATGGAACACATAAATCATGTATAGCCAACTCTTATTTTCATGATTCTATAAAAAAGACTGACCGAGTTGATAAATACATCACATGTCATTAATCTTACATATGATAATATCTCATGTATCTAATATATGTATCTGAACACATAATATGTGACTTAATTTATCATGGATATTCATTTACTTAGTCTATTTCAGTACCTAGACAAATGACTATTCTTACCATACAAGTGGAAAAATCTCATCTTTTTTATGCTCCAACTGATGACATGATCAGCAACATACCCAACCACCCTTATATTAGCTAAGTTATTTTAAGACATACATAAATAGGGAATCAAAGTATTAATTATATCATGTTATCTATATCTCCGACATCTTGTAAGAAGGATTGACAATAATTATACATCCCAAATTATATCGATGATTGTATGAAATTCCATGAAATATAATTTGGTGGGCAATTTCAAATAATAAGTATTTTCTTATTACCTCATGAATCTGATTTTTGTATCCCTTATACTGCTCTTTTAAATTAGTAATATATTTTACTCATTTTAATCTTAACATATCCTCACAACCCGTAATAATCTATGATGATCATTGATTAAGGAAAACTCAAAATTTCACTTTTATGGGATATTATCATTCTACTATTCATGTAAAATTAATTACATCACACATGAATAAATGATAATTTGATAGTACTTTCATTATAACAATATGATAAATTTCATAACCATTAAAACTAATATATCACTTTTCTTACACCTGTAAATTCTATATGGACCACATATTGTTGTTATTGTAATGGTTTCATCAACATATCTACTATATTATCATATGTACCCACCCAATAGATCTTTTCATCACCCCTCTAAAAGATCTCCCATATGAGTTAGTATTTTTGAAGGATGTGTTTTTTCATTTGGTACAACAAGGTATAATGGCCCATACATTACATATAGATATTAATTCAAAATTGAAGAATATTTATTATATAACAGAACAAAAACTATTCAAGGACCTTATAGGTTTAGTGTCTTTAGAAACTGGGAAACATAAACAACTAGTTCATAAAACATCCACATTTTCCCCTGCTTATTTCTTCATAACTAGACTCCTTTTGGACATATCTTAATTAATAACCTTCTTCATGACCTGGGGAAAAGAAACATATGAAATGGTGTTCTCAAAATCTCATCAAGGGTAAATAATGGAAATATCAATCATATCAAAATCTTAAGACCAAAACATTTGAAAATATTATCCTGATTATAAAAGAACAAAATATAATGTCATGGGATAAATCATAAAAGTGAAATGCAATCCCAATGGTTATAACATAAGACATTAAATTTCATTATATAAACATATAATCAAATAAAATCATTTCATATTAGTCAATTCCCATTATGAATACCATTATCACGGACAAAGTCCATTACTGAACTGAGTTCACTCCTTGTTCCAGCCCTGTATTACTGAACCGAATATACTTTTCATTCCATTAATGTCTATCTCATGAAATATAAATATTTTTTCAATTCATTGGAGGGAGATATAGTTCCTACCCATCTCATAATTAAACCATTCTTATTTCTTCCACAAAAACATAAAAACATTCACCATAGTATAAACTATGAAATAAAATGGGATTCTTAAACATCATTCCATCATAATTGATATAAAACAAATGGATTTAAAAAATAAAATTCCATCATAAACTCAATAAAATCATAGTAATAATATGATTATAAACATAACCCTTTTTAAAGAGTGTCATCTTAGATGGAAAATAATTTTGAGAAAACATTTGAAATTAATTCTAGAGGAAAATATCCTTTCTTCTTCAAAAATGTTTTCCTTCCTCAAAATGCCACACAATATTAGAAGACATCGTTTTATGTGAAAATAACCTTTTAATATTATTGGGTCTGCTTAAAGGAAATAAGGCATTATGATATTGTAAAAATCCATTGATGTCTTGAAAGTTTAAATAAAATTCTTCACGTACTTTTGATGGAAAAGTCAAAAAGTACATCATACCGAAAATGAAAAAAGATTTCACTTATACTGTTTAGTAAAAATTCACCAATGGTTAAAAGTATATAAGGATATAAAGAATATTTTTAAATACATATTTAGGAAACATGGACTTTTATGGTAAATATACCCTAGTAAAAACTTACGAATAAATAGTCTCAGATAAAAATGAGATTTGAAATGTTGTCCCTTACCTTAGATCTGATATACTTCGTTTGTATATGAAACTCATGTATAATGTTTTTAATATTGTTACTAACTTATTCCAAAATCATAATCATTTTTATGATAACATTTATGATCATATTTTCATTTATTTGTTAGTAACACTTCATTGTTACACATTATTTAGGTATTAACTGCTTTATGTTCTTATGCATGTTTTGTCGGATAAATTTATATTCTCATTTTTATGTTATAGTTATATAATTTACATAATGGTAGTATTAAAATATATATCATTTTGATTCATGCTTTAATGAAGATTATGTAGAATGAATCGCATCGCACTGTAGATACGGTAAGTTGTACGTACACACGAGCGACAATTTTGTTCCCATAATTGTTGAATGGTATTTAAGTGGATGGTGTATAGTATCTTAAAATAAATATAATTTTATATTAATCACATATATATTTATTAATTCCATCATTATGTGCATCTATGTAGGGTGGGGGTGAAAAACATATTACTCCACGGCGTGGAGGCGGTAAGTCGTACGTACGCACGCGTGGTGATTTCATTTTTTATAAGATGGGTAGAAGGTGGAATATAGTTGTTTCATAATCATAATAACATATTATTATATAATCACTAATATAGTAATTACTTTATAATTAAAATACTCATGATGTGGAAGTATAAGAAGAAATAAGTTTCAGAGAATTGGTAAGTGATATTACCTCTTTTTCGACGTGCGTCCTCTAAATCTCCATTTAGAGCACAAGAGTTGGTATTTGAGGAATACCAAGACCTCTATAATGTTTATAAGAATTTTTAGAATGGAAATATTCAGGGTATGGTCGATATTTAAGGCTCAAAAATAAATTTAAGATTTGAGGGAGGAAGTGCCCTTTTATAATTGAGGTGAGGGTCACTTTTGGAAACCTCAAAAAGTTTAATTTATAATAAAATAAAACCCACATAAAAACCTCCAAAATGTCCCAATTTTAAATATGAGATAATATAGGGTTTTAATCTCATAAACCAATAAATTTTAGACAAGTTTTTATATCAATTTAATCATTATTATTTAAATTAACACTCAATTGTTCAATTTAATTTTTAACTAGGGTAAAAAATATTTTCATATTAAAAGTGTGAAATATTTACTTATTTGAAGTCAATTAGACCATAAATGAATACTTTAGAAAATTTTAGAGAGCATAATAATTATTTTATATTTTTAAAAAAAATTATTATTTTTATATAAATAATGAAAACCTTATTTTGAAAAAATAACATTAGTGTCAATTTTGACCCTATTTAATTCATAGATTTTTAAAAATATAAAAATAAGAAGTGAACCTTTATTAAAATATTTTATTATATCCCTATGGTATCAAGGTAAACTATAAAATTCAATTTATATAATAATTATCCCAAATTATATTTATTAAAATATTTTAATAACATTTATTTGATATCTTCATTAATAAAATAATTACTAACTCAATATTTTGTAATCATTTAATATACTTATTTGTTGAATAAAAATTAAAAAACAAATAATGTGATGAAGTGAAATATATTGGTGTTCATAATACTACCTGTAGTTTAATTTATCTTCTAAAAACACCAATATTAAATATTTTATACTCTTTTAAAACATGAATGTGACAAATTTATCTTCACTTTAAATAAAATAATATAAGTGTCCAAATCTATTCTATAAGCCTCCAAATGATAAATAAGTCATCCCATGGATTATTATAGTTGATATATACTCGACCAATAAGGTTATTTCAAGTGTTTTGGCCTTTTTATTGTTATTAATATTTAAAAAAAATATTTTATTGATTTCTCATCAATTAATTAATTTTTTATCATCCAAGTAGAAGTATTTAAGGTAATTATTTATTTCTTAAAAATTAAAAATAAATTTTCATGATAAATAAAAAACATTTATCTTTAAAATGAGTATTTATAATCGAATTTATATTTTGTAACAACTTATATTAAAAATAATTTAATTATTAAAGTTTGAGGGAGAAATATTTCACTTTTCATTAAATAAAATATATTAAATGTCCTAATATCATCCAAATGGGTTACAATGGATACCATTTCTACCCAAGTATGTTCTAGAGAAAATTATAATCCTCCAATTATATTAATACAAGTGTTAGGGTAATTTTATAATAATATGTTTACCCTTAATTACCAGATTTACCTATTTACCGTGTTAATAAAATTTACCGAAGTTACAATTCATATTACCCAAAAATAAAATAAATATATTCAAAAAATTTGGACCTAATGATTCCAAATATGGAATTAATTTTTAAAAATTCAAAACCCATAATTTTCAGTAATTAATTTAAAATTAATCCTGTTGTTGAAATGAGAAAGCGGGTTTTAATAGTTGAGAATTGGAAAATATTGAAATTATTGTACATAAGAATTTAATGTAAAATTAATTCCAATGACCTAAATTATATTAAAATATAAAAATATATTATATTTATAATTTTAAACCATTCACTAATATAATTTAACCATATAAATTATTTCAACGAAAAATTTTATTTTCAATTAAAATTTAGCGTATTTTTACTATTCATCAAAACATGAATGTTATCAGAAAAATATCAGAAATTCATTCAAAGTAAATTTTAATATCGTGATTCATAATAAAATGTTTTTTTGTCATATAAAAATTATTAATGTTTCAACATCTTAATTTACAATGGGTCTTCCATCAAAGGTATAAAATTAACCTTTTAAAAAAACAGGGTTTTATACATCAAATAAGGTTTTATTTGTACCCTATGACTAGAATATCTATTAGATGAATATAAAAAATATTTTATTGAGTATATAACACATATATGTATCATTAATATCATTACCAAAAGTAATTTACTCAAAAATACAAATATCTATTTATATTTTTCATAAATAATTAACACCCAATGAATTCACAATGCATTTTCATAAGTTAGTTATAATTATTCCTGTTAACCTAACAGCTAAGATATAACATTAATTTTATAATAATTTCATCTCATGGTTCATATAAACTCATGATTATGTGAAAATAAATCTACTGAAGTATAAAAATTATTTAAAAAAATATTTCATAAAAACATATCGGTGTTACATTTTACCCCCCTTAAACTAAATTTCGCGCTCGAAATTTCTCACTTATAAACAAACTGATTAAGATACCAATTCCTCATTATATCATCAAGTTCTCATGTAGCTTCTTAAAATTTATGGTTCCTCCATAAAACTTTAACAAAGTGAGTTGACTTGTTTCATAGATATTTTTTTCTACGATCCGAAATCTCTATCGGTTGTTCCTCATAAGAAAGATCTTGCTATAGTGGTACAAATTATGAGATTAGTATATGTGAAGGATCAAATATGTACTTTATCCTGAGAGATATATGGAACACATCATGAAATTGAGATATATTTGGTCGAAGTTACAATCGATAAGCTACCTTCCCAAAATGAACCAAAATTTCAAAATGATTGATATACCTAGGGCTCAGCTTTCCCTTCTTTCCAAATCTCATTACTCTATTCCTGGGAGATATTTGTAGGAACACCTTTTTACCCCCTTCAAACTCCATGTCTTTTCTTCGGTTGTCGACATACCTTTTTTGTTTAATTTGATTTTCTCTTATGTGTTGTTGAATAGATCTGACATTTTCTGTCATTTTATCAACAAGATCAGGTCTTAATAGCTTTCTTTCCCCAACTTCATCCCAACAAGTTAGAGTTGTACACTTCTTTCCATATAGTTCTTCATAAGGATCTATTAGAATACTGGAGTGAAAGCTATTGTTGTAATAACATTACCCGAAAGGTAGGTTTTGATCCCAACCACGTTTGAAATCCAACGAGAAAGCTCTCAATATGTATTCCAGAGTTTGAGTTATCCTCTCAAAATGACTATCTATATTAGGATGATTAGTTGTGATGAAACTTATCTATATATCTAGAGTGTGCTGAAGACTTTGCTAGAACACCAAGGTAAACCTCTAATCCTAATCAGATATATTAGAAAGTGGTAATCTAGGAAGTCTTACCACTTCCTTTACATAAATCCTGGCAAGCTAATAAAGAGAGAAATCCTCTCTAATTGTGATGAAGTGTTTCAAATTCATAATATGATAAACTATAACCCATATAGCATTATGAACATTACATATTATTGGAAGTCCAATAATAAAGACCATAGTGATTTTTCCCATTTTCATTCTGGTATGGTTAATGGTTGTAACATCCCCTTAGACCTCCGTCTCTTAGCCTTAACGTGCTGACAAACCAAGCCTAGAGAGACATATTTGGTGACATATCTTTTCAATAAATCCCACCAGAAATACTCTTTCAGTTCCCTCTATATCTTTGTTCTTCTAAGGTTAATAGAGAATTAATAATTATGAGCCTTATCCAATAGCTCCTTCATTAATTATGGTATAGGAGGAATACAAACCCTATTCCTAAACCATATTATTTCATCACAATCAAGGTTGAATTCAGGAACATTTATCACCTTCTTTTATATCATTACATCTTTCATCTGCTCCTCTATAATCTTCACTTCTATATATGGTTGAACATTCACTTGAGAAAGATAATATTTACACCCTTCCTTTAAAATTTCAAGATCCATCCTTTGAAAATACATTAATATTTTATTTTGTGTGATCCTAATCATGGATAGGATAGCATGGTCTTGTCGACTCAAATAATCTTTGACCTTGTTTGCTTTACCAGGGTGGTAATGTATTTATCATTCATAACCTTTAATCAACTACAACGATCTTCTTTGGTGCATATTCAACTCCTTTTGTGTGAAAATATACATTAAAAGTTTATGATCAGTATAAATATCACACCTTTCACCATAAAGATAATTCCTTTATATCTTTAATGCAAAGATTACCATAGATTACTCCAAATCATGAGTTGGGTAATTTTTCTCATTAATTTTAAATTGTCATGAGGCATAAGCTATCATCATATCATTTTTCATGAGAACACATCCCATCCCTTTCTTGGATGCATCACTATAGGTCACAAACATTTCTCCACTACAAGGTAGTGTGAGAACAAGTGCACTAGCTAACCTTATTTTTAGCGTTTTGAAATTCTCTTCACATTCCTCCATCCAAATGAACTTAACTCCCTTCTGAGTCAACTTGGTGAGTGTACTAGATAATCATGAAAAATATTTCACAAAACAGTGATAATATCCATCCAAACCAACAAAACTTTGGATCTCAGTTACTATTTTGGGTCTCAGTCAACTTTCAATAACTTCTGTTTTGGATGGATATGAAAATATCCCTTCTCTTGAGATTATGTGACCCAAAAATGAAACTTTCTGAAGCTAAAAATCACAGTTGGTAAATTTTTAATAAATATTCTCTTTTCTTAGTGTCTTCAGTACATTTATCAATTGGTCTTGATGTTCTTATTTCTCTTTGAATAAGAAAGAATATAATCTATAAAGACTAACACAAATTGATCAAGGTAGTCTCTAAAGACTCTATTCATTAGATCCATGAAGATAGTGGGGGAATTAGTAAGACCAAAAAGCATAACTATAAATTCCTAGTGTCCATACCTTATATGGAATTTTGTCTTCGTTATATCCTCCTTTTTGACCATTAATTAATGTTATTCTAAATAAATATCAATCTTGGAAAAGTATTGAGATCCACGTATTTGGTCAAATATGTCATCAATGCAGGGAAGATGATATTTTCTCTTGATAGTGATCATTTTAAGTTCTCGATAATCAATGTAGATCTCATTGATCCATCTTTATTATTAACAAATAGAATTGGTCCTCCCCAAGGTGATGCACTTGGGTATATGAATCCCTTATCATGATTATCTTGGAGTTGCTTCTTCAATTCCTACAACTCAATTGGTTTCATTCTATAAGGTGTATTTGAAATAGGCACAACATCTGGTATGAGTTATATTGAAAACTCAACTTCACAATTTTGTGGAAGACTTAGAAATTGCACTTGAAATACATCCTAAAACTCTCATACAATGGGTGGATTCTTCATCATGAGTCTCTCCCCAACCATTTGAGATAAATAACCTTCATTTATAGAAATCCAGACCCATAATATGGAAAACAATTATACTAGAAGGTTATATTCATCCATGCATTGATAGATGAACATAGATTGATCTAGAATATGAAATGTGACTTCCCTTCCTTGGAAATTGATATGAGGTGCACATAGATAAAGTTAACCCATTCCAATAATCACATAAAACCCACTATAGGGAGTATCATAAGATGTTTAGGAAGCACTTTCACAAAAACATCAACTAGAGAAGAATTATAAACTTTTAATGTGACTATTATGATTTTAGGAGTTGTCCCAGTTCACTAAACATCTAATTTTTGAGTTAATACTGAGATAACCTTAAAAAATACTTTATAAATAAAATAGTGGGTGGATTCAAACTTAAATAAAACATTTTGTACTTTAGAGTGGATGGTAAGTGTAACTTTCACCACAAAATCATCGCACTCCATGTTGCTGATAGTGATTTCCTGTTATGATCCTTTATCATTGGCCTTAAGAGTTTTTTTATGTCGATCATCATTAATAAACCTTAGATTATCGAATTTATTAGCATAATTCCCCATCTCCTTGCACTTCTATCATTTAAGTGTAGGAGGTGCATTCTATGTATCCTTTTCTTTGTTCTCATCATTAGACATATTTTTTCCATGACTTCAGCATTCAAATGACTGATGACCTTATTTTCCACAATTAAAACATTTAATAGTCCCTTTAAGACAATTCCCTCCATGATTCTTTCCACACTTTGAGCATAAGGGAAAAATAATCTTCTTTTTAGTGTGGTCTTTAGATTTTCCATTGAATTCCATTTTTATCTTCTTATCAAACCCATATGACTGACGGGTTACTCAAATATCCATCTCAACCTTGAGATCACATTGAACAATTTCCTCAATTCTATTGAAGTACCTAAGGGATAATTCCCATCAAAGACTTGGTTTTAAGACACTAAAGAATTGATCAATTTTACTCTCAAGTTGGATAATAATTCCAGAGGCATACCTTGCAAGTCTTGTAAAATTTTCTTCATAAGTACCAATGGATTCATCATCCTTTTTCTTAAGTTAAATGAACTCCTTCTCCATCTTTGTTTGAAGAATACTAGGAAAGTACTTTTTGAAAAATAAGTTCTTGAACTCATTCCATTCCACATACTCAATTTCATCTCTTTTACTCATATTCTTTATAAGATTCCATCATTGATCAGTTTCACCTTCCAAACAATATACTACTACGATGAATTTATCATGTTTAGAACAAAGTATAACTAAAAATATCTTTTCAATGGTACTAATCCATTATTCTTCTACTAATGGATTAGAAGACCTGCTGAATGAAGGTGGACGCTGCCTCATGAAGGAATCAATAGAATATTTCTCCCTCTGTTGCTCGTTGGGAAGTCTGGAGTGATTCATAGCTTAAGAAATTTGTGTGAGTAGGGATACAGTATTTTGCATTCCAACTCCCATAACATTTGGTTACCCAGGGGTACAATCATTTCATTTCCTGACACATTCAGCATTAATGTGGTTCCTTCGAGTTCCATCCATTGACTAAAACTAAGAAGCATAGTGTGATAAACACTAATCATAATAGGAAAACCACATAATTAAAGAATATAATTTTAATTTAGGAAACATCAGGTTTTATCCTAGGTTATTCATGAGCATCCCTAAAATACTAAGATAGTATTGTAACCAATACATTGACATATCCTTAGGGTTCTTAGTAAGGTTTTCCCATCCTAGTTTCCAAAGTTTAACTATACATTTTCTCTAAATACCAACTATAACATCCCATACTTTACATATAAAAATTACATCAACATTAAAGAATATTTATTATATAACATAATAAAAATCACACCAGAACCATATAGGTTTAGTGTCTTTAGAAACTTAGAATCATACACAAATGGTTCATAAAACATTCACATTGTCTCCCACTTATTTCTTCATAACTAGACTCATTTTTGAAAAATATTACTTAATACCCTTCTTCATGACTTGGGGAAAATAAACATATGAAATGGTGAGCTCAAATTATCAAAATGATTAAATAGGGGAAATATCAATTATATCATAATCATAAGAACATAACATTTGAAAATCTTATCATGCATATAAAAGATCATAATATCATGTCATGAGATAAATCATAAAAGTAAAATTCAATCCCAATGATTATAACATAAGACATGAAATTTCATGGCATACACATATAATCATAGAAAATCATTTCCTATTAGCCAAGACCAATTTCCAAGACTATCATAGCAGACAAAGTCCATTATTGAACTGAGTTCACTCCTCATTATAGCCTTTTATTAGTGAACCATATTTACTTGTCCTTCCAATCATGTCTATATCATGAGATATAAATATTTAAACAACTCATTAGAGGGACATATAGGTCTCAGCCATCTCATATTAAAACCATTCTTATATGTTCCACAAAAAAATAAAAACATTCACCATAGTATAACCCCTAAAATAAAATGGGTTTTCTAAAAATTATTCCATCATAATTAATATAAAAAATGGATTTCCTAAATAAAATTTCATTATAAACGCAATAAAATCATAGTAATAACAGGTTTAGAAATATAACCCTATTTAAAGAGTGACATCTTATGTGGAAAATAATCATGAGAAAACACTTGAAATTAATTCTTGAGGAAAATATCCTTTCTTCTTCAAAAACTTTTTCCTTCCTCAAAATGACACACAATTTTAGTAGAAATAATTTTATGTTAAAATAACCTTGTGAGCTTTTACGGTAAGATACAAATAAATAAGGCATTATGAAAGCGTAAAAATTTATTTATGTAGTACAACATAAAAAACATTCTTCTCATACTTTTGCCGGAAAATTCAAAATGTACCTTGTACTGAAAATGAAAAAATATTCCATTCATTCCATTTAGTAAAAATTCACCAATGGGTAGAATTATATAAGGATATAAATAATATTTTGAAATAAATATTTATGAATCATGTACATGGATGATAAATTTACCCCAGAAAATACTTACAAATAAACAATCTATGATAAAAATGAGATTTGAAAAGTTATCCCATACCTTAGGTATGATATGCTTCATATGTATCTAAAAATATTGTATAATGATTTTAAATATGTTACTAATTTATTCTAGAATCATAATATTTTTTTTTGAAAATATTTATGATAATATTTTCATCTGTTTCTTAGTAACATTTCATTGTTACTCGTTATTCAGGTATTAACTGCTTTATGTTCTTTTGCTTGTTTTGTCAGATAAGTTAATATTCCTATTTTTATGTTATATTTATATCATTTAAATAATTTTATTAGTATAATATATATCATATTTATTCATTTTTAATGAATATTATGTAGATATAATCACATCGTACTATGGAGACGGTAAGCCATACGTACGCACGAGCGGTAATATTGTTCTTATAATTGTTGAATGGTATTGAAATGGATGGTGTATAGTATATTAGAATCGATATCATTTTATATTAATAATATATATATATATATATATATTAATTCTATACTTATACCCATCCATGTAATGTGGTGGTGAAAATGGATTACACCACAATGCGGAGAATGTAAGTCGTACGTATGCACACATGGTGATTTAATTTTTCATAGGATGGGTAGAATGTGGGATACGGTTGTTTCAAAATCAAAATAACCTATAAGTATATAAGTAATACTGGAGTTTTTACATTATAATTAAACAACTCATGAGGTGGAAGTAGAAGAAGAAAGAAGTTTGAAAGAATCGGTAAATGATATTACCACTTCTTTGACGTGCCTCCTGTATATCTCCACTTAGACTAGAAGATTTGGTCTGTGAAGAATACCAGGACCTATAGAATGTTTCTAGGGAAGTTTATAAGGTATATGGTCAGGTGTTGGTCGAGATTGAAGTCTCAAAATTAAGTAAAGATTTGAGGGAGGAAGTTCCCTTTTATAATTGAGTTGAGGGGAACTTTTGGAAACATCAAAAATATTAATTGATAATAAAATAAAACCCCACTTAAAAAACTCAAAAATGTCTGAATTTAAAACATGAGATGATATAGAGTTGTAATATCATCAACCAATAAATTTTAGACAAGTTTTCCAGTCAATTTAGGCATTATTATTTTAATTAACTCTTAGTTATTCTATTTAATTTTTAACTAGGGTAACAAATATTTCAATATTAAAAGGGTGAAATATTTACTTATTTGAAATAAATTATACCATAAATGAATACTTTATAACATTTTAGACCACATAATAATTAATATATATATATATTTAAAAATGGTTATTATTTTTAAATAATTTATTAAAACCTTATTTTGACAAAATATCAACAGTGTCAATTATGACACTATTTATTTGGTGGATTTTTTAAAATATAAAAATAAGAATTAAAACTAGACAAACATATTTTATTATATTTATAAGGGTTAAAATTAATATATAAAATTCATTTGACATAATAATTATTTCAAATTATATTTATTAAAATATTTTTAATAACCCTTATTTGATCTCTTCATTAATAAAATAATTACTACCTCAATTTTGCGTAATCATTTAATATAATTATTTTCTAAATAAAAATTAAAAATAAAATAATATGTTGAATATAAATCCATTATATTTCAGAATAATACTTGTAGTCTAATTCATCTTCTGAAAAGCACAACATAAAAAATACTATACTCTTTTAAAACATGAGTGTGACAAATTTATCTTCGCTATAAATAAAATAATATAAGTGTCATAATCTCTTCTTTCAGCCTCCAAATAGTAAATAAGTCAACCCTTGGATGCTTATGGTTGATATATACTAGACCAATAAGTTTTTTTCAAGATTTTTCATTGGAACCATGGTCTTTCTTTGAATGAATTGGAGTATGGTTTGTGATTCTTGTCAATCCTCAGTGGAAGTTCAAAATGTGTGCCAGAAAAGCGATCACATGGAACAAGAAGATAACAGTATTGAAGGTAGCAGCATTTTCTAGTGTTTGTCAAATTTTTGGGCTAGAAAATCAACAAATGGAGAAAACTGATTTTGCCAAAGAGACTTGCATGCCATTGTCTTGAAAGAGAATAAACTAGCACTCCATATGTTTTTCAAGATCATAACATGAAAATATGGAAAAGGGATAAGGCCACCCAAGTTTTATGTTTGGTCGCACAAGTGACTTACGTAGCAGAGACTTACGCGCCAAAACATGCACGCCGAGGGAAGACTTGCGCATAGCTGCGTAGGGTATCAAAATGACTATAAATAGAGGTCAACCCATCCTCATTCGGAACGAAGTTCCAACGTAGAGAAAATCAGAGCTCCCGTCGCGTAGGTGTAGTGGTCGCACAAGTGGTTGTGGGTCGCGCAAGTAGAAGTTGTGCGAAATTTGTTTGTTGTGCATCCAAGGTGGTTTGGGAGAGAAAGGGGTTGAGTCACCCAAGTTTGGAGGTTGTTAAGGAGGTTTCGCACAAGTGGTTTGGTGAAACTTGTGTGCCATGATTTGAAGAAGCGCGACAGTTCATAGTTGCACGCCAAAATCGGTTTGGGCGTAAAAGGATGTGAGCCGCACAAGTTTGAAGTTGAAGAAGTGAGTGTCACGCAAGTGGGAGAGGTGAACTTGTGCGCCATCTTGAAAATTGCACACCGGGCTTGGAGAAGCACACCAGGTGTGGTTGAATTATGCCAGTCTTTCTGGGGTTGTGTGAAAGCTAAAAGTTTTCCCGATACCGTTGGTGCAAAGTGAAATTAGTCTTCGGGTGGAAGTTGGACTTGAACAGAGCTTCTACATACAACAGAGGATGTATTCATTTGTGATGATGAAGAGACCTTCACTTCTATAAACTGAGTGGGACTTCACCAAATGTAGTGAGCCAGGGGGAGTCAATGGGATTGACCTAAGGGATGCAGTAGGCTATCCCTAAATAGTTGTAAAGGCAGTGAGCCTGGGATAGAGTAACTGTTCCCAAACCTTTGTAATCTACAATTAGTGAAGAATAGTGGAATTTGGTACGACCTAAAACCTATCGGCGTATGCTCCTTAGATGTATCCCTTAGTGGTGAACCTAGTAAAAAATGTTGTGTCATTTCTTTGCATGTGAATGTTTTATTTATTCTCATATCCATCATATAGCTTAAACAAGTTTCTACCAACGTGGGAACAAGATCCGTCAGTTTAAAAGAAAAAGTTGACACCCTGATTCACCCCTCCCCTCTCAGGGTGTCCCGAGGTCCTTTATTTTGTGCCTTTTTATGGTTATTAATATTTTAATATAATTTTTTTTGGTTTCTCATTAATTAATTAATTTTTTATCATCCAAGTTTAAGTCTTTAAGGTAATTATTTATTCCGTAAAAATTAAAAATAAATTTACATGGTAAATATAAAAAATTATATTTCAATTGAGTACTTATAATTTAATTTATCTTTTGTATAACTTTATATTAAAAATAATTTAATTATAAATGTTTTAGTGAGATATATTTCAGTTTTCTTTAAATAAAATAAATTAAATGTAATTATCTCATCCAAGTGGGTTCCAATAGATATCATTTCAACCCAAGTATGATTTTGGGAAAATAATAATCATCCAATTATATTAAGACATGTGTTAGGGAAATTTTATATTATTATTTTTACCCATAATTACATAATTTACCCTTTTAACGTGTTAATAAAATTTACTGAAGTTACTATTCATATTGGCCAAAAATAAAATAAAGATATTTACATAATTTGTACCTAATCGTTCCAAATATGGAATCCATTTTTAAAAATTTAAAACACATAAGTTACAGTAATTAATTTAAAATTAATCCCATTTTTGAAATGAGAAAACAAGTTTTAAAAGTTAAAATATTACAAAAGATTGAAATGCTTTTACATCTGAATTTAATGTAAAATTAATTCCAATGACCTACATTATATTAAAAGGTAAAAATATATTATTTTTATACTTATAAACCATTAAATAATATAATATATCCATATAAATTATTTCAATAAAAAAACTTATTTTCAATTAAAAATTATCATATTTCTACTATTCATCAAAATAAGAATGGTTTGCCGAAAAATATCAAAAATTCTTCCATAGTAAATTTTTATAGCCCACTTAAAAATATTATTTTTATATTATCATATAAAAAATATTAATGTGTCAAAATTTTAATTTAAAAGTAATTCTTCATTCAAAGGCATAAAATTAACATTTTAAGAAAAATAGGTTTTTTACATCAAATAGGGTTTTATTCATAACCTATGAATAAAGTATCCTTTCAAGGAATATAAAAAATATTTTATTAATCATATAACACATATATATATCATTAATTTCATTACCAAAATTAATTCACTCAAAAATATAAATACTTATTTATATTATTCATAAATAATTCATAGCTAATGAATTCAAAATGCATTTTCATAGGTTAGTAATAATTATTCCTGTTAACCTTATAGTTGGGATATAATAGTAATTTTATAATAAGGACATATATCGTTTCGTTTAAACTCAAAATTTTGTGCAAAGAAATCTACTAAAGAATAAAATATATTTAATGAAAATATTTCATAAAATTATTTGGGTGTTACACTAGGTTTCCTTAACCTGAGAAATAGCATCTTCATTTTCTAAATTTAGCTCAATTTTCTTCCCAATTATTGGAACCACTCCATGTTTAGTAATAAAATTATTCATCCAAACATATTCCTTCCCAATAATTGATATATTGATTTACTCTAACTCTATGGTTGATCTAGCTATGTTGGAATTGTTATAACTCTTCCAAATAATACGTACAACTCTTTAAGAAAAACATGAATCTGTATTGATATCTCAGATCATATTTTTCTAATTATAAACTTCTATATGTGCATAAAATTAAAAAACTTCCATCATATCCTTCAAATACCAAGAATATATCCTTAGTCCTTCTCATGTACTTAAGAATTTTATTCACAAAAATCCAACTAATCTCACCAAGATTAGATTGGTATCTACTAGTTATTCTCAAATCATAAGAGACATCATGCAGAGTATAAAATATGGGATACATGATAGATCCTATGGAAGATTCATATCGAATCAAATATATCCTTTATAAGTACTTCAAAGGATCTGAAATCATCTAAATGTTCTTTCCATGAAACACTAGTAAATTCCATTTTTTGGAGTCATACATGATAAAATGCTTTATCAAATTAACAATATATGTGTTTCTACTCAGTAAAAACAAAATCCTAAATTTTTATCTATAAATTATCATACCCAAAATGAATGATGCATCACCAATTTTGTTCATTGAGAAACATTTACCCAACTACACCATCATTGAATGAAGTTTCAGGATATAATTTCTAAAAAATAAATATGTCATCTACAAGTAATATCGAAAATACTATTATAATCCCAATAACACTTTTATATACCTAAGAATCATCCTCCTTTTTTATGAAACCAAACTCTTTGATTTCATCATCAAACTGGATTTTCCAACTTTGAGAATCTTACTTCCATTTATAAATGGAGATTTGTAACTTTAAAAACATAGAAAACTCGTTTGGAAATTGAAAACCTTTGGGTTATATCATATTCACATCCTCTTCTAAAATACCATTAAGGAAATTATTTTTTACATATATTTTATATATATCATAATCAAAATTAAATGTTATGGATAGAAAAATATGAATGGATGCTATCACTGAAACGGTTGAAAAGGTATCTTTATATTCAATACCATGAGTTTTTTAATAATTCTTTGAAACTATGAGTTCTTTATAGGTAGGAACTCTACCATCCATGTTAGTTTTCTTTATAAACTTCTACTTACATATTATCAATCTTAACCCATCATATGAATCCACCATATTGCAGACATTTTTAGTGTGCATAGATTCCATATAAAATTCCATGGATTTTAACCATTTCTAAAAATCATAACTCTCAATGGAATCTCATTAAGATATAGGTTAATTTTTTTATTAATGTTACTTAATCATCAATATCAATTAAAAATCCATATCTCTCAGGTTATTGATGAATCCAACTAGACCTTCAAGGTTCTTATATAAATTGAGTCAGCTCTTCTTTTACATCTCTTTATGGTATTAGCTCAAACTCTACCTCAAAAAAACTTCTTCTTGTTTAGTATTTAAAGTATTCATGTTTAAATTACCTTTTAGTTAATCCTAAACTTATATATTCTTGTTCAATAAAAATACAATTTCATCCCATAAACACTTGGAGTTTAGTAGGGTTATAGAAATAATATCTCATGGTTTCTTGGGGACTCCAAACAAATAATCATTTATCTAATTTTGGTCTATGATTATCAGAAACTAATAATTATACAAGTTCTTCAAAACCCCGAATCCTCATAAAATAACTTTTTGCATATTTCTCAGTATATATCACATATGGTGTGTTCATGACTACTTTATATGGAATGCGGTTTAGTAATAATGAAGAAGTCTCAAGATTATAACCTCAAGATGATAAAGGATGTTCACATCGACTCGTTATTGAATGAACCATGTCTAACAAGGTATGAATCCTCCTTTTAGAAATTGAATTCCATTTTTTTATTCTAGGAGGAGTGAGTTATGAAAAAATTCCACAATATCTCATATGAACTATAAATTCATGGCAAAAGAACTCACCTCCATGACCAAATCAGAGAATTTTAATACTTTTCCCCAATTGATTTTATACTTCGTTATGAAAATCATTGAACTTTAAAAATGTTTAATACCTATTTATCATCATAAACAAATAACCATGCCAAATAAATTCATCGGTAAAAATTTTGAAGTACCAACAATAATGACTTGCTAATGTGCTCATTGGTCCATTTATATCACAATATATAAGATGAAATAGTCCACAAGACTTTTCATATTTTCTCCCAAAAGTTTATTTGGTCATTTTTTATATAAATAGGACTATAATTTCTCAAATGATGCATAATTGAATATGTCCAAAAATCCATCATTATAGAGTCTTTGAATGTGTATCTTATTAATATATATATGAAGTGACAGTGGAAAGGTAGCTAGAATTAGAATCAAAGATAGACTTGTTATTCTAGAATTTATAGATATGATTATCCATATCTAGAATGTATAAACCATTCATTATATTCCCAATTACATAAAACATTTTATTATTATATATAGAAAAATACCAACCTTAATAATTAATGAAAATATTATCTTGTCTAAAAAAGATATATAAATAATATTCATGTTTATAATGGGAACATAATAATAGTTTTTTAATTATAGGACTAATTCACTTGGAAAACTTAGATCACAAGTGTTAAATTCCAATATATAAAATATTATTCTATTTCTACCATAAAGATATAATTAAACCATTATAAATTCCCTCTTATCTATGTTTCTATGTTTTTCAATACAAATTATTTATGCACACCTCGTATCAAATACACATGAGTTAGATCTGATGGAATCAATCTAAACACATTCACATTTAGATGAACATAATTTTTCTCCTTGAGGACACTTCTCAACATTAGATACCAATATTTATCTATTTTGTGGGTTAGGACTATTAATTATCTCAATATGATTATGATTAAGTTTGTTAAAATTTATAACAAAGACATATTATTAGGTGAGTATCATGTATTATATATTTTCATTAAGTATATTAAATGAAATTTCTCCCACTAAAAATGATGACCCCATACATCATAACTGTTTACTTATCCAAGATCCATATTTCACTATGTTCCGGATAATTTTAGTAGTTCTACCATTAATTAGTTATTTAGTTAGGGAATCATCACAATCATAATAATTTCGACTCTTGGATTCTTGAGTGGATAACTATTTTCCCAAATCCATCATATGGATTTATAAAGATCTATTCCTATTATATCATGACTTTTAGGGATTCAAAACTAGTTTAACCCAAAGAAAATTAAAAGAATAATATAAAATATAAAAAACAAGGGATACTCGTGCTAAGATCAACATACCCGATAAGAATATCTAGAGTTACTTATATCTTTCTTATATCACACAAGATAATTCAAGGGTACTCATTATAATATTTACAATACTTTATTGAATATTCAAGTTATTTAAAAGGGTGTATTTGGAAATAATCACAAACTTAGTATTTATGGGGATTTCATTTTAAGATTAAAAAATATAATATATATCATATTAAAATTAAATTCATTACTAGTACATCTTATATAATCCTTATCCTCTCTTTTTTTATTCCATTTTATATATGACTTCTTCTAATGATTTAGTTTTTTGAATCACTATTCTATAAACTAAATAAATTTATTCACACCAAATTAATGTGTAACTCTTTACACAACCCACTAGTTTTTTTACTCTCCCAAAATAGAATTTAAACATATTCAAAAATCTATGAATGTGTTATATAAATAAAAAATATGGAAAATTCAAGTATAGGCATGGAATTATTGAGATTTAAAATCTTTATATGAGTATGCTTAGAGAAATAAATAGCTATCCCCATACACCATTATATGAAAGGGATGGCCTCCAAGATGGTAGGTGGTTTAAACCCATGTACCTCTCCCTAGAGACAATTTTCTTATGATAGAATTCAATTGATGATAATTCTAAAACATAATATGAAAAAAAAAATATTCCCAAAAACTAAATTCAATCTAATTGTAAAAACTAGACCCAGACCACCTGGCCTAAACCAAAGAGTCATATGACCTAGGGTGAACCTCCCCATGTGTAAGTGGATTCTAACTAGAAGGAAGGGTCCAAACATTGTAAATGGGGAGAATATACCCTTAATATCATGTTATCTCAATAGAAAAATAATCATAATGGAAAATAATAAAATATTATAATCAAAGTATCATGTGGAAAACTAAATATAAAAAGGCACACATCTCCCAAAGTGGAAATCCAAAAAACAGTATAAGTGAAAAAAGGAAAATAAAAAAAACTCTGTATAATACTCTAATGTCTATCTCAATCTCACCACCAACTCCATTCTCCATGACTCTACTATTTTCCATGGCCCCCTTACCATTAATTGGATCCCTATATATTAAGTATGCACACCCATCAAGATATTATTCCATGTGTGAGTAATAAAACCTAGAATGACACAACCAATGCATCCTAAAAAATGTAAAAATGTATAATAAGTGTATTCCATGATAATAATAAGTGCACAAACAAGTTTATTAACCATCTGTCACCTGCCCATGTGTTAACCAAACCACCATGAGCCCTGCAATAACTATTTCATCATTATACCATAAATATAATTTTATAGATATCGAAAAATGACTAAAATAAGGCATAAGGTCTATGTACTTGTTACCTGGTGTCCTCACATCATCGACGGGATATGTTACTCAGCATCCACAAGGAATCAATATTTGTAACATTAATCAGTATCCTCATGGAATCAAGTTTCATTCATTCCACGTGGATAACATGATCCTACCACATACAGGGTCCATCTTCAACATCATTGCATGTCGAGTTCACTTCCCAACTAAAGGGTAATCATAACATGATTATCTTCCAGTCACGAGTATGAAGGAAAACCCTCCAAATGCATGGTAGCACACATAATATGGTAAATCATATGAGGAATATTATATAATATCATCATGATCATATAGTAGAAAACATATGACAACATTTGATCAACATAAATCAAGATATCAAGCTACTCTAACAACACTAATGGAAGTAATATCATATATTATTATCACAATAATTCCTACACCCATAAGTAATCGCCTTCAATAAATAACTAAAATTCATGGAATCAAATCTATCATAACAAGGAAACATGAGAATATAAGATCCCCAAATATTAATAAACTTCCTGTATCAAGGTTTTTTATAAATAAATATAAGGTTATTCAAAGGTTTTAAGCCCAAATACATTGTACACCCAAGGATAATGACCTACACAACAAGGATGTATATATTGGTTATGGTTCTTAATGAAATTCGTTTAGAATAGATTCATAATATAATTAAATGTCAATAATGTTGTTTTATAATCACATACCATAAGTATTCCTATAAATAGAATCTATTATAAGGCATGTCAAAGGAAGGAATGCCAATTCATTGGATCTGTTGGCGACCGAAGAACATATCATGAATTCATGGTGGTTCTATAATATGGCTTCATTTACAGACAATTATCATTTATCCATAATCAATAAATCATTTTAAAACTTAGTCAATATGAGAATCAATAAGAATAAGATCTCATGATGATCATTTTGGATGACTTACTAGAAAATTTAAACCATTCTTGAGAATTCTAACACTGGTCAAGTGGGTAGTAATTGACATGTTGAATCCTCTAAAAATATAATAAGGAAATATTAACAGATTAAGAATACATAATTAACCCATAATCAAGGATAGGTTTTGGATTGTGATCCACAAACACACACCCTTTGAATTTTAGTTTTTATTGGTAGATCTTGATCCATTCAAGAAACTTTACTAATATGCAAGATCTTCCACCAGTCTAGGAATATAGGAATAAAATAACAAGGGATCATAATTGACTCCATATATATGATATATATCCATGAACATATCTCAATGTAGAATAAGTGTTAGGAATGTATCTAAAGAAAACATTCCAATCACTACTACAAAAATGGGCAATAACAGCGCTAAAATCGGGCTTTAACAGCGCTAGAAAAGCGTTGTAAAGCTCAGAACTGATAAAGGGGGGGTCCTTTCACAGCGCGTTTTAAGCGCTGTTAAATGTCACCTTTAACAGCGCTAAAAAAGCGCTGTTAAATGACGCCTTTAACAGCACTACAAAAGCACTGTTAAATGTCTCCTTTAACAGCGCTTTTTTAGCGCTGTTAAATGTTGCCTTTAACAGCGCTAAAAAAGGGCTGTTAAATCCTTTCCTGCTGCTAAAAAAAACCTACACGAGTACAGCCAGCCGAGCAGACCTACACAAAAACCAGTATATCAACCACAGACCTGCACAAAAACCAGTATATCAACCACAAGCATGTCATGAACCGATCACAACCCAACCAAACAGTGTTCTTAACATGAGTTAGATACCGTCTACCCAGAAACAAAAACTACCTCATTACATAGTATCACAAAATATTCCTACACAACTCATAAGATAAATACTAGAACATTCCACTATGCATTGTTTCTCCTTGGATTTCCACTTGGTTTTGACAAATCGTGCAGAGCCCGTGCTCCTTGAATCATTCTGCAATACATAAAAATGATATCCCAACTCTCCCAACCATCACCCTTAGTAATTATGTATATTAATACCAAAAAGTTAACATATCATAAACTGGGGGACTGTAATGAGACATCAAGATTAACATTCTATATATAGGATCGATGTCTGGTAGGATTGGTTGCGTTGATACATGACTCTACCTGGACCTCAAAAATAGATATATGATATCACTCCAGGACTTTCAGAGAGACTCCAACTATGTCTTTGACCCATGGATCATTGTCCTTAAGTTTCAACAGAATCCAAATGAGTTTGGTCGGTTTGCCGCATGTCAGTTGTTGATTTCACTTAAAAATAAGTCCATTTTGAACAAAAGAGAGGCACTGTGAGTGGTGTCGGCCACAACGGGCCTCAGATTGATGCGGTGTTGAATCGTACACGTCACACATGAGTCATTGATCGTTGTGAAAAATTATCAACGCAATCAGAAGTCGTTAGATCGGTTTGGAGTATGTACGTAAAATATTGTCCATTTTAAACTAAATACATACACTTGGAGTGATACCGGTCACACCATGCCTCTAATTGAGGAGGGGTTGACTCGTACACGTCACATTTTACCCATAGATCGTTGTCCTTAAGTTTCAATAGAATCCCAATGCGTTTGGTCGGTTTGCCGTATGTCAGTTGTTGATTTCACTTAAAATTAAGTCCATTTTTAACAAAACAGTGACACTGTGAGTGGTGTCGGCCACACCGGGCCTCGGATTGATGCGGTGTTGAATCTTACACATCACAAATGAGTCATTGATCGTTGTGAAAAAGTATCAACGCAATCAGAAGCCGTTAGATCGGTTTGGTGTATGTACGTAAAATATTGTCCATTTTAAACTAAATACATACACATGGAGTGATACCGGTCACACCGCGCCTCTGATTGAGGCGGGGTTGACTCGTACATGTCACATTTGACCCATGGATCTTTTTCCTTAAGTTTCAATAGAATCCCAATGCGTTTGGTCGGTTTGTCGTATGTCAGTTGTTGATTTCACTTAAAATTAAGTCCATTTTTAACAAAACAGTGACACTATGAGTGGTGTCGGCCACACCGGGCCTCGGATTGATGCGGTGTTGAATCGTACACGTCACACATGAGTCATTGATCATTCTGAAAAAGTATCAACGCAATCAGAAGCCGTTAGATCGGTTTGGCGTATGTACGTAAAATATTGTCCATTTTAAACTAAATACATACACTTGGAGTGATACCGGTCACACCGCGCCTCTGATTGAGGCGGGGTTGACTCGTACACGTCACATTTGACCCATGGATCATTGTCCTTAAGTTTCAATAGAATCCCAATGCGTTTGGTCAGTTTTCCGTATGTCAGTTGTTGATTTCTCACTTAAAAATAAGTCCATTTTGAACAAAACAGAGGCACTTGGAGTTGTGTCAGCCACAACAGGCCTCAGATTGAGGCGGGGTTGACTCGTACACGTCACATTTGAAGGTGAGTATGCATACACGATAGTTGACCTTCTTAGAGAAGAGTTTCTGGAAGAGTATAAAAGACATGAAGCAATGAAGATCATTAGAGTGTTGGAGCAAATGTGGTTGCTACAAACAATGTGAAAATCGGCTTGTGCAAAGCGACCTAAGTTACAACTTGCAGGTATTGTACTCTATTTTTTCTGTAAGGTTTCAGTTTAAATGCATTTTGGAATGATCATTGCTAGCCATTGTCTTTTAGGTTTTTTTGACAGCCGAGGGGAAAGGGTGGGGTCTGCAGACATTGGAGGATATGTCGAAGGGTGATTTTGTGTGTGAATATGTTGGAGAAATGTTAACTCCCGCAGTTTTGAAAAGAGTCACTATTTAAAAGAAAGTCATAAGTTTAGATACATCTCAAGATGGTCAGTTTAAAGACATTTTGAGGGACACTACTAAAGACATGCTCAGATATGCACACATCCCCCACTTTTAGATCGTTGTCTACTACAATGATCTTCCAAACAAGATATGCATTAGAACGCTCATGATACATAGAAAAATTCACTGGCCACCTTCGAGAATGATCTGAAGCACAAACCATGACAGCATTATGTTTTTCCTTGAAAATTCTCTTGGCAAACTGGAATGGCAACTCACTCTTGTGATTTTGCGTCTCTACTTGTCTCTTCATGTGTGCAGCTACTGCCATTCCAGTTCGCCAAGAGAATTTTCAAGGAAAAAACATAATGCTGTTATTGTTTGGGCTTCAGATCATTCTAAAAGTTGGGAAGTGAATTGCTCTATGTATCATGAGCGTTCTAATGCATATCTTGGTTGAAAGATCATTGTAGTAGACAACGATCTAAAAGTGGGGGATGTGTGCATATCTGAGCATGTCTTTAGTAGTGTCCCTCAAAATGTCTTTAAACTGACCATCTTGAGATGTATCTAAACTTGTGACTTTCTTTTAAATAGTGACTCTTTTCAGAACTGCGGGAGTTAACATTTCTCCAACATATTCACACACAAAATCACCCTTCGACATATCCTCCAATGTCTGCAGACTCCACCCTTTCCCCTCGGCTGTCAAAAAAACCTAAAAGAAAATGGCTAGCAATGATCATTCCAAAATGCATTTAAACTCAAAACTTCCAGAAAAAAATAGAGTACAATACCTACAAGTTGTAACTTAGGTCGCTTTGCACAAGCCGATTTCCACATTGTTTGTAGCAACCACATTTGCTCCAACACTCTAATGATATTCATTGCTTCATGTCTTTTATACTCTTCCAGAAACTCTTCTATAAGAAGGTCAACTATCGTGTATGCATACTCACCTTCAAATGTGACGTGTACGAGTCAACCCCGCCTCAATCTGAGGCCTGTTGTGGCTGACACAACTCCAAGTTCCTCTGTTTTGTTCAAAATGAACTTATTTTTAAGTGAGAAATCAACAACTGACATACGGAAAACCGACCAAACGCATTGGGATTCTATTGAAACTTAAGGACAATGATCCATGGGTCAAATGTGACGTGTACGAGTCAACCCCGCCTCAATCAGAGGCGCATTATGACCGGTATCACTCCAAGTGCCTCTGTTTTGTTCAGAATGGACTTATTTTTAAGTGAGAAATCAACAACTGACATACGGGAAACCGACCAAACGCCTTCGGATTGTGTTAACATTTTAGGACAACGATTCATGGGTCATATGTGATGTGTACGAGTCAACCCTGCCTCAATCTGAGACGCGGTGTGACCGGTATCACTCCAAGTGTATGTAATTTGTTTAAAAGGGACAATATTTTACGTACACACGCCAAACCGATCTAACGGTTTCTGATTGTGTTGATACTTTTGCACAACGATCCATGACTCATGGGGTCCAAGGTATATAATCAATATCACTACATTGTTTAAAAATGGTTAAGGAACATGGCCTTGCCATTCAAATTTTATTTAATTCATTTATAAGTGATCAAGTAGTCCATGGGTATGTCCATTACACATAAATATCATTAATTCCCTTTAATAAACCCATGGGCATGGGATATATCAACACATGTCAAAGGTGGTTCAATTTCAAGCCAAAGATCAATAGGGGTCATGGGCCTATAAGAAACACACCCTAAGGGGGTGATTCGAGTAAGGTATACAACCTCAAAAGAATAAGTTTGGTGCACAATGACTAACCAATTTAAGACATGATAATCTACTAAATTAATTTTACATTTTATAGTCAACATGCAGAAGGTTCACCACACAGCACAATAGCGCATCATATAAACTAGGGGTGTCCATGGGTCGGGTCGGGTCGAGTTGGAGGTGTTTCAAGGCCCGACCCGAACAAAAAAGTTCGGGTTGGGTCGGGTCGGGTCACAAGCTTCCGGATCAACCAACCTGACCCAACCTGACCCAGTGGGGTCGGGTTACCCGTCGCATGCCCGAAGGACCCAACCCAACCCAACCCATCGAGGGTCGGGTCAATTTGGGTCGGGTTATATGTGTAAACCTGACCCAACCCGACCCAAACCAATCCAACCCATCCCAACCCAACGGACCCGAACCATCCACTCAAACCCAACCCCCCTAGACCCAACCCGATGGACCCCCTGCACTGCACCAGCCTGCTGCACAAAAAAACCATCCCCCCTGCACAAAAATTTCAGCCCCCTCCCCCTGCACCCTCTACCCCCCTCCCCCAGGCACACCAGCCCCCCCCCCCCCCTCCTGTACCCTGTACAACACAACACCCCTCTCCCCCTACCCCCTCCCCCCTGCACAGTCTCCCCCCTCCTACATCCCTGCACAAAAAACCCAGACCCCCCCCCCCCCGCACAAAAATTTCAGCCCCCCTGCACAAAAAATATCAGCCCCCTGCACCCTCTGTCCCCCTCCCCCAGGAACACCAGCCTCCCCCCTCCTGTACCCCGTACAACAAAACAACCCTCTCCCCCTGCACTCCCTGCCCTCTCCCCTCCCCCCTCCTGCACACACCAAACCTACCCATCTCGTACCCCTGCACACACCAGCCCCCCCTCACAGCCCCTGCAAACCATCCCCCCCTAATGTGACTCACTATCAACACCGGTAACAGAACCAATTGAAGTTAAAGTGGAGTAAATTCATGATGCAGTAGAAATAAACATTACTAACATAAGGAAAATCAAATTAAAAAAACACACAGCAGTAGCAGATTTGAAGAACGAATAAGCGAAAACATATGCAAAAAAAATCATCACCAGGAGTAGAGTGAATAACATTGATTCAGTCTGAAAAGAGGGAGGAGGGGAAGCAGAGGCGACAAATAAATGACAACCACATAAAAACCTACACTGAAAAACAATATTTAGGGCATCCACATACCTTGGGTGAAGAAATCGGAAGTCCAAAGAGGTGAGGGAGCCTTCTGCGCTGCCTGGAAGACGTGACCGCCGGAGTAGGGGTGCATGGGAGGAGCCTCCAACCATTGAAGAGGAGGAGTAGGGTTCGGAAGGGAGGAAGATCCGCGGAAGATGGTCGAGAAGAAGGAGAAGGAGTACGGCGGAGGTCCAGCAAAGGGAAGATCGGGGGGAGGAAGCAGTCGCAAGGGTACAGTCCCGCGAGAGCTTTGGGAACAATAAAAAAGAGGATACTGTCGGCCTCCTTTTAATAAAATCGGAGACAGGTTTTAATAGCACTAGAAAAGCGCTGATAAAGCCCCCCTTTATCAGCGCTAAAATTTAAGTGATGATAAATCCACACTTTATTAGCACTAAAATTTAAGCGCTAATAAAGGGGGGATTTATCAGCGCTTTTCTAGCGCTGTTAAAACCTGTCCTTTATCAGCGCTAGAAAAGCGCTGATAAATCATCCCTTTATCAGCGCTTTTAAATAGCGCTGATAAAGATTATCCTTTATTGGCGCTTTTTGATTAGCGCTGATAAAGTTAGCGCTTTGCTTGCCCGTTTTTGTAGTAGTGAATTAAGCATTTTTTGACTATTCTAATAAAAGAGATCCAAGGGGAGAATAATGGGAGTGCCAAGATTAAAGAGGGAAGGCTTAAAATAAGAGTTATATAAATCAATTTTAAAATTGAACAATATTGTGGTGTCAAAAAACATGGGATTAAAATATTAATGAGTGTATTAAATCCAACCTATTATAATGTGAAATAGCTATATAGTGGGCCTCACTGGTTAGTTGGTGACTAGCCGTCGGTCAGGCTGTGTGCCTTGAAGAATGCTTGGAATTCCTCTTTGACCATAAAATTGTTGGTTGCACCCCACTAGTGAACCATTAAGTTATTATGTATCAATAAGAGTCAATAGAACCCCACCAGATGGT
This sequence comes from Viscum album, assembly GCA_963277665.1. Taxonomy (NCBI): domain Eukaryota; kingdom Viridiplantae; phylum Streptophyta; class Magnoliopsida; order Santalales; family Viscaceae; genus Viscum; species Viscum album. The sequence continues at coordinate 830,496,756 of OY728156.1, forward strand.
TGGCGTGCAACATCCTATTACCCTCTTTTAGGTATTTCTCATCTCTATTTCATTTCCCCCTTTATTTGGATTCATTTTGTGACTCCTGATGATAGGGAACATTTTCTGTGGAAAATTACATAAACTTCATGGATGATTTTTTTTATTAATGGATTCTAGTAATAAATGTGGAAAGTACATAAGAGGATGTCCTTTAGAATATGATATGACCCGAGGAACTTTTCTCAGTGTTCTACAGAATATGGGTGATAAACAATTTTAAGTCATGAAAAGGATTCATGATATGAACTAGTTTCGAGACTGATGTCATGAACTAGTTCAAAGCATGAAATTTTTACACTTCATGATCCTTTTTCACATCATGAAAAGTTAAATTGGTTTTTTAACTGAGGAGAAACATTTTTTCAAATATATGGATTTCATGTATTTCACATCATGAACTAAAGATTCACATCACATAATTTCCACATCATTTATATTTTTATGCATTATAGATCTGATTTTATTTTCATGTGATGTGAAAGATTTTATCTTGAAATATAGGAGCCATCCCAGGTGTCTTTGGGGTTCTCTACTCCTTTTGTATCATTTTTAAGTGATTTATCTTCATTGTGTTTGTGATGCGTCTCTTCGAGTATGTGATATTCCAAATTATTCATTAACCATGGATTCAATAACATTTTTTCACAATGTTTTTATATCCATTGACCATGTGGTGTTGATTATATTTATCATTTCAAGATCTATTGCACAATCTTCCTCCAGGGGCTTACCTTTTTGTTGGTTGTGGTGTAGTGTGAGTTTTTCTTAAGGTATGTATTGTGTTATCTTCTCCTCAAACCCTTTTTCTTGTTAAATTTATTTTTTGATATAAATATTGAGTATAGGTCCCCAGTTGTTTATTTTTTGTTCTTCTATGTTGGTGGACCCCATTGTGGGTGTGTGTGACCCAATTATTTGGTAGGTGGTTCTATATCTAGCCTATGTTGTATGAACTTTATTTTTATGGTTTTATAAATTATTTTATAAATGAATTTTTATAATTTAAATGCATGTAGGAAAATGGGTTTTTGAGAAAATATGGTTTTCCCATTATTCTAGTAAAATTATATGTATTTTTAAATCATTGTAAAATAGATTTATAAAATAGTTTTCAAAGAAAGGTTTAGTGAAATGGTTTCTAAAATATAGAACATTGGAATCCTTGGGTACTTAGGTGGAAAGTGTAGTAGTAAGCCCCATTTTTTGATACTATTAGGGGGTTTACTCATGGGGTGTTTTTCTATACTCACTGGGCCTATAGTTCTAGGGACTTGTTAGACCTTTTGGTAGGTTCACCTACTAGGGATTTCTTATTCTCTATAGATTAGATGTATAATCTCAAGACATGATGAGTGAGATTTTATATGTTTGGGTACAAGTGTTCTTACTAGCCTGACCTGTAGTGATCCTTTGCATGATGTTAACTATGATTTGGTTTTTATTACTTTGAATGTGACATGATATGTAAACATGATTTTCTTTGATTTCTTTTATATATGTGATATGATTTGAAATTGTCTTACCTGGATTATTTGGAAATGTAGAAAAAAGGGGAATTGTTTACCATTTTTTTATATAAAAATGTTTAACTGATTATCATACCTTGTTTTCTTTAAAGTTGAGCATGTTTGGATTGTTGTACAGAGACATAATATGGAACACATGGGTGGGATAATAAGGGTCCTACTTATCTCAAACCCTTCACACACATTTGGTAGTGAAAAGACCTTGTTATTTCTTTCAATACAAGAAAATGAAATGAACTACTGTAAGTTGGGGAGGTTTTGTCTGCTGTCTTTAGGTAGCTTGTGGTTTGATGATGGGAGTTTTCTCATGTTATCCCATGGAGTATCTATTTCAGTTTTTTTCATGTTTCGTTGGACTTGTATCTTGAATAATGTTTAACTTCTTTTGAGTTGTATCACTTATATTATTCCCATTTTTTCTATGACTTATATTTTGTACTTACTCTTCTGTTGTTTCTTACTATCATGTGTGTGTGTGTATTTCATGTTGTTTTCTTCATGCTGGGAAAAATATTTCCCTCTGGTTTTTTTGATTCTCGGGTGCTAGTCTCCAACCCATGGGGATTGGGAACGTCCTTATGGTACATGATTATTTTGATTGGGTATTGGTTTGAGAGGTTATCCAAGTCGACTTTTTTATAGTTTTGTCTCAAATGCATAAGTTGTGCTTAGTTTTGGGAAGTTGGTAGACAAGATATGGGAATTTTGGGACTTGGTAAGAAGGTTATAGTGGGTTTTTTGAGAGCTCTTTCCCTCACAAGACTCGAATTTCCATGGGGTGTTGGGATGTGTGTCTCCTATTATGATCTTTTGATCTTAATATAAATTTTTTATTATGGATTTCTATATTGAAATGAGATTATACTATTGTATGATCATTTATTATTTTTCATTTTTTAGTAGTATGGCTCCGAGAAATCATCCACATGTTCCTCAAGAGGGTTCAAAAGATTCTCCTCAAGGGAGTATTCCTCTAGATCATAATCGTATCGAGTATATCATGTGGGATAATTCGATTAAAGACAAAAATATAACAAAAATCTATAATGAAATTGTTGAGTTACATCTGGGAGTTCCAGGAGAAAGGGATCAATCATGGGAGTTGTTACATGAGAATAAATTGTCATTTAATGGTACGAATGATAGTCAATAGGTAGAGGGATAGCTATAAAATATCAAATATATATTCAACTTCTTGGATACACCTGAGAATATCAAAGTGAAGTGTGTAGCGGTCAGACAAGAGGGTCCTAGTAAACGATGGTGGTATTCCATAGTAAAGGTGGATAGACATGTAGGTTTGGACTTGAAGGGTTTAAAACCCCACTTATTTCAGAAATTTTTATTGAGTCACTAATAATGGTAAAATTTTTAGAGTTACTCTCCTTGCAGTAGAAAGATAATTTAATATCGATATACACAAATTAGTTCATAGATCTCTTTCATTTTTCCCTAGAGGTAGTAAAGAATGAAAATATAAAATCTCACAAGTATTAGGATTTTTTATCATATATCAGATCATAGGTATTTATTCTAAATCATTATACTTATATGAAGAAATTATAGATTTCAATGATTGAATAGATTGATATGAAAGGAATGTTAGGTTATTCTACCCCATCTCTTCCACCTAGTGGCAGCTTTAATGGAATGAAGTGGAGGAAGATGAAGTGTCATGACCAAAATAAGAGTGATGGGGGTGGTTCTCAAATGTATTCCACCTCATCACCTTTAGTTATATCTAGTATTGTACTCCTGACTTGATATTAGTTTTGAAATGTTAGGAACGCCCATCGTTCTTGTTCCACACCTCCAAATATGTGTAAAAGTTTTGGATGCTATGTTCATCTGGATATGTCTTAGCCTCATTATGGTTAATGATCATCATATCTAAAGGATACTATGGTGTAGTCATATAAATTAAAGACAAAAAGGATCCATCTATAGGCCTTAAGAGTGAAGCACCTTCATCGAGTAGATTATTTTCTATAAGAGGTAGATATAGGCCCAGAAATATTTAGAGGTACCATATTTAATTCATCTTCAATATCAACTATTTTTTTATACAGGTTCATCCTACTCATTTATATCTACCCATTTTTTGATATTATTAAAATTCTGATAGAACTTGTGTCCATTGTTATGTAGATTGTAATACATCTTGGAAAGAAGAAATAGGATGGGTTTCAATGTCCTTCTTGTTCACTTTTGGCAGCTGATGCAGAGTTAGTCTCATATTTCTTCATTCTCAATATAGATATAGTTGATGTCATAATTGGGGTGGATTGGATAGTCACTCATAAATATGACATTTATGTTTATCATTTCTAGGTTTTTTTATTTGTTTTTGATAGTATATCTTATGTGTTTCAAAGAGAGTTTGATCCAAGGTCATTTCATGTAGGACCTCACCTTCAAATCTCAGGAGTTTATTGTTTATTGTATTAGTTGAGAATAATGACCTAGATAATGAAATAAAATTAATTATTTACTTAAATCAGAACCTATTTCTTATATATTTTATTTATTATAATTTTACGATGTTCATTTATGTCAATTTTTATTAGTTATAAAGATCCATTTTTTTCATTCCAGGAGCGTTCGTTGCATGGTTTCATTGTTGGTTTACTTGTCTATATTTATGGATGTTATTGTACAATGGGAATAGTAATATAGAAGTTATATTATATGGTATTATTAAACCTATATAATTTTAAATGGTCCCATATATCATTTTTCATTCTAAAATAAGTACGATTCATTTGATAAATCTTTAATGATAATTGGTTAGTTTATTTTGTTGGTTTTTCAAACCACCATAATTAAGTTTCATTTTATTTGATTTAATGTCTATAAATTAGTTTAAGAATATAGAATAAGTTTTAATATACTTATTAAAATCTTATTTGAAAATAATAATAGTTTTATGACCATCCATGAAGGTGGTAATAGAAAACGAAAAGTCATTATCCACAGAGACGATTAATCGTCATAATTTGGATAATGGTTTTGCTTCAACGAATAAAAGGATATGATAAAAATTATGGAGAGAATAAAATCCATTATAAATATATAATTAAATTATATACATGATACTATAATTATTATTACTTTATGGATTAATGAGGTGATTAGAATACATAAGAAGAAAATAAATTAAGAGAGGCAGTTTAAGAAAGTTACCTCTTGAATATCACCTCATCGAAGAATCCCTTAAAGAAAATGTAATTGGTAGTTTGGTGATACAAGAACCTCTATAATGTTTATAGATAAGTGAATAATATAATTTAGTATAGGATGGTTGAGATAAAAGTCTCATGGTGTTGAATGAAGTGAATGAAGGTGTGTTTTTTATAATTGGGGTGAGGTGCACTTTAGGAATTTCTCACAATATTAAAATATAATAAGACTAATCTAGTGAAAAAATCTTTCAAATAGAATCTAAATATATATAGGATAAAATTTTGAGTCCTATAATTATACCCTTTTTCTTTTTTAAAAAAATATTATTTTTAAAAAAATTTATTAAAATTTTATATTCATGAAATGTCATTATTGTCAAATTTAATGTTATTCATTACTGTGACTTTGGAAACATAAAAACAAAGATTAAAATTTAAACAAACTATTTTATTATATACTAGACATATCATATTCATCTATATAATTAATTTATAATATTAATTATCTAAAATTATATTTATTTCAATATTTTTAAAATCATTTATTTGATTTTTTTCATTAATTTAATATTTACTACATCATCATTGTGTATGCATTTATGGTATTTATATGTTCACTAAAAATTAAAAAAAATAAAGAATATAAATATTTTACCTTTAAAAGGACTATTTTGGTTGAACATATTTTCTATAAAACCATATATTAAAAAATGTTATACTTATTAAAAACCATAGTGTGAACTATTTGAATTTATTTTAAATTAAATATTATAAGGGGCCTAATATCTAATAAGTGGATCCAAAAGATCCTAAATTAAGAACATGAATGGTTATGGTATAAAATTAATTACCAAATAATATTTTTTTCAAATTTTTGATCCATTTAATTTTTCTAATAATTTTAATTAAAACTATTTTATTAATATTTATATTAATAAAATAATTATTGTATCATTGTTTTGAAAGCCTTTAGGGTAATAATTTATTACCTAAAAATTAAAAAAATTCCATGATGAAGTTAGATATTATAGATTTAAAAATAATATTTATGGTCTAACATATCTTCTAGATAACCAGATATTAAAATTTTTATACTTATTAAAAACAATAGTGTCATAAGTTTAACTTTTCAAGAAATAAATACTATAAGGTAATTAATGTCATCCAAGTGGTTCCAAAAGATCAAAAATTTAACCCCTGGATTATTTTGGTCAACAAATACCCATATAATAAAATTAGGACAATATTTAGGATTATTTTCCAATATTTTTAATATTATTTTTACCATTAATTACTTGATTTACCCTTAACTATGGTAATAAAAATTACTAAGTAAACTATTCATATTATCCAAAAAATAAAAGTTAACCATTTACTAAATTTGTACCTTATGATTCCAAATATTGAATCAATTTTTAAAAATTAGAAACAAATAATTAGAATAATCTAATTTAAAATCAAACTAGAAAAATGAAACGAAAAACAATTTTTTTGGAAAAACCCCCTTATTAAGAATGAAATGTTTTAATACTAAAATAAAATATAAAATCAATTTTACATAAATGATTGTATTTATATAATTAAAAATTAAATATGTAAAATTTTAAAAAATCTAAATCATAATTTTATTGTGTAAATAAAATAAATATTTGTAATAAAAAAAATATTTGTCACAATTCATTGAAAAATCAAACTTTTCAGAAAATTATCAAAGTTTCACCATAGAATTTTTTTGGGATGCTGATTTCAAAAATTAATTTAAATTTATAAAATAAATTTTTTAGAAGTTCCCAAAATTAATGATATTTTTTATATATAAAAATCAATAAAAATAATTATTTTGAAGAATCTATATTTTTGATGAATAAAATAAATTTACTAAAAATATAATAAAATGAAGTTAAAATATAGTAATTATTTAAAAATAATTAAAAAATATATTATTAATGAGTATTACCATAATATATTTCACAATTTCATTAAAACTATCCAATCCTAAAAATTTAATGGCTATATTATAATGGTCACATTTAACTAATAATATTTTGTTATTCGTTTAAGCTCAATGTGTTGTATATTGTACGCTATCGAATATAATATTTATTTTTGAAAACTCAGGATATTACATTCTCCCCCCATCCCCCATTAATAATTTTTTCCCTCACAATTTTAACTTGGGATCGAGAATTATGGATTTGACTTTTTAAATTCCCTTTGTTGAAATCACACATCATAAAAAGGATTAATAAAACTTCCTCTTAAAAAGAGAGTAAGGGAAGTATGAAGTTGACCTAATATAACACATAATTGGTTTTTATGTAGAATAACATTAGTGGGAAGTGAAAAAATAAATATGAAATATAAAACTAACTCCCAAATACTAAGGGAGAGTGATAGAGAACATGGTCATTAGAATGTTATCCATCAAAAAACTATTAATATTTGGTGGGTTAAATGGCCATTAATTTCAAGGGAAAAAATAAAATGATAACATTTCTTATTTCAATATTACTTTAATTCCTAGTCTTAGAACATAAGGAAATATAATTTCTTGACAAGTATAATTTCCTTCACAAACTAGTCTTTTTCTTTGAATGATGAGTTTGAAATTTTATATAATTGAAGAACTAAAATCAACTTATATGGATCAAAAAATAAAAAAAAATATTTCATATATCTTTAGACATTAACCAAAACCAATAATGTTTTGGATAAAATAAGATAATTTCCCAAAAACAATTGATCTCTGAAATTCTATAGTAATACCGAAAGTTAAACAAATCATTATCCAAAAAATTCCTCAAAATTATTCTATAATAAGATTAAAACCCAAAAATTAAAAGGTTTGGTCACACAACCTTCCAAGAAAAAAATTTAATATATATAAATCACTCCAAAAAGTCTCATACCAAAATTTAATTACCCAAAACATAATCTCCAATATATGTTAAACATTTTCATAAATAACCTGAGTCACCATAAATCCACAATAAAACAATATATAATTCTACAATATAATTCAACCACTATTCCTAAAATAAAATCTAATAGTATAATTTTTACCTTAATCATAAAGGTTTCTCAAAATAGGGAATGTCTTCCAAATTAACAATAATCACTTAATCACCAAATCATTTTCCAAACACATGGTTATCTATTCGATAAAACATATATTCCAAAAATAAACATAACATCTATCCATAAGATAATTTAACAAAAGATAAAATTAAATACTAACCAGGACATCATATATTCCAGTGGTAGGTGATGAACCCTTGTCACCATTTTGTTATGGGTTCAAACCATATGGCCTTTCTGGACACAATGGGTTGTCACCGACCTGCGGGTTGTCCCATTTTTATAAAATTATAATTATTATAACCTTCTTAGAAATTTGAGAAACTTAGTAAAAAATAACCAAAACATATTTAACCTTAAAGAATAGTTTTAACTTCAAATTATTTCTCATACCTTTCATTTTTCATCCCAAATTTTAATAACCAATAAATACCTAAATGTCAATGTATCCAAAAATATCATTATCCATTTTAAAATTTCATAACATAAAGCCTCAAAAGGGGTTCGTAAGACATTGATCTTATGATTAAACTTAAAATTATAAACCCATAGTAATATATATAACTCTTAATATTGTCTCACAAGAAAACATCATATTCTCTAAAGTTATCTAAACCCTTATCTAATACCAAATGTATGGACCCAACATTAAACATCGCATATTCTAGTGACTTTATACTAGAATTCAATTTATTTCATTTGAAAAGATATTTTAGGATTAGAGTTTCATAGAATTATTGAAAGAACATAAAAAATTAAACTTATACATCTCATTTTTACACTTTTAAAAAAATATCCAATTTTCCATAAAATAATATTTTTTAAAATAAAACATGATTTATTTTCCTAATAAATATTCAAAAAAATATTTTGATCCCACACATGTCCCTAATATCCCTTAAACACTTTATAAATATTTTAAAACTTGTTATCAGAACAAAAATGTCCATAAAGGACATAAAAATCAAGAATAAAAACATTGATTCATAAATATTTATATAAATGTTCCTTTTTCAGAATAAAATTTGTGCTAAAAATGAACATTTTCTTCCCTAAGAAATAGCCTTTTCTACCCAAATAATTCCATAAAACATATCAAAATAAATCTTAATATAAAAATAAAATCTATATAGGTTATTTTCAAATAATATAAACTCATGAAATAATTTTCACTAACTTTTATTCTTCATCCTTAAAAATAAACTTATACTTTCCATTGAACATATTCCCAATAACTTACCTTATCAATGCATGATATTTCTGTAAAAAATATGAAGAATAAAATAAATAATATTGGTTAATGGACACCTAATTTTCTTCTCATTCTTACTTATAATGTATCCCCCATGGTTACGATATGATTATAACCCTCACATCTACCATAAAATAACCCTTGGGGTTATACTTAGATGTAACTATCGTAGTTACACTTGTAATAACCATCAAAGTCAACTTAGAACATACCCAATGACTTAGAGGGATATCATAGACCCACATATATTTTGTTTACAATGGATCCACCCTATTTTATAAAAAATTCATTAGAACCATAATATAATCATAAAACATGAATACTTGCATCATAGAAACATTTATTAAGGAAAATCACTTATTTTAACAAGAATACTATGCACATATAAAGGAAATAATTTAGTTTGAAAATAACCATGTGATATTATAAATGATGCCTAAAAACATTAATAATTTATTAAATCAGGAAAATCCATTCATTCAGTATAAGTTAAAAAACATTCTTATGGAAATTTATAAAAAGAGGCATTAAAGATGATTGTTTAAGAAAATTCCCTTACATAAAACCTTGAAATATTACTTTTTGAAAAAATTTGAGAGAAATTTGAAAATTTCCATTTTAAAAAATTAAAATACATATATATAAGAAACATTTTTTAAACATGAACATGATGAGAGGTATTTATAAAATAAATCTTTGAAACATTTAAATTGATGTTTTTTTATTTAAAGAGTCATTTACCTTAGGTCTTAATGAATTCTTAATTTTCACTTAATACCCTAAAAAATCAAATTAGATTAATTAATTACTTAATTAAGAATATCTTCTATATATAATTTACTTAATATTATTTTATTAAGTTCAATTATTTCCATTTTGATAAGTTATAAAACCCAATTTCATCGTTCTAGAAGCATTCATTTAATGGTTTCATGGTTAGTTAACATGTGTATACATATGGATGTTCTTGTAAAATGGGAATAGTACACTAGAAGTGAGATGATATGGTATTGATTCACCTAAATAAGTTTAAATTATCCCATATGTAATTTTTATTTCAAAAATAATGATGATTCAGTTGATAAAACTTTAATGATAATTGTTTAGTTTATTATGGCAGTTTTTCAAATCATCACAATTTAGTTTCATTTTATTTGATATCATATATATATATATATTAGTTTAAACACATGAAATAAGTTATCATTCATGTTAAAATACAATTTAATCATAATAATAGTTTTATGACCATCCATGAAAGTGGTAATAGAAAATGAAAACTCATTATCCACGAAAACGGTTAATCGTGACAATTTGGAAAATGGTTTTTTCATTGAACAAGAGGATATGAAAAAAATTATGGACAAAAGATATTTTATTATAAATACAAAACATAAGTATATACATGACGCTAGATTTTATACAACTTTATGAATGATTGAGGTGAGGAGATGATAGAATAAAAAAATCAAGGGAGGTGGTTTAGGAAAGTTACCTCTTAAATATCAACTAAGTGGATAAAAAGGTCCTTATTTATAAAAATGGATTATTATTGTATAATATTACTTATCCAATAATATTTATTCAAATTTTTCAGTCACTTAATTATTCTTTTAATTTTCTTAAAAATTATTTTATTGAGTTTTTCATTATTTAAATAGTTATTGCACCATTGTTGTGGAAGACTTTAAGGTAATTCTTTATTCCATAAAAATTAAAAAATAAATAACCATTATGAAGTTAAATATTTTTTATTTAAAAGTATTATTTATGGTGGAAAATATATTCTAGATTATCATATAATGAAAAAAATTATACTTATTAAAAATCATAGTGTGGCAAGTTTGGTTATTCTTAAAATAAAATACCGTAAGGGCCTTAATGTTATAAAAGTGCACATAAGGGGCCATAAGTTAGATCCATTATTTATTTTGGTATCAATTTACTCTTAAAATAAAATTAGGAAAAGTTTTAGGGTAATTGGGTAATATTTATAATTTTTTACCCTTAATTACCTGATTTATCTTTAACTGTGGTAATAAATATTACTAAGTTTACTATTCATATTGTCCAAAAAATAAAAAGTAACTATTTAAAAAAATTAAAAAATATGACTAAAAATATGGAATTCATTTTAAAAAATTCAAAACAAAGCATTGGAATAATTTAATTTAAAATAAAACTGGAAACATGTAATAAAAACATTTATTTAGGAAAAACAACCTTTTAAAAAATTAAATGTTTTTATACTAATTTCAAATATAAAATCCATTTAAAAAAACCATAATTTTATTATTATAATTAAAAATTAACTAATTAAAATATTAAACCAATACAAATCATAATTCGACCTTGTAAATAAAATATTTTTTTTAATAAAAACCAGTATTCTTCACTGTTCATTGAAAAATCAAACTTTTAATAAAATTATCAAAATTTCACCTTGGAATTATTTTAGTTTTTTGATTTAAAAAATTATTCTCAATTTATAAAATTAATTTTCTAGAACTTTCAAAAAATTCATTACATTATTTCTATATAAAATGAAATAAAAAACTTTTTTGAAGAAAATATGTCTTCGATGAATAAAATGGATTTGAAAAAAATATAATAGAACTAATTTAAAAATATTGTAATTATTTAAAAATAATTAATTAATACATTATTAAGTAGTATTAACATTATATATTTAATAATTTCATTAATATTATTCGTTCCCTTCAATTTAATGGTGAGGTTATAATGGTCACATTTAAATAATAAGATTTTTTAGTTTCTTTAAGCTCTATATGGTGTATCTTGTTCAATATCAAACAGAGTATTTTTTTTTAAAAACTCAGGATGTTATGTGTATGCTATCCAAAACAATATGAGGAACATTACTTGGTGATTCAACTCTATATTAGAAGTATAGTCATATGGATATTAGAAATGGACAAAAAAAGCTATAAGGATTGTGAAAATGTTACTTAGTATCCTTAAATCATTGAGTTGAAAAGTTACTCGACATAAAAAATTCACTAACCTATGGATAATTTATCATTATCCTCAAGGAATCATGTTTAAAACTGGGCTAAAATTCCAATATTCTCTTACCCTTGATATGTTCCACTACCATCATCACCGCACATGGAGTTCACTCCCCCTTTAAGGGGTAATCATAACATGACATTCCACCTATCATGAGTACTAAGGTAAATCTTACAAAGTCATGGTAACATTAATAATAGGGTAAATCACACGAGGAAAATCATAGTATATCATTATGAGAATATAGTAGAAAACATATAATAACATGTGGTCAATATCATATCATGCTACTCTAAAGTACTCATGGAAGAAAGATCATATATGGGTATCACAGTAACACACACAAACATAAGAAATGAATATTAATAAAGAAAAATTAATCCATTACATCACATCAATCATACCAAAGAAACATGATCATAAAAGAGCCCCAAATGGTAAATAACTTCCTACCTCATGTTTTTTTATGAATAACTCCAAGATTCATCAATATTTTGAATGCCAAATATATCACACAACCTAAGATAATGATCTCACACATTAATAATGTATATTAAAGTTCCATTTCATAAAGATAGTGGTTTAGAATGGAGCCTAAAGAGAATTCCAATTCAATAATATCATTATATAATCACATAATTTAAGTATTATATCTACATAATCAATTCCGAGGTATGTTGAAGGAAGGAATTTCAAACACTAGATTCTCTATTGATCAAAAAATGGATCATGAATTCATTTTGATTCATGAATATGGCTTTGGATTCAAAAAACTATCATCGATCCATCAATAATTCATTAATATAAAAGATATGAAATATGATAATCCAGAAGAAAAAGATCTCATGATTATCGTTCTAGATGACTTACATGGAAATGTCCATTGTTAATGAAAATTCTAGATCTGGTTAAAAAGGTTTTCACTAAAAATTTAATCCTCCACCAATACACTAAGTAAATGTAAAAAGATTAATAATTCATCATAAAACCACCATCAAGAAGATGTTTTGGAATATTATTCATAAACACATAACTATTGAATGTTTTTTGTCATTTTTAGATCTCTATACATTCATGAAACTTTGTAAACATGCAAGATATTCCACAAATATACAAAGAAATGAGTAAAAAATTATTAAATTTTCATGGAATCAACATATCCATCATAGATCCATGCACATCTCTTAAGGAGGAACACATATTTGGAATGGATCTAAAGAAAACATAATAATTAAGAATTATCAAATTGTTCCCGTGAAGGGGAGACAAAGAGAGAATAATGAGAGTACTTAGATTAATATAGAAGGATTGAAATTTGAGTTATAGCCATTAAGATTTAAATTGAACAATTAAGCTGGGTCAAAACACGTAGGATTAAAATCCCACTTGGTGAATTAATTTAACCCTTAGATTTTTCACATTGACTACTCGATGGGCCTCATCGGTGCATCGGTGGCACCACCAAAAAAACTGATGACTAACCATGGGTTGTTTAGTGTTCTTGGTAGAATTCCTAACATTATTTCTTGTATATCAGATGGCTAGTGGGTTACACCAACTACTTGGTTTCTATTTTCCATCTACCATATAGTTGATCCCTTCCTCAAGTCTTCCACCTTCAAAACCCAAACTTCAAAACCCAGACCATTATCCACTTAAAACTGACCTATAACATTCCTATAACGAAGGTTAAATGACAAAAAAAATAAAATTTTATAAAATAAGACATATTTTACAATAAACCAGGTGATGATGTTATGTTAATAACTTTTAATAACAAATTGAGGTTAATGTAGATGGAAATATAAATTTTATAGAGTCATATCTAGCATGCAGTACAAGACTTTTTCACCTAGAATTATTTTAATAGTTAAATTATTATTATCATTCTATAAATTATAAATAATATGAACATTTTTATACTCGTTTCAATATGAAAATTGTCATATTTTATATTAAATGAATTTTATATGATGTATCATGAATTATAAACATTTTAATACTCAATTTATATTATATAAAATTTTTATATAATATAAATATCATTTATTTTTTAATTTATAATCAATGTATAAATTACCCCTTATGATTTGTAAATAAAATTTTTATTTTTAAACCACAGGAATACCATATAATTTGGAAAATATATATTAACGTTTTATATTTTAGAATAAAATATTTCAAAAAGAATTTAATTAATTATAAAAAATTTAAAATTAATTAATTAATCTTTAAAATTAAGGAATTAATTTTTAAATTCATTATAAATTAAATATTCTCAAAATAACTTTTAACTTGATTTATAATCATTTTATAAACCATTAAAATCATTTAATATTTTATAAACTCGTTTTATAATATATTTTTAACCTTACGTAGAATTCATATTCTATGTAAGGGTATACTCTTAATTCCCATGTGTACATTATTTATATAAGGGTATAAGTCTTTGTCCTTTTCATCATCAAAAGTACATAGAGTTATATCTCATTTACCTTTAAGTGAAATTATTTACATAAAGGTCTGTTGAAAAATAAAATTATGTGAAAAAACTACCTGATGGTTAATCTCATACTAACTTTAACTCTCACATAAAGGTTTAAAATGCAGCAACTATTTTACAATTATGTTATTTTTAGAACACCAATGATTTAAAAACTTTTAAAACTTGAATAAATATTCTCTAATTATACTGATGAGTTTTTTTTGGTCATATAATGATTATTGGAAGTGGAAACAAACTCAAATATATATGGATATATCTCTAGGAAATAAAACATGTAAATTATGTTAAAAATAGAGACAAACCGAGTAACTAATAAATGAAAGTTTCAATAACCATATCCCTTGATCTTGAGAGAATATATTTGAGGAAGATCATAAGGATCACTAAAAAAATCACTCTTCCTCTAAGGTGATATAGCATATGAAATATAAGTAGTAGAAAAATATTATTTAGCATAATAGTTTAAACATCATTTATATCATAACAAACATTAAAAGTGACATGGGAAGTATTTTAATAATGGTTTGAGAAGATTAAAAGGATTTAAAAGTCATTTTGATTCACTTTTAATGAAATTTTTATCATAACTAGTGTTAAAAACCTTTAGAAAGTAAAATTTTCATGCTCTTCTCCTAAATTTTTCAACATAGTCTTTCTAAAATAATCATCCACTCAACTCACAACCACAAACCACATGCACTCAACCTTATATAATTGTTCAATTTTCATACTTCTTTTTTCATTTTTTTCTCCTCAATCTTCTATTATATATCCATCATCCATGGGCCTCACCTTCTTTTGGTCCATAGAAACCCTAATACTCTTGAGTAATGAATTTGATCCAACTTTTTTACTTGAGCAATTTCTAATTCATTTTTTAAAAAATTTCTCCCCAATCTTTCATCATTTTCCATGCTTTTACTACCCTCATGTGCATTCATAATAATTCAATATATATTTTCCATCATTGGACTTCAGATTTTATAAGTTAATTATTTCCATTTTTTAATATTAATTAATTTTTTTTAGTTATAAATAGAATTCATCCATTAATTTGTCATTTTTTATTTTTTATTTTTATAATTAGTTTAAGTTTGTTATTTTTTATGCTTATAAATTTTTTTTTGATTTTGAATTATAGGTATAATTTATTTTTGGTTGTAATTTTTTGTATTCATAATTGTTTTTATTTATAAATTTTTTATCCATATAATTTTTTTGGGGGTTAAAATAGTTTTTTCCTTTAATTTTTTTAAGTTAAAAGTTTTTTTATATTATAATTCTTTTGGTTATAAATTTTTTTATGTTTGTAAATATTTTTTTAGTTATAAATTATTTATCAGATATAATTTTTTTATTAAATATTTATGCATGTTTATATATTTATATTCTTATATATTTTAATTTCATTAGTTTATATATATATATATATATATATTTAAATGTATATATATTTTAAATATATATATTTATATCATAAATTGTTTTAAATAAAAATTGTTTTGTTGTTATAATTACTTTTGGTTATAATTTTTTTTAATTATTTTTCTGCTATAAATTGTTATCCAGATATAAATTATTTGTTAAAAATTTATGAAAGATTATATACTTATATCCTTATATGTTTTAAATTTATCTATTTATATATATGTTTAAATGTATAAATGTTTTAATATATTTATATATAATATTGGGATAAATTTATGATGAACTAGTGATAAATATGAGAAATAGGATGAAATTTCCTTGTAATTTTTTAAACAAAATCATGAAAAAAATGATCTAATTTACTATTCATGCATGAAGTGTTTTAATATAGGGAAATTGGGGTATAAAAAAATCAAATACCATCATATTTTCTATGGATTTATCATAATTAAAAATGATGGAACTCACATGGTGAAATAACAAATAATTCAAGATCTAGTGATGAAAAAGATGGTCAACATGACTTAGCGGGTCGTCTTGGAGTATTAACACATGATGTAGCTGTTGAAACCATTGAAAAAATAAAAAAAAATTGTTGATTGATTATATATAGATGCTGAGAAACCACTTTTCTTAGATTTCAATAAATTTATATTATTATTGGTAGTGATCATATTAGTTAACTTGAATGAAATAAATGGTTAGAGTGAAAAAAATTACTAAATTACTTTAAATTTTAAAAGTGATAATTCTATAAATAAAATGGTCTTTTAGACCTTATTATGTAGAAAAAATAATATACCTAAAGGGATTGTGTCATAAAAAAGATACAAGTTTTACCCAATTACTATGTGTTATATAGGAAGGTATATTAGAGTATATTAAGATGTCTTAAATGTGGTACCTCATGATATAAAATGGATAAAAAATATAACCATGATTCAATCTTAGGAACAGAAACCAAACCTCCAACTAAATAAATATGGTATCTTCCAATAATTATTTATTTCAAGTGTCTATTTTGAAATTCAAATGACATAAATAGACTAAGATTGAATATATATGAGAGCATGTTTGATGGAAACCTACATCACCCTGCTGATTCACCATAATAGAAGATATATGATCAAAAAATTTCTATTTTGGGAAATGAAGTTAGAAATATCAAAATGGTACAATGAATAAATGGAATGAATCCATAACATAGCCTCAGTAGCTGACATAGTTTTTTCCCAGTTATATTGGTGGTATATAACTTGTCCCAATAGTTATATATGAAAAAGAAGTCTGTGATGATGACCTTTATTACTTTTGGACTAGAATAGCCTGGAAATAATATTGATGTTTAGCTATCATCATTGGTTGATTATTTGATTTATGTGGGAGACAAGTTTCAGAGTGTTTTATTCACATAAAAAAGATTATTTTCTTTTCTTATATTATAATGTTAACTATACATGGATTTCCTATATATGGAAACTTATTTAGATACAATCTTATGTGAAATAAATATTTTACAAGAAGGGAAATCATATCATAAATTATAGAACAGAAGAAAGAGAGTGTATGTGGGACATTAGAGATTTTTTTGAATGGATCATCCTTATCAATGAATAATAACTACATTTAATGGTTTATAAGATTATAATTTTTCCCCAAAACCATTATTAGATAAGGAATATTATGACAAGATGAAAAACATATATGTCACATTTAGAAATAAATGAAGTTCCTATCAGCAAAAAAAATATAGAATAGGTGGTCCATTTTATTCAAGCTATCTTATTGGAAATGTTTGGAGGTAAATCATAATATTTACATTATGCATGTCTAGAAAATCATTTCTTATAGTCTTATTGGAACTTTTATAAATATAAAAGGAAATAAATAATATATATTGCATGAAATACATGACTTAATAACCATTAGGATTCATTTGGAGTTTGTTCCCCTAATGAAATGAAACAAAACATATTTTCCTTAAAATTTTTATAAATTAATAAAGAGTGAACGGATAAATTTATATCAATGACTATATAGTATTAAAGTACCTTTTGGGTTTTCTTAAAATATGATAAATTTATTGTGACATATTGAACCTAGTTTACTATTAGGTAACTTGACCCGGTTGGTTACATGGACCCAAGTGTAACTCTCAATACACCAGTTGTTGTCGACTAGTAGTGAGGGTCAATGGTGGTACGATGTGGAGAATATACCCTCACAATAAAAGTGGATCATAGTATTGATATACAAATAAAACAATAGCTGATGTAATATAAGATATCAGAAAATTGATAAGTAGTTAAAATAAAATTCTAAATAAAAATAAATAGAAAAAATCTATAACTAGTGTCATATACAAAAATATGATGTCTTGATTCAATTAAAAAATGGGGCAATAGGGGAATAAATTATCAACAATACACAATATTTTCTATACAAAACAAAGAACAAAAAAATAAAAGTAATCTCTAACAGCATCATGAGACATAGATTAGTTCTCTACCCTTGTACTCCATCATAGTACCATAAATTAATAATCCATAACTATGTGCATCCCTTTGTACCTACCTTTATCCATGAACTCTATATAGGTACCAATCACTAGATTGAACATTGTGTGAGTGAAAATTAGTATACCACCACCAATGGTGTCTAGTACTATCTATCCTATGAATATAAAATGAGTAGTGCGCAGGAATAATGAAATAGGGAAGTAAATGAAATATATAATATCCATTTCAGTCCATGTTTTACATGGGATACGTATCTCATACTACCTGATTCGACCTAATATGGAATGTCTCTGAATGTTTATTAATTTTAATTTAACTTATATAATAAACTTGGGACCCATGGCTCAAATCTAGGGAGTTCCAAAAGATGATATTCGTATAAGGGATGAATATGTACCGTGGCATCTAAGACTTAATAAAGGAAGTAAATCATGTCTATCATGTATATAAAGCATTGAATGAATCCAATATTTTCTTTGACTTGGTATATGTGTCATTTAATTCATTTGTCATCCTGATCCCATTGAATAAATTCCACATAGGGAACCCAGGTATTTCTCCATGTATACTATAAACCCATCACACTGTGATACTATCTATGGGATTCCATATAAGAACCTAGGTATCTCTCAAGGCATGGTATAATTGAATTTCCCTTAGATCATATCCAAGGTATTCCATGTTGGAATCCAAGTATACCTCCTGTCATAATATAAATCCATATTCTATCTAAGATCATCCAAGGAATTCCATATTGGAATCCTTATATCACCCATTGTGTGAGATACATCCATTTATAGATCATTTAATTTTATATTCCTAAAATTCCCATCTAAGGAATTCTAAAACAGAACCCACATACCTTCCTTGGCATGACATGCTAAATGTTCATGGGCTAACAGTCTAACCATAACAATAAAAATTCACTTAAAATAAGTTGTTCATTTATTTATAAAGAATATCTCAAGCATGAAGTTAGAAGGAATCAAGGATAATGAACACGGTCTTACTATTCACCTTCCATTTAATTCATTTAAACATCTCATTTAATTCATTTTAACATCCTAATGAATAAGGGGTAGAATAGAACACCTTGAATGGTGATTTAATTACATAAGTAACAGAATATTATTTTATCTAATAAATAAAAACACCCTAGGGTGGTTCTAATTGGGTTTTTTAACCACCATTGGTGTTAATGGGTCTCAAGGGCCATGTAATTCAAGGCCAATCCATTTAACTAAGGAAACATATTTTAAGGGGTGATGCGCAATAGGTTCATTGGTGTCATAATGTCTCATAATATAAATAGATTGAGTTTTAAGGGAAAGTACTAGACCACATACCTTATACATGTACTCAACTTACCTCCCAGTATTGGCCTCTAATTTGGTCTAGAATGGAAGACATCATAGAAATAGAAAAAATCCCTAAAAATAGGTAATATGAGATCACATGGAAATATAATCAAATATGATGAGAGAAATGATGAAAATAACAAAGATAAATCATAGACTTACTATTTTCTATGAATCATATTAAACAAAGTCAAATAGAATGTCGTATGGAGGAGATCCTTCGAATCTAAGCTTAGGGAAGAAAAAGGGGAGCTTCAGAAGTTTTTCTTGTGTGAGGAATGAGGGAGGAGGAAGAAATGGAGTTAAATTTGTGAGGGGGAAAAGGTAAATTCACCATTTTTTTAATAGTTATCATGAATAACTTATAGTGTAAAAAGGTAATTTACATCATAAATTCCTATTTTAATGGGTTTACCCATACAGGATATTCGAATGGATATTTACAATATAAATTTACACTTTTCATCATAAATTGAATAATTACATCGTAATGTTTTCCTATAGATAGACTCTACTACACTTACTACTTCCTCTAAGATTACCCCCAAAATCTAAAAAACATTTATCATGGTTCAAACCATATAATAAAAGTGAAAAACTAAATAATAACATACCTGGAAAAGTTTTGGATCTTACAAAATCCCCTCCTCAAAACAACTCCTCCCAGAGTTTCCCTTCTAATGATGGTCGATCATAGTATGAGAATAATTCCAACCACTAAGCATGTACACCAACCTCTCTATTTCAGTTGTCATCCTATACATGGTTATGCTTCTATAACACCCATACTATGGGGAATAACATTCCAAAAAGGTCCTTCATTATATGATAAATGATATGTTTAGGATGCTCCTCAAAATAATTATCATCATTCAACTAAACCTCATCAAACTGAAGGACATGACACTGGTCTGTATGATATTTTCATAACTAAGAATCATGAAATATCTCATGAATAGACCTATATCTTTGAGGGGGTGCTATTTGATAATACTCTAGTCCAACACTCTCCAAAATCTCAAAATGGTGGATAAATATAGGTTAGAGCTTACCCTCCCACCTAATACATCGATTCCCCTGTCTAGGAAATGCACATAAGAAGACTGTACACCCAACCTAATACTCTAAAGGTCATTGATGATGATTGGAATAAGAATTTTTTCTAGATTGATCCATATCCATACACATTTTTTTAGTTTTTCTACTATTTTTTCTCCTAAATTAGATGAGGTCATAGTAGCACTACAACCCTTATCTCTAACAAATGTAGAGGTGAATGAAACAACCTATTATATAAGTCCTTGTTAGGATCCGTATAAATTCTAGCTTAGAAATTATAGTTATATGAAAACATTAAAATAGGAAAATGTTTCTCCCAAGAACCTCCAAATCAAGGATACATACTCAGAGCATGTCCTTTAACACCTATATAGTATGCTCGTACTGATAGTTGCTCTGAGGGTGGTAGGCTATATTCAAAAGTACCTATAAACCTAGAGCCTTTTTCAACCCTTTCCAAAATCACAATGTAAAAAAAGCATCCCTATTTAATAAGATGGTATTTGTAACACTATGAATATGGATAATCTCTCAAACATAGATCCTACCAAGATCGTCTATATATAATGTCTCCTGAATAGGCAGGAAATGGGTGAACTTCATCAGCCTGTCTATGACAACCCATACGATGTCATAACTTAAAGGAGTATTTGGTAATCCTATCACTAAATCCATAGTGATTCCATCCCATTTATACTCAATGATGGGTAATGGATATAAAATACCTCTATCCATAGGGTTCCACCTTCACTTACTGATAGGTGGTACATCGAGTAACAAAACAAGTTATCCGGTCCTCCATACTAGGCCACCAATACTGTTGGTGTAAGTCATGGTACAACTCTATAAGTCCATGATTTACTTCTCATTTGAATGAATGATACTCTAACATAAATTCTTCTCACATATCCATAGGAAACCAGACATTCTCATGAATTCCCAAGATCTCATCCTCATCAACAATAAAGCCATACGGCGGTTCCTTGCCTTGGATTCCCTCACTTGGGACTAGGGCCTCAGGATAAAAAATGTGTCTCATCATCACTCAATCTAGAATTAAAGAGTTTACTAATAATGATGTGAGTAAAGGATGCTAGAGATGGTACTACAGCTATAAAAAATCATAGAAAACAATTCCATCAACTCTCATTCACTATGGGCCTCCTGAATAACTTGTGTATGAGTCTTCCTACTTAGAGCATCGACCATTACATTTCATTTCCCATACATATAATTAAGATAAAAATTGAAATAGTATAGGTATTCAACCCATATTCACTATTTAAGATTAAAATTATGATGATCAAATATATATTTAAGGATTTGGTTTACTATGTATACAATGAATTTCTCTCCTAATAAATAATACCTCCAATAGTAATTCATGAGCAGCAGCTACTAACTCGAGATTTTTCACCAGGTAATTTCACTCATGAGTCCAAAACTTACAAGACGTTTATTCCACAACTTATTCCCCCTTACATTCGAATAGCTCCTAGATTATTTTCTAATGCAACACAATTAATTTTATAACTTCTGTCGAACCCTATAATAATTAGTATTAGTACTTATGTAATCCTTCCATTCAGCTTTTGAAAGGATTTCTCACAAGTCGATGACAATGTAAAATTGAAACCCTTATTAGTAAAACTCATGATAGGATATTCTATGCGTGAAAATTACTAAATATAGCTCTTACAAAAATCCATCTATCCTTAAGAAACTATGAATTTCAAATAAATTCTTTAGATACTTCCAAGAATCCACAGCTCTCACCTTCTCTTGGTTTGTAGATACTTCTAGCTATAAGATAATTTGACCCAAAAATTAGAATTTATTTATCCAAAAGTGAGATTTATTAATATTGTCATATAAAATATGCTCTATTAGTGTACTCAATATGATATCAATGTGTTTGTCCATATTCTGTCGATTCTATGAGTACAACAAGTTTTCATCCATGAAAACAACCACAAATGAATCTGGATACAAATAGAAAAATGAATTCATCATATCCATGAAAATAGTGAATGCATTCATGAGACCTAACAACATTACCAAATACTCATAAAGGTTATACCTACTTTAAAAATTAGTACATGGTATATCTGAGGACCCAAATCTTACATCATGATAGACCAAACTCAATCCAAGTTTTGAGAGAATTCTACCTCATCGGAGATTGTTAAAGGGTTAATCTATATGAGTTTGGAGAAACCAATTCGTAATCCTAAACATGTTCAATTTTCATGGTGAAAATCATGGAAAACCCTCAAGGGGAGGTGTTTGGTAATATAAGCCCCTTATATTCTAGGTCCTCCAACTACATTTTGAGTTTCTGAAGCACAGTAACACACTTCTTATATAGAGGAATAGATATTGGTTCTTCTAATAACTCTAGATCAATAGAAAAATACACCTCTCTTTTAGAAGGTATCCCAAAAAAAAAAATTCGAAATACTTCTTTATACTTGAGGTAAATATTTCTAACTTTCTCCCAGATAATTTGAGAGAAGGTTTCCAATATGGGTTGTCACTCTGCCAAACACATGACGCTTAGGCCCAATTTTACCTGTATGAACATTTAATTTTATGTTATAAACATAGTTACTACCCTTGGATGATCTGAAGGACACCCTTTAGTGATAGAAATTGATACGGTCATGATAATGAACAAAATAGTTCATCTTAAAAATAGTGTCAAAGATCATCATCACAAAGAAGAAAAAGTTCCATAAGAAATGGTAACTTATAATCTCAAAAAGAATTCATTAAATTAGTATAAAATCTATGATTATATTCTGAAAAGAGTTTCAAGGGTCGTTAATCCATAGAAATACTAAATTTTAATCCCATTACTTTCCAAGATAGTCACAGATACAAAAACATATGAAGGAATTGTGTAAAATAGAATAAATACTAGTGTTTATGATACTAAAATCATACCTCAAACCATATATACACTCACAATCTACTCCTAAAGTATATACTATAATGAATATATCTATTCAAGTCCATATCAATATTCTATAGGCTATACTCCCTAATAAGACCCACTCTTCTAGCACTATATATCATAATTTTAGATTCATCAACCTCATCTACCTCCTTGACCTGTACGAAAGGAAGTACTCCATCTCCCTACCTGACATGGAGTTGTTAATCTTGCTCCAAAACATAGAGTCTTTGTAGACCCATCTCATTATCCACTGTATTAAATGTTCTAAAAAATATATGAATATGACCTATATTTTTTCAAATAAACACTAAACTAGTTCCTTAATAAAATGGGGATTCATGTTCCATAGCCCCCTACATTGGTGTAATATAACACTACTAGTGGTGAAAATACATTAATTACCATCACCCTAGTGAGAAACCTTTAAGCGACACTTCATTCTACTATTTGAATTACTTCATGTTCTATATACTAAACCACTCCAACCTGAACCTTCATATTCTCTTATATTCACTCGGTGATGAGGGCCTGGTTCACTATCTCAAATACGGTAGTCAACTCGAAGATGTTATCCTATAATCGAATTCCATACCTGATCCCATCCTCAAATCACCTAACTTTGGATATCTCATCTCCCTTAATAATATGTTAAAATTTCTTATTCTTGGTGAAATGAGAGTATTAGTCCATAATAAATAGATATCCATATGGTTGGTGATTAAACTCCCTAGCTCAGTCAACTCTCAATGTCTTGAGATAGAATAAATCATAAGAGGTAGTATGTAAATCCCTCTAGACCATAACCAAATGTTGATCCATCTATGTGATAAAATCACCCAAACTCTTGGTTGATTCATGAATCATGTATGTAGAAAGCTTCACTCACCTTTCAGTAGGTGTCACAAGTTTTTCAAAGAAATATATCATGGATTCTAGGAATGAATTGGTATGATAGAGACTTCCTTCTCCTAAAATATAAAAGTTTTATTCTCTAGGAACACTATTTTCAACTCTTCCAAATAAGGGTTAGGCCACAATTACCTCTATATAGAATTAACTAGGTGTAAGAAACCCTCTCCAAATAGAGCATCAGTGCCTAGATCATGAATATAATGAGATATTTAATGTGAAACTTATATTGGGTTAGGTTCCAATACTTCTAGAGCATGTGTTGGTGCCAAAATGTTGGAAAGAATAAAGAAAAATATGAGGCCCCGCGAGCCGCCTCGCGAAGACACTTCGTGGAGCACCCAAGCACCGCGACCGCCGCGAAGCAAAGGAGGAAAACCCCTATGCAAACTTTTTTGATGTTCACGATGCCACCGCGAAGCAAAGGAGGCGGACCCCTCCACGAACGCCATTGACGTTCGTGACACCGCCGCGAAGCAAGGAGGCAGACCGCTCCGTGAACACCCTTGATGTTTTCAAACCGTCGCGAAGCACCGAAGCCCCTCTTTGCGTCGTGTAATCTCTGCTTAGCGGTGCCTCTTGCCTATAAATACCGGACTCCCCCCGAGCCCAATGAATGGACAATATGACCTTTCAACTTATGAGCTCCCATATCGCGAATCCCTATTTTATCTACAAGTCATGAGCTACGTGATGTATTTTTGCTTCACGAGGTGCCTTCGCATTGTCTCATTTTGATCCCCTCTTCCAAGATGAATGTATTTTGTGAATCCCAAGGGATTTCATGAAGGAAGGGGATCCTCAAGGGGACTTGGTCATTGTGAAGCATTTATGCTTCATAAAACCCCCCTCATGTACACATGATCCACATGCCAAGGGAGGTTCACTATACTTCGTGAAGCACATTGGTTCACGACACTCTGCTTCGCAAAGCGCCTATGCTTCGTGAGGCAGTGCTCTACGAATGCCTTTCCACTTCACGAAGCACCTCCCATTTTCACATCCACCAAATGCTAAGGCTAAGGCACCCCACTTCGTGAAGCACACCCCTTAGCCAGTTCCCTTCACCATGCAGAGCAACCGAGCTCCACAAGGACCCTACATATGAACTCCTCTTCTTGGAAATTTCTTTTCCCGTGTGACCCTACAGGTTTTCACGATGTGACATCAAAGTCCCATAGAAGATACTGCTCGTAGCGTTGCTTCTCCCAATGCTTCTTCGCATATGCGCGCTAACAGTTATTTCTTCTTCATATAGCCACGCTAATGTGGACCCCTCAACGGATTACTCCATTACACCCACCAGTCACGGCATTACCGATGCCTTCCCTCCCACAAGGAGTAGAGGGTACCAGTTACTTAAGTCCTAGGGGGTGCATAAAAAACCCACCTCGTCTGGGATGCAGGACGTTAAACTGCCAAGCACCTCGTCCTCAACTCATGACGTTAAACTATGACCTGGCCTCGTGCCTTGCACGCAGGGTCCCCCCGCCTCAGATATTCTCCACATTCTCTCATCTCCACGGGGATAGTGAGGTCATCCATCACAGGGGGTGATTTATTGGAATGGTGTTTGTCCATGAGGAAGGGCATCCACCTTGGTGTAAGCCCCTAGTCGTTCTTGCAGGCGGCAGAGCCCCCTGCTCCATCCTTTCATCTTTGATCCCCAAGGATAGTGGGGGATGTGATAGGGAACGAGGACCCTGCTTTCTTGGGTGCCACATCCCTCTCCCTCTGTTCTTTGTCTCCCTCGGGCCTCCGTCCTGGAGTAAGTCTTGGCACTATGGGCCGCTAAACGTGTAAGCCCCTCTTCGCTTCCCACAGACGCACCTTTCGAGACGTGATCTTCAGTTCCCTGCAACATATTGTTTCTCACACTGAGAAAGACTCCCATGAGCTTAGAGTGAGCACCAGCCATGACACATTTCGAGCCGCCTTAGAGTGTAATCCCCAAATTCCCCATACCACATGACGTTAAACTGTACACCTGAACTATGAGGACTTTAATCCAAGTTAGGGAATGGTACGTAGGAAGCCTCCACGAGGTTCAATCCCACACCCATTAGACCCCCCGGGTTCACCTTCACGTCGGTTCGCTGAAGAAACCCATAATGAACTACGTGTAAATTGATCCATGTCAAGGCATGGTACTTAAGAAGACTCCCCGAGGTTCAATCCCACCACTCGGTCATTCTGACCTCCTTCACATCGGTTCACCAACATCCAGGCAGCCCAGAGTGTAATCCCCACACGTCACCACCATCCATTGGTCCCGACTGTCTTCGTGTCGGTGCACCAACTCCCATCATCATGGGTCACCTCAGAGTGTAAGCCCCAAATATCCCCATCCAGCATGATGTTAAACTATATTCCCCTTCTATGAACTATAAGGTCTTTGATTCCCTACCATGGGGATATGTAGGAATTCTTACGAGGTCCAAGCCCAACACTCATTGGACCAAGTTCCATCTTCACGTCGGTTCATCGGCATCCATTTGAACTATGCATACTTTGATTCCCTTCCGCGTGGATACGTAGGAAGCCTTTTCAAGGCTCAAACCCAACATCACCATCGTCCCTACGTCGGTTCCACACCACATCCCCCCTTCACTCCGTTCAACTTTCCATCATTAATCTGGATCCTTACCCGGGCCGCCTCATCCCTGTAGGATCATTCCAATTCACTTCCCCACTGCTCTAGGCAGTGGTCGGGAAATGAACCATTTGTTAGACCCAACACAAGTGTTCCTTCAAGAGGTCACACCAATCTGATCCACTCCAGCTAGTGTTCTGATCAGTCTGATCCATCTCCGCTGGACGTTAAACTTGCGTCATACCCTGTGTTAAACATGGGAAGATGAGGAAAACCTCAGATACATGCCTATGGAATATGATTCCCCGCACTCAATGTGGGATTTCTCGAGCTTCTACGCCCTCGAGAATCCCTATAATAAGAGACAAAAGACAGACACGCCAATTCTTCAGCGTCCAGACATGTCAGCGATGCCTCAATGTGACTAATCCCTCAACTGAAGATTGTTGCCCTGACCGGACCCCTTGGAATGTCCGGACATAAGCAGCATAATTAACCAACGTTCATGGAAACATGGAACTGGGAAGAGTTTCACGAACTACCTCTTAATCTATGATGGAGACCTGGACTAGGTGACAAGTTCCAAGGAGGATTCCATGGAACGAAGAACTGACATCCCATCATCCCATTTCGATCAAGGATAAAACTTCCTGGAACAAGGATCGAATGTCACCCGCCTTTGGAAACTGGAAATGCGGGGCAACAAAAGTCGCGCCTGTCTCGCCCAAGCAGATAGACGCACGTGCCCCGGATAAAGCGTCAGAAACAGAAATGGTGAACCTGACATGAATATCTTCCCCTAAATGTGGATATTAATATCACTCGAGACATCAGTAGAGTGACGTGTCACTAAATCCATATATCTGGCACTGGGTCCCGCTATGCAAATAGTGGGCATGGCGTGAAACACACCAGAAGTTGGGGTAGTCACAATGTTGGGCATCTTGGTCTGTGACTTTGTCAGCGTGGATCCCTCTTACCGGCCATGGAAGACAGAATGGCACTGGGGTACTGGGTGTCAATTTCTTTTTCTATCAGTACTAATGAGATGATCTCCCTGCCTTCAAGAACCCAGTTTCTACATCTGGAAACCGATCAACTCCTTCCCACCGACGTAGGGGGAGGGGAAATATCAACGTGACTACCCCGCATGGTTCTTCCTTTTCTACAACGGCCTCGACTACCAAAACTACTGGGTGCCCATGCCCCCTCTCCCCATTGGATATTATCCAATGAAGGGTAATCAATGACCTTGTACATAGGTACGAGGAGGAAGGGGTCATCCCTATGAGGGACATGGCCCGCCTAGATTTAGAGGCGTTTGGGCCTCTCCGTCAACGTTGCCCCTGAGGGCTGCATAGAGAGTCGTTGTTCCCCAACCCAACCTTCAATTGTTTCAGGATCCTCTCCCCAGAATGTCTCTACGACTCCATGCCCTATGCCGATGAGGTAGGGTATGTTTGAGCCGACCCGATTGGAGTCCTGCTTCAAGGACTCCCGGTGAGGGCCCCCACTAGGTCGTTCCAGTGCCGCCACCAGGTTCCCTGAGATGAAGAGCAAGTAGACTACCTACCCTCACCACCGGCACCAGCCTGGCTAACCCGACGCCAACGTCGGGCACAGGCCGAGGAGGGCGCTCGTCAAGGGGCATCAACGTCAGCGGCCACTATGGCCCAATCCACCGCTGATGTGCATCATCAATCCCATGCAT
This sequence comes from Viscum album, assembly GCA_963277665.1. Classification (NCBI taxonomy): domain Eukaryota; kingdom Viridiplantae; phylum Streptophyta; class Magnoliopsida; order Santalales; family Viscaceae; genus Viscum; species Viscum album. The sequence goes on from OY728156.1 coordinate 830,525,908, forward strand.
ACGCCGAGCAGGGATAGATATATGCCCGACCCAGATCGAGGCCCCAACCACCCCATAGGCAGGATGGGTCGACTCTCTTGAACGCGGGCATAGGTAGTGGTCACTGCGGACTTACCCGCAACAATACCACCCACTACGGTGGCCCTCCCCGTGCAACCACCATGGAGAACGCGGGTCTTTCCCACTCCCAAGCCTGGCTTGATGGTATGACCTGTGCCACCTTTCTCCCGAATGAAGGCCTCCCCTATGGTAGAAAAACTCCATATGGGAGCCTCTCCCACGCTCATTACACTGGATATGGAACTGTCCCTTCTTCCGCGGACTTCCAGGGTGCGAACGTTGCACATCCAGTCACTCTCCAATGTGAGGACCTTCCTCACATCCTCTTAACAGCTGACGAAGGTTCTATCCATCCTATCAACCAGAGGGGTGGAGATCAACTTCACTTCACTAACACCCAGCACACAGGTCCCACCCGTGTTTGGTATGATCGGTACAGGGACCTGCCTCACACTGATGTTACCAAGGGAACCAGGCATGGAGGTCCTACCCTTGCTTCTGTCAGTTCCAATGGGGGTCCCACCCGTACCAGCACCCAACACGGAGGTCCTTCCTGTGTCCCCTTTGATATCTACCCTAGTTCTCCTCGTACCCTGACCCACTCAGGCGGAAGTATTACCCACACCAACACTAGTACGGCCGAAGGACCTTCTCATGCCGAGAATTTTCCCTTCCCCAAAGAGATATCCCGGGGTAGGAAGGCGGGGCGCCGTTGCCGCATGAAGAACACCGAAAATCTCCAGACTGAGATCAAACCGGTCTGTTTCTTGGATTCTGAAGTAGAGTGTGACTCAGTGATGGAACCTTCCCTTAGGTCCTCTGTGTCAAGGGCCAGGGCAGAACAAAGGCGTATCAGCCTCATCCTTCCAGAGTTTGAAGTACACGGAATTATCACCTATCTTCGCAAGTACATCCAGGAGGGGGAAATTTTGGGAATCCCACATGTTTCGACAGTGCAGACATCACCGTCATCACTAGAAGTGTCCTCTACCTTGACCAGAGATCATGGAGAGATATTTTGGGGATGGATGTTGGTTGAGAAATAGTGCGACCCATCATTGACAACTGCATTCCCTGCACCATAAACCGTGGTTGCCAGCCCGTTGTATCGTGACCTTGTGGCCAAGTCACCACATGCCTTGGAGGATGGCCCAGAATTCGGCAACCAGTTGGCTTGTTCTCTGTATTCCCCGCTGCCCAGTCTACTGTCTCGGTGGCCTGCTTCGGTACTACTTCCGGTTCCCCAGCCACCACCGGTTGATGAGTGGGGCAATACGGGGCCAAACCCTGAATCTGAGCCTAGGAACTTATGGAACATTCTTGTAGAGGATCACTTCCTAGAGAAGTCCTGCCTAGCAGAAGCATTGAACTTCTGTGCTCCGGAATCCCTCACCCCAAAGGAAGTCGAGTGCTTCCATCAAACCCTATGGGCAATGCACTTCCTTCTTCATTATCATCGGGTAGTGTACCCCAGGAGCCAAGTGCTCTTTGAGGAAATCAGTGAGTAATGTCGTCTGGTCAATTTTTCTGCACTCCCCGTGACCCAGCGCCCTGAGTCACTAGGTCTCCAGAGGACCCTCCAACAAAGATGCATTCAGTGTTTCAGGGTACTCCGAAAAATCATCAGGGAGGCTACCCCCCACGTGCAAGTCTGTGGTTGGGGGAAGTCGTTGCCCTCCTCTTCAGCCTTATATGACGACATCCTTACTCGCTACGCGATATTGAGGAAATGCCCCCAAGAAGGGTCCTAGTCCACATGGTTGATGTTGTGGACAAGGAGGGAGAGTTGGGATTTCTTGATGGAGATTTACCCCTTGATGTGGTTCCACCACTATTGGACCCATCAGGAAGGATTACTCTCCAACAGAGGAACCTCTTAGGTATCCCTCTGCCCACCAAGTCATTGATACTCAGTTGGAATTACAGTAGGGGAAAAGAGCTTGTCGGAGCTTTCAAACACTTTGAACTATCCACCTCAGTGCAGAAGACGGAGGAAGACCCCGAAAAGGCCGCGTTGCGCTAGCAACTTGCTGAGAAGAAGAGGTTGGTGGACGAACTCCTGGACGAACGTGCTATAGAGTGACGACCCGACTATGGTGATCCTTATCCAGGGCAGCAAAGGAAGGAACAATTTCCCCCCCAATGAGATGCCTTCGGGAAAACCTGATCACACCTCTCCTACGGACAGGGTTGAAGTCAGACATCATGACAAGAGGGAATGATACGTCTCACCAAACCCTCCCGAACGGTGCAGAAATTCGAGGAATCTAGCTCGGTTTCCCCCAGATACCCCTCAGACCACTCTTCCCATCGCTCCACAAACTGTTGGTCCCATCTACCGTGTTGAAGAGCCCAACAATGCACTCGTGGTTAGGGATCCCTATCAAGATAGGGACCCCCGCCCGAACGATCCAATGGAGGCACTTATCGCCCACCTTAAGGCGTTGGAAACACGATAGGTGCCAGTCCCACCAGATGGTAAGCCATACCCAGTGTGGGTGGATTATATGCCCGCACCCCCAGGTTTTGGAAATCCCAATTTCTCTCCCTTCAACGGGACAGGGGACCCACCGCAGCACCTGGCCCACTTTTCCTCAAGGTGTGGCCCCATTTTGGGAAATCCAGCATCACAAGAAGCCACCAAACTCTGATGCTTTGTGCAGACATTGGAAGGCCCTACGTTTTTCTGGTATAGCCAACTCCCCATTGGATTGGTGACTGTCTGGGAGTATTTTCACCGAAAATTCCAATACCAGTTCAGCTCCACCATGCAAAATACCATCATCGCAGACCTCTTCAGGGGCAAGAAAAGGCCTGATGAGTGAGTCGTGGACTTCATCGTCCAGTGGAAGGGGCTCACATACTCCCTCTACATGCCACTGACTTAAGAGAAATTACTAACGATGTGTGTAGGGAATCTCAAAACAGAACTGGTTCCTTCTCTGATCACTCAAAACTACCCCAGAGGGTTCCGAGACTTCTCAGATAAGGCCCAGTGTCTTGAGAAAGATCACAAACAGGCTAGTCAGGCACGTCCACTGCGCCATGTGATCCCAGCAAGGAGGGATTACAGATCCTAACCCGCCGCGGTGGCCCAAATAGAATCCCCCATGCATCTATAATTGCTACCAGGAGCACCGAATCTGCAATATCGTAGAGGCCCGCCACCACAGGCGCAACCTCCTACCCAGCAGAGACCCCCTCAGAATCGACAGGTTCCCCAAAATCAGCAGGTTCCCCAATGCAACATGCCACTACCGCCTAGGCGGGATAATCAGGCTCCACCTCTTCGGCAGTCTCCTCCGGCCCCTCATCAGGGCCAGGCTCCCAGAGCCCCCTTCCTAGACAGATGGAATAGGACCTACTCATTCACTAAGGCTCAGGTCCCTGGTTATTTCTATAGCGCCTTGGAGTAGGGGATTGTGAGACTGCCTGAGTGCAAAATGCCATAAGAGGTGAATCTCACTGATCACCCCAACTACTTCCCTTATCACTGAATCATGGGGAACACCCTCAAACAATGATATGTGTTCAAAGACTGTATTCAATACTAGGTCGACAACAACATAGTCAGGTTGGTCCTGGACTCAGCCTAAGTGGTGTGTGTCTTTATGGGGTCAGAAAGTGGTAGCGACAAAGAAGGCGAGTGGCAGTAGGTTCCCAGGAGCGGATCCCAGAAGTATGACGACTGGATGGCTCGTAAAGTAGTGTCCCGTGCCCATGGTATCATCCAAACATGCCTGAGTCATCCAGATTCTTCAGAATCTGCAGCCGCTACCTCTGCATCATCATCCTAGTCGGCCTCTTCCCTGAAGAGCAAGCATCAGTGTTTTAAGAAAAAGAAATGTGCCATGCTGATGCCATCATCGTCCCACACTCTCGGCGACTTCATGCCCCCTAAGATGGGGATCCCTCCCAGAATCTGCCCAGTTATGGACGAATCTCCAAGTGACAATAAGGGGTACGCATCGGTTAACACCGTGGAGTTGGTAAATCTTTATATGACTCCTGACGAGGGGGAATGCCAGACGAACCTCCCTAACGTCCCCAGCTGATGCCAACATCGGCGGAACCGCGGAAATATGGGTCATCGAGGCACATCAGATGGAACTTTCAGCTAGGCCGTTAATTCCACTGATACCAGAAAGCAGGCTCAGCGCAGATCTCAGCATGCACAAACTCCTTATCTGGTGCCCTAAGATCTACCTCCACCATCATTTGTGCTACTGGATCAGAAAGAGCTACCTTATCTGTACCACGGCCAGTCTCTCCCTTCTATAGGACAATCTCAGTTGTACGGTTCTCATCCGGAAGCTAATCATCCATCCTCGACTAGTGAACAATGGGACATACCTAGCACTAGCTAGCCGCCAGTCCAGCCAGCAGGGCCCGTCGTGCCTCCAATCGCAGAGCGACCTCCCGTGAGCAGAGGTTCACACCTGGCGCGGAAGTATGATGTCCTCAAACATCTCACCGGAATTACGTAAAGTCTATCTATCCTCAAGGCTCTTTGCCTATTGTCAGACAAGCGTGAGGTGCTCGCCGAGGCTTTAAAGAGCCCCCTCCAGTTTGAGACTGAAGTAGCAGTTGCAGAAGCCTTCCATCTTGAGGCAATTTAGAACGCCGAATTCCAAGGAGTTATCTCATTCTCTGGTGAATATGAAGACCCTCCCATACATGGTCACATTCTTCCATTGTACATCACTGTCCAGTTCATTGGTGTGGAAGTCCGCCGCTGTCTTGTTGACATGGGCCCTAGGATTAGCCTAATACTGACTCGGACACTGCGGAATCTGGGGATGTCTGAGGATGATTTAACTCCTCTAACCTAAGAATCTAGGGGTATGACAGGACCGAGAAAACCCCGATCGGCAAGATCCATTTGAAGACCTAGTTCGGTGGCCTAGTTTCCAATACCGAATTCATGGTTGTCTCCCAGGACACCGCATACAACGCATTGATGGGCAGTCCATGGCTCCACCTTCATGCAACGGTCCCTTCATGATGTCACCAATGCCTTAAACACTCTCTCAATGGTCGAGTAGGAGTTCTCTAAGGAGATGCGTCTCATTTTTCCTCTTTTGAAGCCCAATATCTAGATGTTGACTATTACAAGAGCAAGGATAATCAGATTTTTGAAAGTGAGATTGAGCCCACCACAGTCACAAGTGACCCCTGGGCAGATCTGGACAACACCTATGTCTTCCCAATCCACCGATTGGAGGCCACGACCCCCGAAATGGGGAAATGCTTTGTTGTCTCTGGTACAAGAGGAGGGAATATTACCAAGTCCAAGTGATGGTGGAAAATCACCTCATACTCCTACAAAAACCAGGATCAGGTGATCCCAGAACCTCCTACCCATGTACGGTATCGGGATGTCTGGCTCATGGAAACAGCAGTACATCACATGTGTCTATTTCGCTAGGCTGGAATTGACCGGCTCAAGGCGACGCGCCACTACTACTTTGTTGTTATCAAGTGTGGTCCCATGGTCCGAAGACCATATGGGATCAGATCAACAACGTTCATCACCATGGTCTCAGCAGCACATGAATCTCATGATTTGCTGACCACTACCGCTCAAGTCGGCACGGGCCTCCCATCAGAGTCTGGTGGCTCAGAGACAACTCCCCCCATGTAAGATCCCTCCACAAGTGGAGAAGAGGTTCTAGAGGATGCTCTCCCTTCCTTTAAAGAAGGCATCTCGACCACGGTCGATGAAATGGTACAGGTGAACCTTGGTAGCGAGGCAGATCCGAGACCCACATTGATCAGTGTTGTTATGTCCCTCGAGGAGCAGTAGCAGTATGTGGACTTCTTGAAATAGCACCGTGACGTGTTTTCCTAGAGTTATGATGAGATTCCAGGACTAGATCCTTAGGTGGTCTTCCACCGCCTCGGTCTCCCAGTAAATCATCATTGGTTCAAGCAGCCTCCCAGAAAGATGAACCCTTCTCACGGCACCATGGTCGAGGTCAAGGTTGACAAGATCATTCGGGGAAATTTCGTTAAGGAAGTCCAGTACCCCAAATGGTTGGCCAAGATCATGCCAGTCAGTAAGAAGAACACACAGATCAGAGTCTGTATCGACTTCCGTGATCTCTACCGCCACAGTCTGAAGGATGATTTTCCCCTTCCAGTGATAGAACTGTTGATTGATGTTATGGCCAGGTTCCAAGTCCTCACCTTCATGGATGGGTATTATGGGTACAACCAGATCTGGATGTCCCCTGAAGATGAGGAATCCACCACCATCAGGGCCCCCCCTGGTACTTTCTGTTACCAGATTATGCCCTTCGTCCTGAAGAATACAGGTTCCACCTATCAACAAGCCATGAATCGTATATTCAAGTCAATCCCCAGGACATTGGTGGAATGTTATGTGGATGATCTGGTGGTCAAATCTCACCAGCTCTAGGACCATCTCCAGGATATTGAGAGAATTTTTGGTTTCCTCTGTTCCTTCCACCTAAAGATGAACCTGCTTAAATGTGCCTTCGGGGTTACCTCTGGCAAGTTTCTAGGCTTCATCGTCAGACACTGGGATATCCAGATCAACCCAGAGAAGATCAAGGCCGTCATCCAGATGTCCCCCCCAATAAATATTCGGGATCTTCGAAGATTTCAAGGCCACTTTTCCTACATATGCCGATTCATCGCGAACCTGGTCGGCAATTGTAAGCCCTTTTCTCGGATCATGAAGAAGGGAATCACCTATGAATGGGATGAAGAGTGCCAGACCAAATTCGAGGAAGTCAAGTGATACCTAATGCAGCCTCCGATCATGATTCCACCCATCGCCGGAAGGCCGGTGGTCCTTTATGTGACTTCCCTCGAATGGTCTCTCAGCACCTTGCCCGCCCATAAGAACAATGAGGGGACAGAGAACAGCCTCTGATACCTCAGCCGCATGATCCTCGATATGAAGACCAGATACTCCCCCATCGAAAAGAGCTTCCTTGCACTCGTGTTTTCCATACAGAAATTGCGACATTACCTGCAGCACCATGAGGTACAGTTGGTCTCTCGGGTAGACCCACTAAAGTATATTTTGAACTGCCCCATGTTGACTGGCCGACTAGCGCGGTGGGCGGTAATTCTCCAATAGTTTGACATCAGGTCCGTGCCTCAGAAGGCTATCAAAGGGAAGACATTGGCAAACTTCCAAGCTGCCCATCCAACACCCGCGGACCAATCCCTGGACCTGGATTTTCCTGATGAGGCAATCCTCGCAGTCAATCATGCTATTTCATGTTGGAAAATGCACTTAGACGGTGCCTCCCAGAGTCCCACCAGTAGGAGTCTTAATGACCCTAGGATCAACAGAGTGGGTATGGGTATCATCTTCATCACCCCAGCGCAAGACGTTCTGCCATAATCATTCTTGTTGTCAGAAGGCTTCACCAACAACGAGGCAGAGTATCAAGATCTCATCACTGGCCTCGAGTTGTCCCTTGAGATCGATGTTCCCCATTTGCACAAGAAAGGGGATTCTGAACTAGTCATCAAGAAATTCAATGGAGACTAAGTTTTCAGAAAGCCAGAGCTCGTGCCATTGTTGGAGTTCACCCTCCACCTAATGAACCAGTTCCCTTCTCGACCAGAGGTTACCCATGTCCCTCGGTCATAGAATGGTCGAGCAGATGCTTTGGCAGGCTTAGCTGCGTCACTCGCAGAACCCGAGTAGGATGATCTGATTATTCATGTGGAACACTGGAGAGTGATTGCCCCCGTCACCCCAGATGATGAATAAGGCCTGCAGGTAAGCCATCTTCCACCAGATCCTCCACGTCAAGAGCCCCAAGTTCTTCAGATGCAGTGGTTGAAACAACTCCCGACTAGAGAGCCCATTTTGTTGAGTATCTATAAAATGGTTGCCTCTCGGCTGATTGGGTCGAGTACGAGCAAATCTAACACCACGCATTACAGTTTACCCTCTAGGACGGTCCCAGTCTTTAGAGGATCCTATACAAGTGTGGTTTTGATGGTGTTATCCTCTGTTTCATTTAAGGAGTCAAGATTTCTCAGGTCATGCAAGAGGTTCATGCTGGTTCCTACGGAGCCCACTAGGTTGGGCCAAAGTTGTCCCATCAGATCTGGATACTAGGGTACATATGGCCCTCTATGATCCATGATTGTGTCGAGTTCTCCAAGATATGTCACACGTGCCAGGTTTATGATAATTTCCAGCACCGGCCAACAGAACTTCTCCACTCCACCAAGTATTCTTGGCCCTTTGTGGTGTGGGGACTTGATGTCATTGGACAGTATCCACCGGTGATAGCACTCCAGTGCAGGTTCATCCTGAACGCTATGGATTTCTTCTCCAAGTGGGTAGAGGTAGTTCCACTCAAGGAAGTCAAGGCTCGATCCATTGTCGACTTTGTGAGCTCTAACATCATCTTCCAATTTGGAGTCCCTCATGCCATGCTCACCGACAACGACATGAACTTCCGAGCAGCTGAGTTGAAGAAATTGTACGCCAAGTACAACATTCGCTCCAACCATACCTCCGGTTATCACGCGCAGTAAAATGGGCAGATCAAGGCATTCAACAAAACCCTCTCTAACATTTTGCAGAAAATGGTTGGCCAAAATAAGAAGAGTTGGCCGGACAAGCTCCCCAATACCCTATGTGCGTATCAGACAACGAATCGCAATTCCACCTAGGTGACTCCATATTCTTTAGTGTATGGGGCCAAGGTCATCCTTCCCATCGATATCCAGATTTCACCATTACGTATTGCGGTCAATGACCAGCAGGTTCCAGATGAGGTGGCCTAAATCTGTCTAGCTGAATTGGAATCACTTGATGAAAATAGGCTTTGTGCCCTACACAATCTGGAAAGGCATCAGAATAATATACCTAGAGCCTTCAACAAGAAGGTTTGCCTCTATTATTTTCTGCAAGGAGACCTAGTATTGGCCTTCCAAGAACCAATGATCCCTGGCAGGAAACCACCCAAGTTGGAGCCCAAGTGGGAAGGACCTTACATAGTCCATAGGGTTTATCCCAATAGAGCGTACTCCTTGGTGACCATGGATGGTGAGCGTATAACTCCTCCCACCAATGCCAAGTTCCTCAATAAATACTTTTTCTGAGCCTCCCAATCCTGCATGACCTTAAACTGGCCAGTCCAGCATGACCATAAACTGCATGACAGTCCAGCATGACCCTAAACTGCACGATGGTCCCGCATGACCCTAAACTGAATGACGGTCCCACATGACCTTAAATTTCATGATAGTCCCACACGACCTTAAACCATCTAGTCCTACTTGACTTTATAATATGCATCATCCTACATGACATTAAACTGCACTTTCATAACTACGTGTGGCTTGATTCCCATCCTCATGGGATACATAGGAACGCTCAGACGCCTCATCTTGAGCCCAGCCCCGAGCTTTTCTCTCTAATTATCCCCCATGGGTATAGCTTCCTCGGAGGATCCTTTCATGATATGGAGTAGGCTCCCTGATCCCCACTCATACGAGGAATATAATAGTCGCATCATGTGCCCACTCTCGTTCTTCTATCCTTCTACGTCTTCACTGCACGACATTAAACTGCATGGCCTTCGAGAACAATGTATGGCTTGATTCCCATCCACATGGGATACATAGGAACACCCAGAAATTTCATCTGTTGGCCCATCCCAAACACCAGAATCTTCCCCTTGGGTCAAGACATATGGCGGGGTGCATACCTTGTCCCTGATTCATGTCGAGCTAGCCTCGATCTGGCCGTACATCCCACTCCCTGGAGACGTTTGCCTCATTCATAGATGGGTACAGCTATGCTTCACCAACTCCATGATTGGGATTCCATTACATTCCCCATCTGGAAGGGCCCCTGAATAGTATGGATGCTAGGCCTAAGGCCTCTCTCTTACCACTTCGGGACAACACCCTCGAGGATGTCGAGCAAAAAATTGATACAAGTCCCACGTTGCGAATATGGTCAGTGGTCGATGCTAATTTTTTTCTCCCATTTCAGGTCACTAAAGTGATGCTGTGTTTCGAACATGGTCAACAGTTGTCCTGGATCATTAGGAAAACCCAAAGAAGTCCCAAACATCGAGTGTAGTGGTTCATTCTACCCCGTTGTATCTCCAAGCGGCGAACTCCCTCTAGGGGATGCCAACTGTTAGGCCCCTTTGCCTTTTCGGGCCCCTGACCTAGGTTGTCTCTTAAGGGATTGTGCAGTGTGGTATGGCATTACGTCCTCATTCACGTCGGGTTGATCACCGTGTCATACACATCCCCGGATGAGAAACCTTATCCTCCCCTTTTCCTCACTGCAACACGTTAAACTACAAACTGGTCAGGCCACCCTGACCGAGACCCTACCTCAGGACCCTTGTCCTTCATGGACCCCCGGACCTCATCCTCACTTCAAGACGTTAAACTACAGACTGGTTAGGCCTCCCTGACCGAGGCCCTGCCTTAGGCCCCTTGGCCTTCCCAGGCCCCCGACCCAAGTTCCTATTTAGGGTTGTATGGTTTGGTGTGGGATTATGTCCTCATTCACATCGAGTTATTCTCCATACCGTACACCCCACTCGTTAGGGTATCTTACCCCGCGTGCACCTTCAAGAACTATGTATGGCTTGATTCCCATCCTTGTGGGATATGTAGGACCACCTTAATGTCTATACTTCGGGTCCATCCCTATCTCCCAGAGATCTCCCTTTCACCTTGTCCCCTTGGCCTACCCTTTCCCAGGGAGAGGAGTACACAGTGTGGTACGGGATTATGTTCTCACTCACGTCAAGTGTTGTAACAACCATGCCATTTACCCCCCCCCCCCACCCTCTTTCCCCTAAGAGTTATCCATCTCTTTACTCTACACATACCCCTCCAAATCAGTTACTCTCAAGTTGAGCACCCTCGTCGACCCTCTTCGTCGATCAACCAATGTGTTTGAAGGGTACTCTAGTTTAGTACTTGGAATACTGGGTTCTACTCGAACATACTTCCACCCATTTACTAGGCTTAATTTTCCCCTTCATTAGGGATTCCATCACCTTTCACATCCAAAGGGACCCCCATATGACAAGGATGCTCGGCCTAGGGTACCTCCTACCATCACAGGCCAACGTCCCTGAGGGCTTCAAACAACAAACTGATACAAGTCCCGCGTTTCGAATATGGTCAGCAGTTGATGCTCGTTTATTATTCCCATTTTAGGTAACACGATAGGGATACTGCGTTTCCTCCATGGTCAATAGTTATCCTCAATCGTCATTCCAACCCCCATAAGCCCAAAATATTGGTTGCATGATTCACATCCTTCTCCACCTCATCATGTCCAAGTAAACCTCCAACACTCTTGACACTATCCCTTAGTGCGCATCTACGTGTTAGGAGAAAAAAGCCACTATAAGGGTGTCATTTGGGGCTCTGTACCAACTCCCCTATGATGGGAGTTCCAGGTATTGCAATAAAGATCTTCCTCCCTTGTTTCCCACACCGATCATGACTCACATGGGCTTCGGGATCAGGTTGAGGTCTTCGCTTACTTGGAAGGTTTACATCCCTACTTGGTCTAAGCTCTAAGACTGTAAACTAAGATCTCTTCAGGACTATGTTTGGCTTGATTCCCATCCTCATGGGATACGTAGTAACGCCTAGACCTCTTTTCTTTGGGTCCATATTGAGTTTTGATAATTTGTCTTTTCTGTCCCGCCTTCTGGACTTTTACTATGGGACCATGTGGCATGGTATGGGATTACCTCCTCATTCACATCAAGTTTGCAATAGCCGCACCACGTGCACCCGTTCTAAGAATTAGCCCTCCGGTTTCATGTCCCGTACAACATTAAACTGTATGTTGTCCCGCATGACATTAAAATTCAGCCTTCAAGAACTACGTGTGGCTTGATTCTCATCCTTATGGGATACGTAGGACCACACAGATGTCTCGGTTTTGGGTCCAGCTCAGCTGGGAGCTAGCCTCTCCAAGCCCTTTCACTCTCACACCTATTTTGCCCCCTTGGCCTGAGGTTCCCCACTCAGAATTGTGTACGATGTGATGTGGGATCATGTCTCCATTCACATCGGGTATGTTTTATTGCACAGTACACATTCCCCACCTAGTGTCGTCTCTGCCACGACTGCGTTGCATGAAGTTAAAATGAAAGCTTGGTCCTATCACATGTACCTAAACTGTGATATCATCATCCTGGTCGCATGATGAAAAAAGGCATTGCATTGTGATGGCCTCATTGTGGAGTACATCACGTTGGGTATTGGTCATTTACCATACCATTTTTCAACACCTTAACACGGCTTGATTCTTATGGTGACACCAGGGCCTACTACCCTAGGCCTATCGCTTCACACACAAAAAACCACTCACCTTAATGGGAAAAAAATATTTATCAAATACCGCTTCTCTTGGTGTGAGGGCTAGACCCCCACGCCCCTTTCATCCTTTGCACTGGTACCTTACAGTGCCATGCCACCCTCAAAGAACTACGTATGAATTGATTCTTATCCTCATCAGATACGTTGGAGCACCCAAGCACTTCTCCGTGGGACCATCCTAACATTCATGTTCAGTCCCTCGACTCGAGCACTTCCCCATAGAACACATGGTAAGTAGGGATTTTGTCCTCATTTACGTCGGGTTTTGTAACCACCTTACCGTGTGTCTCCTGATCTCCTTACCCATCCATGGTCCGAGTTCTAAGACCATAAACTAATACCCTTTCAAGAACTACGTGCATCTTGATCCCCATCCTCCTGGGGTACGTAGGAATGCCTATATACTTTTCCTCGGGCCTAGGTCGACTCTCGTTTTCGGTCCTTCGACCTAAAGCCTCTCCGAGGAACGCATGGTGGTCAGAACCCCTGGTTTCCATTCACGTAGGGTGTTTATAGTTACCCCACCACGTGTCCCCTATGTTTCCTACCATCCATGGTATGAATTCTATGACCCTAAACTAAGATCCCTCTATGGGCAGGGGCTCTACTCCCTCTATCTAATATGTCTTGTTGTTGTATTCAGATGTGTTTGACAAAGAGCCCGAAGTGTGGAATTTTCATGGGGGAATTCCCCTCGTTCCATGTCCAAGCTTTGTGAGCTCACTATTTGGATCCTCACCCTCTCCCACATCCAAAAGGACCCCCGGATGGCATGGATGATAGGCTTAAGGGATCTCCTACCATTTCGGGCCAACATCCCTAAGGGTCCAGGGCGACATTTGCGATAGGTATCGTGTTTCGAACATGGTCAACGATTGACCCCATTTGTCTATCACCATTCCAGGCTAATGCGATGTGGATGTTGTGTTTCTTCCACGGTCAATATTTATCCTCTGTCATCACGCCGCCATCATTGTGGTCCATATTTCGAGCATCATAATTCACAAATTTCCACTTCTTCATATCCAAGTGGAATTCTGACATACTTGGCTTTATCTCTTCTCGTGTCTCGGTGCGCTACATAGACATATTGTCATCCTTGGGCCGGTATTTACCGAGTTTCCCTTCGCCCTAACATGTCCCTTCCTGTGACGGGAAATTCCCACCACTACTTGTTTCCCACAACGAGCATGACTCATGTGGGATTAGTAGTTTTGTTAGGATGTACACCAACGCGTCCAAGCCTCTCATCATCCCACAAGATGTTAAATTTTGCTTCTAGAAATACATATGGCTTGATTCCCATCCTAATGGGATACATAGAGACACCGTGGTATTTCTCCCAGGATCCAGCCCTAGGGATCATAAAACTTGTTCTTCCTCATTTCCAGCCCCTTGGCCGGACCCCTTGTGAGGAACCGTACAACTGCAATTTTTCCACGAACAAGTTCAGGATGCCCCACAGTGGCATTGGGGAGAGACAGCCCCCCCCCCCTCGCCAGAGAGGCCCTGTCTGAAAGGAATGATCCATGATCAAACCAATGTGTCTATCCAGTCTGCTTCCACCATGGTGGCATAATTTCAAGAGTGTTGGATTCTATTCGAACAAACCATCACTCCACCCTCCGCGCTTTGCATGCCCTTTATTCGGACCCTCGTCCTTTTTCATGTCTAAAGGAACCCCCTAACAGTATAGATTCTCGGCTTGTGGCTCTCCTACTATCCTAGGTCGACGTTCTGGAAGATGAATGGATGGCATTTCGAGTTAGGCCCCGTGTTTCGAACATAATCAACAGTCAGCCCTCATTTGTTATCCCCATTTCAGGCTAACACAATAATGATACTGTGTTTCAAACATGGTCAACAATTGTCCTTCATTGTCACGCCACCCCCATAGTGTTCTGGATTTTTGGGTATCGTGACTCACACCTTCCACTTCCCTATGTTCGGACTTTTCTCAGCACCCCTGGCATTACCCTTCTCGTGCACTAGATCACACCAAACGGCTCATCAATTGTTCTAAGGTACCAATCCTCCGATTGGGACTCTTCCATGTCTTTTAGGGAGATCTAAAGTGGTTACCTAAACCCCGGATTCCCGAAGCTTGGTCAACACATTATTTTCAGATGGAATAATATGGTGATCACCCCTTGTTTCTCACATTGGGCTCGACCCGCGTGAGCTTAGGGACTGACCACTAGACATTTCACGAATATAACAGATGTGTATAAATCTAACCTCGATAATGAGACTCATTTATGCTATGGAATCAAATAAATTAAAACATGAAAGTACATTTGAGAGTTTATAATCCTTACAGCACTCGGGGGTCTATCTCTCCCATGGACGGGTTGACCCCCATCAAACAAAAGTTGCAGTTCTTCCACCCTCTAACTTGTGGTGTCTAGGAGTTACGGCCACCGGCTCAACTTCTGCTCTTCCTCAGTAGCGATGGGGCGCAATTCATCATCCTCATTTTGGTCCCGCTCTATGTTAGCCTGAATGACGACCATTTATTCAGAATCTTGCCTTATATGCTCTTCCGCCTCTACCATTTTGGAATTCAATTAGAAGATCAGCTCTGATTGTGCATTAAGAGAGGCTGAGTGCTCATCTGCCCAGATCTGTAGCCACTGGATCTCATTTTCAGCCTCCTGGAGCTTCTTGATGTTCATTGACTTCCTCTGCTTCCAGCCCACGTTGAGGCTGTGATCATACTCCCGGATCTTCTCCACCATAAGATCTCAGATGAGCTAGTGAGGACGCTGGGCATCCACTCCCCCAGCACACAGATCGCGCAGCCATGAGCGAATTATTTCCATCTCATCCAGCCATAATGACTAGGGGGTCTTTTTGATAAAGCGTGTGATCATATTCCATGATCGGCGACAGACTATCTCATTGTCCTCTTCGTCAGAGGTCGTCTCGTCCCAGTCCGCGCGGTTGGTATGATCGTATGTGGGGTACGCCCTCAGGAAATCTTCATCGGGATTTACGTCTAGCATTGGATCAGGCGCAACATCTGGCATTGGATCAGGAATGGCGGGAATTGGGTTGACCAGTCGATCCTCATCGTCGGACACCACCTCAATAACCTCAGTCACGACCCTTCCAGCGGTCCCGCCGATGATGGGGGAGCAATAGCTCAGGTGGGCTGGGTAACTATCTCCACGATTACTGGCATTCCCCTGGGAGGGGCACCGCTAGAAATCCCGACCAGCCTCGCCGAAGTGGCCCATTCCAGTCGAATTACTGTACGTAATAGGGAAGGGCACAGACGTCAGTTGGCACGATCAACGTGTGGAAGTAATGAGCTCAGTAGAGAGTACTTATAGAGATCGAACTCCTGGGTCCACTCATGAGTTGATGTTTACGGAACCCTGAAGTGTGGCCCTCCGTAAATTGTCAGAAAGTCCAGAGATTCTGACGGAGCCACCTCGGGTGCCCCAACCCCACCATACCCAGAACTGGATGCGGCCATAGGTGCGGGTTCTGAGGGTCCTGCATCAGCACCCACCGAGGGGTGAGAACGAGGTCTCTGTACAAGGTCCTCCTGCACAGTTCAGATATTGGTAAGATGTCCATAATGACCTGAGAGCAGAACTGGAGGAAAGAAACTTGTAATGTTACCTTGAGAGCCTCCGTGAAATTGTCGAGACCCGTGTCCTCATCACCGACTTTGCCTTCCTCCAACGGGCTCCCTCCACTGGCCTTGTCCCCCCAAGAGGATTCGTCTGATCCTTCCGATAGGGGGAAGTGCTCTCTCATCTCAGCGGCCGATAGCTATGGGGTAACTGTCCGATTCATCAGTACCCTCACTCGGTCAGTCATTGGGCGTGGGGTACCCCTGGAATGCACAATGTCCTCCATCTCAGCCAAATATTGCTCCGCCTCTGCCGGGGATACTGTGAAACCAGCCCGGACATGGCTTATACCTAGTAGGTCCATCCTGATATGGTTCAGGTGTTGCCACATCTTGGGTCGGTTGAGTAATTTCTGGTTGACATCCCAGATGTCCCAGGCCTCCAGGAAAACAGTATTCTCTGGAATTTAGATATGGCGCAATCGTTTCCGCAGATCCTGAGTGGATATCTTTCGGAATCCCCTCAGTGGTCGCCCCTCCGGATGGATCTGCTCTCCTGAAACCATCGGATCCGCTGCCACTGTTGGATCCGCCACCACTACCTCACCCTCAGCTGATGTGATTCTCACTGCCATGGCATCCCCGCAACCATAAGAGGCCCTTTCCACCCTCCGACCCTGACCTCGGTATGGGGAAGGCCAGCCATCACCAGCTCGAACAGTTGCTGCTTCATCATTTCCCCCCAGATAAGCTGCCTCCCAGCTTATGGAATATTCCTTCACTAGTCTGAAGGCAGTAGTAGGTGGGGGAAATACATTATGAATTTTCTCGTCTTCTCGTGTGAACGTGATCCATAATTGCCTCATCACACATAGATGCTCCTCATGGCACACCTCCCAATAGACCTGCGGGTTCAGCCACTGCAGGAACCAGAATTTTCTTGAAAACTGGTGTGGGGTGTACGGCTAGCAGAGAGGCTCACGGTCCACCCTTTCCACTAATACTCCACCTTGAAAGGCCAAGATATTGGCCCGTTGCTCTTCCATCCCCTGATCATCATCGGTGAATGCCCACATCGACAATGGAAATGGGTGAAAATTAAACTCGTCCACCTTCTATATCGGGTTTATCACCAAGGATACGGTCAATTTGGCTGGAAAGATTCCGGTAGAATTCAGGATGGATGGACGAAAGTTTGACCTCGAAGGAGAGATGGGGTTTGGATATTCATAAACCCCCCTGATGTGTGTCGTGATCACCCATACAGAATATGGAAGGGCCCACATATCCTCGGCAGCCTCTTTCCCTCACTAACATGCCATAGCATCTTGTAAAATCTAGAGAGCATCAGAATCCCAAGGTTGAACCACCCTCCTATAGACAAAACAGATTCCATGATAAATGAGTTGGGCCGCACCCCCATGTTGGTATCCCTCACTGGTAGGATCCAACCATAGATAAGGGTTGTGATAAACGCCTCCAGTTTGAATATCGGCTGCTGTTCGGTATTGACACTGAAACCCCAGGTCTTCCATTG
Source organism: Viscum album (assembly GCA_963277665.1). Lineage (NCBI taxonomy): Eukaryota > Viridiplantae > Streptophyta > Magnoliopsida > Santalales > Viscaceae > Viscum > Viscum album. The sequence goes on from OY728156.1 coordinate 830,543,463, forward strand.
GCTTTCCTCCAAAATCCTCCAATACAAATTCTCCTTGCCCCATTGATCCCCCTTTGGGAAATTTTGAGGCCTTGCTGGAAACTCTCGATCCTTCATGAAGTTCAGGAACTTCTTGAACCACTTCTTGAAGTGGACATCCCTCACCGCTTCTTTGTCTTCTCTGGGGATCAGCCCCATCAGTGCCAGTGCTAGCCGCGACATCTGCTTCAGATCCTCCCACGTGCTCATGAAAGGGAGGAACTCATCATACATAGCCCCTAGGATCGGGACCCCCGAAATCTGATGGACATCCCACTGACTGATGCCAACCTCCCCATGGTGCAAGTGAAAAGTGTTGGTCCTAGAAGACCATCTGCTAAACAGCTCTCGCATCATCTATTTAGGTTGATATATATGGAATTGGTAGACCCATGCCACCTCATACAAACCCACTCTCCTCAGCTCGGCTCCAAACTCCTCGCATGAGGCGCCTACCCAGTAGGACCATGCCCAATCATTTGTGAAGTTACCGTCCTGGCACAGGTCCCACTCATCGGACCACCCCTTCTTCGAATCCCTCAAGGATGGCTTCAGTATTGTGTAGTACATGGGAGGGGAGGTCTCCGGCTGCAGTGGCTTCCCATCAACATTGTTCAGATGATTTTATAGGTAGTCGGCGGTGAGAGGTGTGAAGTCCTTCCGCGAATGACCATCAGCTGCCCTGAACCATTGGCGCTGGCACGACGTGCTCCTGAAACAGTAAGCTGGTTCATCCCTACTCGCCTCAGGAGTGAAGACATCATCCCTCAGCCCGAAGCCATACAAGGGAATCCTCTTGCACAATGGTTAGTTATTTTGGCTCTCTGATAGTAGCTCCATGAAATAATTATGGTCCGAGTGGCTCCTGACAAACTCACCCAGACCTAGACAATTTGCCATCTCTTCCCTCTGGGCAGCGTCTGCAAGCACCCCTAGGGCAGCTTCTTGATGGTCCATTGGGTTTTAGAACTCAGAAAAATTTCAGGTCAGGTCGCAAAGCCTGTTCGCGGAGCTCGTTCGCGAAACCGAATCGTGGAGCTCGTTCGCTAAACCGATTCGTGGAGCCTGGTCGCGGCCTGCGAGCGTGTGTTCGCGTGGCACTGTCGCGGAGTCAAAGACTCACGGTACGAGGCGAAGCCCGATTCGCGAAGAGCAATCACAGAGTACGTGGAGCTTCGGGAATTGAGGGCACAAGTTGAAACAATCGCGGGGAAAGAAAAGGAAAAAAGAGAGGTCATCCCCCCTATTTATAAGTGGCGGCCCTCGGAGCTTCACGGCGCGTCCGGGTCGTGTCGAAATTCGCGACGTGCGCGACCTGCGCGTCGGCTGTCCACCTCACACGCCTTATTTGCGATCCATCTTCACAAATGGCCGAAGATTTTGGTGATGAACCCTCAGGCTTCGACCCTTGATTTCTCCGCAGCTCCAATTCTAAGGGAGAAATTTGTTGGCACCAAAATGTTGGAAAGAATAATGAAAAAGAAGAGGCCCTGTGAGCCGCCTCGTGAAGCCACTTTGTGGGGCACCCATGTACCACGTCCGCCATGAAGAAAAGGAGTAGGACCCCTCTGCAAACTCCATTTACATTCGCAACGCCGTCACGAAGAAAAGGAGGCGGACCCCTCCACGAACGTCGTTGATGTTCGCGCGCCACCGCTAAGCAAGGAGGAAAACCGCTCCGCGAACACCCACTACAAGAAAACCGCCGTTTAGCGGCTATTTTTTCGCGGCGGTTTTTAAAACCGCCATGAAACGTGTTTCGGGCCGCCATTTCGCGGCGGTTTTTAAAACCGCTGTGAAAAAACCACAGTTAAACGGAAAAAAAATTATTATTTTTTATTTTATTTTATTTTATTATTTTTTAAATTTTATTTGAGGATTAGTGGCGGTTTTTTAAAAAACCACCGCGAAATAGCGGCGGTTTCGGTAAAACCGCCGCGAAATGAAATGAAAAAATAAAAAAACACGAGAAACCCCGAAATTACTAAAATGACCATAACTTTTGATCCGGGCGTCCGTTGAAGCGCCACGACCAGTCAAATCGAAGCTTATAAAGAGATCTAGAGGCACATATAATCAAAACCGTGAGACGGTCTAAGGTGTAGAAGATATTAGAGTTATAGGAAAGTTGAAAAAAGTTCTCCAACTTCAAATGGTCATAACTTTTGCTCCGGGTGTCCGTTTGGGCTCTACCACATATCAAATCGAAGCCAGCGAAGAGAGCTACGCACTAGTTCGACACAAGTAAGCTTCTGTTGTGTTTTTCGACCCCAAAAACTCCTCCGAAGGCATCCAAAATCCCTTTTCTGTCACCGGTGTCCCGTCGAACTTGTCTTCAAACAGACCTAACTTTCGATCCGCCTGTCAGTTCGGCCTCCTCCACCTGCCAGATCATAGCTCGTTCCATGAGCTTCAGTTTGACTAGTCGCGGCACCCACATGCACTCCTAGATAATATGTTATGGCCTTTTTAATGGGTATCGGGTTTGTTATGGTTTTCAATGCCTCGTTTCAAGCACCTGTTCCCCGTCAGTTTTTTGTAAATGGTCATAACTTCTGATCCGCTTTTCCAGTCGGAATCTTTCACCTTTCAGGTTGAAGATCATTTTAGGATCTTTGATTTGACAGGTCGTGGATCTAAAACGGACTCTCGGATCATAATTTATCTCCGTTAATGTGAGTCCAATGTTTTTGTCTCTTTATGACTGTTTTGACGGGTTTTAACGGTAGCTCCATTTACTACTGTTTATTTGGGTTTCCATGACTTGTTATCTTTATCAATGGTTTTTTATGGGTTATTATGATGATTATGTTGAATTATTAAAGAAGTTTTTCAGAGTTGTCACAAGTTTCCATGCGTTCTCATTCTTTCTAATGCATCATTCTTCATATGTTTCTCCATCCTTTTTCTTGTGTTTTCCTGATTTTTCATCCCTTATCACGTCTTTTCATACTTTTTCATGTGTTTCCTTTATTATTTATTATTTATTATTTATAATATACTTTAATTTATTTATTATCTATTATTTGTAACTGGTTATTTATTATTTATTATTTATTATTTATTATTTATTATTTATTATTTATATTTATTATTTATTTATGTTTATTTATTATTTATTATTTATATTTATTTATTAGTTACTATTTATAATTTATTATTTATTATTTATTATTTATATTTATTTATTATTTATATTTATATATTATTTATTATTTATTATTTATATTTATTTATTATTTATTATTTATTATTTATTATTTATTATTTATATTTATTTATTATTTATTATTTATTATTTATTATTTATTATTTATTATTTATTATTTATTATTTATTATTTATATTTATTTATTATTTATTATTTATCATTTATATTTATTTATTAGTTATTATTTATTAGTTATTATTTATTAGTTATTATTTATTAGTTATTATTTATTATTTATTATTTATTATTTATTAATTATTTTTTATTTTTTATTTTTTATATTTATTTATTATTTATTATTTATTATTTATATTTATTTATTATTTATTATTTATTATTTATTATTTATTATTTATTATTTATTATTTATTTATTATTTATTATTTATATTTATTTATTATTTATATTTATTTATTATTTATTATTTATTACTTATTATTTTTTATTTTTTATTTTATATTTATTATTTATTATTTATATTTATTTATTTATTATTTGTTATTTATTATTTATTATGTATTATTTAATTTTTATTATTCATTATTTATTATTTATTATTTATTATTTATTATTTATATCTATTATTTATTATTTATTATTTATTATTTATTATTTATTATTTATTATTTATATCTATTATGTATTTATTATTTATTATTTATTATTTATATTTATTATTTATATTTATTTATTATTTATATTTATTTATTATTTATATTTATTTATTATTTATATTTATTTATTATTTATTAATTGTTATTTATTATTTATTATTTATATTTATTTTTTATTTTTTATTTTTTATTTTTTATTTATATTTATTTATATTTATTTATTAGTTTTTATTTTTTATTTCTCATTTCTTATTTTTTGTTTTTTGTTTTTTATTTTTTTATTTTTTATTTTTTATTTTTATTTATTTATTTTTTATTAGTTATTTATTATTTATTATGTATTGATTAATATTTATTATTTATTATTTATTATTTATTATTTATTATTTATTATTTATTATTTATTATTTATATCTATTATTTATTATTTATTATTTATTATTTATAACTATTATGTATTTATTATTTATTATTTATTATTTATTATTTATATTTATTAAATATTTATGTTTATTTATTATTTATTATTTATTATTTATTATTTATCATTTATTATTTATTATTTATTATTTATCTTTATTTATTATTTATTATTTATTATTTATTATTTATTATTTATTATCTATTATTTATTATTTATTATTTATTATTTATTATTTATTATTTATTATTTATTATTTATTATTTATTATTTATTATTTATTATTTATTATTTATATTTATTTATTATTTATTATTTATATTTATTTATTATTTATTATTTATTATTTATTATTTATTATTTATTATTTATTATTCGTTATTTATTATTTATATTTATATTTATTTATTATTTAGGTTTATATTTATTTATTATTTATATTTATTTTTTATTTATTTTTTATTTTTTATTTTTTATTTTTTATATTTATTTTTAATTTTTTATTTTTTATTTTTTATTTTTTATTTTTTATTTATTATTTATATTTATTTGTTAGTTATTATTTATTATTTATTATTTATTATTTATTATTTATTATTTATTATTTATTATTATTGAGTTTATATCTATTATTTATGTATTATTTGTTTTTTCAATTAATATATATAAGTATATTAAATTCTGTTTATTAACCACATGGCGAGCTTACTGGAGTGGTAAAGTATTTCGAAAATATGCAAGTGGTTAGGGGTTCAAATCTCAGCAAACGCAGAATTTCTTTATATTGCATGGGCATGCATGTGCATGTGCATGGGATGTGCATGCATGGATAAATAAAGTAAATAAAATAAATATGAAATAAAATAAATAAAAAATAAATACGAAATAAAATACATAAAAAATAAATACGAAATAAAAAAAATAAATAATAAATACGAAATGAAATAAATAAATAAAATAAATAAATAAATAAATAAAATAAATAGATAAAATAAATAAATAAATAAATAAATAAATAAAATACGAAATAAATAAATAAATAAATACGAAAAATAAATATATAAATAAATAAATAAATATAAATATATATATATATATATATATATATATATAAAATAAAAATTAAAAAAATTAAAAAAAATAACAAAAATAACAAAAATAAAAATTAAAAACAAAAAATTAAAAAAAACCGCCGCTAAAAATCCGCCGCAAAACGTTCTGCGACGGTTTTGAAAACCGCCGTGAATAGTTTCCCGACGCCTGATTTCGCGGCGGTTTTTCAAAACCGCCGCCAATCAATTTAGCGGTGGTTTAAACCGTCGCTAAATGCCTTTTTTGACGTAGTGACCCTTGAAGTTCGCGACCCGCCACGAATCACTGAAGCCCCTCTTCGGGCCGCGTAAGCTCTGCTTCGTGGCGCCTCTTGCCTATAAATACTGGACTCCCCCCGAGCACAACGAATGGACAATCCAACCTTTCAACTTCCGAGCTCCCATATCACGAATCCCCCTTTGCTCTGTGATTCATGAGCTACGTGAGGTATTTTTGCTTCACGAGGTGCCTTCGCATTGTCTTGTTTTGATCCCCTCTTCTAAGAGGGGTGCCTTTTGTGAAGCCTAAGGGCTTTTTCGAAGGAAGGGGATCCTCAAGGGGGGCCGGGTCGTCGTAGAGCATTTATGCTTCACGAAACACCCCTCATGTACATGTGATCCACACGCCAAGGAAGGGTCACTGTACTTCACGAAGCACATTGCTTCACGACACTCTACTTTGTGAAGCGCCTGTGCTCCGTGAGGCAGTGCTCCGCGAATGCCTTTCCACTTCGTAAATCACCTCCCATTTTCACCTTCGCCCCATGCTAAGGCTAAGGAACCCCACTTCGCGAATCACAACGCTTCGCCAGTTCCCTTCACCGCACAGAGCAACCGAGCTCCACAAGGCTCCTTCCTATGAACTCCTCTTCTTGGTAATTCCTTTTCCCATGCGACGTTCCAGGTTTTCATGATGTGACTTCAAAGTCCCCTGGATGATACTTCCCATAGCGTTGTTTTTTCTAATGATTCTTCGCATAAGCTTGCTAACAGCTATTGCTTCTTCGCATAGCCACGCTAACGTGGACCCCTCAATAGATCGCTCCATAACACCCCCCAGTCACGGCATTACCGATGCCTTCCCTCCCACAAGGAGCAGAGGGTACCAGTTATGTAAGTCCTATGGGGTCCGGAACAAACCCACCTCTTCCAGGATGTAGGATGTTAAACTGCCAAGCGCCTCGTCCTCAGTACATGACGTTAAACTATGACCTGGCCCTGTGCCTCGCACGCAGGTCCCCCTGCCTCGGATATTCTCCATTCCCGCTCGTCTCCACATATATGGTGAGGTCATCCCTCACATGGGGTGATTTATTGGAGTGGTGTTTGTCCGCGGGGAAGGGCATCCACCTTGGTGTAAGCCCCTAGCCATTCTTGCAGGAGGTAGAGCCCCTTGCTCCCTCCTTTTATCTTCAGTCCCCAAGGCCAGTGGAGGATGTGATAGGGAACGAGGTCCCTCCTTTCTTGGGTGCCACATCCCTCTCCCTTTGTGCTTTGTCACCCTCAGGCCTCTATCCTGGAGTAAGTCCCGACACTATGGGCCACTCAATGCATAAGCCCCTCTTCGATTCCCACGGACGCACCTTTCGCGACGTGATCGTCAGGTCCCTAAAACCTCTTGTTTCTCACATTGAGCATGACTCCCATGAGCTTAGAGCGAGCACCGACCATGACACACTTCGGGACACCTTAGAGGGCAAGCACCAAATGCCCCATCCATCATGATGTTAAACTGTACACCTTAACTACGAGGACTTTGATCCATGTCAGGGCATGATACGTAGGAAGCCTCAACGAGGTTCAAGCCCACACCCATTGGACCCCCTGGGTTCACCTTCATGTCGGTTCGCTGACGAAACCCATCCTGAACTACTTAGACTTTGATCCATGTCAAGGAATGGTACATAGGAAGCCTCCACGGGGTTCAATCCCACCACCTGGTCATTCCGACCTCCTTCACATCGGTTCACCAACATTCAGGCAGCCCAGAGTGTAAGCCCCACATATCACCACCATCCATTGGCCCACACTGTCTTCATGTCGGTGCACCAAGTCCCATCATCGTGGTCCACCTCAGAGCATAATCCCCAAATACCCCCATCCCACATGACGTTAAACTGTATTCCCCTTCTATGAATTACGAGGTCTTTCATTCCCTGCCACGGGGATACGTAGGAAGACTTACGAGGTCCAATCCCAACACCCATTGGACCAAGGTCCATCTTCATGTCAGTTCATCGGAATCCTTTAGAACTACATGAACTTTGATTCCCTAACATGGGGATACGTAGGAATCCTTTTCAAGGATCAAACCCAACATCACCATCATCCCTACGTCAGTTCCACACCACCACCCCCCTTCACTCCATTCAACTTTCCATCATTCACCTTGATCCTTGCCCGGGCCGCCACATCCTGGTAGGATCATGCCAATTCACTTCCCCACTTCTCTAGGAAGTAGTTGGGAAATGAACCATTAGTTAGGCCCGACATCGGTGTTGTTTCAAGAGGTCACAGCAATCTGATCCACTCCATCTAGTGTTCTAATCAGTCTGATCCATCTCCGCTGGACGTTAAACTTGCGGCATACCCTATGTTAAACATGGGAAGCTGAGGAAAACCTTAGATACATGCCTATGGAATATAATTCCACGTGCTCGATGTGGGATACCTCGGGCTTATGTGCCCTCGAGAAGCCCTATAATAAGGGACAAAAGATAGACACGCCAATTCCTCAGCATGCAGACACGTCAGCAATGCCTCAACATGACTACTCCCCCAACTGAAGGATGATGCCCTGACCGGACCCCTTGGAATGTCCTGACAGAAGCAGCGTAATTAACCAGCGTTCATGGAAATATGGAACTGGGAAGAGTTTCACGAACTACATATTAATCTATGGGGGAGACCCAGACTAGGTGATAAGTTCCGAGGAGGAATCCACGGAAGAAAGAACTGACATCCCACCATCCTGTTTCGATCAAGGAGCAAATGTCCCTGAACAAGGAGAGAATGTCATCCGACTTTGGAAAGCGGGAATGTGGGGCAAAAAAATCTGTGCCTGTCACGCCCAAGCAAATGGACGCCCACGCCTCAGAGAAAGAGTCAGAAAGAGCATGGTTTATAAAACCATCATGACATATATCTTGAGGCCTTTAGGGAGGAATATATCTAAAAATTCTAATAACACACCTCAAAACTAGTTTTGGTAAAAAAAAAATCCCTTAGATAAAGGAATAGTACATGTATAAGCCTTCATATGAAGGAGTAAATTCCCACCTGTCTACTCCTAAATCCAGGTTTATGTAATTTGGAAGATCATGAAGGGTCACAGGAGACACTCCAATCATCTACTACTATGGTTAGTTTTGGGTTAATACCTCATATCACATAGTATAGGTTTCAGTAGGTAGAGTGTTAATTAAGTGTTATATAGGAAATGACTCATTAAGTTAAATGCCTAAACCTATATCATTATGTTTCAATTTTAATTCCCATTTAATGAAAACTATATCATTTATGAATTACAATTCAAAAAAATTATACATACATACATCATGGTTTAGTTAGATGCCTTTTCCAATCCCAAGTAATAAATTATTACCCTTTATAAGTTGTAATTTTAATTTCAAGTAATTAAATCTAGCCTTTTATGATAATTTAATTATACATCTCTACATTCCTAATTTATATAGGTTCATATAATTTATAAATTGTAAATGGCCTTTGTTTCATTAAACCACTAATGTTTCATCCCATGAAACCAATGGTCAATGGATCAAACATGTCATAATTAGTTAAATAAGTGTCCACCATCAAGATATATGGGAAAACACCATTTAGGATGATGCTGACACTTTAAATAAACAATTAATTATTTCTCTCCTATAATAAATGTTATCATACTTTCATGTATATTAATCAAGCCACTACAACATGCTTCAGGAAGTGCACAAAAAAAGTCAACTTTTCATGACATATGCATAACATATAAATCCTTAGGATCCTATAATGATTTAGAAGAAAATACATCCTTTTTTTACTAGGAAAAGGGTCATATTCCATAATCATAAGAAATTAAAAAAATTGTGTGTCACCCTATAGTGAAATCATTAAAAATGTGATAGGTACAAACCATATTTTTAAGTCCCTTCCCAGGAAACATGAATTTTTCCATATACATGGGTTATCTACTCACTAGAATAAGCTCATTACCAAATTAATAAACTAGATAATCTTCTTTATACCAACCCAAAATAGTAATAAAAGGAAAATAAATTCTTTTATTCCACTTTGTGATGTACTAGACCTGGTTCACTGTTATCTAACCGGATCCAGTTGGCTATATGGCCTAAAGTGTTCCTTCCCATTTGTCATAGGATACTGACTAGTATAGATGGTCTATGATGGTATGATGAGGAGACTATACCCTCATAATAATAGTAAATAAAGGTGGTTCTATAAAAATTAAACAATAAGATAAGTAATATAAGGTATAAAAAATATCATAAGTTGTGGAAATAACATATAGATAAGAATAAATATAAAAAATCCATAAATAGTGTTATATATAAAATGATGATTTCATGATTCTATACAAAAATGGTGGAATGTGGGGATAGAGTGCAATGCATACAATGTATATATTGTACAAAAATAAAAAAAAGAACAAAATTTATCTCAATTAGCATCATGTGACAAATCTCGGTCCTCTACTCCCATACTTTGTCCTTATACCGTAAATCAAGCTTCCATAAATGGGAACTTCTCTTTTTCCATATCTTCAAACATGATGTCTGTTCAGGTACCAATCGGTGGCCCAAATTGGGTGTGAGTAAAACTCAATAGTCCATCACCAATGGTTTCTAGAACTATCCAATCTATGAATATAAAATTAGTAGTGTTCAGGAAAAATGAATTAGGGTAGTAAATTAAATAAATAATACCCATATCAGTTCTAGTTCCCCAAAAGATACCTTCCTGATACTCCCTACTCAAACCTAAGCCAAAATTCCTTTGAGTTTTTATCAGTAAAGAATTAATTTATATAATAAACTCAGGACCCAAGGATCATATCTAGGGTGTTCCAAAAATATTCAATTCATATAAGGGATGAATATATCCCCTAGAATATAATACTTAATAAAGGAAGTAAATCATGGGAATCATGTATGCAAATAATTTACTAAATCCAAGTATCTTCTTTGACTTTTTAGATACATCATTTAATTAATTTCGCATCTTAATCCCATCCAAGTCATTCTACATATGGAACTCAGGTATTACTCCAGGTATACTATAAACTAATCACCCTATGAGCCCATCCATGGTATTATATATAGAAACCCATATATCACTCAATGCATGGTATAATAGAATTTTCCTTAGTTCCCATCCAAGGTATTCTATATAAGAATCCAAGTATCACATGTGGAATTATATAAATCCATCAACTAGATGATCCCATCTAAGGCATTCCGTATAGGAGTCTATGTACCACCTATGGTGTGAGATAAATCCATTTATAAATAATGTTATTTGATCTTCATGAATATCTTTTACAATGTGTTCTAAATCATAACTCATGTATCTCCCTCTACATGACATGTTGAATGGTCATGGGATAACAGTTTGACCATACCATTTACCAATTCTCTTAAATTAGTTAGTTATTTATTTATAATGAATACATCGTATAATAAGTAAGAAGGAATCAAGGACAAGGGACATGGTCTAACTATTAAACTTCTATATAATTCACTTTAACATTTCATTTAATTCATTTTAACATCCCAATCAAAAGGGGGTAGAATAAGACACTACAAATGGTGATTTAACTACATAATCAACATTGTGTTATTTTATCTAGTGTAGAAACACACCCTAAGGGTGGTTCTAATTGAGTTTTTCAATCTCCATTAGTTTTAATGGGTATCAATGGTAATTTAAGTCAGTTAATATCTATTTAATTAAGGAGAAATACATTTAATTGGGATACACTTGATAGGTTCATCGTGTGTCACAACAACGCATAATATAAATTGCTAGAATTTTGGGGAAAATTACTAAACCAAAAAAAGTATATTGATAGTAAACACCTCATCCAATATCGTCTTATAATCTAGGATTTAAAAGGATAAATTAGATAAATAGAAACATTCCCTAAAAATATGGAATATGAGCTCACATGGAAATAGTATCTGAGTTAGTGAGGGAAATGGAAAAACAAACCAAGAGGAATCAGAGACTTACCTTTTTCTATCCAACGTGATAAAAAATGGTCAAGTCAAACATTATATAGAGGAGATCCTTCAAAGAATATCTTGAGGAATAAAATGGGATTTTTAGAAGGCTGATGTGTGTAAGGAATGATGGAGGAGGAGTAAGAAATGGAGTTAAAGTCATGAGGTGAAAATTGGAAATTCATCATTTCTTTTAATAGTTTTTGTTTAGTATTTATGATTTAAAAACAGAATTTACATAATAAATTCCAATTTTATGGGTTTTTTTAGAACTTACGAGGTATTATAAGGGATATTTATGGTGTAAATTGACAATTTAGACTATAAATTGACAATTTACAGCATAAATTTATCTTGCAGAAAGTCTCTACTCCATCTACCACTTCCTCTCAGGTTACCCCAAAAAGTAAAAACAGACCATTTACCAAGATCCAAACTAATCAAAAAAACATTAAAAATAAATAATAACATACTGGAAAAGGATGGAATCTTAAATTTAGTGTAATTGAAGGATTTAAATTTAATAGGTATGAGTTATCATGATTTTCATGTATTAATACAACAACTACTACTAGTATCATTGTGTATCATATTGTTGATACCTATTAAAAAGTCTATCATCAGGTTGTGTTACTTTTTAAATAAAATTTTTAGTGACTTCATATTTAATAATTTGTTTGATGTGTCCGATAATGAATTTTTCCCCATAAATTTTCAATAATAAATTTATTTTCCACCATAATTTTTTTATATAATGGTTTATATGTTGATTCATTTGGTAATAGAGATAAGAATTTTTAGACCTATTTATTTATATAAGATGTGTCCTTTTGAGATATATATAAAATTTTGAAAGGGATATGTTAAGAATTTACACCGATCATAGGCCTCTATTTTTCAAAAATATATATTAGAATAGGTGATTGAGTTCTTTATAGATTATTTTTTTGAACGAGAGCACATCGGTCTCCCTATATCTTGAAATTTGATTGTTGATAATGAAGGTAAAATAAAATATGGATAAAAGGTAAACTTAATTCCATGTTATGAAGTGATGCATGCACATTTATAAGTTTTTAATATTATAGGTTAGGTTAAACTATATATATAATCACATTTTATTAGACTAAAGGAATGATGTCTGAGAAGAAATGAAAAGTGTTTGATGAATTAACATAAAGGTCATATTATTTTCATGGTTTAAGAAGAAAATAAACATTGATTTATCATCATCTGATACTTTTAAATGGTTATAAGGGGGAAAATGAATTAATTTAATCACTTGATCTAGTTTTAATATTAATGGTTAAACATTTTACAAATGATAATTGGATGAAAAGAGTATCATTCAAAATTTTGGAGTAATGGTCATAAATGAAGCACTATTTTTTCGAGTTTCAAATATAAGAACACAATTTTTTTCAAAAATATATTTTGGAGTTATTTACGATATATGAGAGATTGATTATACTATATATTTAGTAGAAATATATAAGTGTAATTGGGATGACAATAATAGTGGTGTGAAAAATGATGAGTATGGATTTTTACATATTTATTTGAAAATAGTTTTTTTGAAAATATGAATAATTTATCATAGTAATGCATGAAAAAAATATATTTTATATTTTTGACCCATCAAATAATCAGTGGCTTGTGGTTTGTTAAGGATAAAAAATTCATCTGGGTGATAAAAATTTTGATTATGTGGAAGACTTATGTGAAATTTCATCATTTATTAGATGACTACATGAGGGTATCAATGAAATTAATGTATACATAGTCCATGAAATATGAAAGGATCTCGTATAAGGGATATAGGGAACCACTCCATTACTACCTTAATTAAATAGGTAAATAATTTTTCTAATTGAAATAGTTAAAAACCTTATTTTATAAATTCAATATTTAAATATATAGATTTTGAGAATTAATACCATTTTTTTTATAATTTTTATATTCATTAGAATCAGATATCCATTTTTTGGTTGAAAAATTTTTCCTTCATAATTTTTTTTGGAATATTTTCATTATATTCTTGAATTTTAGGTATACTCTATTATTCATAAAAGTATTTATAATTTTACTCCTATTAGTAAAAGCATTTTTTTCCTCGTATCATTTATTTATTTATAATCAAATACATGTACAAAAAATTACACATTTATTAGTAATAATCATTTTAGTAATTTTCTTAAATTTTTATATTTATTAGTTTTAGTCAAAAAAAATTCAGTTTAATAGTCTAATATTTAATTTTTTTCATTCTGTTAGAAATAATTAAATTATTATTTATTTACATTTTTAAATATTAATAAAATAAAGGTACGAAAACATTCATTAAAGTTTCATACATCTTTTTAAATGGAAGACATTGAGGTAGGGAAACCAAAGTATGTAAATTTTTATATATAAATATATTCATAGTAATTAAATTATTTTGTGAATTTAAAATTATATTTTTTGAAATTATGTGTAACACTTATTCTTCTATAGAGAGTATGGTACCTAAAGATGGTAGGTGTAGGAGTACACATTTACCAAAACTTCCACTTGCACATGGTCTAAATGCCAAAAAATTTAGAAGTTACATAGCCATACAGAGTCATTGGAAGATAAGTATTTTATAACATAATTTGAGGAGCATCGACTAGTTGGAGAAAAATCGGTTATGGGAGTCCATAAATATGAAAATTATAAACTTATTTGTTTATTTTTTTAATGGTTTAAATATTATCAATTTTATATGACTAATATTTAATCTATTAAATTATAGATCAAATTTAACTTTCATGAAATGAAAAAATTAAGAAAATGTGTATATTCATTATGGAAACTAGATTGAGATTTTTTAAGACAAATTTAACTTCATTTTATATTTTGGTAGTAAAAAAGAATCAATATCCATGACTTAAGTGTGGTTTTATAGATATGGGGTCATGGAATAAGCCTTTCTTAAATCGGTGGGAGGAAGCCTTTATAGTATTTTATTGTTTTTTATAAAATCTATTTATTAAATTAATTTTAATTACCTAATTACTAATTATTTTTTTCTTATGTAACTAACCTATAAGAAATATCACCAAGAGATATATAACCAAAATTTATACCCCCATACATTGTCATGTGAAGGGTATCCATTATCAAAGGAAGAAATAATTACCAAAAAAATAATGAATTAAGATCCAAGTTAAGTAGAGGCACTGAAGAGGTTCAATACAGCCCTTTATCTCTCCCTCATTTCATGAAAAATTGAAAACGGTAATGATGGAAAAAAAGTGATGTTTATTACCAATCTAGAAAAATATGTATCTGATAAATTATATGTAATTAATTATTATTTTTAATCAATTTTACTATTTTATAAATTTACCCCACTAATATAACATTTGATAATATTATTTCCGGATTCCATTTAGGAGAAAACAACATAGAAATCCTTTATACCATAGGTTAGGATGGATATTTATAACATCCTATCCCTAATAAATGTCTTGTAATGTTAAAAGTGACATTAATCTTAGGTGAAATCTCCCAAACATCAAATGTTGGAAATAATTTCCAGGGGCTTATAAAATTGTTGGGGGATGATTTCCCATTAAAAACACACAACCTTGAAATACAAAAAAAAGAACCAACCAAACCAATACTAAGTGATTCAAGAAAAGTAAAAATAAAACTTAAAATCCAACATACAAATAATATCAAAGTAACAGTGTAAATACAAAAAAACAACTAAAACTCAAAAATAAATAAAGAATCATGCAGCAAGGTGGAACCGCTCGAAAAACCCAAACATGAACAACTCAAAATTTCCACCTAAATAATCCATGATAGATACATTAATACGCAACACTAGAGAAATATGGAATCTTTAAATTTCCTACATCCGAGAAAACAACATCTGTATGTGCACCAAAGTACATATACAGGGGGTCAGTAATCATATCCAGTATGAAAGCCCCAATAATTCCCACACACACCAATAGAACAAGAAAAAAGTTATATTTATAATTATAATAAATAAAAGTAATATATTTCAAAACAATTTAACCATAATCATAGTTTTCAAAACATACAAAATCAATTCACTTCATTTTACTTAGAAACCATGGTTCGAGTTCGCAAACACCCACACATATGCATGATGAAAGAAAATCGATATGCTCTTGATTGGTAATTGTTTCTTCACTATTCCATAACTTTTTGATATATCCCCTTATTTTTTTGTTTTAGCACCCATCACTAAGTCTTTATTAACAAGGCCCCATAAAAAGAAAATATGAACAAACAACTCGTCCATTATTTTTCTAAGTTCTCATCCTAAATTCCATTTTAAACATAAACCCACTCTACATTCACACCACTTTTTAATATAGAATTACTATCCCAAGAAATAAGATCTATCAGTTTTTCACAAATATTTAAAAAAAAATTCATTGAAAACATTAACCATCAATCACATATAAAAAGAATTATTTTAAAAACTAAGAACCAAAGTATTTTCTAATAAAAATTCAGCAATATAGTTTTCTGGAAACCATAAAAATTCATTAGAAAATTTAAATTCAACCAAATATATAAAAAGTTGAGAGATATATAATCCACATACTTGTCATGATCTCCCGCACCCAAAATTAGAGAAAAAGAGAGACTATCCTATAGAACCAAGAAATCATGTCCTCAATCTGAGTCAAAATATCCCAAAATAAGACCCTAGATACATCAAAATTGAAATATATAAGGATGAGTGGGTGGTCATAGATCATCATAGGTAATTAATGTTCAATAATCTCATAAAAATACTCCCAAAACTATCACACATAGCCAAATTCAAAACCATAAATCCTTACCAAAATATCAACACTCTATTCAACTATTTCAAAAACTCTTTTGACTATCATAATAGCCTAGTGGTGTTCACTGCATTCATGGTGCTTGTGATTACACTAAGTATAACAGCCCACCATGGAAATACACTGAAATTTTTCAAAATCCCAATCTTTTTTTGACCCACCATTCCATATAACATGTAATAGTGTGTCTCCTATAGACATGGCTCACAACCATACCCCCAACGCACCACACCTAGAAATAATGATAACTGATGGCCTTCGATATGATTTTTGGCATGTACATTTTTTTTCAGGTTCACTCCCAACTCATGATACCCTCCACCACATTGTGATTCTTCTTGTAATAAACACAAAAACACTCAAACACTCCCAACCTCTTTGAGAAACCAACCAATGCTCCCTAAATCCAAATAAAACCATAAAAATGAATTAAAATTATTAATATAACATGAAAAGTACATCAAACTAATGGAGATACATTCTCCTCCCCATTTTTCTTTTCATATTCAAAAAGGTGGAGGTTATAATTTCCTTTAAATAATTTTGGCCACTACTCCTTCAATAATTTCTCTTATTCTCAGGTCTCATCCTAAATCTAACCATGCTTTCATAAAAATTGTACCAAGGAAATAAATCTCCCTCACAAGTTATTTTCTTGTCTATATAGGATTTGAATCAGTTCATGGATAAATTTCATATTAGTTTTAAGAGTAACATGATCCTAGCCAATCACATGAAAAGGATCTGGCTGGTACTCCATCAGTTGAGATGCATAGAAAAAATTATGAACACCGTTGAATATTTATGATAAATATAATTTAAAATTAACATTAATGATATGTTCATGTACCTCAAATAGTAACGCATATCTAGGATCTAGTTTCCCTTGATTTCCCAAGTGATGATGACTCAATCATGTAGATTTTATCAAAAATATGTGGTCACATATGCCAAAATATAATAGGTGGTGATGATGATCAGCATAAAATTTCTATCAACTCTAGGTTATATCCATCTACTTTATGGTCATCTATATTATTTTTGTAGTCTTTAAGATAATACTAGGTCCAATTGGGGATTATTCTCTTATTTCCACCCAACAAAGTAGATATCAACATGGGAAACCATAAAATTCCTTGAACGGATCCATATGTATAGTTTCTATATAACTTTTATTATTTGATAACTTCTCTAAAGTTTTATAATATTCCCATAAGCTACCATATTCCATGACAAAAAACCTGAGCATATCTTTCAATGGATAAATCATACATTTTAACTCATCATCTATATAAGGATGATATTTCATTTTCATGGACAATTGGGTTCCAATATCCTATTTAAATTTAGAAAAAAAAATAGATAAGAGAAATGAAGATCCATGTTAGAGATAATAGATATAGGTACTCTGAAATTTAACCAATTCTAAAATATACAGCTTTTTCAGATCATCTACTATTTTGGACTATTAAATTGGGAGAAATTATACCAACACTGTAAGTGGATCCACAATTATCCAAGTAGGATCAATCTTTTGAAGAATCTGTATTTGACTTGTGACAAATTTCAATTAAATTTACACTAATTTCAAAATAGGTATAGGAAAAGGCTGTAGTATACCAGCTAGATATTGATTCTCATCATTTACCTATTGAAAAGTGATACATTTCATGACATAAGATTCAATATTTATTTTCATACTTGACCAATAGAAATGGGATTTCATTTCCTTGTATATTTTCTAAGTACCTAGGTGAATATCCCATTTTAAATAGTGGAATACTAAAAGAATCTGTTCCTGTCAAGATTAGGGTAACAAAATTTTGTTTTATAAATTCATCACTATGTTTTTATCCCCTGTCTAACTATACATGGTTTCCCATCCATTTATTTTGGACCCAATGGTGATGGAGTTGGGATCTATTCAATAAGCCCCTTTGACTAAATTAATCAAGTTAGGAATAAAAGTAACTAGGAATAAAACTATATTTTCATTCCTTTCATCATATTCTATATGCATGTCAGTAATAATTCTCATCAACTATCATTGGTCATGAGATTCTATAACTAATGGGTTTTATAATAAAACATTTCGAAATAAACTTTTGACACAAAGCATCATCCATTGAATTACCTTTTTTGGTGTATACACCAAGTTAAAGTTAAACATTAGGAGATACTCTATCCAATATTGTTTGATCTGATTTAGGAATCCTATTCCCATATATTTTTTAAAAATATTTAGAAAGGTTTCTTTAAAAATAACATTAACCGTAAATCACACCTGGAAAGAATTATTTTAAAAATAACCTAAGTATTTTCTAATACAAACTCGTCAATATAGTAATTTGAAAACCACAACAATTTATTAGAAAATAAAAGGCCTTCTAATTCCATATAAAGTGGACAGATAGAGAATGCACTTACATATTACATTCATCCATATTCAAAACAAGAGATATATATATATATCTTCCCATATCACCAAAAAATCATGTCATCAAACTGATTCAAAACATCCCAAAAGAGAATCCCAGAGTTGTCTAAATAAAAATCTATAAGGAGGGTATAATAATATGTTATAAAAGGAAATTCATTTTCAATAATTACATTACAAATTATCCCAAAAATATCACACAATGACACATTCAAACCTGCAAATCCATCCCCAAAGATTGATGCCTAAGTAAGGAATTTCAAAAACTATTTTGATTGTTCCAAAGGCCCGGTGGCGTTCACCATGATCATAGTTCCTTCAATCACACCAAGTCCAAAAACACACAATGGTAATCCAATATGGTGTGTTTTAAAAAAACCAAGATATTTTGGACCCACCACACCTTGGACCAAGTGTTGTGAGGTCTCCTATGGTTATGGTTTATAGCCAGAACCCCATCATTCTAGGCCCAGTGACATCAATCAACCATAGACTTCCATTGGAATTTTAGATTAACTATGTTGAATAGGTTCACTCCCAAAGCAACATTCCCTACACCACAGTGTGTTTCTTACCATAGTGAACCTAAAAAAACAATCTCCTAACCTCTTTGAGAAACCCACTAATACTCCTCAAACAATAATGAAAATAAAAAAGGATTTATAATACTTATGGGAACATGGTAAGTACCTCAAAAATAGGGTGAAAAAATATTCTTACAATGGATTTAGAAAATTCATAGAACCTAGTCCATATAATATTGAATAAGGACAGTTTTGGTTTTAGAAAATTCTATGTTCATTCCCCTATTAGGAAATCTATGGGGGAAGAATACAAGGGAGAAATTGGTTCCTCAAAAATTGAGTTTGAATAGTTGAATGAGTTGATAAATAATAGGATTGAATCATTATAGAATTTATGTTTTTGGATGCGATGAGATAGATGCAGCTTGGGTATCCTACCTACCTAGATCATTCACCTCTGCATTCAGACCCAATGGTGTACTATGAGTTGCATGTTGAGGATTTCCATGTACATATTGTAGCATACAGAATTATAAATCATATGGGGTATTATGTGCATCCCCAATTTATGTATTAAATTTAGGTAAGAGTATTGATAAATGATATTATTGATCCAACTGCTCTAGTTTTTCATATTGAGGAGGTTACTATAGTTAGACAGAGTATTGGTTGTTTTTTACACCAGTTAACTACTCTTTTTCTTTAGTTTATATATAAGGTATTCATTGTTTTTAATTTTTTATTTATCATTATATTTAAATTTATTATAATTTTTTATTACACTTTCCATATATAAGAGTATCTGAAATCAAAGGAATCATTATAAAGGAGGGGAAAATTCTAGGAACCAACTCCTTAAGATACTCCCCTGGATCTTGATGGTATGAAGAAATTACCAAATATTTATTCTATATTAGATATTTTTATAACTCCTTGATTGGTTATAGTATTTTTAAATATTATATGTTAAATATATTTAAAAATTCCACCATTATTATTTTAAAGAGTGAGGATCTTACTGTAACCATGTTCCAATTATCTTCCTTCAAAGTAAATTTCAATTCAAATTTAAATATTATTAAGTAAACATATGTTATTATGACTTAGTTTATTATTTTTATAATCAATTATCTCCATAATATTTTCATACAATACAATATTACTTTTGATTATTATTTTATGGATCTATAATAAATTTCAATTGTTGTACATTAGGTGGACCAACATGCCAAAATTTAATATATACCTAAAAGATTAAAAGAAATATATATTACAAATTTAATTTTTCATTCCTTGAATAGTAAGTACACATATATAACTATAAACCACTATTAGTTATACTATTATTAATGATTTTTAAATTTTATTGGACATTGGATGTTATACATATTTTTTTTAAAATGAATTCAAGCCATATAAATTACACACTTTATTGGGGGTGTTTAAAGAATATTTAGAAAGTTATTAAATTGGTAAATATTGTTCTATTATTATAGTTCTTTAATATTAATATTTTTATTTTACATATTTTTTTATAATTAATTTTTTAAATTATAATAGGTAATGTATTGAGTTCATCAGAGATCATAATTCAATAGTGAAACAAAAAAATATGAATATGTCACTGTTTAGGTTTATAACTTTTATATCAGTTAATACTTGTCTTTATTACATATCTAGTGTTTCTATTTTAAAAATATTGTTTCATAAATATGGTTTCATAATAAAATATGGGGTGTTTAATGATAATATTATGTTTTATGATTCATTTATAATATAATCATGACTAAAACAACAATACATTTGGAAAATGTTAGTTTCATTAGGACACTTATAATTTAAAAAAAAAAATTTTGTATTTTTTTAATTCACAACACATTATATTATGGTAGGTTCTTAATTATTTTTTATGATATATGATAATTGACTTGAAATTCCTTCAAAATATATTTTCATACAATTTTATAAGTTAGAAAAAATTTTAAATGGAGTTTCTTTTAGGTGCATATTATTTGTAAAATATGTTGAAGAAGTTTTTAATGAGTTTTTCTATTATTTTGTGTGCTATTTTTTGTTGTTGTTTGGTGTTGTAGTTTATGTTTTATATATATTAAATCTTTTATTTTAAAATATTTAAAAAAATATAAACTTTCCATGTTGATTTTTTGAAAAATATACTTTGAAAACCTTTCTACAAAGGATTTCAGCATCACTTTTTCTTAAAATTATAGTCAAAAGATCATTCTATGTTGGTTTTATGAAAAAAATATGAATAAAATCATGTATAATGGATTTCAAAATTATTTTTATTCAAAAAAAATTTCAAATCCTTTTACATGTATTTCTATAAGGGATTTCAATGTCGGTTTTATAAAACGTGACATTGAAATACCTAATTTTTACGTAATCTATATTAAAATCACCTTTTAAACAATGTTGAAAGGAAAAAATTAGATATTAAATGAATTTTTTGCACTAGTGGATGAAAGATTGTATAATTAGGATACTTGAACTTCAAAAGGATTGATAGATCTGTCTCTAAAGAGAAAAAGGGAATTCGTAAAGAATAATATTTCAAAAATATTTTCATGAGATTGATGATCACTAACACCTTGAATGGATGTGAACCATCATCTAAACTCAATAAGGAGAAATATTCTCTTTTATAAGTGTATATTGTGGATCCTCCTTCATAACACATATAATGTGTTTATATTGATGATTATAATTCATTTAACTCATTTAAATGAATTAATTCAAATCCTTTAATAAAAAATGGTTCAAATACTTATGAAACTATTCAGGAGAAATAAAACATGCATTACATCGCATGAAATAGTTTCAATATGAATCTCAGGAATATTTAATATATATATATATATATATATATATATATATGTATTATCCATGCATCATATTAATGATAATATAATTTAATCATATACATGTATTAAATGTACACAATATATTATGCTCAACACTTAAACATTATATTCAAACTTATTTTCTTCACAACATTTAGTGTTATGATGTTAATGAAGTTTATTTTTTAAAATAATTAAATATATTCTAAGATTTATACTGTATCTATATTAAAACTTTTATATGTGAAATTAAAACTTATTTTTATAATAATTTAATAATATAGTTAAATCTAACTCTTCACATTAATTATTGGTCTTATTAAGAGAAAATGGCATGTGATGGAGTGAATAAAGGTGTTGAAAATTAAAATATCCCCTTCAAAGTTCTCGTTCCATGGTTGGTAGTAATTCACCTCTCTACCAGAAAAAGATATGAAAGAAATAAAATCATACAACATAAGAAATTATTAATTGGTTTTACCTCACTAGAATTTATCCAGTCAGTATAAAATGTTGATGTGTAGATATGCTAAAATTCACTAAGAACACTGGTTGTATAAAATTTTCAGAAGAGTAATTGTACATCTTGGTTTATAACCATTTACACACAAATGAACATTACACTCTTACACCTGAAAGTGTAATTGTATATAGAGTGTACTAGTATGATCTCAAAAATCAAAAAAAAAATTATAGAATTATGGTTGTAGCTTTAAGCTCTATATTAACTATGTTGATTATATCCTCCTCATCCTCCTTCTTCACTGGATAAGTGAATAATTGTTAGAAAATTCCCTTTTACTTTTCTGAAAGTGTTTCTCCCTAGAATATCCTCTCTAGTTAGTTTCTCTCTCAAGGTTCTTCCTATCTCTATAACCTTTTTCTCTATTTCCACAACTACAAATATGGCTTTTATCAGTGCTAAAAATGGCCATTAACAGTGCTATAAAAAGTTCTATTAATGCCAGTGAAGATAAAGGGGGGTCCCCTTTATCAGTGCTCCAAAAAGCACTGATAAAGACCATTTTTATCAGCGCTAAAAAAATCGATGATAAAAGGGGTCTTTTATCAGCGCTAATACAAAGCTATGATAAAAGGTACTTTTATCAACGCTTTCTTTATAGAGCTGATAAAAAACCACTTTTATCAGCACTTTTTTTAGCGCTGATAAAAATAAAAAAATAAAAAAAATACTGCCAATCTCGGGGGGGATTTTTACAACGCTTGAGCCCCCCTTTATCAACGCTTTACCACACCTCCAGAGCCCTCCCTCACCGCCTACACCCTTTATCAGCGCTATCCCTTTAAATCAACCTTGCGTGCGCACCCGTGCCTCCACCCAGATTTGATCTCGAGACCTCCCCCCTGCGCACCTAAAGCCTTTTCCACTACCCTATATTGATTTGTTCTCTTATTCATGATATATCTATTTATTTATGTATATATATTTAGTTATATTTATTCATATAGTAATATATATTTATATTAATATATATAGTTATATTAATATATATATATAGTTATATTAATATATATATATATATAGTTATATTAATATATACATATAGTTATATTAATATATATACAGTTATATTAATATATGTATAGTTATATTAATATATAGTAGTTATATAAATATTCATATATTAGTATTTTAAATAAAATGGATATTAGTTATTATTTAGATAAAGCTAATATATTTTATATGTAAATATGTTTAAATATTTATTTAAAAAATTTAATTTTTAGGTGTGAATATATAAAAAATATGTAAATATAGTTATATATTTGATTATAAAGAGAATTTCATTATACAAAAGGATAAAATTTCAAAGACATAATAACAATATGAATGTAATACCTTGGAATAAATTCATTCCCCACCAAAAAAAAGCCAATAATACCCCCTTAAATGAGGCTGAAAATCCACAAAATGTTAAAAAATCTGGGTACCCCGACTAAAAACTCAGTTTTGGAGGCCTTATGGGCCTCTTTTGGCCTCAAAAAATGCTTGACTAGGGTCCCCACGGGTCACAACTATGTAGATCTTGTCACAGGCTTCGATTTGATATGTGGTAGAGCTCAAACGGACACTCGGATCAAAGGTTATGGTCGTTTGAAGTTCAAGTTGTGTTTTCAACATATTTGGGATCTTTTTTTAATTTTTTTAGTCTTCAAATTGTTATTAAATGACTATTACTCTATAATAATTAGAAAATTATTAATTAAAAATATTTTTTAAATTTTTTAAGAAGCCATTTTCACTAAATATCTTATATATTAAGTATAATAAGTGTAAATGTACATTTATACTTATCTAAAATATATTTAAAACTTATATATTATATTTATATCAATATAACTATATAACTATATAACTATATTATTATTTTTAATTTTTTTTTTGAAGTCAACCCTTTATCAGCGCTTTTAAAAAAGCACTGATAAAGCCCCCCCATCTTTATCAGCGCTACTAAACAAGCGCTGATAAAGGGGGTCCCTTTATCATCGCTAAAAAAAGCGCTGATAAAGGGGGGGCCTTTATCAATGCTAAAAAAAGTGCTGATAAAGGGGTACTTTTATCAGTGCTTTTTTTAGTGTTGATAAAGGCACCCTTTATCAGTTCTTTTTTAAGCACTGATAAAGGGGTGGCGCTGGCCTTGCCCAGTTTTGTTGTAGTGAATTCGTGAGATAAAATAAATAGATATACTAATTCATATATTATATTTATCTATCATTTATTAATAAATTTGAAAAAATATATAATAATTTCATTAAGGTTTTATAAGAAATATCATGATGAAATCATATTTTCCTAGAAATTTCATGGCCACCTACTATCATGTGAGTAATAACACTTTAATACACATATTTTCGTGATATATCAAGAAAATAATTTATCAATAAATCATAGTTCCCCACTAAAACATAATAATCTAACCGTAAACCATAGAGATGCATGCATCCATCACAATTCGACCATACATAAAAAGTCATGGAATAATAATAAACCTTCATATTGCAATATTAATTTTAATTACATTAAAAAAATAATCTAAAAACAATCAAAACATTACCATAGATAATATCAACATGATTCAAAAAAAATTAATCTACATTACTACACCAAATAAATTATGGTGCAATCATATTCCTATTGAGTCATTTTTTTACTTCTTTTCCTAAAACTTCTTTAAATACCTAAAAACATCGGGAAAATATATAACACAAACTCCAGATGATATTTTTTAGATTTTTAAAATTATTTATGACTTAATTTATAAAAAATATAACCCAAAATAATATATTATGTTTTTCTTACATTAATCTCTTTCTTTTCTAGTATATTCTAAAAAAATAGGATATAAAGTTGATTTCACTTTGAATTAGATTGGTATCATAATTTATTTATTATATTTTAAACATATAAAATACCTAATATACTCCCAATAGTCTTCTAAAAATTATATTTTCTAAAAATATAATTCTAATATTCACAAATTATTCATGTAAATAATATAAAGTTTATTTTATTTAGTGATAATGTTTGAATAAAAAATATTAACAACCATATCTCACAAAATATTTTATGTTCCAAGAGAAATATCCAAAGAAAATATTTATATATTAAAATATCACACTGATGGGTGGTGGAACTCTTTCCATATTATTTTAATAAATAAATTATATAAAACACTTTTATCCTACATAAAACTCATTTTTTTCATTTTTTTTCAAATCATGTTATTGAGTGGATCCAATTATAAACCATCTTTAACAAAATCATTATCATATTTAATGATAACAATCCTTTTTTATAAATAATATTTACTTATCAAATAATAGAAAATAATATGAAAATAGATATTAATGTTTAGAATTTCAAAGTACTTAAATATAAAGTAATATTTTTCATTCCATGTCTCCAAAGTAGTAAATATTACCACTTTATTTGAATAAAAACTTCAATATCTCTTCATAAATTATTAATTAATTTTGAATTCCTATAAATATCTATAAAAAATTATTTAATATTCAATTGGAATCATATACCCTTCAAAATAAAATAATTGATTTGTATAACATTAATACCTGAAAAAGACTATCTGTGAAATTTGTTGTAAAACTTTAGATATTTTGGGTGATTTCTTATTAAATTTCCATAATTTTCACAACAGAATCATTTACCTTCCTTACAAACACCTTATTTTAGATTCAATGACCTAATCTGACTGTTATACCCCCTTATAGTTTACTTTATCTTCTGTTTGAAAATTTTACCCTTATGTACTATGAAGTTATCATGGTGGATTGTTTAGTCACCCTAAAAGGGGGGTGAATCTGTGGTTACTAACTTTTATTGATTATATTCAACATAAAACTATTTATTACTCTTTGTTAATCAAACCTCTATTATCTGTTAGAATGTATGGATCTTCATAAGTTCTTCCTTGAAGTTTTAACCTTATTGTATAAAGATAATATAAGGAAAATAGAGCATTGGTATTTTTATAGGGTTCACCCTTAATGTGAAAACCCACATCCTTTTCATGGTTAATCTCATCGTTCTATAGATTATTCCACTAATAATAATTTATTAAATTATAGGCAAGGGGTATTTATATTGCAACCCACATTTTAACGATTTATATAAAATCGCTAACTATCTACTGATATAGTCTTATAATTTATTCAAATCCCACTAGAATACTTATATCTATCAATATGAATTATTATACTGACTCATGTCAGTTATAAAATTTTATTATCTTTCAATAAAATATAATAAAATCATGTATACAGCTCCTTGAAACTTTTTTCAGAAATTTTTCTCATAACTCCACTGGGTGTACTCCATTAAGTGTGCCACTAACTTTGTATGGTATAGTTTTTCTGGTGTGATTATGATATCTAAACCTAAACATTTCATTCTCAAAATCCATATAGAATTTCTCTATCATGACCTGTCCCTATGGAGCCCACGTCATGAATCTCCAAGCCCGCCTCCAATAGGCCATGGGCTGGTGACTAGCACTGAGTAGGAAAATCACTCACATGAGAGGAATTTCCTATGTACCTGTAAAAATACACCCATCTCCAAGAATACAAAATACTGACATATAAAAACCAGTAAGTAAATAATTCATTCATACCACTATATCCCAACCAAAAAAGTATGATAAGAAATTAAAGTAAAGTGAAATTAGACCAAATAAAATCCCACCAAAAAAATTTTGTAAACACAAGTCCAACCTATAAGAAGACGTATTGGGATTGCTATCTATAGATATAGGAACACACCTCAGCCTTCTTGATCTCATATAGCACCATCTAGTCCTAGTCCGCCTAGGACTCCATCAAAAGGTCACTCATCTGCACAAGATATGACACATGTGGGAAACGCCCATATAGGGGTGAGTATAACAATACTCATTAGGACACCCAGAAACCACAAAGAAATATAACAAAGGAAAGTGCAGTCATCTCTACACAACTATCTGTCTACAACACATATAATAATATACATAAATTCTCAATACAAGACATGTATTCTAGAGGTAATTCAGGACTATTGCATACCAACGCTAGGTATTTATATCAAAGATTCCACAAAGCACTAATCTATGAAAACACACTCATGAGTCTGATAGCACTGACGATATCCTTTTAAGAAGTATAGTTCATTGAGAATCATTATGAGAGAGATAAACTAATAGATCTAAAGAGAGATATGATACATAGATGAGGATCACAACTAGGGCCATGGGGTGATACCAACAACTCAATCTGGATTGACCCACTAAGTAGAGGATCAATGCTTTGTAACATTGGTCACATCAATACCAAAAACTCTACCTAGGTAATGAATAATGAATATAGGATCTCACTCCAGGACTCTCGGGGGATTACACAACTCTATCCATAAAGTCATGTTGAAGGAATCATAGTCCTATGAGTAGGCAATGATTCATACATACCTTCAATGAAAATGATAAAGGGAATGAACCCTAATGAAACTTTTCCAAGATACGAAGGAAAATAGAATCTATCCATGTATAAGGGGGTATACAGTGTGTAGTAGGGTCACACACCATGTCCTTTGACCCCAGGTACATATCTTGTACAATAACCAGTGTCTTCAGAACATGTCATGTAGAATATGGGTACAAGATGTGTATAGGGAGTCATAGGTCGTGTCCTTCCATCTGGGGTCCAATTGTGTACTCTTTCCATGCTCCAATACACGGTGTAAACTTGTGTGTCTCTCCTCGTGTACCAATACATAGGGTAGCATGTGTACTTGGACTAGGCCAAGTTGTGTGGTGGGGAACACACTGTGTAGGCAACCAGTGTACTCCACCCATAAATATGTATCTCCCAAGAAACATACTGAGTATATGGGGACTACCTACAAGCCATGTGACTAGGGCCACACACCATGTGATATTTTACTATTCCCCAAAACCCAATCCACCACTATGTGGAGGCCACATGCCTTGTAACACCAGGTTACATGCCATGTTCGTTGTATTTTTTCAAAAAAGTCACGTTCTTCCTCCGCACACCTTAGCCGATTATTCGGAACTCGTTTCAGGGATCTGTTCACATCGAAACATTAGATACAAGGTCGTTTCACCACCCTAACACTGAATAAATGTGTTTCAGGCCTTAAATCAGCTCAAAAATCCATTTAAATTCATCCCAAGGCAAATAGATCTAAAAATGGGTTCTTCCAAAAAACTTCGGTTCATCCATCGTTGTCATCGTCACACATTGGTTAGGTCGTCCCAATATTAGATCTTCAATTTCGGATCATTTCATTAAGAAACAAAGGTGCAATGATTGATTGTTCATGAACACATTGAAGAATGAAGAACACTCATAAAAATACCTAGGGAGAAAACGCACCATGAAAAAATCCGAGGAATGAACCTCAGTCATTTTTCATTCTAGCCTCGATCCAATCCCATAAGAATGATCAACAATCAAAACAATAATCACACCCCATAAATCTTGAAATTAAAACCCATCCTGTAAAGCACGACTGAACCGTTGATCAACCTATTCGTTGGTTGTTCTTCATTCATTGTTGAATCTAATAACGGGGAATAAAAATCCAAAATAACACACCCTACCTTTAAATTGGATCACTCACTGTTGAATATCGATTTTCGTTGGTGATATCCATTAAGAACGGTGTTCATCGATATTTGATCTACAGTTTCATCATCTCCCACTAAGAGAAATCTTCAGGGTTCAATCTCTAGAGCCTCTAGAAAAATCTAGGGTTATGAGCATAACCTAGATCAATTCCTAATGGTTTATTTAAAATAAAACCATCATCGCATCACTACATTGATTAAAAAGTAAAATAAAATAAATATTTCAATTAATTTTATTCATTAAAAACTCTCATAACTGCTTTTCACATTTGATCCGCCCCAACCAAATTTAGGTTGCACATAGGGTTAATATGTTACTCCAAATGCAATGATATTTAATATTTTAATATATTTAAAACATTTATTTTTGGCTCACTAGGCCTTAGAATCGTGCGTTTTCTCAGTACCTAGTCATGAATATAATCTATATAATATTTTAAAATAATACACCAAAAAATATGGGACATTAAATTTTCCCCACTTTAGGTCTTTACATCCCTGAAAAGTCAAAACAAAGGCTACTCAAAATGATGTCGTTATTGTGCATGAATTTGAGACTCCTCCTCCCATGTGCACTCCTGGAGATTATCGTACTGCCAACTGACATGTACCAAAGAGATCTCTTAGCCAAGAAGGATCATATTCTATCAATCCTTGATCTCCATTGGGTAATTAGAAAAATTCGCTCCATCCTTGGTGTCCAGCTCGCCCCAGTCGATGACGTGTAAAGGGTCATGCACGTACCTCCTCAACTGTGACACTTGGATGATATCTTGTACCCGGTCCAAATGAGAGGGTAGGGATATGTCGTATTCCACCTATCCAACTATACATTGTATCTGAAAATGTTTAATAAAACTTATATATAACTTTCTGCCTCAAGAAAATCTTTGTAATATGTGTCGAGGTGAAACCCATAGGAACACATGGTCTCCTTCATCAAACTCCAAAGGCCTCTTCCCCTGTCAGCATAAGACTTATGAAAGATATATGGATTCTTCATCCATTACTGGATAATATTCACCTTCTCTATAGTAGCTCTCACAAACTCTGGTCTCATGATTTCTGACTCTCCTAGTTCATTCCAACATAGTGGTAACCTATAGGGTCACCCGTACAAAGCCTTGAATGGCACCATACCTGTAACACCCCAGGTAAATAAAGAATATGACATCTTTATATTTATCCATATTTGTGAATAAAATATTAATATTACTTTAAAGGGGATGCTATGCTCGATGGCGTACCAAACACGCAACAACGAGTTTCTTGGGAATCTTACGTTGCACTCTAATAATAAAATAATATTATTTTAAATGGTAGTTAACGCCTAGCCGTTGTACTGGAGGGAATTAACAGAACTAACTAAAAAATAATTATATATGTTGGTCAAATATTTTTACTCTTTAAAAAAAATTTTTGAGGATTAAAAATGTAAATGAATCCAGTTTTTAAGCGAAAACATTTTAATATTCTTTAAAAGGTCGATTAACCGCCTTTTGATGGTGAACCCCTTTTAAATACACTTTTTGAAGATTTTATAAGCTCTAATTTTTAAAATAAACATATTATTTATGATTGGGACATTGAAACTTACCTTGGGTTAATTTTTGGTATTTTTCTGACAATGTTCATTTTTCAATGAATAGTGAAAAATACTGCATTTTACATCAAAACTACTTTTTCATATAATATAATTATATGGTTATATTATCTTTTTAATTTGTTTTAAAGTTTAATTGGAATATATTTTTACCATGTAATTCAATGATGGTCATTGTGATTAATTTCACTTTGAAATTAGGCATAAACAAGTGCCAAACTTTTTATAAATATTATTTCTAAAAACCCGCTATTTGTATTGACAACGGGAAGTTTTTTTTAAATTAATTATTTCAATTTATGTGTTTGGAATTTGGTAAAATGAATTAAATATTTGGAATCATAAGGTCCAAATTATGTAATTAAGACTCTTGTTTTTGAAAATTATGAATAGTAACGACGGTAATTATCTTTAATTATTTTGATTAATGAGTAATCGGGTAGTTAAAGATAATAAGATAATATCATAATAATAAGAAATGACCACAAAATGTGTCCTAAGGCTAATGGTTGTCTCATTTCCGACAATGGGATGCCTGGTGCCAAACTTGGGGGGCCCATGGAATCACTTTTTTGAGAAAGTGACTTTTTATCTATTTATTTTTTAAAAATGTTAAATGTGACAAAGAATGTATCACCTATGTAAAATATTTTTAATTTTGTCTACATAAATGATATTTTGGACTATAAATATTCATTGAAATCTAAAAAGTTTTTCTACATCATAGTAGTTTTTTTATAATTTTTAGACATTAAATAAATTAAATTATTTATGACATCATGATGATGCAGCGATGACCTCATTATTTAACCATTTAAATAAAATGGAAAGATAATGTAAAATCTAAGACCTACACATGTCAAAAACCTATTGTATGGGTGTATTTAGAACCCTTATTACCTTATACTTGAAACAAATCAATGTGGGACCATTAATATCTGAAATGCATTCTAAAATAATGTAACATTTCCTTACTTTCCAAGTGTGACCCTCCTCTCCTCTTATAAAAGGCCCCCACCTCTACTTCCTTACCCACACTTACAAATCCTTTGTCTCAGCAAACCCCTTCCCATTTTGTCTCTCCACATCCCTATATAACTCCTTGAATCCTCACTTTGGGCATAATCCTTTCCAAGGAAGCCTTTGAGCTCAAATCAATGGAAGTTACCCGATTTTAAGGTAATGTCTTCACTTGAGTCCTTTTGTTTTATTTTACTTATCCAAACCCCTAAACTCTTTTTATTCTTTTCTTTTGTAACAACTCCAGTATCTTAAATATACTAGGGTGTTGTTATAAGAAGGATTCGGGCTACACTTACAGACACCTACATCTAATGGTTAAAGAACATATTGTTTCCGTGGATGGCGAATTTCTGCCTCCCGAAACGATGATTGTTCAACATTCTTATAACACCTTAAAAGGTGGACATTAAGATGACACTATATTTATATATGATATCTAATATGTTTATGTTTTACTTAAGCTTATTTATTTTTCATTTATGGCATACCTTTATGGTTTCCATTATTGGTAAACGTGATATCTTCATTTAAGGAAGTGCGGACTACCGCCCCCTCAAAGTGATTTGATTCGTTAATACCATATGTGGTATGTATAAAGGATATATTTAATGATATTATATATGATACCATACGGGAATTAAAATACTATTATGTATCATTATGTTTTAATTCCATTAAATATTAAATAGAAATGGAAGTAGCGTTCATGCGTACGTACGGCTTACCGTCTCCATGAACGGTGCATTTCATTTCTTAACTCTAAATGTTATGTAATATTATAAATGCATGAATATACAGGATATATATGATATATATGATATCTAAATCATGAATAAAATTCTGGATATAATGAACATTTGGCCACACGAACAACATGTAATTGTAAGAAGTCCACTTTCGACTTAAGAATCAAATATCGGCAAAACAAATATTATTAACTTAAATGATTACATAATGTTTATGACATGGTAATAAGTGATATAAAAGGAATAATGAACTCGAAAAAGGTTCTTAATGAAGTATAAATTAACTAAAGTTTATTATTCAGGAGATTAAAGAACGATCGAGTCAAGTTGGACCTGAGGTAAGGGATCCTACTCCTCTCTTTCTTTTTAAGTACACTCTTTTATGTCATTCCTTTTAAAGATAATATTTCTTGTTATTGGGATGTTATTTTATATTAATCTTACTTTAATTTTTATGTTCAAATGATGAGATACCCTATTATCTCTCATCAATCCATTATGGAAGTTTTAAGTGGCGCTGTTAGGCTGCTGAGTTTTCGTAAGGGATTTTTCATCTCACTTTTATTCCCGTGAGATTTATGCTACATTTGCCACAATTTCCTTTGAGTAGTGTATGTACTGCCCATTATTATACACTTTTTGTAGTATAATTTCATTTATGTTTATTCAAATATTAATTTTATGACCCTTCTTCCATGGGGTGTACGTTTTCGAAAGTTACCCAACTCGGTAAGGGGACCTTTCACCCTCCTTTTTTTAAAAGACTTCTTTTGGTATGTCTTTTAATTCACATACTATTATTTTGGGATATGTTCTTTTATATACTTATTGATGTAAATTTTATGTCCAAGTTATGAGATTCCCTTTTTATCTCTCATAAACTCATTTTCTGAATTTTGAAGTGATGCCGTTAGGCTGTCGAATTTTACCAAGGGAACTTTTTAACCCAATTTCGATTTCTTAGGGTTCAACATGTAGTTATTGAATATGTCATCTTTTTAATATGTGTGAATGACCTTTTATTTTTTTACACTTAATATCCACTTATATTGGGTGTATTTATATTTGTCACACATAATTTTGAGATTGAATTATCCTTAATTTAAGGATACCTTCTTTATAAGGGAATTCATCACATTTGACATTTCTATTGAGACTCCATTGTTCTTATGCACCAATTCACTCTTATATGGTGTATATACTGTCCTTTGGAATATTATATCATGAATCCATTTATTATCATGATATTATAAAGTTCTGACAAAATGTTATTCCTCAATTATTGTATTCAAGTGTCTCTAATTTTGGTAGAACCCCTTTAACCAAAATATCGCTTTAAATGTTTTATTTATTTGTTCTTATTAATATCCATGTTTTCAAAATGGTTTTAAGGATTTATTTATATTGATATTAATGGTTTAAAATTTTGAAAGCTTCAAGGTGGTAAGGGACACTTTGATTCAAAAATCTCTTTATTAAATTTTTTAAATGGTTTTGGAAATGGTTTCTTTTTGAATGGATTCATTATTTCAATATAATAAAATTTTATATTGTGATTTAAATGTGGAAATGTTATGTTTACTTTATGCATGTTTTATGTGATACGTTTATGTATGGTTCTTGGGCATTGTTATGAAAACGGGTGGTTTCGTGATAAACTAAGGGCGGGTGAGCCCGATATAGCTCTCTAATGCATTGGGTAACACGAAGGAGTGAAACGTTAAGGTTTCTCCGAAGAGATTTAGAAAATATATTGTGGTGGGTATTCCAAACGTAACCAAGAGGGTTACTCCCTACGTAAGAATGTTATGAATTCCTCAAGATACATTTTATGTCTTATGATTTCTATGATTTATTCATGATTTGATATACTTATGTTTTATGGGTAAAGTATGATTTCATTCTAATGTATATATGAACTCATGTTTCCTTTCCGTATTTTTATAACTCTTACTGAGTTTTTTATGCTCACCCCAAGTTTTTGAAATGTTTTCCACAGGTCAAGGGAAAGGTACATGATGTGATGATAGTGTCAAGGATGTGTCAAGAAAGAATCCGTGTTTTATTTTAAATATGTTTCCGTTGATGGGAAGAATGAATACTATCTTTTATGTAACCACTTTGTTTAAATGTGGAATGTAATGAAAGTTTCATGATCTAATTCTCTAAAACTCTAAACCTGAAAAGATCCTCAATGTGTAATCTTGTAATAACTCAAGATTAAGTAAGGTTTAAGTCCGGGGCCTTATAGTTGGTATCATAGGTCGGTTTAGATAACTTTAGAGGTTAGGGTATTCTCTAAGCATAAGTGACAGTACCATAATGGATAGGATTTCAGAAAAAGTCCTAGTTTTAGATAAAGTGAATGAGTAAGTATATCTTGGTGTTTATCTTCCTCACTAGTACATGATGGTTCTGTTGATATACACACACTGACATTTCTGTTTTTAGTGAATGGATGGATCTAGCAGGCACCAAAGAGACAACAGGTTTGAAGGAAACTGTGGTGGTTCTCTGATTAAGATACTAGATAAAATGGGGGATTCAATGAGGAAACTCGTGGTTGTTCTAAACCAACTATCAAGGAGTATTGATCAACCACTTGAACCTTGGTATGATCTATAATGAATCATGTACGAGATGACCAATCAATGTGGAAGTTCCGGTAATAATTATAAAGGTAACCATTAAAGTTTATATGATCCTTACTTTTGAGGTAATTATGGGTTATTATATGTTATGATGGAAAATGAAAGGCATGAGATAAAATTGAGGTTAAAATATGTTATGATCATTTTTGAAGATTTTATCTCGTTTTTGGGAATGTTTTACGAATTATATAGTTTTGGAAAATAGACAACACGTAGACCATGTGACAACCCGTCGTGTCGGACAAAACTGCGGGAATCGAACCCACAACCAAAGTGCGACTGGTATTTATCGCCTACCACTGGACTACGTGAAGTCCCTAGTTAGTTTGACTGATTCTTTTTAGTTAGATGATTTTATGAATTAAGAGTAATTTTATTTTGGGTTATCTATGGAAATTTATTAACCTATCATGGAGGATATGTGATTAGGTTAATTACTTTTCAATACGAGACATTAAGAGCAACTAATGTTGTTTGGATATAAATGTTACGATTTAACTTGGAAGACTATGTGACTAAATCCTTCAAATATTTGGGTTTCAATCTTAGTTTTGTTTACTTTTAAGAATTTTATGGACAAATTTTTTATCAAATGGTCCTCGTTGAACTTTGGGTTTTGTTGGAAAAATTTTGGAGATTAAGAATAGATTTTCTTTTCATAAAGGGTTATCCTTTTCTGGATTATCTGATCTTGTACAAACCATTTTGGTTTTGGTTTTGGTTAAAGTATAAAGACATGGGAAGTATATAGTTCTCTTTTGTGGATTAGTTTATTCTCTAGAAGTTGATTATAGTACTCTTAATGTGAACAAGTCTTCCTAAATACTCATCTTTTGGAGAAAATATGAGTTTGTGTAAGGAATCTAATAAAAGTTGAAAGTCAACATGATAAGTGGTTATGTTTCCTTATGAATAAATTCCTCAATAAAAAGTAACTTAAAACAAAAATGTTGTCTATTAACTTTTCCTACTAGGGAATCGAATACCGTTTAACCCATCACAAGTTTGTGATTTTCTTGTGGTTAACTTTCTTCTAAACATGTTTTCTATCACTCTCCATCAGAACATGACCCTTTGTTTTTCCTCCATGTCCATATTTTCATACTTGGAATCCTAGTATGGGTTAACTCGGGTGACCTTTGTACTTATCTTTCTTTATTTTAAAGTGATTGTTTTACCGACTCTTGTTCCGATGTGGGACTTTCAAGGATGTTTCCGAGCCCAATTTTAAAATTGCGAGGACACAATTCCCAAAAGGGGGGAAGGATGTAACACCCCAGGTAAATAAAGAATATTACATCTTTATATTTATCCATATTTGTGAATAAAATATTAATATTACTTTAAAGGGTATTCTATGCTCGATGGCGTACCCAACACTAAACAACGAGTTTCTTGGGAATCTTATGTTGCACTCTAATAATAAAATAATATTATTTTAAATGATAGTTAACGCCTAGCCGTTGTTATGGCGGGAATGAATAGAACTAACTACAAAATCATTATATATGTTGTTCAAATATTTTTACTCTTTACAATAAATTTTAGAGGATTAAAAATGCAAATGAATCCAGTTTTTAAGCGAAAACATTCTAATATTCTTTAAAAGGTTGATTAACCGCCTTTTGATGGCGAACCCCTTTTAAATACACTTTTTGAAAATTTTATAAGCTCTATTTTTCAAAATAAACATATTATTTATGATTGGGACATTGAAATTTACCTTGGGTTAATTTTTGGTATTTTTCTGACAATGTTCATTTTTCAATGAATAGTGAAAAATACTGCATTTTACATCAAAACTGCTTTTTCATATAATTTAATTATATGGTTATGTTATTTTTTTAATTTGTTTTAAAGTTTAATTAGAATATATTTTTACCATGTAATTCAATGATGGCCATTGGGATTAATTTCACTTTGTAATTAGGCATAAACAAGTGCCAAACTTTTCATAGATATTGTTTCTAAAAAACCCGTTATTTGTTTTGACAACGAGAAGTTTTTTTTAAATTAATTATTGAAATTTATGTTTTTGTAATTTGGTAAAATTAATTACATATTTTTAATCAGAAGGTCCAAATTATTTAATTAATATTCTTTTGTTTTTGGAAATTATGAATAGTAACGACGGTAATTATCTTTAATTATTTTGATTAATGAGTAATCGGGTAGTTAAAGATAATAAGATAATATAATAATAATAAAAAATGACCACAAAATATGTCCTAAGGCTACTGGTTGTCTCATGGACGACCATGGGATTCCTTGTGCCAAAATTGGGGGCCCCATGGAATCACTTTTGTGAGAAAGTGACTTTTTATCTATTTATTTTTAAAAAATGTTAAATGTGACAAAGAATGTATCACCTATGTAAAATATTTTTAATTTTTCCTAAATAAATGATCTTTTGGACTATAAATATTAATTGGAACTCTAAAAAGATTTCCTACATCATAGTAGTTTTTTTATAATTTTTAGACATTAAATAAATTAAATTATTAATGACATCATGATGATGCAGTGATGACCTCATTATTTAACGATTTAAATAAAATGGAAAGACAATGTAAAATCTAAGACCTAAACATGTCCAAAACCTATTGTATGGGTGGATTTCTAACCCTTATCACCTTATCCTCGAAACACATTAATGTGGGACCATTAATATCCGAAATTCATTCTAAAATAATGTAACATTTCCTTACTTTCCAACTGTGCCCCTCCTCTCCTCTTATAAAAGGCCCCCACCTCTAACTCCTTACCCACACTTCCAAAGCCTTTTTCTCGGCCAACCTCTGCCCATTTTGTCTCTCCACATACCTCTCTAACTCATTTAAGCCTCACATTGGGCATAATCCTTTCCAAGGAAGCCTTTGAGCTCAAATCAAAGGAAATTACCCGATTTTAAGGTAATGTCTTCACTTGAGTCCTTTTGTTTAATTTTACTTCTCCAACCCCATAAACTCTTTTTATTATTTTCTTTTGTAACAAATATTGTATCCTCAATATACTAGGATGTTGTTATAAGAATTATTTGAGCTACACTTACACACACCTACATATAATGGTTAAAGAACATATTGTTTCCGTGGATGGCGAATTTCTGCCTCCCGAAACGATGATTGTTCAACATTCTTCTAACACCTTCAAAGGTAGCCATTAAGATGAAACTATATTTATATATGATATATAATATGTTTATGTTTTACTTAAGCTTCTTTATTTTTCAATTATGGAATACCTTTATGGTTCCCATTATGGGTAAACACGATATCTTCATTTAAGGAAGTGCGGACTACCGCCCCCTCAAAGTGATTTGATTCTTTAATACCATATGTGGTATGTATAAAGGATATATTTAATGATATTATATATGATACCATACTAGAATTAAAATACTATTATGTATCATTATGTTTTAATTCCATTAAATATGAAATAGAAATGGAAGTAGTGTTCATGCGTACGTACGACTTACCGTCTCCATGAACGGTGCATTTCATTTCTTAACTCTAAAAGTTATGTAATATTATAAATGCATGAATATAATGGATATATATGATATATATGATATCTACATCATGAATAAAATTCTGGATATAATGAACATTTTTCCACACGAACAACATGTAATTGTAAGAAGTCCACTTTCGACTTAGGAACCAAATATCGGCAAAACAAATATTATTAACTTAAATGATTACATAATGTTTATGACATGGTAATAAGTGATATAAAAGGAATAATGAACTTGAAAAAGGTTCTTAAGGAAGTAGAAATTAACTCAAGTTTATTATTCGGGATATTAAAGAACGATCGAGTCAAGTCGGACCTGAGGTAAGGGATCTTACTCCTCTCTTTCTTTTTAAGTACACTCTTTTATGTCATTACTTTTAAAGATCATCTTTCTTGTTATTGGGATGTTATTTTATATTAATCTTACTGTAATTTTTATGTTCAAATGATGAGAAACCCTATTCGCTCTCATTAATCCATTTTGTAATTTTTAAGTGGCGTCGTTAGGATGCCGAGTTTTCATAAGGGATCTTTCATCTCACTTTTATTCCCGTGAGATTTATGCTACATTTGCCACAATTTCCTTTGAGTGGTGTATTTACTTCCCATTATTATACACTTTGTGTAGTATAATTTCATTTATGGGTATTCACATCTTCACTGTATGACCCTTCTTCCATGGGGTGTATGTTTTCGAAAGTTACCCAACTCGGTAAGGGGACCTTTCACCCTCCTTTTTTTAAAAGACTTCTTTTGGTATGTCTTTTAATTCACTTACTATTATGTTTGGATATGTTCTTTTATATCATTATTGATGTAAATTTTATGTCCAAGTTATGAGATGCCCTTTTTATCTCTCATCAACTCATTTTCTGAATTTTTAAGTGATGTCGTTAGGCTGTCGAATTTTACCAAGGGAACTTTTTAATCCAATTTCGATTTCTTTGGGTTCAACATGTAGTTATTGAATATGTCATATTTTTAATATGTTTGAATGACCTTTTATTGTTTTACACTTAATATCCACTTATATTGAGTTTATTTATATTTGTCACACATAATTTTGATATTGAATTATCCTTAATTTAGGGATACCTTCTTTATAAGGGAATTCATCACATTTGACATTTCTATTAAGACTTCATTGTTGTTATGCACCAATTCACTCTTATATGGTTTATATACTGTCCTTTGGAATATTATATCATGAATCCATTTATTCTCATGATATTATAAAGTTCTGACTAAATTTTATTCCTCAATTATTAAATTCAAGTGTCTCTAATTTTGGTAGAACCCCTTTAACCAAAATATCGCTTTAAATGTTTGAATTATTTGTTATTATTAATATCCATGTTTTCAAAATGGTTTTAAGGATTTATTTATATGGATATTAATGGTTTAAAATTTTAAAAGCTTCAAGGTGGTATGGGACACTTTGATTCAAAAATATCTTTATTAAATGTTTTAAATGGTTTTGGAAATGGTTTCTTTTTGAATGGATTCATTTTTTCAATATACTAAAATGTTATGTTGTGATTTAAATGTGGAAATGTTATGTTTACTTTATGCATGTTTTATGTGATACGTTTATGTATGGTTCTTGGGCATTGTTATGAAAATGGGTGGTCCCGTAATAAACTAAGTGCGGGTGAGCCCGATATAGCTCTCCAATGCATTGGGTAATGCGAAGGAGTGAAACGTTAAGGTTTCTCCGAAGAGATTTAGGGAATATACTATGGTGGGTATTTCAAACGTAACCAAGAGGGTTACTCCCTACGTAAGAATGTTAAGAATTCCTCAAGATACCCTTTATGTCTTATGATTTCTATGATTTATTCATGATTTGATATGCCTATGTTTTATGGGTAAAGTATGATTTCATTCTAATGTATATATGAACTCATGTTTCCTTTCCATATTTTTATAACTCTTACTGAGATTTTTATTCTCATCCCAAATTTTTGAAATGTTTTCCATAGGTCAAGGGAAATGTACATGATGTGATGATAGTGTCAAGGATGTGTCTAGAAATAATCCGTGTTTTATTTTAAATATGTTTCCATTGATGGGAAGAATGAATACTGTCTTTTATGTAACCACTTTGTTTAAATGTGGAATGTAATGCAAGTTTCATGATCTAATTCTCTAAAACTCTAAACCTAAAAAGATCCTCAATGTGTAATCTTGTAATAAATCAAGATTAAGTAAGGTTTAAGGCTGGGGCCTTATAATACCAATGTTAGAATGATATATTTTGTCGTACATGAACTCCACTAGTGGTAGGTGGTCCTCCCAACTATGATTTAATTTCAACATGCATACTCGCATCATTTCCTCTAGAACCTGAATGGTCTGCTCTGTCTAGTCGTCTGTCTATGGGTGAAGCACTGTGCTCAAGCGTGACTGGGTCCCAAACGCCTCATGTAATCCCTTCCACGACTATAATGTAAAATTATCATCATGATCTAAAACTATCATCCATGGGACTCCATGGATTTAAACTATCTCCTATTTTTAAAGGATTACCAATATCTATATTGAACTTTTCTCCCGAATATCTAGTAGGTGGGATAACTTGGTGAGTCAGTCTACAATCACCCAGGTGGAATTGTGTCACCTAGAAAAATGAAATAAACCTGTCACAAAGTCCAATAATGTCCCATACCACTTCTATTATGGAACCTCAAGAATTTGTGTTAAACCCGATGGAACCTAGTGCTTAGCCTTCACTTACTGACAAGTAAAGAATTTAGAATCAAACTTTAAAACTCCATTCTTTATTTGTGGCCACAAAAACTGATATCAAATGTCCTAGTACATCTTCACCACACCTTCATGTACTAAAAAATGGTACACATGATAATCCATCAAAACCTCTTCCCACAATATCACTGGTACTATTGTCCGTCCTCTAAAAAGAATGACATGCTCCCCACCTTGTGAATATCCATCATGAGCATGCCTTGTGGACATCTGAGCATATAGGATATCATAGTCTATATCCCCAAGTTGTGCCTCCCTAACACATTATAATAGTGGAGGGATAACAACCATCAAATGGAGGTAATATTCTCAATATCCATCCACAAACTATAACAGTTACAAGGCCGACTATTCTAACACCTCGGTCACCAACCGCGAACTAGATCTTCTGCTGACAGCATCTTCCACCACAGTCCCCTTCACAAGAGTATATATAATCGAAAAGTCATAGTCCTATAGGAACTCCATCCATCACCTCTATCTCAAGTTTAGATCATTATAAGAGATAATATACTTGATACTCTTGTGATTAGTTTAGAAGATAAATCGATTTCCCATAAGGTAGTGTCGACACATCTTTAATGCGAAGACTACCACTACTAACTTAAGATCATGGGTCATGTAGTTGTTCTTATGTGGTATCAACTGGAATGAACCATAGGAAAGAACCACTCACCTATACATTAGTACACAACCAATCCCAGTTACTGATGCATCGTATAACACTGTGTACTCGACACACTCCTCCAAAAATCTCAAGATCGAAGTGCTCTTCAAACTCTATCTCAACTGATGTAGAGGTTGTTTTCACTTCTCTATCCAAACGAAAGGCTTACCCTTTATATTAAAACCTATAATATGTGTTGATATAATGAATAAATCAGGTATGAATCTCTAATAATATCCTGTTAGCCAGAGGAATCTCCACACCTCCATCACATTCTTAGTTGGCTCCCTTGCTAACACTACCTCAACCTTGGCTGGGCCCACTACCAATCCATCCACGGAGATGACATTTTCCAAAAAGTGGACCACTTCATTCCAAAATTGGAAATTCAAGAGTTTCCCTTAAAATTGGTGCTATCGGAGTACGTCCAGAACAATCCTTAAGTGTCTCACGTGCTCCGCCTCATATTTCGAGTACATAAGGATATCATTGATGAAGACTACCATGAACTATTCAAAGTAAGACTAAAATATCTGGTACAAGTGTCCCGTGAAAACTTCTAGGTAGTTCATCACACGCATGGGAATCACTAAGTACTCATAGTGACCATAATGACATCTGAAAGCCTTCTACGATATATCTTCATCTCATACTCACAACTGGTGATATCCAGATCTAAGGTTAACCTTAGAGAACCATCATGCCCCTCTCAAATGATTAAAGAGATCATTAATCCTCGATAGTGGTTACTTGTTCTTCGTGGTCACCTAGTTCAAGTGATGGTAGTATACACACAACCTCAAGATCATGAATTCCTTTTTGGAAAACAAAATTGTGGCTATCGTGGGTGAAACACTAGGTCTCACGAAGCCCTTCCACTACAAGTCCTCCAACTGCACCCTCAGCTCGGAAGCTCTATGTGTAACACCCGAATGCTTTTATGAAATATTTTATTTAAATAATTTTAATTCTTAATTATATTGAATTGTAGTTAATCATGAGTTTAAACAAATAGTGAGATGTCTTTAGTATAAAATTACCATTATAGCCTTGTTGTTAGGTTAACGAGAATAACTATAACTAACTTAAGGAAATGCATTGTGAATTCATTGACTACATATTATTTATGAAAAATATAAATCAATTTGCATATTTTTATTTTTGATTGAATCACTATTTTTAATGAAATTAATGATATATATATATTATATACTTAAAAAAATATTTGATATTCATCCAATGGATATTTTACTCATAGGGTATGAATAAACCCAATTTGTGTATAAAAACCTATATTTTTTTAAAAGGGTAATTTTATACCTTTGAATGCAGAACCCCCTTTAAATGAAGATTTTAACACATTTATAATTTTAATATGACAGCATAAACATGTTATTTTTAAATAGTATATAAAAATTTACTTTTCATGAATTTCTGATATTTTTCTAATAACATTCATGTTTTGATGAATACTAAACAAAATTTTATAAGAACAAATTTTTTCATTGAAATAATTTATATGGATAAATTATAATATTAAATAGTTTTAAAGTATACATAGAATGTATTTTAATAATTAAATTTAATTTATTTATTTAGCATTATTTTTACATTAAATTTAGATGTAAAAACATTTCTATCTTTTGCAATGTTTTAGCTTTTAAAACTCGTTCTCTATTTCTGACAAGAAGATTAATTTTAAATTAATTACTGAAACTTCTGGTTTTGAATTTTGAAAAATGGAATCCATAATTGAAATCAGTAGTTCTAAATAATTTAAATATATTTTTTTATTTTTGGGCATTATGAATAGTAACTTCATAAATTTTTATTAATACGGTAAAAGGGTAAACCAGGTAATTAAGGGTAAGAATACTGTTATAAAATTACTATAAAACTTTTCTTAATATCATTGGATGAGTTTTTTTAGACTTAAATCATTCTTGGGTCGAAATGGTATCCATTTGAATCCACATAGATGAGATTAGAACATTTGATTTATTTTATTTAAATAAAAGTTAAATATGTATCACTCAAATTTTAATAACTAAATAATTTTTAATATAAAGTTATACTAAAGATAATTGATATTATAAATACTCATTTCAAAGCTATTTTTTTCCCTTTATCAGGGTAATTTATTTATAATTTTTAATAAATAAATAATTTCCTTAATAGATTATACATTAATGATTCATAAATTGTTTTATTGATGAAAAATCAATAATATAGTTTTTATTAAAATAGTAATACTTATTAAAAGATCCAATCACTTGACCAAATCTTATTAGT
This sequence comes from Viscum album, assembly GCA_963277665.1. Lineage (NCBI taxonomy): Eukaryota > Viridiplantae > Streptophyta > Magnoliopsida > Santalales > Viscaceae > Viscum > Viscum album. The sequence continues at coordinate 830,588,171 of OY728156.1, forward strand.
CAATTATATCTTGATAATAATAATCCAAGGGTCAATTTATGGATCATTTAGAGTCTTTTATAAGGGATTATGAAACTTATATAATTTTATTTAAAGTGATATTAAAGTTGTCACCTTTCTAAATTAATAAGTATAACATTTTAAATATTGGATTTTCCAGTAGATAAATTTGACTAAAAGTATTCTTATGAAATCTAGTAGATTTATATATATCATATTTTTATATTTTTAATTTTTATTCAATAAATAATCTGATTAAATAATTACCCAAAACTATTGTAGTATTTATTTTATTAAGAGTAATATTAAATAAATGTTATTAAAAATATTAAAGTAAATATAAATTTGTGATAATTAAAATGTAAAATAAATTTTATAGATTAAATTTACCTTATAGATATATAATGAAAATTTTGGCTAAAGTTATCTTATTATATTAATATTTTTAAAAATCAATGAATTGAATAGTGTCAAAATTGATACTTTTTATTGTTTATCAAAATAATATTTTATTTAAATTATTTAAAAAAAATTAAACATTTTTAAAAATATATAATAATTATTATATGGCATATAATGATATTATTTATTGATTTATGGAATATTTTACGTCAAATAAGAAAATATTTCACCCTTTTAATATTGAATTATTTGTTACCTTAGTTTAAAATTAAATAGAATAACTAAGTGTTAATTAAAAATAAAATTTTTAAATTTATAAAAATACTTGTATAAAATTTATTGGTTGATTATATTACAATATTATATCATCTCATATCATATATTGGTACATTTTGGAATTTTTTGGGTAGGGTTTGATTTTATTATAAATTATTATATATGGAGTTTCCAATAGTGCCCCTCACATCAATTATAAAAGGGTACCACCTCCCCCACCTATTCACTTAAATTGGAGCCCTAAATATCAGAAATACCCTACCATTTTTACTTATAAACTTTACTATTTACATTCTATATGTTCTGGTTATCTTCAAATACCAACTCTAGTTCCCTATGAAAAGATTTAGAGGAAGCACGCCAAGGAAGAGGTAATCTCTTCTACCGATTCTTTAAAACTTCTTTCTTATTATACTTCATCTTAGTTAATTTTTTAATTATAAATAAATAAAATTATTATCACTCATATAATTATATATTATTATAATTATTAAACAACCATATTCCATCTTCTATCTATCCTACGAAAAACAAAATCACCACGTGTGTGTACGTATAGCCTACCGTCTCTATCTCATGGTGTAATCTATTTTTCACCACCAAATTACTTGTATGGTTATAATGATGGAAATAATTAATATATATTATTACTATAACATTATATTTATTCTTAAATGTTATACATTATCCACTTCAATACCATTCAATGATTATTGGAATGATATCATCGCTCGTGCGTATGTACGCCCTACCGTCTCCACGATGCGATGCGATTCATTCTACATGGTCTCCATTAAAACACGATTATATACATGAATATAATGAATAAATATGATATATATTATACTAATATCATTATGTAAATTATATAACTATAACCTAATAAGTGGAACATGAAATTATCGTAAAAAAATTTCATAAGAACATAAAGCAGTTAATATCTGAAAAATGAGTGACAATGAAATGTTACTAACAAAGGGATGATAATATGACCATATATGATATCATAAAGATAACTATGATTCTATAATAAGTCAATAAAATTATTTAAAAAATTATACAGGAGGTTCAGATACATACAAAGGATATCAGACCTAAGGTAAGGGATAATTTTTCAATCTCATTATTATCTGAGATTTTTTATATGTAAGTTTTTACTAGGTTATATTTATCATCCACGTCCATGATTCTTAAGTATGTAATATTATTTTTGTTCTTTTATAATTTTTTAAAGTTAATTTTACCCTTTTTTGAATTTTTATTAAATGGTATGAAAGTAATCTTTTGTAATTATTCGATACGATGTACTTTTTTACTTTTCCAGAAAAAGTATGAGGAGAATGTTTTTTTAACTTATACAAAATGATAGGAATTTTAAATCTTCATAAAACATTATTTCCATGAATATTCCTATAAAATATTTCAGTTTTATTTTTAAATAATTTTTTCTATTAAAATTGCATGGCATTTTAAGAAAAAAACATTTTTGAAGATGAAAAGATATTTTCCTCAAAAATTAATTTCAAGTGTTTTATCAAAATTATTTTTCATCTAAGATGACACTCTTTAAATTGGTTAATGTTTTTATCCCTATTATTACTATGATTTTATTGTTTTAATTATGTAATTATATTTTATATATATTATGTTATGATAGAATGATGTTTAAGAAACTCATTTTATTTCTTGGGTTATGCTATGATGAATGATTTATGTTTTTGTGGAACGCGTAAGAATGATTTAATTATGAGATGGGTGGGACCTATATCTCCCTCCAATACATTGGTTAAAGATTTAAATCTCATGATATAGACATGACTGGAATAGAAAGTAAATATGATTTATTAATACAGGGCTGGAACAGAAAGTAAACTCGGTTCAGTAATGGACATTGTCCGCTATGATGGTATTAGAAATGAGCATTGACTAATATGGAATGATTTTATATTCTTATGTATATGCCACAAAAATTCATGTATTATGTTATGACTTTTGGGATTATGTCCATTAATTATTATGAACTCCTATCCCATGACATGATTTCATGACCTTTCATATGCAGGATAAGACTTTCAAATTTTATGTTCTTATGTCTTATGATTATCATATGATTAATATTTACCTTGTTTACCCTTACTGAGCATTCGATCTCACCATTTCATATGTTTCTTTTTCCTAGGTCATGAAGAAGGGTATTAAGTAAGATATGTCAAAAAGGAGTCTAGTTATGAATATATAAGTGGGTGACAATGTAGATGTTTTAAGAACCCATTGTTTATGTTCCCCAGTTTCTAAATACAACATACCTATATGGTCCTGTAGTGTATTTATTATATGTTTTATTGAAAATACTTCAATTTTTAAGTAATATAAATGTATTTAATGCATAGGTTGTTATATTTGGTATCATAGGAATGGTATAGTTAACCTTTGGAAACAAGGATGAGAAAGCCTTTGTAAGAACCCTAAGGATATGTCTAAGTATAGGTTAAAATCCTAGAATTTTAGAAACGACCATGAATAACCTAGGGTAAAACCTAAAGTGTCATAAATTGAAGTTTTCTTATTGATTATGTGGTTTTCCAATTATTATTATTTTTTATCACACTATTCTTCTTGGTTTTAGTCAATGGTTGGAACCTGAAGGAACCGCATTAATGCTGAATGTGATGGGAAATGAAATGATTGTACTACTGAGCAACCAAATGTTATGGGAGATGGAATGAAAAATCTTGTAACTTTGCTCACACAACCTTCTCAATCTATGAATCATGTAGGACTTCTGAATTAGCAAATGAGGGAGAAACATTATGTTGATTCCTTCATGAGGTAGTTTCCACCTTATTTTAGTGGGTCTTCAGATCCACTTATGGCTGAACAATGGACCAGTACCACTGAAAGGTATTTTCAGTTCTATAATGGTTTTAACATGATAAATTCATCTTAGAAGTATATAATTTGGATGTTGAAGCTGATCAATGGTGGAATCTTATCAAAAATACGAGGCAAAGAGATGAAATTGAGTCCATAGAATGGGACAGCTTCAATAACTTATTTTTTAATAAGTACCTTCCACATGTTCTTTGAACAAAGATGGATAAGGAGTTCCTTGAACTTATGTAAAAGGATGATGAATCCATTGGTACCTATGAAGAAAATTTTACATGACTTTTAAGGTATGATTCTGGAATTATTAACCAATCTGAGAGTAAAATTGATTGATTCTTTCGGTTCTTTAAACCAAGTCTCCTAAGGGAATTATCTATAAGGGAATTTAATAGCTATGACAAAATCATTCGATGTGCTCTCAAGGTTGAGATGGAGATTGGAGTAACCCATCAGTCATATCGGTTTGATAATAATATAAAAATGGAATTAAATGGAAAATATAAAGACCACACTAAAAAGAAGATGAGTTTTCCCTTATGCTCAAAGCATGGAAAGAGACATGGAGGATATTACCTTAAAGGGACTAGTAAATGTTTTTAGTGTGGAAAAGAAGTTCATCAGTTATCTTAATGGAAAAGTGATGATAAAAAGATGTCTAATGGTGTAAATAGAGAAAAGACTACATTGAATACACCTCCAATACTTCAATGCTTCAAGTGTAAGGAAATGGAACATTATGCCAATCAACTCCCTAATTCAAGGGTTATTGATGATGATCAACATTAGAAAACTCTTAAAGCCAAAGACAAAGGAAATTAACATGCAATCACTATCGGTGATGTGGAGTACGATAATGAAGTGGTGAAATGTCCACTTACCATCAAATGTAAATTAAAAAATGTTTTATTTGATTCTAGATCCACCCACTCTTTTATTTATAAATAATTTTCTAAGGGTATCATCATACTACCTCCACAATTATATGTTGAGTTAGCTATGAAAACTTCTAGTGGAAAAATGGTCACATCAAAAGTTTATAATTCTTCCCTAGTTTAAGTTTGTGAGAAAGTGCTTCCTGAAAATATTTTTATCCTTATTATTGTGAAATTAGATGTGATTCTTGGCATAGATTGGCTTTATCTATATATATCTCATATCAATTTTCAAGGGAGGGAAGTCAAATTTCATATTACGTATCATTCTATGATAATCTATCTATGCAAGGATGAATATAACCTTCCAATAAAAATGTGTTCCATATTATGGGTCTTCATCCCAATAAATGAAGGTTATCTGTCTCAAATGGTTGGGGAGAAACTAAAAACTAAGAATACGCTCATTGTATGAGAGGTTGATGATGTCTTTCCAGAGGAATTTCTAGATCTTACACCAAATCGTGAAGTTGAGTTTTCAATAGAACTCATACTGGGTGCTATGCCTATTTCAATGACACCTTATATAATGTCCCAAATTGAGTTGAAATAATTGAAGAAGAAACTCCAAGAGAATATTGATAAGGGATTCATATTCAGTAGTGTGTCACCATGGGGAGAACATGTTCTATTTATTAATAAGAAATATGGTTCAGTGATACTCTACATTGATTATTGAGAACTTAACAAGATCACTATCAAGAAAAAATATCTTCTTCCCTGCATTGATGACTTATTCAACCAACTACACAGAGCTCAATACTTTTCCAATATTGATCTTGGTTCAAGATATCATCAATTAAGGGTCAATAAAGAGGATATACCAAATATGAAATTTTGTAAAAGGTGTGAATACTATGAATTTATAGTGATTCCTTTTGGTCTTACTAATTCCCCCTCTATCTTCAGGGATATAATGAATAGAGTCTTTAGAAAAAATATTGACCAGTATTTGGTATTATTTATTGACAGTATTCTTTTATATTTGAAGAGATATTAATAACATGAAGGCCGCTTGAGAATTGTACTTAAGACCCTGAGAAAGGAGAAGCCTTATGAAAAATTTACCAAGTGTGAATTTTGTCTTCTAAAAGTTTCATTTTTTGGTCCACATAATCTCAAGAGAAGGGATATATGTGGTTCCATCAAAAATAGAAGTTTTTGAATGTTGGATGAGACCAAAAATGGAAATTGAAACCCACATTTTTCTTTGTGTAGATGTGTATTATCGATGTTTTGTGAAAGATTTTTCACGATTATCTAATCCACTCACCAAGTTGAATAGGAAAGGAGTTAAGTTTTTATGGACAGAGGAATGTGAATATAATTTCAAAGAGCTAAAAAGAAGGTTGTCCAGTGCACATGCCCTCACACTGCTTTATAGTGGAGAAAGGTTTGTGATCTACAGTGATGCATCCAAGAAGGGGTGGGAATGTGTTCTCATGAAAAATTATATGGTGATAGCTTATGGCTCAAGACAGTTGAAAATCCCTGAGAAATATTACCCAATTCATGATTTGGAGTTATCTGTAGTAATATTTTCATTAAAGATATGGAGCCATTATGTTTATGGTGAAAGGTGTGATATGTATACAGATTATAAAAGTTTAAAGTATATTTTCACATAAATGGAGCTGAATATGTGAAAAATAAGATGTTTGTAGTTGATTAAAGATTATGATTTTTCAATAAATTACCACCCTAGGGAAGCGAACAAGGTGGCATATGCTTTGAGTCGACAAGTCCATGACAACCTATCTATGATGAGGATCACAAAAGTTCTAATATTTATGGATTTACAAATTATAGATCTTGAAATTTTAAAGGAATGGGAGAAATATTATATTTCTCAAATGATTTTTTAACCATATATAAAAGTGAAGATTAAGGAGGCGTAGAAGAAAGATATAGATCTACAAAAGAAGGTGAGAAATGATCTTGAATTAAACCTTGATTATGATGGAATAATAAGTTTAAAGAATCAAGTTTGAATTCCTCCCATACCAGAATTAAATAAGGATTTATTGGATGCGGCTCATATTTCTTCATTCTCTATTCACCCTGGAAGCTCAAATATGTACAGACAACTGAAAGAGTATTTATTGTGGGATGGCATAAAAAGAGATTTTTCTGAATATGTCTCATGATGCTTGGTTTGTCATCAAGTTAAGGCTGAGAGATAGAAGTCTAAGAGAATGTTACAACCGTTACCCATACCAGAATATAAATGGGAAAACATCAATATGGAATTTATCGTCAGGCTCACCAAAAGATCCAAAGTAAATAATTCTAACTAAGTTATAGTTGATCACCTTATGAAGTTGAAAAACTTCATTACTATTAGAGATGATTTATCTCTTGATCATATTTCTAGGATATATGTAAAGTAAGTGGTAAGATTGTTTGGAGTACCACTTTCCATTGAATCTGATCAGGATCCGAGGTTTTCCTTGATGTTTTGGAGAAGTCTTTAGCATGATCTGTATATAGAGTTAAGTTTCATCACTAATTATCATCCTCATACAGACAATCAGTTTGAGAGGATAATTCAAACTCTGGAAGGCATGTTGATATCTTTCTCTATGGATTTCAAAGGTGGTTGAGATCAACACCTAACTTTGGTGGAATTTTCTTACAAAAATAGCTTTCACTCTAGTATTATGATGGACCCTTATGAATCCCTCTGTGGAAAGAAGTGTATAACTCCAACTTTCTGGGATGAAGTTGTGGAAAGAAAGCTATTATGACCCAATCTTATTGAAGAAATGGAAGAAAAAGTCAGATCTACTCAACAACACATAAGAGCATCTCAGATCCAAGAAAAAAGATATGTTGAAAACCAAATAAAGGACCTAGATTTTGAAGTGGGTGATAAGGTGTTTCTATGAATATCTCCCAGGAAGAGAGTAATGATATTTTAAAAAAAGAGCAAGATGTGCCCTAGGTATATCGATCCTTTTGAAATTATGGATCGTGTTGGGGAGGTAGCTTACCTATTGGCCCTTCCATTGAATCTCTCTCAAGTTGATGATGTGTTCCATGTATCTCTTCTGAGAAAGTAAATACTTGATCCTTCACATGTACTAAACTCATAATTCATACCGCTAGAGAAAGATCTTTCTTATGAAGAACAAACTATATAGATTCTGGATCATAGAGAAAAAATTATACGAAACATGACCACTCACTTGGTTAAAGTTTTATGACAGAACCACCAATTTAAGGAAGATATATGGGGACTTTAGGATATGATGAGGGAGAGGTATCCTCATCTATTTCTTTCCAAGTGAGTAATTTCAAGAGAGAAATTCAGTTTAAGGGGGTTAGAATTTAACACCCGGATGTTTTATGAAATATTTTCTTTAAATAATTTTAAATAATTAGTAGCCTAAATTTCATGAAATTGTGAGTTTAAACAAACCTCAAGATTCATTTAGTATAAAATTACCATTATATCCTAGCTTTTAGTTTAGAGGTAATAAGTACAACTAACTTATGAAAATGCATTGTAAATTTATTGGCTACCAATTATTTAAGAAAAATATAAATCAATTAGATATTTTTATTTTTGAGTAAATTACTATTGGTAATAAAATTAATGAGATATATATTTTATATAATTAATAAAATATTTTTTATATTTATCCAATGGATATTTTATTCATAGGGTATGACTAAACCCTTTTTGATGTATAAAAAACTATATTTTCTTAAAGGGTGATTTTATGCCTTTGAATGGAGAACCCATTTTAAATTAATATTTTGACACATTAATAGTTGTAATATGAAAAACTAAACATGTTCTTTTGAAACATGAAATAAAAATTTAATTTGGATGGATTTTGGATATTTTTATGATAACTTTCATATTTTGATGAATAGTAAAAATACAATAAATTTTATGAAAACAACTTTTTCATCAAAATAATTTATATGATTAAATTATAATATTGAATCATTTTAAAGTATAGATATAATATATTTTTATCATTCAATATAATTTGTATCATTATTATTAAATTTACATTAAATTTGGATATAAAAACTTTTCAATCTTTTGCAATGTTTTAGCTTTTAAAACATGTTCTCTCATTCCAAAAATGGGATTAATTTTAAAATAATTACTAAAAATTATGTGTTTTGAATTCAGAAAAATGGAATCTATATTTGGAATCCGTATTTCTAATTTTTTTTAAATAGATTTATTTTATTTTGGGGCATTATGAATAGTAACTTTGGTAATTATTATTAATATGGTAAAAGGGTGAACCATGTAATTAAGGGTAAGAATACTATTATAAAATTACACTAACACTTGTCTTAAAATAATTGGATGGATTTTTTTCAACCTTAATCATATTTGGTTCGAAATGCTATCCATTTGAATCTACTTGGATGAGATTAGAACATTTAATTTATTTTATTGAAAGAAAAGTTAAATATATCTCACTCAAATTTTAATAATTAAATCATTTTTAATATAAAGTAATACTAAAGATAATTTAGATTATAAATACTTAGTTGAAATATATAATGCTTTACATTATCATGGTGATTTATTTGTAACTTTTAGGAAATAAATAATTACCTTAATAGATTATGCATTAATGCTGCATAAATTATTTAATTGATGAAAAATCAATAATATATTTTTTATTAAAATAATAATACCCATTAAAAGATACAAACACTTGACCAAATCATATTTTTCGAGTATATATCAACAATATTAATCCAAGGGTCGAGTTATGAACCATTGGGAGCCTTATAGAAGGGATTATGACACTTATATTGTTTCATTTAAGGTGATGTTAAACTTTTCACATTCATAATTTAATAAGTATAACATTTAAAATATTGGATTTTTGAGAAGCTAAATTCAAATAAAAGTATTATTATGAAATCTAGAATATTTATATTCATCGTAGTATTTTATTTTTAATTTTCATTCAACAAATAAGTAGATTAAATAATTACACAAAACTGTTGTAGTAATTATTTTATTAAGAGTAATATCAAATAAATATTATTAAAAATATTAAAGTAAATATAAATTTGGTCTAATTAACATGTATAATGAATTTTATAGATTACATTTACATCCTAGGATTATAATAAAATTATTAGTTTTAAGTTATCTTTTTATATTGATATTTTTAAAAATCAATGAATTTAATAGTGTCAAAATTGATACTATTGATTGTTTATCAAAATAATATTTTATTTAAATTATTTAAAAAGCATTATTTATTTTTAAAAATATATAATAATTTTTATATGGTATAAAAATGATCTAATTTAGTTACTTATTGTCTATTTTACATTAAATAAGTAAATATTTCATCCTTTTAATATTTAATTATTTTTAACCCAAGTTAAAATTTTAAAAAAATAACTAAGTTTTAATTAGAAAGATAAGATATAAATTGATATAAATACTTGTATAAAATTTAATGGTTTATGATATTACAACCCTATATCATATTATCTTAGAAATTGGGTCATTTTAGAGTTGTTTAGGTAGGTTTTTATTTTTATTATAAATTATTATTTAAGGAGTTTCCAAAAGTGTCCCTCACCTTAATTATAAAAGACAACATCCTACCTCACCTATTAACATTACTTTGAGAGTTAAAGATCAGAAATATAATTCCATTTTTCCTTCTTAATTTCCCTATTTACATTTAATAGGTTCTGGTCATCTTCAAAGACCAACTATAGTTCTTTAAGAATAGATTTAGAGGAAGCACGTCGAGGAAGAGGTAATCTCTTCTACCGATTCTTTCAAAGTTATTTCTTCTTATACTCCCTCTTCATTAGTTGTTTCATTATAAATTAAGAAAATTACTATCACTAATATACTAATATGTCATTATAATTATGAAACAACTATATTCCACCTTCTATTCATCCTATGAAAAACGAAATCACCATGCGTGTGTATGTACGGCTTACCGTCTTCATGTCGTGGTGTAATCTATTTTTAACCAACACCTTACTTGGATGGGTATAATTATGGAAATAATAAATATATATTATTATAATAAAAAAATACTTATTCTAAAATATTATACCTCATCCGGTTCAATACCATTCAACAATTATTTGAATGATATCGTCACTCGTGCGTACGTACGACCTACCATATCCATGATGTGATGCGATTAATTATACATGATATTAATTAAACCATGCTTATATACATGAATATAATGAATAAATATGATATATATTATAGTAATATCATTCTATAAATGAAATAACTATAACATAATAAGTGGAACATGAACTTATCTGACAAAATTTTCATAAGAACATAAAGTAGTTAATATCCAAATTACGAGTGACAATGAAAAGTTACTAATAAATGGATGATAATATGATCATTTATGATATCATAAAAATGAATATTATTCTGGAATAATTAAATAACATTACTTAAATCATTATATATGAGGTTTATATACATATCAAGGATATCAGATCTAAGGTAAGAGGTAATTTTGTAATCTCATTATTATCCGAGATTGTTTATATGTAAGTATTTACTGGGTTATATTTATCATCAACATACATGTTTCCTAAGTATATAATATTATTCATATTCTTCTACAATGTTTTATAGTTAATTTTACCCTTTGGTGAATTTTTATTAAATGGTATGAATGGAATCATTTTTCATTATCTGATACAAATTACTTTTTAACATTTCCAGCAAAAGTACGAGGAGAATTTTTTTTATCTTATACGACATGATTGTATTTTTACATATTCATAATGACTTATTTCCAAAAATATTACTTTACATTATAAAAAGTTTATTTTAAAATAAATTCTTTTCTTTTAAAATTTCGTGGCATTTTTAGAAAAGAAAACATTTTGAAGAAGAAAGGATATTTTCCTCAAGAATTAATTTCAATTATTTTATCTAAATTATTTCCCATCTAAGATGATGATATTTATATAGGGTTATGTTTATATCCAAATTATTACTATGATTTTATTGTGTTAATTATGGAATGATATGTTATATATATTATGTTATGATGAAATGATGTTTAAGAAACCCATTTTATTTCTTAGGTTATGCTATGATGAATTATTTATGTTTTTGTGGAATATATAAGACAGATTTCATTATGATATGGGTTAGACTTATATCTTTCTCCAATTTATTTGGTAAAGATTTATATCTCATGATATATACATGACTAGAATTTAAAGTAAATATATTTCAGTAATACAGGGCTGGAATGGAAAGTAAACCTGGATCAGTAATGGATATTGTCCGTTATGATGGTCTTGGCAATGAGACTTGACTAATATGAAATGATTTTATATGCTTATGTGTATGCCACAAAAATTCATATCTTATGTTATGACTGTTGGTATTATTTCCATTAATTCTTATGAACTTTTATCCCATGACATGATATCATAATCTTTCATATGCAGGATAAGACTTTCAAATGTTATGTTCTTATGTCTTATGATTATGATATGATTGATATTTCTATTGTTTAACCTTACTAAGAATTTGAGCTCACACTTTCATATGTTTCTTTTCCCTAGGTCATAAAGAAGGATATTAAGTTAGATATGTCAAAAAAGAGTGTAGTTATGAAGATATAAGCGGGAGAAAATGTATATGTTTTATAAACCAGTTTTTTAATTTTACTAGTTTCTAACGACACTATACATATACGTCCATGTCATGGATTTATTATATGTTGAAATGAATATACTTAAATTAGGAATTAATATCAATGTATATAAAGTATGGGTCGTTATACTATGGGAACCATCTGATATGTCGGTGATGATATTGATGTCATCCCAGCGTGTAAATCAATGCAGAAGTTTATGTCCCGATCAATAGGTAAACCTAGAACATCTTCAGTAAAGACGTCATCATACTCGTCCACCACTACGGGAAACTAGAATCTCATAACATTTGTTACACAGAGGGTCGGGCTACACAACTAATGAGCAATAGGTTTCACCCTCCTATGCATAAGTTTGTCCTGTACTGCCTAGGTTTTCTTTTCACTGACAAAGGAAAACCTTGTTCCATCGTTGCAGACACACCACACCCTTCACCTAAAACAGTCAATCTGGGCATGGACTGTGGATAACCAATCCATACCAAGAATGACATCATAAGGCCTCGATGCTACCACCAAGAGGTTCCAACCAAAACTCTCACCTCCAAGGGTTGGGTCACACTGTCATCATAGATGTGTGATCAATGAGTCTTATTCAGTAGGTTTCTTCAAGAGTAAGGGTCAAGCCAACAGTTCAACTAGAATCTCAAGTTCTTGAACAATATAGGTGAAAATAAATAAATGAATCACACCTGTGTCTATTAGTATAGTAACTAAAGTATAAAATACACATATCATATCATAGATCATTCCTAGAGCCCCTGTGTCATATGCCTCGAATGCATGCAGTTGTCCCCTCCCCAGTCCTCTAGCTCCCTGAGCCTGGCATGGACCACCTAGGGGTGGTAGTGCTAATAAGTCAAAACTTCTACCACATCATGCTTATCTATAAACTCTTGTTCAATGTCCACCAACCTACATATATTCTAGCTCCTATCATTATATCTGCCTCCATGGACCATCCATTATCTCCCTATTAGCAGCATGGTGGGTCAAACAATCTCAGGAAAGATGTCCCATGCCATCACATAAATAGTATCGACTCTCTCTAGGCTGACTAGACCAAGACTATGAGCCCTGAACTATAGATCCTCTATCCTAGGACCTCCTTTTGAATCATATCCCACATCTAGGTCCCTGGGACTAATGTAGGCTCCTTGCTACCAAGGTCTCTACTCTTTCTCATCCACTGTTTATTGTCACAGGTTTTATCTGCTCATCCAAGAATCTTTCAAGAACTAAAGCTTGCTGAAGCATCCCATAATAAGTTAGAATGCATAAAGGTATAAAATTGTATCGAATATCTCTACGCATACCTCACTCAAAGGTCCATGCCCTGGATTATTGTTCCCTAACCATATCCATCGAGTACTTGGAATGTCTGGTGAACCTTGATGAATAATCATCCACTTCCATTCTACACTGATGGAGCTGAAGAAGCTCCTGTATAAGAAAATATCTCGATTTAACTGGGGAGAAATCCTCTATAAATATACTCGGGAACTCTATCCATGAAAGATTTACCTCATCGTGAGTCTAGATATCCAAACTCCACCATCACCCTACTCAACCGTGTAGAATCCTCAATCCAAAAAACACCATCTAATCTATCAATATCTGGACTAAGTAGAAAACTCGGTCACTGCCTCAATATTTTCCTCAGATACCTGATGGTCATGCTCACCTCAGAGTTTGAGGGGTATATATCTCTAAAATGCATGGAGCGAGCTCAGCATGCGCTCCTCGTCTGTTGGTACTACGGTTACCACATGCAACTCAATAGGTGGTGGTATACCTGGTGCATCACCTGGAGGTAACATATGGGGAGCTATTCCTTGTATCGAAGACTTTCCACTAATGGGTTTATCCTCATGATCAAGCTACTGAACCCTAGTTTTTATCAATCACAGATTCATCCTATAAGAAAACAAGATATACCATGGTCAATGATTATATCTGGAGAGAAGACTCAAGAAGGACATGGAAACCAAAACTCATTCCTATAATATGAATGTGCCATTATTTTCCCTAAAACCAGTGTTCTCATGTAAAAAAGTAAAAAAAATAGGTTATTAGAGTCCTAATGTATGGATATGTCAGCCGACCGCACCAGCACTGGAGTCCCTTTCTTGAAATCCGAACTTGAAACACTTAACATTGTTTCCCCAAAAAATCTCATAGACTTTTAGTCCTAAAGTAGAAATTACCTCTCTAATATCACTATGTCATGACCCTTCCAAGTGGGGCCCAGGTTGTGACTCCCCATGCCCACCTCTAATAGGCCAAGGGCTTGCGACTAGCATCCGAGTTGGCATATCACTAACATGTGAGGCATCTCCTATGACATGTACTTACGCACCCATCCCCAAGCCCACAAAATTTTGAAATGTAAATACCACTAAGTAAACAATGAATGTATACCAATATATCCCAACCAACAGAGTATGAAAATAAATTAAAGTAAAGTGAAACTAACCCCCATACAAGCCCACCAAATGAAGTCTATAACCACAAGTCGAATCTGTAAGAAAAGGTACTAGGACTACTATTTGTAGTTGTAGGAACACACCTCAACTTTCCTGATCTCATAAAGCACTATATGGTCCTGTTCTACATAGGACTCTATCAAAAGTTTGTTTCTCTTCATAAGACACGAAACGTATAGGAAAATCCAGTGTAGGGTTCATTATAACAATACTCAGCAGGACACCCCAGAACCAAAAAGCAATATAAAAAAGGAAATTACAGTCATATCTACACAATTATATGTCTACAACCCATATAAGAATATCCATATATACTCAATCTAAGAGAGATATGATACATAGATGGGGATCATATCCAAGTCCATGGGGTGATACCAACAACTAAATCTCAATTAACTCACTAAGTATAGGATCGACACCCTGTAAAGATGGTCACATCAATACTGAAAACTCGACCAAGGGAATGAATAATGAATAGAGGATCGTGCTTTGGGCCTTCTATGTGATTCCAAAACTCTATCCATAAAGTCTTGTTGAAGGGATCATAGACCTATGAGTATGAAATTATTCATAAATATGTTCAAGTAAAATGATAAAGGGAATAAAACCTAATGAAACTTCTCTAAGATATGGAGGACAAGATAATCCAGCCACGTAGAAGGGGGTACATGACATGTAGTAGGGTCACATGTCATGTCCCTTGACCCCAGGTACTACCCGTATACAATGGCCCATGACTTTATAACATTTCATGTAGAATATGGGCACACGATGTGTATAAGGAGTCACATGTCATGTCCTTCTATCTGAGGTCCACCAATGTGATCTGGTCATTTTCTAGTACATGGTGTCAACATGTGTGTCTCTATCCATGTATCAATACATGGGGTAGTCTGTGTATTTGGTCCATAGAAAGTCTTGTGGTGGGGTACACAATGTGTAAGCAACCCATGTAATACACCCCATGTCTTTGAATCTTCTGAGATACACACCGAGTCTCTAGAAAGTACCTACAGTTCGTGTAACTGGGGTCACACATCATGTGATATTTAACTATTACCTGAAACCCTATTTTCTACTTAGTGGGGTCCACATGCCATGTAACCTCGGGTTACATGTTTTTTTCATTGGTTTTTTTCATAAAGTCGTGTTCATCCTCTACGTGCCTCGACCAATGATCCAGATCTCGTTATGTTGGTTTGTTCACCTCAAAACTTCAGATCCATGGTCGTTTTGCCATCCTAACACTAAATTCAATTGTTTCAGGCATTTAATAGGCTCAAAAATCTGTTTAAATCCATCTTGATACAAAACACTCAAAGAACGGGCTCTTCCAAACCACTATGATTCATTCTCCGTTATAGTCTTCACACCTCTTTTAGGTCGTATTGATATTGTATATTCAATTTTGGATCATCGAGCCAAGAAAAAATGGCACAATTATTGATCGTTCATTAATTCATCGAAGAATTAAGAACACACATTGAAATATTGGGGGAGAAAAATAACAATAAATGAATATGAGGAACAAACCCCAGGTATAGTTCATTCTGGTCTCAATTTATTCCTCTAAGAATTATCAACAATCAGAATAATAATCAAACCTCATGAATCCTACAATTAAAACCCATCCTGCAAAGAAAAACCAAACTGTGGATCAACATTTTCATTGGTTGGTCCTCTTTCATCATTGAATCTAATAATGGGGAAATAAAATCCAAAATAACACACCCTACCTAGGAATTGGATCACTCACTATTGAAGATCCACTTCCATTAGCGATATCCACCAAGAGCGGTGCTCTTTGATCTTAGATCCACAGTTCTATCATCGTCCAAGAGAAATATTTAGGGTTTCCTCTCCAAAGCCTCTAGGGAATTCCAGGGTTATGATCTTAACCCTATATCTCTACATAAAGGTTTATTTAAAATAAAACCATCACCGTATCCCTATGTTAAAAAAATAGAAAAATAAAATAAATATTTCAATTCTTTTATTCATTAAAAATTCATGTAATTACTTTTCATAGTTGACCAGAATCAGAAAAAATTTGGTCATGTCTAAGGTAAAGCCACTCTAAATTAAATGGTTCCCTCAGATTTCTTATTCGAACAACCGTTTAGATGTTATTCCACTTTTTCAGGGAAATATTGTGCACATGACATTAAATATTTTCATATACTTCAAAAAAATATTCTTATCACACTATGGCTTATAATCGCACGTCGTAATAGAACTTAGTATCGAATATAATGCATATAATATTTAAAAATAATACATGGAAAATTTTGGGACATTACATCCTCCATCTCATGAACCTTGACACTTTGTGCCTCCAATAGGTGCTCTTCCAAATTAAGCAACACCCTACACCACTGTCTAGTACTCTGTCGAATGAACTTGATCTAAAATATCTATTTGTTAACTATAATCAAAACTCATCCCATCAATTTTCTTCAACTAGATTCTATATTTGTTTGAAACTCTTACTTCTCTGAGGTCTTCATTACTTAACCTCTTTATACATATATAAACAATGTTTGTACACATGTTACTATATTTTTTCACCCTCATTTGCTATGTGTGATTCCTGGGAAAATGAGGGAACTTAAATGTGATTTCCCACCCAACTTAATTACGTGGATGCTTCTTAAACATTATATAATCTTCTTGAACATTTTTTATTTTTCTTGAAAGACTCCATCATCTATAAACTTCTTCAATCTTTCTTAACTTCAATGTTAATAAAATTCATTGATCTTACTTTTCTAAGCTGGATAAAATACATTAAGGACCATCATGGTATCATCAAAGAAATGGTTATTGAATAAGTTATGTAAAGATAATTTAAAACTCTATATAGCATATTTTTTTCAAATGAATTTTCTAATAACATTTTTCCCATGAACTAAATTTATTTATGGTGCATATGATTGTTCTATGTATGGTAACTCACCTATCCATAATTTGTTCCAATCAATTTCTTCGATTTGTTGAACTCTGTATCACTTCAACTAATGATTTTCATATGTCTCCTATGTAAAAAACATTCATGATTTTTCAATAGATAAACTACATTTTATTCCTCCATTTGATGGACTTGCATATGTTCATTTTTATATGTCTATCTGATGAGTTGGAATCTCTCTATATGGTCTTCCTTACTAATCTCAAAACTTCATACAAGACATGTTTCACACAACTATGTTTAGTTCATATTTAAAACATAATCCATATGATGGAATCACATTTCTATGTCTGGTGTTCGTTCATCCTATGGAACTTTGAAAGATTCATTTTCTTACTCAGTGATCGGTATGAATTTTTTAATTGTCCAACCAATGGAATTTAATCTTTATCTTAGTCTTTACATAATTCTTGGATTTCATAACTTAATCTAGTATAGAATATTTGAATCATCCATAGGACAACATAATGAATATTTTTCAAATTCTCATTCGTCTAATGTATTTTCTTCTAATAGATCTTTGCTTGATGGACTCGATCTGATGTCCATCCTTCAACAGTGCATTCCACTAATTTGTAACCTCAAACTTCATATAGACTATAATAATAAATTTTCCAATTAAAAAATATAAAAACTATCTATTTGGAAACTCCATAAGTTTTTTTATACTAAACATGATCTATTGTCTATTGGATAATATTATTGCAACTTAAAAATACTTCTATCACAAAATATTTCCCACCTTTGTCTCCATCTAGTAACATTTTGAAATATATTTGTCCAAGAATCATTGTCACTTCAACTCTATATATATTCTTGAAGATAAATATTGTCATTCCATTTTACTTTCTCCCTCATTGAACTTCTTATACTTTTTACAAAAGTGTAAAAACTTAGTGACACATTTTTATTACAAATATTCATTTGGTAACATCAACTACGTTTCTTCTGGTATTGTTGTCCATTTCTTTAGCTACTGGACTTCAGTTACCTTTACGCATTGGACATACTACCATTATATAGTGAATCTATTACCTTTCCATAGGTGATGAAAAATTATAGTTACCATTTCATAGGTACCATAATTATATCAGTACCATTAAGAAGTTGATGGCAGACCTTTCCACAACATTTTTTCGATACCCATATGTTTGTTCTTTCTAGTACTATGAGTTTTTTCTATCTGATTATCTTCTTCAACTGGTATGTGTCTAGTGAAATTTTTCAATATCCTTAAAAATATATATTTGGAACATATTTCTAGTGTAAAATGTTCATTTATGTCCAGTGGAATTTTTTTACTTCTCTTCCTTCGTAAAAAATGTACAATTTTGGATTGGATAATTAATTTATTTAGGAATGTTTCTTATCCCTCATAAAGAAATTATTTCTTAACATCTTTATAAATTTCATTTGAAAACTTTATTAGTTTTCATAAGGAATTTTTCCTTAGTTTATCCAGTTATATTCCATCTACAGACTTCATCAATATTTTATTATAATAGAACAAAATTATTCATATCCTAATATCATGGATAGTTTTCAATAGTACTATACAATAGGCCTCCCTTAGGAACCTTTACCAAAGGAATATTTACCTTAAACTTCCTCATTGACTTTAAAATATACTATTGAAAACACATACAATATATATTAAAAAAAATCTCAAAGAATCTTTATAATATAATGAAAACACTAAATTCAAGAACATTGATTCCCAACTAATCTATCCATAACATATTAATAAGATTGATTAAACTTTTATTAAACTCATTAAAATGATATTTCATTATAAATTGTCATATCCTTTCTAAAAAATACTATATAATTAATGTTTTAGTGAAATATAAACTAAGAGGATATCATTGACTCTCTAATCTAATGGAATACCCAACTATATTGAGTACATGATAAGTAACTAAATTTACTTCAATCATTTTTTATCTAAACAATGTCTTTTAAACCTTGTTTCTCACATGAATTTCTTGTTCTTTATAAGATCCCAGCTTTTCTATAAGGTATGAAACAATTATATTTTTGGTTTACTTTTTTTCTTTTGACCAATTTTGGAGGCCTAGTGGGGATATGGATGAAATGAGGGTTTTGAGGATTTTTTAGAGCCTAAAGCCTGAGTTTTTTGAAAAGGAATCTAGGTCGCATGACTAGTAGAAAATATATAGCCCAAGCTTCACAGTTTGAGTAAACCATATAGGGTGGTCCAACCCACTATCTAGGGACACATGGTTTTGGGAAACTTTGAAACCAAGGGTGCACACCAGTACAAATTCTACAGATATTTTAATAGATAAATACACAGTTGCTGCATGATTTGTTTAACTATATGCCAGAACCATGAAATGGGGGTTCTTGGATAGAGAGGTGTTCATGGTTAGTGAATTTTTTGGCCAACTGTGGGTCCAAACCATATGACCTAGTGTTTTGAGGGAAAATTTCCATTTTTAACTTAATGTCTTAACTAAATTTACCCTCGTCTTATTTTCTTTTTATCCAAATGTGGCCACCCTTTCTTCTCTTATAGGAGTTATTCAAGCCTAAAGTTATGCCATGTCATAATTCCTATGTTTGACATCTGATTTGAGATTTTTTTATCATATTAGATCTATGAAGGTGAGTACTATATTAATTATGTTCCTTTAACCCTCTTCCTTTCTATCGGTGATTCTATTTTGGTGTAGGTTCTTATGTCCTATTTTCAGTACATTTGTTTGTTCTTATCTTTTCTTCTACTCTTGATTGAATCTGAGGTTGAGACTGGATAATTGTTCCTCTAATAAGCTAATGTATGTGGTATATACCTTTTCCATTAATTTATCTTTGTTTATATCTTGTTATTGTTGTGCCACACACCATACTTTCCAAGTGATGATTTATTAATTAATTAAACCAAGGTTTAATTGATATAAATATGTTAAGACATACCATTGAAATATTTCATCAAGGTTTTAGTTTTTTTACCTCAACCCAAACCACTCATGGGGTGAGTTTTACCCTTTTATTGTGTTTATTCTACCCTAGGGGTGTGATGATCTTACCTTGTTTAATCGAGAAGAAAATTAGGTATTAAAGTGATTTGTTAAAGGTTGTAAGCACCTTATATCACCTTGTCAATTGTAATTGAAAGTTATCAAATAGAGAATCTCTTGCTTTGTTTGTGATCATGAATAGATTATTGAAATAATTAAATTAATGGTTAATTAATTAGTAAATAATTCGGTAAGGAAGTCATGTACATTACGACCCTTTGAATATAATGGATATATTTGAATTCTATGGAAAATTCTACTCCATGGATCCTACTTACTTGGATCCCTTGAAAATTTATACTACTTGGATTCTATTGACATGACATGCTATAATTACTTGAAACGTTATACTCTTCGTATCAAATTTTCATGACCTTCTAGGATTCCTTGAACATTTCTACTCCATGGATCTGATTTACTTGACTTGTTAGGAAGCCTTGTACATTTCTACTCCTTAGACACAATGGTCACATTAGGATGCCTTGGATATTTATACTCCTTAGATTCGATTTACTTGGCTTGGCTTACTTGGTTGCCTTGGATGTTTCTACTCCAAGGATCTAGTTTAATTAGTTTACTCGGCATGATATGATTCCATTGATATTAATACTCCTTGGTTAAAATTACCCTTTATAATTCCTTTGAAATTTATACTCCTTGGATCTTATTTGCTTGTTTTACTTAGCTTTTTAAGTTTCCTTAGACATTACAACTCCATGGACCCCAACCCATACAGGAATTTCATGTGATTACATGGCATAGGAAATTAATGTTGATAATTTATATGATTTATAGATATACTTATGATTTAGTTTCTTGATCATAGTGATAATGGATAGACTGGATAGAATCACTTATATTGTTATTACTTGTACACCTATTATATTTATACAATACTATAACCTATATGAATAGACATGAATTGTTATAGAAATCATTGGTGGTGTCCTACTAAGTGTTATACCACACCCTGTTTAGGCCTTCATTGGGTACCTGGATAGAATCCATGGATGAAATTAGGGATAGTGGAAATCACCTTCTTACTGATGTTTGATTGATTTTGAAAATGAGAAGGGGATAATAGGATTGGTCTATAGCCCATGATGATATTTGGGAATATTTCATTCGGTCCTTTTGTACTTTTGATACATGTATTTTACGGGATGTTTGTTTCCACTTATTGTTGTCTTTTTTATAGCATTCCATGATCATAATTGTATATGACACTATTGGATGAGATACTTGGTTATTTATATGATGCTAATTTATTCTTCTACTGCTCATTTATTTCATATTCTTTCACAATTGATTTTTTGGTTATGATTATACCATTATGATACACTTTGATCTTGTGGGTATCTTCTCTGCACTGTACCACCATGGACCCTCACTTCCAGTCAACTGCCTCTAGTGTACAGGGATAAGTTCTTAAGGCCATGTTTCCAATCAGTTTTAGTTATTATTGAGTGAACTAGGACCAAGAAGTCACAAAGTGGTATCATAACAGTTTCTTTTATATTGTCCTAATGTTTCGGAATATTAGATAGGAGATTAGGATTGTGTTGGAATTTGGTAATGATTTTCCCTTGGGAGTAGCTAACCCATTTATAGGAAAAATCCAAATTTCCAAAGATGGGATATGTTGTTCTAGATTATGCTTATTATAGTTTCCTTTATTTCAACATTGGTTGATTCACTTGATGTTTGATGTTTCTTATTATTGCATATTTTTACCCTTGGCCTAGTATGATAATGATATATTTCCTCATGAATCATTATAGGCACTTTTTAATTTATATGTCATGCATTATTCCGTGACATATTTATATAATTGACTATATTTCTTACAACATGTCTGGTTCCATATTTATTTATCTATGGAATTGTTATTACATTTCATGTAGGGTCTTAATAAATCATAGGTTGGGATTAAATGAACACCACACTTTGATTTTGAAGGTGCATGGGCCCTTGTTAATTTGGAGGTGGGGATCCATAAGGTTCAGCCTTCTAAATAAAATTACCTCATAAATGAGAATTAATTTAAATGAGATTGAATTATAAAATGAAAATTTTTACTTTAAATTTTGATTCCATTTTAAATTTAAAATGTGTTTTCCTCTAAAAATTACAATTGAAACTCTATATACCAGATCCCCTAACTTAAAGAAGATAACTTGACCCTAACCCAACCAGAGTAGTGGAAGGTAGGTAGAATCGATAGCTTTTACTTATGTCTTTTATGTAAGATAGACCTATATTTAGGATCAGGAAGAGGGGTGTTACTCATGATAATGATAGATTATGCCCATACTACATATTCATTTGTGACCATGTTGTTACCAAATCATTTTTATGGTGTGTACTTGGAATTTTATATATATTCCATGATGATGGACTCTAGTTGTACACTAGGAGGGTGGTGACGACCATTCTCCATAGAAGGTAGGCCCTAGGACACCTGTAGAACTTCTAGAAGTGCCTCTTGTATCACCACCTGTTATACCTAATACAAGTGTTGAGGATTAATTCTAAGAGGGATTCCTACATTTCATGTAGTCTATTCAGGGAGCACCATGACCTTCCCTAGCTATGGAAGAGTTGATATGTGAGTTCCAGTAGTAGCATCGGCCCATGTTTTTCGGGGATGGTGGGCCACAGGATGAAGAGTCATGGATATAGGCCATGTTATCGATTATTTAGCATCTCAAAACACCTCTAGAGAGGAGAGTGAAGCTATATATATATATATATATTCTATGGGATTATTCCTAGTGTTGGTGGGACATGATTACTCAGATGGATCGTCATCGAGATATGGATTGGAGGGATTTTCAAGTAGAATTTTATGACTATATCTATCCTGAGATGGTGAGGATTGATAAATTTAGAGATTTTATGCACTTGTTGTTGGGAAAATGACCAGTCATGGATTATTCTTCCCATTTTACAAAGCTATGGTATTTCATACCTATTCTATTAGGTGATGAGTAATCAAAATATATGAAATTTGTGGTTGATATTAGGTATTAAATCCGATCATAGTTTAATTTTTTTGGATTAATATAGTATCAAAAATAGTAAACCAATATTTTATTACTAAGAGATGACTGAGGGGAGATGGGGGTATAGATTAGTATAAATCAGCTTCTCGACCAAGTGGTTCTATGTCAGGCAGTATGAATAAATGCCTTGAGGTATCTCATGATGGGAATACCAGAAAAATTATGCATGTTGGTAGTTCTATTATATATCATTAGTGTGTGATTCAAAGACTCGTGAGGGAACAATGTAATAGAGACCCAGTTGAGTGCTGAGATTGTAGCAGGATGGGCCATCTATAGCAATTTTTCATGACCTTTCCTCAACAGCCAGTGAGAGGGGGTCTTCACATATTCCATGTTTAGTTTCAGGGTAAGTATCTTCTTATTAAGAAAGGATATAAAGTATGATAGGTTGATCAGGTCAAGGTGGTAGTCATTGTAGGGGTATGAAAACACTGGTTTCATGGAGATTTTATAGTAGAGTTTCTCAGGGTAGTCCAGCAATATCTCTTGGTTGTGGTTCAAGCTAGATGTATACAATATAGCTGATACCTGAGGAGTAGAGTACCTGACCTTCTACTGTAAGAGGTACTATTATAGTATCCTCTATGTTAGTATCAACTATTTTTTATATAGGTGCTTTATAGATTTATATCTATTCCTATTGTAGAGATTATTTGTCTTGATGGTCAATTATCCAGTGGTGTGTTGATGAGCGATACTCTGTTGGGTATTCATTCGAGGAGTGTACTTCAGTGTAGGGAATTACCCCTGGAGGTAGGTGAGTGTCACTTTTTAGGGGACCTATTTCTCAAAATGGTTCATGCTATACGTTGTTGGAGGCATTATTTATTAGGAGAGAATTTTTAAGTGTATATAGACCACAAAATCCTTAGGTACATATTTACATAGTGTGACATAAATATTAGGAAACAAAGGTGGGTTGAATTAATTAATCCCTTTCACTTTGTGATTTCTAATACACCCAGGATGGGAAATGAATTTTTCGATGAATTGAGTAGGAGGAATCGGATACAGGCATATCAGGATTCCAATAGCGAGTTTAACCTTATGCAATTGTTTCTTGATTTGATCTTAGAGGTGTATAATAGTCATGGTTATAATTATATATCATTTTAGAAGTGAATTATACTCCTCTAGATAGGGTGAGGATGAGACAACTATTATATTATGAGGTATTGGTCCTATAAGATATCATTTTAGGAAATGACCCACATCCTTATTGGGACATTGGTGAGGATGAGATCTTGCACACCAATGAACATGTCTAAGTTCCAAAAGACATCTTAAAGGATTTGATACAATATTCCCATGCCTCAATATGGGTTTTATATTTTGGTCTTACCAAGATGTATCAGGACTTACACTATTAATACTGGTGATCAAGTATGAAGCATGAGATAGTTGGGTTCATTACCCAGGGTTCCACCTGTCAGCATTTGAAGGTGGAACACTAGCGATTGTCTAGGATTTTATAAACATTACCTATTAATAAGTGTAAATGGGATTATGTCACCATATATTTAGTGACAGGACTATCCATATCACCTCAGTGTAGTGACATCATATGGGTGATCATAGACAAGTTGACAAAGATCACCCATTTTACACTGATTTAGGAGACTCTTTCAGTGGATGAGAACATGATGCTCTAAATTCATGAGATCATATTATTCCATGGGGTTCTATGTTATATCATATTAGACAGAGATGTTCTATTCACATCACAATTCTAGAAGGGGTTTCATAGGGAACTCAGTTCATAGGTACTTCTAAGTACAGCCTATCACCCATAGATTGGTGGAGTAATATGTCAATTGAAGCTGTTGAACACTAGAGTTTGAGGTGTCAAGTTGGGTTTTCTTAATATTTTTTCATAGATTGGGAAATTGATGGTTTTGGAGATAAGGAAATCTATCACCTTATTATGTTTGGCCCTTTGATATTTTTTAGTGATTTAGGTCAGTAGACTATCAGTTGCAGTTAACTCAGAGGTATCACCCCATGCATGAAATCTTCCATGTATCTCATCATCATTGATATAATTTAGATCCATTACATATTATTTATCTTAATTAGGTTGAGTTGAAGGTAGATTAATCCTTTGAGGAGCATCCTATCTGTATTTATTATCATTTCATGAATGTTTTTTTGATTTTGGTCAGATCCATTTAGTACAAGGGTTATGGAATCATGTCCATGTACAACATGAGACTTAGGATTGGGAGGATGATGCACATGCCCAGTAGTGGGAGTTACTCTCATACACTACTTGACCACACTTGGAAGGTCAATTCGGTGAAAAATTACTTTAAGGGGGGATATTTTAATATCCCTTATTTTTTTAGGCACAAAACCATTTCATTTCTAGTTTACTTAATTTTTTAACATATTATGGATTATTAGTGGGGATATGGATGAACCGGGGGTATTTGGGGATAGTTCAAAGCTTGGATCCTATGTTTTTGGAAAGGGAAGTTAGGCCACATGATTAGTAGAAACTGTACATCCCAGACCACATGGTTTGAGTAAACTATGTGGGTTGGTACATCCCACTATCTTAGGAAGCACATTTTGAGGAACTATACAGCTATAGGTTCATGCCTATTTTAATTATATATAGTTTTTTATAGATTATAAATGCATGGTCATCACTTGATTTTTATAATTGTGTGCCATAGCCATGTGAGGGTGGTTCTTGGATAAATATGTGTGAATTTTCAGAACATGGTTTGGCCAACCATACAATCAAACCGTAGGACCTAGTATTTTGATGTAAAATATTCATTTTCCCCTTAATTCATTAAATGAATTCACACCCTCCTCTCTTTTTTTCTCCAACTATGGCCACCCATTCTTCTCCTATTAGACTTATTTAAGCCTAAAGTTAGACTATGATTTAAATCTTATATCTAACATCCAATTCAAGAACTGTACTTATTGTTGGATCTATGTTGGTGAGTACTCTATTCCTCATGCTCCTTTAATCATTTTCCTTGCTATTGGGAACACTATTTTAGTGTTTTCTCATATTCCCTATTTTCGATTCATTCATATATTCTTCTATTTTCTTCTAATCTAGATCGAATTAGAGCCTGATACTAGAAACAATTTCCTCTACCAAGTTGATTTAGGTGTTTTATACCTTTTCCCTCAATATCTCATTGTTTATATCTTGTTTTATTTGTGTATCATGCCATACTTTCTGGGTGATTTTTTATAAAATTAATTGAACCAAGGGTTAATTAATATAAAAATGTTGACACATTACATTGAAATATTTCATCGAGATTGGAGGTTATTGACCTCAACCTAAACCACCCATGGGGTAGGTTCTACCCTTTTATTGTGTTTATTCCACCCTTGAGGTGTGATTAGATCACCTTGTGTAATTGAGAATTTAAAGAGGTATTAAAGTGATTTTTTAATGGTTGTAAGCACTATATAACACCTTGTAAATTGTAATTGAAAAGTATAAAATGGATAATAAATTGATTTATTAATGATCATTATGGTATTAGAGAAATAATTAAATTAATGGTTAATTAATTGGTAAATAAGTTAGTTAAGATACCTGGGACATTACTACTACTTGGATCAAACGACCATATTTGGATGCCATGGAAATTTATACTCTACGAATCCTACTTACATGGTTGCCTTAGATATTTAGACTTTTTGGATCTTATTGAATTGACATGCTAGGATTCCATGTAAATTTCTACTTCTTAGATCTAATTTACTTATGTTTCTAGGATTCTAGGGACATTTCTACTCCTTGGATCTAATTTATTTGACTTGTTAGGATACCTAGGACATTTCTACACATTAGATCTGATGATCAAATTAGGATGCCTTGGACATTTCAACTCCTTAGATTCAATTTACTTGTATTGCTTGTATTCTTTGGAAATTTATACTATAATGATCTAGTTGAATTAGTTTACATGAAATTCTAGGAGACTTTGGAAAATACTACTCTTTTGATCTGATGACAGTTTAGG
Organism: Viscum album; assembly: GCA_963277665.1. NCBI lineage: Eukaryota > Viridiplantae > Streptophyta > Magnoliopsida > Santalales > Viscaceae > Viscum > Viscum album. The sequence goes on from OY728156.1 coordinate 830,615,901, forward strand.
ATTACTTGTATATATCTACTCTTTGTATCATGTTTACTTGTTTTACTTAGATTATATGATTTCCATATACATTACCACTCCTTGGACCCTAGCCCATGTAATCTTGATAGATGACTAGATGGCATAGTTCATTAACGTTGATACTTGTTATGCTTTATAGATAGCCTTATGATTTGGTTTCTTGATCACAGTGAGATTGGATAGACTGGATAACATCACTTTGATTATTATTTATTTTACACCTATTATATTAATACACTACTTTAGATTATATTCACATATATGAATTATTAAAGACTCTATTGGTGGTGGCCTAATGAGTGTTATCTTAGACCCTTTTCAAGCCATCATTGGTTACCTAGACAAACTTCATGGATGCAGGTAGGGATAGGGGAAAGAACTATCTTGTTGATGTTTGATTTACTATGCATAAGATAAGGGGAGCATAAGATTGGGCTATGGATTATGATTTTATCTGGGAATATTTATTTTGGTCCTTTTGTACTTTTGAAAAATGTATTATACTGGATTCATATTTCCTTGTATTATTGTATTTTGTATAGAATTCTATGAGAATCATTGTATATGACCTTGTTAGATGAGATTCTTGGTTATTTATACGATGCCTATTTATTCTTCTACTTCTTAGTTATTTTATATGCTTACTCTATTTATTTTTGGTTATGATTATACAAATTTATTGTACTCTGATCATGAGGTTATATTCTCCCACTATTCCACCATGGACCCTAACTTCTAGTTGGAAGCCTCTAGAATATAGGGAGGCACGCTTGAGTCCACATGGCCAACTGGGTTTCGTTACTATTGAGTGAACCAAGTTTGGGGTTTCACATTCATGATAAGTCCTTTTATACTATTTTTCATATTGAACACATCCATTTTTTCATGGTTCTTTTGTAACTTTGGATTCATATATACAAGAATGAGAGTGGAGGCATCATGAAAATATAGTATATCCTTCAAGAAATCACCAAGATTTACTTGTTGAATAACTTCTTTATAGACTGATCAAAAAGTGGTTTCTCTAATAAATAATATTTTTCTTCTTGCATAAAAATATTCTTAGGATTATATATTAATCCAAGAATTTTATTCAATTAAGATTCTCCTTTTCCAAGATATATCTCGTGGATAATTTTGATGAAAATTTTATTTTTGTTCTATATCAAAATAAATTATTATATATGGGTATCATGTTTTACATATATTTAATAAATAATTTTATTAAATATTCTCCCACATAATAACACAGTTTATATTACAGAATATCTATTAGTTTTCCAATATTGATATTTAACTTAAAAATTGGATCAATTTTAATTTTCATATTAAAACAAAGTTATTTAGGTCGAAAATAATTTTAAACATATCATATATAAGACTTGGATAGGTGATTGGAAAACTCTTTTCCCAAATTTATCAAATGGATTTTCCTAAATCTATTTCTCTTTTAACATAACCTTTAGGGTTTCCCTACTAAGTGTAACTCAAAGGTAGAAATAATATATGGTTAAATAACTATTTGGGTTTCCCACATCTTCTATGCCCTACACAAGATAATACAGATGTGTTTTAACTTTTAGGATTACCCTTATTGAAAGATAAAGGTCTTCATATATTTCCACTTTGAATGAACAAGGTACATGAAACACTTTTATGTAAGGGTTTAAAATCATAAAAAACCAAAAATCAACTAAATACAAAGTATGGTGTTATGTATAATCCAGCCAAATTTTTCTAAAATAGATTCTAAGATCTCATGTTAGTGATAATTATGACCTAAAGTCTCATTATCCACAAATTAATACTCAATAGAGACCAAAAATACAACACAATCCAAATACCTGGTATATATAAATTATAACCAATCTGTATTATTTAGTTTATAACCTAAAACAAATCATAGTATTTGTTTAAGGAAACTAAATATTATGGAATACATATCATTTAACTCTTTATATAAATGGTGTGATATTTATAAGAAATAGTTTGAACAATTTAAACAAAATAATGCATCCATTCATAATATAAACACTTTATATTCATGAATAATTAGTAATTAGTGAATAATTAAATAAATGAATAATTCATATAATTATAAATGAGAAATTTTTAAAAAATATAAGTTTATAATTAAGACATGATTATTTTTTTATTTTAAAATTACAGGCCAATTACGTGTATTGCCCTACCCCCACCTTGGTGTTGGCCTAATTTCCATAGTAGAGACCAATCTAGTTGGGATGTGAAGCCATGTTCAAATAATTGGAAGGTCAAAGAATTTAAATTTCATGCAACTATAAGTTTTGTCATCAAAATTTCAGACTCTGAAAATTCACTTTAAACTTGAATGTTCAATAGTAGACGAAACTTTTATCATATAGGTTAGACCACTTAAATTTCACAAACTTCTGATGGTTGTGGTGAAAACTAGTCTTTGGGTGTGGGGAACTGTGCATCATTTGGGACAACTGAGTTGGTGGAATTATCAACTAAGAAAATAATTCAATAGATGGATGACCTCAAATTTTGAATGACGGTGTTACCTATTTTACTAGCAATAAACTACTATTAAAAGATATGGGACTGACTGCTAAAAAAGATGACAATTTCTATTAATATTAAGTACTAATGTGTGACAGTAACTAATTATGAAAAATATTAACACTAGATTTCTAAGCTATAGTGTTTTTAAAAATTTTACTTCCTATAATACAAAAGAGTTAGTAGTGTTCTTCTCTAGGCATTGAATAAAATTTTGAACCATATAAATTAGTATTTTTTTTCTTTCATATTCTTTGTATGCTTCATTTTATGTGTGTGATTAACCTTTTAATTGGTAATTAGGGTGTTTTTGAATTTATAATTATGGTTCTCTAATATAGGGGTGGAAGATCCTATAGTTTGAATTTTTTTTCATTTAACTATTGTTGGATATGATCTTCTGGTGAACTCAAGGTTCAACTATCTGATATGTCATATTGTATTTTTAAGAGGAGGAATATTTATTCTAAAAAAAGTAGTTTTAAAGGGATACTTGGTTGAATAAACTCAAAAATATAGGAAACTTTCTCACTTTCATCAAAGTCATTTCAAATTTTAGTTATTCATATTATCATCAAAAGATATGGAAATAGATACAGTAAAGTTTCAAATTAGTTAGTTCAATATATAGGAAACTTTCTCACTTTCCTCAGAGTCATATCAAATTTTAGTTATTCATATTATCATCAAAAGATATGGAAATAGATACAGTAAAGTTTCAAATTAGTTAGTTTAATAGAACAAACTTTGGTTTCTAGAAGATACAGATAGAGTACTATCTAATCCCAAAGGATCATGAACTTCTATTTGGTGAAAACCCAAACAAGATAGAAAATATGAATGGGAAAAATTAGACAAAAAAGCACTAGGATTTGTGAGGATGATGTTGGCCTTCCATATCAGGAAGAAGAATATTATAGCTACACTTATGGAAGTACTAGAGTATATGTACAAAAAACCAACATATTAAAGAAAACATGATGAGAAGTTTGTTTAACTATAAGATATTGGAAGGACAACCAGCAGTAGATCATGTGAATGATTTCTACATGATCAGAAGTCAAATAAAATTAGTGAAAGTGACCTTTGATGATTCTTTGTGTTCTATATTACTACTTTAATATTTTTTAGAATCTTGGGATGGAATAGTTATTGTGGTAATAAATTATTGTGGAAAATATGAACTTGTTCTTGTGGATATCTAGAAATTGATCCTTAATGAGGAGATTAGAAGAAGATAGGTCCAAGAAACTTCCAGTAGTGTAGTTAATATTAATGGTAGGGGACTCAAACCTCATTAGAATAATCTTTCACAATATGAAGATAAGATCAAAGAGAATATTCCTAGAAAATTTAATGGTCCATGACCTACCTATTGGTATTTTAGCATGTGAGGGAATCATCTAAGGAACTATATAAACTATAATGGAAATTTCGGAGGATCAAATATTAAAGGTTCAAAATTTATTAACACAATAAAAGTTGTTAGTGATGTAATACTCACAATTTAAAATATAATGGATTCATGGGTGGCTAAATCTAGTGCATATTTCCACTCATTGAGTAATAAAATATGCATCACAGGCTATGTATTTAGAACCATTGGGGAAGTTCTTTTGGAAAACAATGAAGATTTGGAATTGGTTGGAAAGGGAGATGTAAATATTTATATGCATAATGAGATTATAATTCAATTGAAAGGAGTGAGACATATACCTGTTATTAGGAGGAATAACATTCATTTGGTTGGTAATATGATAAATGATTCAATACTATTTTCAACAATGGAGTTTGGAAAGTGACATGGGTATCTGTTGTTATGGCATGATGTGTAAAAGACAAACTGAGTATCTGACTGGAAGTTTATATGGGAGAGAAATGGTCATAATTCTAGCCTAAAAAAATATAAAATTATTTCATTATAAATTAAGTCACCTTATATAAAATAACCTAAAGTTTCTAGCAGGTTATGTAATTCTAAATATTGATTATAAAACTATTATATGTTCTGAGAGATATGTGCTTGGGAAGTAAAAGTTGGTCTCATTAAATCTGAATGACTAGAAGTCCAAAGAAACAAAAATATTGATAGTTCACACATATGTTTGGGGGAAAAGATTCAATTCAATATAAAGTAGTATAATGATATATTTTCACATTCATTAATTATGTCAGGAGGAAGGTATGAGTTTATTTTCTTAAAAAGAAATCTGATGTTTTTATGACTTTGTACAGTGGAAATCCATGGAGGAACTAGAAAGTGGTTGTAAAATCTTGTTATTAAGATTAGATAATGGTGATTAATATAATAATAGAATTTTTTATAACATCTATTGAAATAATTGGATCAGTCATGAGAGAAAAATACTTGGAACTCCACAATATAATGGAGTAATAGAGATGATGAATCGGACTTTGATAGAGAAGGCTACATGCATTCACGTGCACTATAGTATTCAAAAGGATATATAGGTAGAATCAATTAACATATTTGTATCCTTTTATAATATAATTTCATCACCTATGGTAGGAAATAGTCGACCTGAAGAACATTGGTCTGATAAGATACTAAAAGTTTCACACCACAACATATTTGGTTACATAACTTATACTCTTGTTAATGCAAAGGACATAGATATACTAAAGGAAAAATCCAAAGTATTTTTTCTTATAGGATATTTAAATGATGAGTTTTTATATAAAATATTGAGTGATGTTCAATGAAAAATAATTATAAATTTACACTTTATCTTTAATGGTAAAATCCTATAGAAGGATCGGAATTTCGATGAATCAAAAGTTGAAGAAAAAAATTCAAATACTAAGGTACAAGTTGGTCTAGATGAAAAAAATAAAGATTCAAAAATATAAATGATACTATAAATTTTGATAAATTAGTTTTAATTTAAGACAATGGTAGATTTACTATGATACTTGAGAACTACATATTTCTGAGAAAAATCTCCGATAATAGAACAATCGACAGCAGGAGCACTAGAAGTTCAAGTGTCATAAACTAAATTTATGATGAATGTTGAAACTTCTATAATATGATCTTATACATTCATAAAAATAGTAAAATGGTATTGGGATGAGAAAAAATTATTACTTATAATGGATTTTGTGGGACCTAAATATCTAGAATAATTATCCAAACTTGGTGACTCAAAATAGTGGGAGTCAATCATGGAGAAGAGTTGAATTCATTAAAGTTCAAAATAACTTGGAAGATGAATAAACTACCAATGTGGAAACTCACTTGAGAACAAATAGATTTATCATTTTAAGGAATAATTATATTAAATAGGAAGATATAAGTCATAGTCTGTGGTGATAGGATTTCAACCAAAACAATGGATCAATTTCACAAAAAAATAAGCAGTAGTAAAGCATAATAAAATTCATAAAAATTTTGATCATTATTAAATATAATGAGTTTCACTTATAGAAGATGGATGTGGAGACTACCTTTTTTCTAGTGATTTGGAGGATCAAATATATGTGAATCATCCCAAGGGGTTTAGAGAACAACAGAAGAAGAGACTTATTTTTACACTAAAGAAAAGTCTTTATGGATTGAAATAGGAACCTCGGTAGTGGAACTAAAATCTAGATTCATTAATGAAGGTTTTATAAGTAGTTACTCTAATAACTATTGTTATTGGAATTCTTAGAATGATGGAACTTACATAATTATCCTACTCTATGTGGATGGAATGTAATTAGAAGGATAAAAAATTCAGCCAATTCTGGAGCTGAAGAGTAATTTGTCCAAAATATTTTAAATTAAGGATCTTATTTATGCCAAGAAAATATTGGAGATTAGGATATAAAGAGATAAAAAAATCTAGAGCTTTGATGTTATACCAAAAATAGTACATCTAGAAGATCATTAAAAGGTTTCAAATGATTGGATATAAATCTGTCAAAACACCCCTTCCTAGACACATTAAATTATCCCATGCACATGAACCATAAATGGAAGATGATAACTCTTACATGGAAGAATTGTAAAGACCCTAAACCTAGTATCCCAAAACTAGTGGTTACTTTAATACATCAGTAATATATATAATGGATCGCATCCCAAAGGATCGATTAGTTTAGTAGTCTTAGATAACTAGATACAATCTTAAATCACAAATTATATTTAAAAACATAAAGTAAAAAATTTATTTTATTTGAAAAATTCATTATTACCTCTAGAATATCCTTGAATATCAATAATAGTACAGTTATTAACATTCTAGGGAAAGGAAACATAAAAAATGGGTGAGATCAGATTCTTAGTAATGGAATCCATACCATTGAACCTAACATGGAATAAAATAGGTAAAAATAATATGGTGGTAATAAATATGAAAACCCATATCTTTAATACACTTTAATTCATGATTTATTACTTAAAAACACTTAATAAAACCCAGAAGATAAATAAGCCTCGTGTATTTGGGATATTACTTACATAAAATAACATTATAAAACTAGGATACAACAACTTTAATGAAAACTTCATTAACATGCTCTTAAATTTACACCACTATTCTAAAATTGTATGGGATAACCTAGGGACATACAAAAGAAATGGGTGAGATATAAAGCCTAGTGAGGGAATAAAAAAACATAGAATAGGTTAAATTAATAAATTTGATCCAATATTCATAACAATGTAACATAATAAATTAGAATCATAATAATGAATTATGAGGCATGGTATAACATGAAAGCATAAAGAAAACATGGGAATGTGGAACCAACTTAAAATTATGGAATCATAAGTATAAGACAAGGTTATAAAAAAATACATCATAACATAGGGTTCTTATTATAATCTCATGCACCTTATATTTAATCTCATCATATTAATACATTACCTAATGCATTGGAGTGCTATCTTGGTGCACCCATCTTAATCATATCATGTACTTGCATAAGTATGCTACATGAATCATATAACATAATAATAGATTTAATCTCTATTAACCCAAATATTGATGATTTTGTGTATATACAGTGATTTAACCAATAAATTAATTATATATACATATATTTGAATACCCTTGAGTGGAAATGGGTACAGTAATTCACATTACAATCATTTTTCAGGAAAAATAATAATGAAATCTCAACAGCATGACAACATTATTTAAAAGATTCATAAATTTTTTTAATGAGAGTGAAAGGGGTATATAATAATTTATAAATCAAAAGGATACTATTAGGTATGTGAAAACACATATCACTGCATTAATAATTGAAAATCAAAAGTTATAAAGTAAATAAGTTTCTTACATAAAGAGAATAAGGAGGGGATCCCTTACCTTGAGAAAGTGTTTCCAAAAGATTGTGAGGAGGTTCTAGAGAGATTTTGGGAACCTTGGGAGGGATATAGGGATATAAGGGGAAAGTAAGGACATGATCAAAGGTTTTTGGTGAAGAGAAATGGGATATTGGGTGTGTTGTTATGGGAAAATAGGATACAATTATTGATTATTTCTCAAACTTAGGTTTTGGACTCTATAAAATAATGTATCAAAACTGAACACCTTAGCATGGTCTTTTATAATTATTTAAAAAAAAATATTTTTTTAATTGTTTTATAAGGATGTGAACTTATAACATTAAATTATTACTCTTGGTGATGTGGAAGTGATTCATCTTCATAAATAATTGATTTTAAAACATTTATATATAGTACAAGTTTTGGAGGATTAATAAAGGCTTTATAAAATTAATCAAATAACCTCATAGAAACACTATATTAATGGGAAACATATATTTTTTCATGGATACTTTTTATGGAACGTGTTAAATAAATTTTTGGTCATTATGATGTCATAATACACAATGTATATTTATACCATATTTAATTTTTTTCCAGAAACTTGACTGTCTCAAAAAATTATGAAAAATTCACGATTCTATAATTGTGTCATTTTGAATCCAAAAATAATATTTATTTAATCCAAATAAACTTCTAGATATAATAATTAATATTTTTAAATCAAAATCCCCTTTTATTTAAAAATACTAGTTTTTTGAAAATAATAGTTTTTGGCCGATATAAAAATTATTTTTTACTTCATAAAATTTTATTATCCCTTATACATAACTAATATTATTTATTAGTAATATTTTATTAAAATATAATTTATTTTTATAAATTCATGAATTCTTCAAACTTAATTTCTTAATTTGAATTTCTTATTACCCAAAAATAAAATTTTAGTTCTTTCATATTAAAATCTAATTTTTATAAAAATAATTATTTAATAATTTATAAAGTAAAATAAATAAGTAATAAATGTAATAGTTATTTTATAGAAAATAAAATATACATATTCATGGTGTTATGGTTGAGATACATAAACCTTTATTACGCTAGTGAATGTTCTAAGGGCATGGTGTGCGGGGTGACATTTTCATGGGGTGTTTTGACAAACATGGTTTAATACCTGACCATGATGAGCTTGAACTTATCCCATAAATAGTTTTGATCATTATTTCATTTTTAAATATTGACTTGTTATTATTAAAGGGAAAACACCAAATATTCTTTATCCCTCAAAATCTCTAATAAATAGGCTTCATTGGGTAAAATCCTACCGGTCGATACCATAAATTCCTTTGTCTATTTCAATTGGTTTTTTCATAACCCTTAATATATACTAATCATAATATCATTTTTCAATGGATATATTATCAAATTTTATGATTCTTAATGGTCTTAAATTTTATATAACTTATAATGGTAGAAAATTATAAAATTAGTTCATGTGTTTTTCATAACAACATAACATAGATAATGCATTTAACTTAATAACAAAGGGAATTTTATTTATAAATGTTTGGGTTGTTATAAAAAATAATGATTAGATAATTCTATAAAAATAATCACATGAGATTGAAATGTATCCATATATGACATAACTATTTGAATAATCACATATACATCAATTATTGGTTTCGTAAAAATGTGATGCATAATATGGGACATCTAAAACTTATGAGTAAGGCCTTGTGAAAATACATCTTACATAAATGGGTACATCCTTAGCCAAATACCCAACTTTTTTGTCTCATGAGACCTACCAATGCATCGAAGGGATTTTTAATAATTATCCCCACCTATCACTTAACAATTTCAATGAATACATTATATAAATTAACAATACAACTTAATAAACATGCCTTATTAATTAATAACAATCTATATTGGAAGAACTATCATATGTAATGTCAATACCTTCCCCAATCAAAATGATCATAAGTCATCCACAGAAATATTATGGATGGTGTACTAGATTATATCCTTATTAAATCAAATTAATCATCAAAGGATGTTGACATAGATAAAAATACTTTTAAAATATCATAGGAAATTTTATAAAGGAAAATACCTTCTTTATTTTGAAACCACTTACTTAAAATATATAAATTTCCAAGATATAAGGAACAAAATTTCCCTTGGAAAAAAACACAGAAAATTTTAGAGGTAACTTATAACAAAATAGTAGTCATAACAGTGGTAAAATTCATTTATGTGGTGTAACGTCCCGGTTTCTGGTGCTGCCCAAAGGTACCCCATACCCGATTGGTCACATGACCTCAAGCACATTTCCCCAAATGCTAGAGTCTTTCGAATAGTAGTGAGGGATAAGGTTTGATAATGGAGAAACTATTCCCTCATTGGCATAGTATACATAGCTGAATAACCAACAGTAAAACAATAGCAGAACAGTAATACCATATAAAAGAAGTAAACAGCAGAAGACTGATAGTATAAAACAACTACAACATTATATATAAATAAATGATGCACGTCACATGTATCTAGAAAAGTAGAAAAATAAGTCACAATGATGGAAATACAATACTAAAACCAAAGTACAAAAAATTAGTAAACTCCAACAACATTACAAGCCTTAGCAAGGTCCCATGCTATCCAAATCCAACATCAATCAAGTACCTAATGAATAAGGGTGCCTTCCCTTATCTATTACCGTAATGATATAATATATTCGGGTCCAAAATCATGACCCAAACATAGTGTGAGACTAATCCCAATAGGAAACCACCAAAAGATATATTCCTAACTGTCAGTGAATATATAGAGAATGTAATATGTAGAAATAAATCAATAAACTAGGAATAAATCAAATGTAAAAAATCCTATAGTTTTCAATTATATTCATTAATAATTCAATCATTTGAATAATGAAATATCGGGATCTAGCCTCAGCTCAGTATCTCATATGTAATAGAAAAACAGATGTCCCAAAAGACTATCTAACAAAAAAGTAAGACTGATTCCTATCTTGTTCTTTTTCTTAGAAGGCTCGTCACATTCATCAAACATTCAAAAGAAGCCCTCTAGGAAAGTTCACACAGTCTAACCCCTCTAGTTTAACATATCATCAATTCAATAAATAATGACCCTCTAGGAATCTCACATAGTCTAACCTCTTTGGTCCCACATAGCACTAATCATTTACAAAAGACCACCTGGGTAGCTCTCACAGTCAATACTCCTTGGTCTTCTTAGAAACAATAAATTATAATGATCACCTGGAAGCTCTCATAGTCAATTCCCTAAGTTCCAACATTCATTTAATAAATACCCTCTGGGTATCTATCACAGTTTGACCCCTCTGTTCTATGACCACCTGGCAGCTCCCACAGTCAATACCTCTAAGTCAACATAACAACAAATTATACATAAATGACCCTAAATCGGGAAGCTCTCACAGTCAAATTCCCCTTGGTTATAATTTCACAATAATAATCACCTACATCTCAAATAATCAGTAACTCCATCCTAACAACATTAGGCATGGAAAACAAAACAACCCTATAATGATTTCTAGACCTAAAGGCCATTATCAATCAAACATGGAAAAATTCACCCATAATAAAGGTATTAAACGTTATGCCTAAGAAATAACCCTTTCTCAAAAAAAACCATAGTTAGTATTAAATAGGGTTAATTTCCAAAACATTCAATAGCCTAAACATGGGTATTCATCACTTTTAGCATATATAATCCAAATACAACCAAATAAAGGCACAAACCACCAACCTTGATGTTTTACGACAAACACTCTTGAATGTCAGCCCTTGAATCAGCCTAGAATGATGTAGATCTACAAAAAGGTTAAAAACTTTCAACCTTGGAAACCCCGCGAGATAAGATTAATTAGGAATAGAGGCACTAGGGAAAGAGATAACTCATCGAAAGGAATCCAACGCATCCAACGGTGTCTAAATTAGAGCCTAGATGAAGGAATGGGAGTAGCTCGAAGTTTCTTAGTCATTAAGCGATGCTCCTGTATGAACTGAGGGGAGAAGAAAGGTGTTCTGGAGATGATACATGACCCTGCTCCGACTCATCAATTAAAAATAAAAGTACACGGTGTGTTCATTTAATGTACACGTTGTGTACTAGCCTCAACCATCCCCCACTTTAGGTGTTCTACCAGGTCAACTACATGGCCAGGTACTCGGCCATTACAGGGCCAATACACAACTACACGCAGCAACCGGGTACACAGTGTGTACTCAAAAATACATGGAATGTACTTAGAAAATTTCCTAATGGTGACGAAGAAGAAACTTTCTAATGGTGACGAAGAAGAAACTTCAAACAATTCTGGACAATGTGATCGTACGTCAGCCTCCCTCTCCCAAGTCTCGTCCTTTACTCGCTCATGCTACCATAGAACCCATACCTGAGGAACAAACCATCCATGGATAACCTTTGTGCTGAGATTCAAAATCTAAATAGGGTGCTCCTCATAGGATGAATCCACCTCTAACTCAACCTCCTTGGGTTTGAAAACATTAGATGGGTTTTAAAAGTAACGTCATAGCTAAGAGACATAAAATATATCATGCATATTCGGGTACCTCTAGGGTAACTCCAAACGATAGGAAATCATCCAGACTCTCTCCAAAACCTGAAACGACATGACGTATCTCGGTGAAAGCTTCCCATGTCTCCTAATCCTCATGTGTCCCAACCTCGGTGTGACACATAAGAAAACCTGATCTATAACCTCAAACTCCTGAGGTTGTCTCCATCGATCAACATAAGATTTTTTTTGAGACTATGTAGTATCCATCCTATTCTGAATCAATTCCAACTACTTAGTGGCCTCTTGGACAAGACGAGGTCCCAACATAGCTGCCTCTCTTACCTCCAACCAACATAGGAGTGATCGGTATGGACTACCATAAAAATCCTCATATGGTTCCATATAAATTGTCGCCTAAAAACTATTATTGTAGGAAAACTCAACTAGGGGTATGTGTATCTCCCAAGATTCAACAAAATCTAAGATGCATGCTTGAATCATGTCCTCCAAAACCTAAATCGTATGCTCCGACTGGCCATCTTTCTAGGGATGGTAAGTTGTACTCAGAAGTACCTGTACACCCAAAGCCCTCTATAGTCCCTTCCAGACATGATAAGTAAAACGGGAATCCCTGTCTAAAACAATAGATTGTAGAACCCCATGAAAACGTATAATCTCTCGGATGTACAACCTTCCCAAATCATCAAAACTAAAGGTTTCCTTAATTGTTAAGAAGTGTGAAACCTTTGTGAGTCAGTCAATAAAAACCCAAACTACATCATTCCCTCGAGGAGATCTTGGTAAACCCATCATGAAATCCATCATGATATAATTCCACTTCCACTTGGAATTTTTTAACTTATGTAAAATTCATTTCGGTCAATGATGCTCCACCTTCACCATATGACAGGTGTAACATCTCATAACAAACCCAGCTACATACCTCCTCATACCTGGCCACCAATACTGATAGTGTAGATCTCGATACATCTTGGTGACACCAAGATGAACTGACAAAACTAAGGAATGAAAATCTCACATCAACTCTTTATGTATGTCTACTGACACCCATACGCATCCATGAAAAGGAAATATATCATCGTCACCTAAGGTCCACCTAGGAGTAGGGTCCTCTCCTGACACACTCTCTTGTAGGACTAGGACTTCAAAATCTAATAGATTCCTCATTCACACTAGATCCAGTATAGTATATGTAACAGTTATAGAAGAAAGAAAATTCTTCCCCTACCTACCATGCACCTCCAAATACATCTCAGATAACATAACCATAAGCTTCCACTCACCACTGGCCTCTTAAACTGCATGTATCTGAGTCCTCCTACTCAACGCATCAACCACTGCGTTGCCTTTCCTAGGCATGTAGGAAATCTCAAATTAAAAAGACTGAAGGTATTCAACCCACCTACATTTTCTCAAATTCATATCATTCTGAGTAAAGATATACTTATGACTGTTGTGGTCAGTTAATACCACAAAATTATCACCCAAAAGATAATGTCTCCAACAGCGTAAAGAATGCACAACTGTAGCTTACTCGAGATTGTGTTTAAGGTAATTCCTATCATGTGGCCTCAACTGCCAAGTCCCATACATAATGACTCTTTCCCCCTACATAAGCTCTACACCCAGCCTGATACCTGACATATTGCAGTTAACGGTGTAACTCTTTCCCAACTCTAGAAAAACTCGTATCAGTGCTAAAGTCAATCTCTCTTTCAGCTCCTGAAAGTATGAATCAAAGGAATATGTCCACAAGTACTTCGCAATCTTCTTAGTCAGGCCCATAAGTGGTGCTGCTAAGTGTGAAAATTCTTATATAGATCACCTATAGTAACCAGACTTCCCCAGAAAACTCTACACCTCAAAGACATTCTTCAGATTCTCCCAGAAAACTACTGTTCTCACTTTCTATGGTTCTACTGATACTCCTATATTTGAGATAACGTGACCCAAGAAGTGAATCCAGTCCATTAAAAAGTGGAATTTTGGGAGCTTAGCATTTAATTGTTTCTCTCTCAGTGTACTCAAAATGATCTCAATATGAGTAGCATGGTTGTGTTGAGAGTGAAAGTACACCAAGATATCATCCATGAAGACTACCAAAAAATAATCCAAGTAAGGATAAAACACTTGGTTCATCGGTTCCATGAAAATTGATGGTGCTTTTGTGAGACTGAATGGCATAAACAAATACCCATTTAGACCATACCTGCTCCAAAAGGCTATAAGAGGTATATCTGGTGGTTTAACGTGAAATTGATGATAACCAAATCTCAATTCAATCTTTGAGAACACTCAGGATCCTTGAAGCTGATCAAAGAGATCATAAATCCTTGGAAAGGGATATCGGTTCTTGACCATCAACTAGTTCATATTATGATAATGCACATAAAGTTTGAGGGTACCATCCACCTTCTTTTCAAAAATAACAGGTGAACCCCAATGATAAGTAGTGGGTCAGATGAAACCCTTTTCCCACAACTCCTCCAACTGCTTCTTGAGCTCCTATAACTCAGGTGCAGCCATCCCATAAGGAGGAATAGGAACCAGTGCCACTCCTGACACAAGATCAAAAGAGAAATATACCCCTCTCTCTAGAGGTAAACCAGAAAAGTTGTTTGGAAATACATCCCTGAAATAATCCACCACTAAATGAATGTCCATCTATGAAGTCCCCTGGTCATCCAGATATAAACTTGTAATTTGCTCTATAATTCCTCCCAACCTACGATGCTTGGGTACAGTTCTCCTTTCATGGACATCTCATTCACCCTTGTGTAGAAAATATATGACCCATGGTGATGTGAAACTCACCTTGTGGTGATAGCAGTAAAAAAAGTCCTAAAAGGAGACCAACCAGACAATTCTAAGAATGACATCGAATCATATCATCTCTAAGACATAGAGATCCCATAAGAAGTGACACCCACCAATCTCAAGAGGGAACTCCTTCCATTGATGTACACTAGTCTTCCTAATCTCCAATGGAGTGTCTAGTGTCATGAAATCCTTAGAATTAAAGATATAGATCCCAATTCTCTCCACAAAAGAAAAAAATATAAAACTATGGGAATCCTCTATATCAAAAAGAGAAGAAACTAAAACTGAGGAAACTAGAATCATACCTCTAATTGTAGAGGGTTTGGGATCCTACTCCTACTAGGTCTACTTCACTACAAAATTATAACCTATACCATGGCCCTAAAACCCTACCTAACCACCCAGAGATGATCCACCCCATTGTCATTGAAATGTTGTCGACTAGCTACCATGCCCACGATCACCTCCATAGCCTGAATAGCTTGACGAACTCTAGTTTCCTAATTGATGAGAAACTAGTAGTCCTACTATTGAATGTAGAGTCATAACAGAACCCCTATCACCCACTTCTGGTGAGAAAAAATGACAAAAAAATTTAAGATGACCCATATTTCCTCAAGATCAGCACTCGACTGGGTCCTTCAGGAAATGTGGTCTCGTATTCCCACTCTTCCTACACTGGTATCATACCACCTGGATACCTGAAGAAACATCAGGTTAAAGCTCCCTGAAGTGCTTCCTACTATCTGTAGAATGAGTACCAACCCTGGATGCTGAACCGCCCTAGATCGTAGCTCCCAACTCCCTCAGATTGTGATCGATAATCAGTGCATGGTTCACTATAACTATAACTAAAGTCATCCTGAAAACATTCACCTATGATCATATTTCATACTTGAGGTCATCCTTAAACCTCCTAGCCAAATATAATTCATCACCTCCCAAAATAGGAGTGAATCACTAAAGATCTGTAAAACAAGATGAGTAATCCATCACTGAAAGAGTGCCCTACTCCAAATTCATTAAATCTTAGGATCGATCGTCCCTCAACATCTCGGGATATAAGTAATCATATATGGTCCTCTAAAACTATTCTCAAGTTATATTCAAATGACTTCTCACATGTGAGATAATATTCCACTATATCTTGGAGGAATCATGTAACATGTAAATTGTGAGCTTCACCCTCCTCTCTAGATGCATCTCCAAAGGTGTCTCCAGATGCACAAAGATAGAAAGAAAGGCCTCCAACCATGACTCTGTAGCCTGTAATCCTCTATCCCCTGAAGAAGTGGGAGGATGATTCTGCTGGAACACCCACGTCAACTCTGCTATATATGAGGTAGGATGTGGTTCTCCCTGAAAGGTTTGTAACAACCTAAAAAATCCTTCACGAAACTATGTATTCGCACCTGTGTCTGATATAATAGTTGGTACCAAGATGGTCATGACAGGAGGATCTACTATTAGTCCCTAACCTACCATTTCCAGTGTCTGATCATCGCTTTGTACCTAGCATACAACTAGAGGACGTCTCGATGGAATGACTCTTAAAGTTCAATCACACACCTCTATACAACATTATCAAGGACAACAACTTATAAGTGAAAAAAATGGAACAGAAGAAGAAAAACATTCAATTTTTAAAAAAATAGGGTTACACGATGTGTATAAACTATACACAACATGTTCCCTTAAGCTTTTAACATTTCATGTTCCTCTGCCAATCCTGGTCATGTAACACCCTTACACATGGTGTGTTCTTACTGAGACATAGAGTGTAATGGAATATTCCCTCCTTCCCAAGTACTTATACATGGATAAAACTACACGGTTCTCTCCTAGGTAACTCTAAATGGCATGTTCACCCTATAAAAAGCATGTAATGATTAAGTTCTAACCACATGTGTTGTTAGTCATAGGGTTAGATACATGGTTCCTTACAACACAGTGTGTAAAATATAGACATGGCGTGTTCTACCAAAATTTTCCCATACCTGTGTCTCTTATCACATATTTAGTCACATGTTCAAGCACTACACAACTTGTACTCTCAGTACACAGTGTGTTTTTAAGAAAATTTGTTACTTCTATAATAGAATAACACATGGCATGTGTTCATAACATCACACACTATGTTGTCTAGGTTTCTAGACAGTGGACCTTTGAAACTCCTCTAGAACCCTTATAAACTTAAATTTTTTCCCAAGGAATGACAAATTTTGACCCATGAGATCCCATACTTATGTGAATCAAAGTTTGGAATCCTTATTCATATCATAACTTGACAAAATTCAATTAAACTTAAAACATAATCCACAAATTTCTGATCCAAGAGGGCCCATAACACCTCAGAGACAAAAGTTTGGAGTCCATCCAAATGAAACTTTATATATTCCAATATCCTATCAATATATAAGGTATTCTATCATGGTATCTATCACAACATCATGCATATCTACCAAAACATATATTACAACAACATTCAATCAGTAATGCACTTTAAATTGCATGATAAGAATGCATGACATGTGATCTATATCACGTTCCAATATGAAGCATGAGATGGAATACCCTCATCTCATTGGGTTTCAATAGAAATAGAACCTCAATAATTTCCATTATAATAGCACAAAACAAGTGAATCACCCAATGGTGAAATGAAATAAACTGTAAAAGTTGAAAAACCATAAAAAATTTCAATATTTGAGGTAAGTTGGTTTTTCCCTATACAAGGGTTAGTCGCTCCTAGGAACAGCTTATTACCATTTACACATTCCTTCTTATCCATGTCTATAGGATCCAAATAGAAAATCAAAGCATAAAATAACTCCCTATAATACCAATTTGTAACGTCTTAGTTCTGGGTGTTTCCCAAAGGTGTCTCATACCCAGTTGGTCACATGACCTCAAGTGTATTTCCCTAAATGGCAGAGGCTACCAACTAGAAGCAAGGGGACAAGGTCTGATAATGGGGAAACTATTCCCTCATTGGAAGAGTATACACAGTGGAATAACAAATAGTAAAATAGCATTAAAAGTATTAATACCATGCAACATAAGCAAACTGTGGAAGAATGATAGTATAAAACAACTACAGCATTATATATAAATAAATGATGCATGTCACATGTATCTAGGAAAGTATCCAAAAAAGTCACAATACTATAAATACAATACTGAAACCAACGTATAGAAAAATAGAAAACTCCAATAGCATCGCAAGACTCGTCTTGGTATCATACTCTCCAGCTCCAATAGAAATCAAGTACCTAATAAAGAAGGGAGCTTCCCCTTATTTATACAAACAACCATATAATCATTTTGGGT
Organism: Viscum album; assembly: GCA_963277665.1. Taxonomy (NCBI): domain Eukaryota; kingdom Viridiplantae; phylum Streptophyta; class Magnoliopsida; order Santalales; family Viscaceae; genus Viscum; species Viscum album. Next base: position 830,634,491 of record OY728156.1, read on the forward strand.
CCAAAAGCATGACCCAAATAGGTTGTGAGATGAATCTTAGTAGGAAACCCCCAAAATATTTGTACCTAACTGACAGTGAATATATAGAGTAGGTAATATGAAGAAATGAATAAATAAACTATAAAGTACACAAAAGTAAACAATCCCACAATTTTCAATTACATTCATGTACATTCATTAATTATTCAATCTATTGAATAATAAAATATTGGGATCTATCCTCATCTCTATATCCCATGTGTAATAGCAAAATATATGTCTCAAAATACCATCTAACAAATAGGTAAGATTGAGTCTAATCTTGTGCTTTAGCTTGGGAGGCTCGTAAAATTCATCAAACATTAAAAAGAAACCCTCTGGGAAAGTTCTCATAGTCTAACCCCCAATTTTTTAACATATCATCAATTCAATCAATAATGACTCTCGAGGAATCCCACATAGTCTAACCCCTTTGGCCCCACATAGCACTAATCATTTATAAATGACCACCTGGGTAGCTCTCACGGTCAATACCCCTTAGTCTTATTAGAAATAATAAATTATAATGACTACCTGGAAGCTCTCACATTTAATACCCTAAGGTCAAACATTCATTTAATAATGACCCTCTGGGTAGCTCTGATGGTTTAACCCCTTTGGTCTATGACCACCTGGAAGCTCTCACATTCAATACCTTTGGGTCAAAATAACAACAAATTATACATAAATGACCCTACCTCAAGAATCTCTCACATTAAAATTCACCTTGGCCATAATTTCACAATGAAAATCACATGCATCTCAAATAAATAGTAACTTCATCCTAAAAACATGAGGCATGGAAAACAAAACAATCCTAACTATATTTCTAGACCAAATGGCCATTATTAATCAAACATTGTAAAACGCACCCATAATCAAAGTATTAAACCTTATGCCTAAGAAATAACCATTTATCAAATAAACAAACCATAGTAGGTATTAAACAAGGTTAATTCCCAAAACACACAATACCCTAAACATGGGTATTCTGTACTTTTAGAATATATAATCCAAAGACAACCAAATAAATTCACAAACCACTTACCTTGATGTTGAATGATGAACAGTCTTGAATGTTGGCCCTTGATCGGCCTAGAACAACGTAGATCTAAAAAAAGGTTAAAAACATTCAACCTTGAATAACCCACAAGAGAAGAGGAATCGGGAAGAAAGGCTCTAGGTAAAGAGAGAACTCACTGGCGGGAATCCAATGCACCCAGAAGCGTCTCAATCGAATCTTAGACGAAGGAACGGGAGGAGATTGAAGTTCGTTAGATGTTCTGTGATGCTCATGTACAAACTGAGGGGAGAAGAAAGGTGTTATGAAGATGAGATTCAACCCCTCTCTGACTCATCAATTAAAAAGAAAAGTACATGTCGTGTTTATTTAATGTACACACCATGTACTAGCCTCAACCATCCCCCACTTTAGGAACTCTTCCAAGTCACCTACACAGCCATGTACTCGGCTGTTACATGCCCCTAACATGGATACATGTGGCAACCGGGTACACGGCATGTACTTAGAGAATTTACCATTTCTTCCTTTTTCTTTAAAAATAACCCAAAATAAATATCCATACTTGAAATAAAGATCTGGGTTCTTATATGTGGTTATGTTAAAACAAAGATTTTGTTCATAGATTTGGTAAAACATACCTCATTTGGAAAACAACAATAATACTCATTATAAACATTTTTGTAGAAAGTCAAACATGGGTAAAAATTTATTTAATAAATCATTGTACAATATTAAAAATATTATTTAAAACATTTTAAAGAAAATTTGGAAATGGAAGGAAAATATTCCTGACTAAATAGAGAAACAAAGTCAATATTCCTTTAAAACATTATTTTGGACTTGTTGAGTTCTAAATAAGGTAAAAATGGAACTAATACTTGAAAACAATATAAATAAACAAAATAAAATAAATTTTGTTATTTTTATGATAGAAATATCATATAATTACCCCAATGGAATCTTAAACATAAATAATCCTGAATAATGATGAGATTGTAAAATAAACCCTTACTTCAGGTTTGACATGCTTCATAAGTGATTATAACCTCAGGTATAATAAATTTAAATTTATTATAATTATATAATATAACCATATACATACTTATAATATCATATATAATCCACTTACAATATTTCAATACCTATTTATTAATAATTATTTAATAAAATTGTCGCTTCAAGTGTTGACTGTTTAATTTTTCATGTATGTTTCTACCTGGTAGATTGGGTAATTAAATATTTATCATAGTTACATCATATTAAGAACTTTAATCATGATTTAAATATCATATATGTTCATTATATACTTATTTCTATCCATCCTGTAAAGTCATACAAGAAAAATGAATTTCATCGCTTCATGGAGGGGGTAGTCCATACATACACACGAGCGACGTTATAAATTTTTATAAAGTGATAAGGTAATAAGGAAAATAATATATCATATTTCTGAAAATAATTATTTCATAAAAACCATATATATTCATTAGTTCCATAGTTATTACAATCCAAGTAAAATGGTGAGGAAAAATGAATTAAACCACTACGTGGAGACGGTAAGTCGTATATATGCACGAGCGATGGTTTTACTTTCCATGGGATGGAAAATAGGTGGAAAATGATTTTCCCATAATAATAATAACATATAATTATATTTATGATACTGGATTCATTATTTTAGTAGTGGTATAATATATTTATAGGAAATAGAATAAGAAATAAATTTGAAATAGTCGATAGAAATGATTACATCTTATTTAGTAAAGCTCCTCTATATCCCTTATTAAGGACCATTAGAATGGTATTATAATAAGAAAAATCCTATAATCTATATATGGTGAATTTTGGAATATAAATGGATAGTATTTTTTTGATATATTTGCCTCAATGTGGTGTAAAGAAGAGAGAGCAGGGCTATCCTTTTATAAGTAGGGGGAGGGACACACATTGAATTTTTTAAAGGATTAAAATATTATTATATAATTTTCATATAAATGTGTCCCATAATAAATTAAATATTTATAATAATCTGATAAGGCTATAAATAATTTCATCTAATAATAAATATGATGAAAAATCATGGAATTATCAAATAGTTTTAATCTAGCTTACCCTGGCTTTCCCTTTTACCATACTAATAAATTTTTACTATTTTTAATATTCATTATGTCCAAAAATTATGTTGAACTTATTAAATTAAATTTAATATTATAATTACAAACATGGTATCCATTTTAAAAATATTAAATTTCAATAATTGGTAGAAATTAGTTTTAAAATTAACCTGCAAATCACGATGAAAACGGTTTTCTAAAAAAATATTTTTAAGTCCGAAAGTATTTTTATACCAAGATAAAGTATAATATTAATACAAAAGATATAAATTGAATTATATTTAATAAAAATAATAGAATTAAAATTTAAATTAATCTAAATCTAAATGGGGTTTGAAAATTTTGTAAAATAAAAGATAGTTTTCTTTAAAAACAGTATTTTCTCTATTACCCAAAAATCAACTTTTACAGAAAATTTACAAAAAAATCACCATAAGATAATTTTGATATGATAATTTTAAAAATTATACCAATTTTATAAAATTAAATTTCTATAAGTGTTATAAATTAATTAAAATATCCACACACAAATTAAAATGAAAACCACCTTTGAAGAAAACCTATTTTTGAAGCATAAAATGAATATACTTATAATTAAATATATTTTTATTAGAAGTTAATCAATAAATTTACATTAAATAAAAAAATTGTACATATTTTTTATATTGTGTTTAATCGTATTAATAAATTTTAATCCAATGAATAAGTTATAATGGTATATTATAACATTGTTTATTTAGACTCAAGGTTGTGTAAAAAGAAATCTATTAGAGAAATTAGATTTATTTATTTATAAATATTACATAAAATGTTAGGGTGTTAAATTATACCCCCTTATAATAAATTTGTACATTGAAATTTTTTTCACTATTATATAAACTATTAAGGATACTTATACCTCCTCACATCCTCAGGTTACTATGTAGGTTCATCAAATTTATGTTTTTTCCACAAAACATTAACTTGGTGAGTAGTAAAGTTTTAAATCACTTTATCTCTAAGATCAAGATTCTCCATAGTTTGATAGTCATAATAAATATATTTATCTAGAGGTATGACCTTTTCGTTCTGTATATGTGAAGGATCGGGTATGTACTTCTTCAGGAGAGATGCATGGAACTCATCATGAACTTGAGATCGATTCAGTGGAAGTGACAAGCGATAAGCTACTAGCCTAATAATATCAAGAATTCTATAGGGATTTATATATTTATGGATCAATATTTCAATATTTCAAAATCTCATAACATTATTCCAAGGATATATTAATAAAAATACCTTTTCACCAACTTCAAATTCTATATCTCAATACTGATTGTCAGCATGAATTTTTTTGAATCTGAGCTTACTTTATGTGATATTTAATGGATATAAAATTCTTAACCATTTAATCAGCTAGATTAGGTCCCAATATATTTCTTTCTCCAAATTATTCCCATGCAATTGGAATTGTTCACTTCCTTCCATAGAGGGACTCATAAGGAGCCATCTGAATGCTTGATTGAAACCTATTTTGTAAGAAAAATCCACCAAAGGAAGTTATTGATCGCAACACCTTTGAAATCAATAGAGAAAACTCTCAAAATTTATTCTTTAGTTTTAATCATGTTTTTAGACTAACCATTTTTTGGAGGATGCTAAGTAGTTTTTAAACTCAACTATGCATCCAGATCCTACTGAATCCCTCTCTAAAACTCTAAGGTAGAACTTAGAACCTGATCAGATACAATTACGTGTGTTACTCCATTTATTCTTACCACTTATATGTATAACAAAGAAAGTTAATTTGATATAAATATTCTCTAATGGAAATAAAATATATTTTTTTTTTGTAAGGAAGGTCTACTGCAACCCAAATAGCATTGTTCCCTTTAGATGTTTTGGGTATTCTGGTGATAAAATCCATGGTATTGTTTTCCCATTTCCATTCTCATATGGGTAATGGCTCATCCATTTCTTTTTTACAAGCTAGACATCATGATACATACTCTGAAATATTTATTTTTAAGTTATCTCACCAGAAATAATCTTTCATATCCCTATACATCTTCATACTTCTAGGATGAATAGAGAATGATGAATTATGAGAATCATCAAACATATCATTATTAAATTATAGTATTTATGTAACATATACTCAGTTACTTAACCTTATCATTACATCATGATCATTTTTTAACTTAAGAACAATCCCCGCCTTCTTTTGTAATTCCAGATCTTCCTTTTATGCCTTCTTAATCCTCCCATAGATGGATAGTTGAATATTTATCTAAAAAAGTTAAGCTATGAACCCTTTATTTATGATTTAATAATTAATATTATAAAAAATTCATAAATATTGGATCTATTTAAATCCTCATAATGAATAAACTAGCATGTCCTTTCTGACATAGACCATTATCCACCTTGTCCGCCTTTTCAGGCTGGTAATGTATTGAGTAATTATTAGCTTTGATCAACTCCAACAATATTCTCAGGAACATATTAAACTCTTTCTAAGTAAATATATACTTTAATATTTTATAATCATTATATATATAACACCTTTCACCATACAAATAATTCCTATATATCATCGATGCATAAATAACCACTACCATCACCAAATCGTGAGTTGGGTGATTTTGATGATGAAACTTTAATCGGTGAGCGGCATATGGTACCACCATGATATTCTACATGAATACACATACTATTCCCTTATTTGATTCTTGACTTTATATCATGTACCATTCTACACTATAGGGTGGTTAAATCACATGAACTCTAACTAAATTTATCTTCAGTTATTTGAAATTCTACTTACATTCATCTCTCTCCAAGAACATAACCCCCTTCAAAGTAAATTTATGATTTGATTAAATATTTTTTAGAAATATCTCATAAATAATTGGAATTATCCATCCACTCAAATAAAACTATATAACTCATTTATTGTGTTTGTTATAGGCCATTTCTTAATAACTTCTTTCATTTAAGGATCCACCAATACACCCTCAAATAAGATTATATGACCCAATAATGAAAATTCATGAATCAAAAATTCACACTTGGTAAATTTTAGATACAACTTATCCTTACTTGGGTTCCTTATAAAAATTATCAAATTTTCTTTATCCAATTCCATGATATTTGAATATATAAGAGTACCATTTATAAATACTGAAAAAAAACTAATCAAGGTAAACTCTAAAGACTCTATTAATAAAATCCATGAATATAGTAGTAGTATTGGTAAGTCAAAATTTTATTACTATAAATACATAAATACGACCTTAGAAAAATATAAATCTCCACATAAATGATCAAATAGATCATCGATACGGAGTAGAGGATACTTATTTTTAATAGTGATCTTGTTAAGTTCTTGATAATCAATGAAGAGATGAATTGACCCATATTTTTTATTAATAAAAATAATAAGTGATCTGCATGGAGATTCACTAGGCTAAATGAATCCCTTATCCATATTCTCTTAAATTTTATTCTTTAATTCCTATAACTCAATCGAGTTCAATCTATATGGATTTTTTGAAATAATTTTACCACCAGGTATGATGTTACAACCCCTTATTTAATCCGCAAAAAAGAAAACTATGTTTGATAGTATATATGACACGCAACACCAAGGAAAAATGAACCAGTAAATATTATTATCTAAATATGTTCATTATAACCTAGTAGTTAAATTCTTAAGCATGAATATGATAAATTTTTTTATGATATATATATATATATATATATATATATATATAATTTTCCTACTCAATATAAATGTACTAATGAATTATTTGAAAAAATAAATCAATTTTTAATAAATTAGTTTTATTGTTAAAAAATAAATTTTCTTTATAAATGCCTTTTATTAATTTCCTTGGGAAAATATTATAAATAATTTTTGAAAATTTTGAAATTTTATTTGAAAAATAGAATATAATTTTTGGAATAAGAATTTTAAAATTATCTTATGATCATAGTTTTATATTTTTCTAAAATTATTAATATTTCAATGAATAGATACAATTGGGGTCTTTGTCTTGTGGTATAGCTATCCCTGTAATGTTGCATAAATCCTAATTCTAATCCGGACAACCACAATTTATGGAGTAATAGGGGTATTGGGGATATAGAGAATTGTAGTTGTGAAAATTATGGGATAAGGTTTCCCATACTAGCACTGCGATGGCATCATTCATGGTTGTCAATAGGTGTTACGAATGATCACAGTGAAGGTAGCAACTTTAATAGTGAAGTAATGTTGATCAGGGTGCACGGTGGTAGTGATTGGACTGTGATGTGGATGACTGGTGGTGGATGGTTATGATGCAGACGACTTGTGGTGGATTAACAATATTTTCAATGGGACCTAATCCTTATTCAACTATAAAATATAGCATAGATCTCTATATGTGGTTTCAGAGCCAGGGTACACGAGTCGCATGAGGGGATTAACACGGGCATGTGAAGACCTTATGTTCATAGGAATTTAGGCTAGTTTCACTTGGTCTTCGGGCTATGATGTAATGATATTTAACTTCTATTGGTCCTATTATCCATGTAATGGGTTTTTTATACCCATTAAAAATAGTTTTTCCCTATTTTAATAAAAAGGGGGGGATTCCTTACAACATTGAAAAAATAAATAGTGAAACATACCAATTTTTTGCAAACTCTATTTTCCTTTTGAGTATTTACAATTTAAAATTTTTTTATGGATTAATTTTAAAAAGTAATTATGTCCTTTTTATTAAAAAGAATCTAATTTTAGTCTTTGGAATTAATTTTATACTAAGATATAGTATAAAAAAATTATACATAAAAATATATTTCTCAAAAAAATTGCCTTTTGTCATGTCTCATGGGTCTAATTTTAAATTAAATTATTCCAATTTTATGAATTTAATCTTGAAAAATGAATTCCATTTTTGGAATCATGAGGTCCAATTTATATAAATATGCCATTTTATTTTTATTCACTATGAATAGTAACTATAATATTTTATGAAAGGGATAAAAACTACTTATGCTTAGATATAAATATTCATTTAAAATATAAATTTTTTTATCATGGTAATTAATTTACAATATTTATTAATGAATTAATTACATTAAATGCTTATGTAATGGTGACACATTATTTATTTATTTAATAAAAAACAAAATAAATGATTTTAAAAATATTTATAGAAATAGAAATTAATGAATTATTGTATTATAAAAAAATTATATATAAATATAAAATTTTTGTGATGTTTGAAAGGATTATAGTAAAATTGTATTTTTTTCATTTTGTTTTCATTGTCAAATTCAGTGAATAATTCAAAAAAGGACATTAATGATAATTTATAATAAATAATATTTTATTAAATGATTTAAAAATATTAAAAATTATATATTCAGTCAAGTGATTTGGATATGGTTCAAAATATCAAACATGATCCATTTACTGTCCAATTTTACTTTTCTAGTAATTATTTTACCACTAAAGAGTAAAAAATTTGTTATCACGATAATTTTCAAAGAGGGTTTACACAGGTTAAAATAAAGAGATAAGGGTAAAAACCTAATCTAAACTTGAAAAAAAAATCTTGGATGATAGTATTTTGAACCATCCCCATAAAATATTTTAATTATATCATCTTTTTTCCTTTTTCCAAGAATATTAATTTATATTAATTTTATATTTTATGAAATTCAAAAAGTTCCCCTCCCATCACTTATAAAAGGGAACCTCATCTACTATTTCATTCACCATTAAAAAGCCTTTTGGTTCATAAAATCCCTACCCAAATACCTTAACTAATTTTCTTATCATGTTCTAGAGTCCTTTTTTTGTTATATAACCCTCCCAAGAAGGCTTATTATATAAACCTAAAGATCTTGTCCGAAGAAGAGGTATCATTTTTAACTAAGAATTTTTGTTTTATTAATTTTTACACCTTATTAAAATATTATTAAACCATACTGATATAATAAAATTAGTATATACCATATACTTAGATTTTATTTTTTAAATGTTATAACCCACATCCATCTCCTCTTCCACCAAATGAGATACAAACCCATCTTTTTTGTGCATAGTAGACTACCACCACATGAACCAAAGTTTTTAATTTTCCATAATTGACTCTCTCTAATGTTTATACTGATGAATTTCATGTATATATATGATATTAATGACATATTTATTATTATTAAAAATTAATATATCATTTATTTTTTATCTCTTTATTCATTGAAATATGATAATTGAGTTCATGCATACGTGTAGATTACCACGTCCACAAAGCGATGAAATTTATTTTTCATTACCTAATTAAATATATGGTAAATATAAGTGTATTTCAAGAAATTGTATGATTTTTTTGATAAAATTATAATTATTTAAATATATAATAACACTTATCTTATTTACATCATGATCATTGAAAAATGAAAATGTTACTCATGAGTATGTATGGTCTACCGGCACCATGATTATAACATAGTTAATTTTTCATAACCATATTTTATGGTTGTTTTTAAAATTATAATTTATGTATAAAAATTATATTTATGTAATTATTATTATTCTAGAGATGATAAAATAATTAGCTCATTGACTATAGTCAACCTGTCAAAGTGGTTTTGGACTTATGAGCCGAATATCATCAAAACGTATGACATGAACTTAAATGATTATGTAATTGAATACAACATAATAATAAATAAAATAAAAGGTATAAAAAATTGAAAAATGTTCCTAAGAAATTAAATAATTAATATAATTTTATTATTTCATAATATAAATAATTTAAATGACTAGTCAAACTTGAGGTAAGGGACTTTATTTTAAAAAATCCTCTTTTAAAGTTTCTCCTTCAACATTGTTTATTCCATGTAACTGTTCTTATAAATTTTTTAAGAATTTTTTTTTGTTTCAATGGATAATAAATTTAATTTCTACCATATCTTGATTTATTTAAAAAAAAATAAAAAGAATAATTTTATGGTTTTATGTAAAGGGACACTACTTTAAAAACCTTATTTTAAATGTTTTAAATATTTATTTACTAAATCTTTCTATTCAATGTATATATTCTTAAAATTATTTTATTGATGAATTTATATGAAAAAAATGATTTATAAGTGATATTTTATGTCGATTTTTACTATCTTTCAAAGGTTTTCCATTTGAATGTTTTGATTTATTTTATACCGAATGTCTTTAATTTCGTTACAAAAGTCAAAAAGAAATGTTATATGTTAACATATATGACATCAATGGATTTTTTCCACTGTAATAATTACTTGATGTTTGGATTTATTTATAATATTTCTTGTTTTACAAAAATAAAATCCTTCTTTCCCTTTGATCTAGGTATTTTTAAAAAGGGATTTAATTGGAATTGATATTTTAATATTTGGAAATTTTTTTTCTTATGGGTATAAGGGATCTCTCTGAACCACCCTTTTCTTAAGGTTATGACCAATCCCTATAAAACATTCTTTATCTCTATTTAATTTTATAGAATGCTTAAAAAATTATATATGTCTCTCACATATATACCTATATTATTTTTACTTCATTTGATGGGGTTATACAAGCCTTATGATCATTTACTAAATTCCTTCTTTAAGAAATAAATTTTGATTATGATATGGGTAATGGTTATGTATCTAATTGTATTTCCATGGTTAATTCTTGTGGTTATGAATTATGATTGATTTAATCTTTTTTTAACATATAATCATGAAATTTTTATGATGGTTGCACCAAGATATCACTCAAATTCATTGGGTAAAGCTCGTGTCTCATGAGATGTTATGTATGGGGTTATGGAGTAAACATAAACCACTATGGGACTCTATCCACCATGTGATGTTATCATGGAATTTATCCTTGACTTATTCTTATGTCAGGTTTTTTGTTTCTTTTGAATATTCTAATTTTCCATGATTTTATAATACCAAGTTCTTTATGTTATTCTCCCATATTATTACTTATGAGATTTTGTTTAAAGGAAAGTATATGATACATTATAAGGCTGAAATTTATAATTTTTTATTAAAAAGTTTTCATAAGTTTTTCATGATCGAATAGGATCATTCATGAATTTTATATTTCATTTAATATTTCTTATGAAAGTATTTATGAAAATATTTGGTCAGAAAAGGTGATTTGTTGGGAAATAAAATGTTTAGTTTGAACCCAAAATTTAATTTTGAAAACGAAAACTCTTATATAAGTATTCATTGACTAACATATTTCTTCCTTTCTTTTTATATGTCCCTTAATAATATTTTTTAGCTCATCCCATGTTTCAAAATGTATTTCATATGGTCTTAATGATGATTATTGACAAGGATGATGTCAAGATGAAAATTAAAAATATATTTCATAAAAATATAATTTGTTAAATCATAAAAGTTTTGTTTTGTGTAAAAATGGATACAAAGAGAAAGTGTCCACTTTGTGGGGTAATATTTATTTATGTAATGGTGATGGCCTAATTATCTAAAAATATAAACCATAAATATCCTCAAATATATGAAAATGAATTCTTAATTTAAAAATTAGTATTATGTAATGTTTAAGGATGGATCCTTATATATGAGTTCTATTGAAAATCCAACATCATGATTTGGGGAAATACTAGGAAATTACTTTGGAAATACATCATCATATTTATGGATAATAGGAGAATTTTCAATATTTAGTTCCCTACAAACTATTTGAGATATATAACCCTCATGAATATGTAGTAACATCCATTTGATGGAAGCAATTTCCATGAGTACTTTGGGTTTATTCTCTCACTGATAGATGATCATTGGTTGATTCGTAATATAGAATATAACATTCCTTACTCAATAATTGATTCAGTATCTATATTGAGAGATCTAATCTAGGCCCAAAATTGTATAAAATGAATCTAGTGGAATAATAAAAATATTTTATGGAAGAATATTACTAAAATATTTTATCATAGATGAGATATATACTTGAGATGTGATCATCGTATCATAAGGATGTTTTACTCCCAAATCAGCATCAAATCATATATATGTTGATTTTATTCCCTTAAAAAATTATTTAGATATGAAATAGTGGTTAGTGACTAAATAAAATAAAATATTTATACTCCCATAGTGGATGATAAGGTTAACTTTCACCATGTCCCTGGGAACTTCCACTTTGGCTGTAGTAATTGCATAATCTTGGCCTTCTCCCAATGGATTATTCTGTGATAAGTTCCCCTAAAATTTGGGGAATTTGTTAGTATAGTTTCTCATATCCTTAGAGTTAAATCACTGTAATTAGATAGAATATCTCTTGTTCTTACATTCATGAGAATGATAGTATTTATCTCCACAATTGAAGTGAACTCATGTTCCCTATAAGCAAGTACTAAGGTGTTTCCTTTCACAAGTATCACTTGTTATAAATTTCACCCTTCTATTTTTCCCTTATCTATTTTTTTTCTCATCTATTATCTTATTCTCTTTATTTCTGTAGAATCTATAAGACTTTGAGAATTATTTATCTATATTGATACTACATGATATTATATCCTCATATGATGAGATTATTTGGCATACTAGTTCCCTTTAAAGGAATGAATTTATCCCATCAAATAAATAGTCATTATTACTCTTTAGATTATGTATGTAGTTTGAATTATTCCATACCAACCTTGTAAATATCACTTCATACTTATAAATAGTATCCTCTTCCTTTTTTTAGACTCAATAATTGTCTCTCCATATCCATTAATTGATCATGATGAAAATACTTTTCCAATAAAAGTACCTTAAAATAATTCCACTCCATGATCACTATTTCCCCCAAGTCCTTAGTGTTTTGAATCAATTAATACCATTGATATATATCTTACATGAGATGAGAAACTACCAAGACAACCTTCCCCATTTAATTACATCCCAAAGAGAGAAATATATTTTCTAAATAAATTTTCATTACATATTAGTAAATGGATTTTTGGTTCTATTTAATGTTGGAGGTTATTGTCTCATGAAATAGTCTAACATTGTTTCACAAAATTTAAAATCATTAGGATTATTTATATGATAAATTTTATTGGTCATAACCTAATCTGGATTCTTGATATAGTAATAATTTTTTCATTATCATCTCTAGCTCCAACTCTAGCTTCATTATCCTTTCCAAGATGTAAATTAATACATAGATTACAAGAAATGATATCGATTTAATTCCTTCCCCTAGGTGTTGTTTCAAAATAATGGAATATAATAGATTATATCATAACATTATGAATCATAATATATAATTTTGAAACTGTTGAAACACTTAATATAAATTGATAATTTATCCATAGCTTATCTTAGAATCATAATCTTGGTTTCTTTGGGAATATTTTCAAATCATAAAATTATTTTTAAAATATTTCATAATGGTTTGTAAAGAAAATATTAATTAACATAATCATATCCGCTAATAATGTTAAACTCAATGTGAAAAAATGGCACATTCACCATGAACCAAAATGATGGTTGAGTTATACTCGACCAATTATTTTTTTGGTTATTAACCCTAGATGCATCTATTAAAATACCATATCCACTTATAGTATCTAGATATGGATTTGTTTCTAATAAAATCACATAATCTATACCTTCTCAAAAACATTATGATATTATCCTAAAATTATACATGTCCCTAAAGTCTGTCATAAGGTTATATTCCCTAATATATGTTTTTATAAATCTAACCCCCAAGATTTCTATTAAAATTTCTCTCATACCAACTATAAAGACCCTGACCTAGTATCCTAGATACATTGGTTACTTTAATACATTATAACTAGATATAAGCAGTCATATTCTAAAGGATCGATTAGTATAGTAGTCATTCATAACTAGATACATGCTCGAATCTCACATTATATTTAAAATCATAGAATAAAACATAGTATTTTCTTTGAAAAACTCATTATTCCCCCTAGAATATACTTGCATTTAAATAATATTATACTTCCTTAAATCTTGGTAAAAGGTAACATAAGAAAGGTGTGATCTCAAATAATTCATAATGGAATGTGTACATCAAAAGATATCATATAATGAATAAGGTATGAATAATATATAAAGAATAAATAATGATAAAATAATGTTATATAGATATTCATATGACCTTTAAACCTATCCTTGGATGACATAACTATTTGAATAATTTCATTCAAATAAATAATTCATTTAGTAATTATGAAATTAATAATGAAAGACATTTGAAACATACAATCAAGCCCTCATGATAAGACATATTACATAAATGGGAAAGGATTTGGCCAAATACCTTACCAGTTTTTTCTCATGATACCTACCAATTCATCAATGGCATATGTAATTTTGGGTCCACCCATCACTTCCTTCAATGGACTGAAGGCCTTCATTTTTTATTGATTTTGATAATCCACCTTTCAAGGGGTGAGGTGGAACCCTTATAAGGCCTGTAGGCATAAGTATTACAAGGCCCATGGGCCTTAAAGGAATTTATTGCCCATAGGCTTCAAACATTACAAAAAACCCAGAATAACTACTTGGAACTTCTCCTCCCCAGCATCTTCATCATGAAATCAGCTCTCCAGCTTTACATGGTTGTTCGGCTATGATTTCATGTGCATACATAGGCTTGTCCCGATGGAAGGTTCCATACCCTCTCATTCTTGCAATCTCTTTAGCTTCTGCACTAGTGAAAGCACCTTGCTCATCCTCCTTCTGAAGCTTGTTCCTTGTAGGTTTTCTGGTTTGTATCTGCACTTAAGGTGGACCAAAGGCCTTGAGGTGGCCCGAATGCCTTATTGACCTGAAGGATTGGGTGGCCCAAAGGCCTTGAAGGACTCGAGGACCAAATCGGTGGCCCGAAGGCCCAAACGGGGGAATATTCCCAACTCCTACAGTGCCAAACAGTGCATGCTATAGTTTCCGCTACAGTACTTACTACAGTACTGCACAGTTCCTGCTATAGTACCCCGGAAATTAGCCTCTGCCTGGTTTTGATCCTGGGTCCTTGAGGTCCACCCATCACTTAATAAGTATAATTTATTCATCATGTTAATTAATAATACAACTTCATAAACATGTTTTAATAAACAATAACCTTCTATATTGGAAGACCCAGCATATGCAATTTTAGTATTTTCCCCATATGAAATGATATAATCCAACCAAATAAATATGGTGGATGGTTTCATTATATTTTTTCCCTCATTAAATAATAACATACATACTACTATGTTGAGATAGATGAAAATACTTTCACAATATCAATGGAAAATTTCTTGAGTAAAATACCATTTCAATTTTGAAATCAATTATTTAAAATATAAAAAATTTAAAAATATAAGGAAACAATTTCCTCTGGAATCAACCGTGGAAACATTTAAAGGAATATTCAATTAAAATAGTATTCATAGTAGTGGTAAAATTCATTCGTGAAGTGTATGTTAAAATAAATATTTCATTCATACCTTTGGAAAAAAGTGCCTTATTTGTAAAATACCAAGAAAATCCATCCAAATATTTTTATAGAAATTAAAAAATGGATAAAAATTATTTTTATCAATCATGGGAAAATATTAAAAAAATCTTCAAAACATTTTAAAGATAACATGAAGATGAAAGAAAAATATTCCCACCTGAATTAAAAAACTAAGTTAGTATTCTTTTAAAACATTATTTTTGTCTTTTTTATTGATAAAGAATGAAGAAAATGTAAATAATAATTTAAAACCATATAAATAACCAAATAAGAATAAAATTAATTAGTTTTAATATATAAATATCATATAATTTTCTAATTGTAAACTTAAATATAAAGAATCCCAAATAATGATGAGATTGTGAAATAAAACCTTACCTCAAGCCTGAATTTCTTTGTATGTGCCTTTAACCTCCAATATAATATATTTAAATTTATAATAATTATATACCAGAAATATATAAAAATTTATAATATCTTATATAATCCATTTACAATATTTGAATCCCTATTTATTAATAATTATTTATTAAGATCATCGTTTTCAAGTGTTAAGAGTTTTGTCTTTCATGTATGTTTTGGTTCCGTAGATCTTGTCCTTGTATCTTGATCATGGTTCCAAAATATCCAAAATATTAGTCATGATAAAAATATCATATATTTATATATTCATTATATAAATATGTATAATATTCCTCTAAAAGTGGATATGAAAATTGAATCACATCGCTTCGTGGAGGTGGCAGTAAACAAGTACGCACGAGCGATGTTATCATTTTTTTAATGAATGAAAGGGTAAGAAGGTAAATGATATCATATATTTATAGGATATAATTATTTCATAAATATTATATATAATCACTACTTTCATATTTTAAACCATCCATGTAAAATGGTTATGAAAAAATAATTACACCGTTATGTGGAAAAAGCAAGACATATGTACGCACGAGTGATGTTTTTTTCTTTTAGTGGGATGGAAAAGAGATAGAAAGTAATTTTCCTATTATTATAAATATTTATGATACTAGGGTCATTATTTTAGGATGGTTACAACATATTTATAGGAATTATAAGAATAAATAGATTTGAAAGAGTTGGAAAAAATGATTACCTCTTCTTTAGAAGACCTCTTTTAGATCTCATATTAAGGTCTATTGGAATGGTCAGTTAAGAAGACCATAACCTATAATTCATGTATAGTAAAGTTTAAGAGATAATTTTGAAATTTTTGGTCAATACATGTGGTTCAAAGTGGTGTAATAAAGAGAAAGGAGGAGTGTCCTTTTATAAGAAGGGGGAGGGACATGCCTTGAATGTTTTAAAGGATTAAAATACTATTATGTCATTTTCATGGAAAGTTTTCAAAAAATTTAAATCTTGGGAATAATATGATAATGGTAAAAATATATTCATACAATAATAATTAAGATGAAAACATGTGACTTTATCACTTAGTTTTAACATAGGTTAACCCGATTTACCCATTTAATATAGTGAATTTTTTTATGATTTTTAATATTCATTATGAAAAAAAATTAAACTCAAAATATTACATAATATTAATTATTATGATTAAAAATATGTAATAAATGTAAAAACATTAAATTTATATAAGTTTTATAAATTACTTTTAAAATAAACCAGCAAAATGTGATGAAAACTAGTTTTTTCAAAAATGTCTTTTTAAGTTTAAAGGTATTTTTATAGAAAGATCAAGTATAATATTAATATAGAAGGAAAAAATTGATTTTTTTAAGTAAAAATAAACTTTGAAACTTTAAAACCAATATAGATCACGATTTGTCTTTGAAAATACTAGAAATGAAAATACAATTTTCATTAAAAATTTGTATTTTCACTATTCACCGAAAAATGAACTGTTTCAAAAACAAATCCCAAAAATTCACCATAAGATAATTTTTATATAATGATTCCAAAAATTGTATCATTTTTTAAAATTATATATCTAAAATTGGTATAAAATAATTATAATATCCATGCACAAAATGTAATAAATTCCATTTTTGAAAAAAAAATATATTTTTGAATAAAAAACAACTTTACTAAAAATAAAGAACTTATTTATTATGAAATAATCAAGAAATTTAATTTAAATAAAAAATTTATTCATATTTTTCCATATTTTGATTAATAATATTCACACTTTTCAATACAATGGCTAGGTTATAAAGGTATACTATATCACAGTTCATTTAGACTCAGGGTTGCGTATATAGCAAGCTATCAAAAAATTAAATTTATTTATTGAGAAATATATAATAAAATGTCATGGTATTACATTCTACACCCTTATAATAATTTCAACATATAAATTACATTACTCTGATATAAATAAATGAGGATACTTATTTCTTATCACATCCTCGAGTTCCCACCTAGCTTCTTCAAATTTACAGTTTCTCCACAAAACATTGACCAGGAAAGTGGTTTTGTTTTATATCACTTTCTCTCTATAATCTATAATCTAAAATAGATTTTCCTCATAAAAATATATATTTCTATATTAGTATGACCTCTAATTTTAGTACACATAAAGGATTTTTTATGTACTTCCTCAAGAAATATACATAGAACACATTTTGAAATTGAGAGAGATTTTGCAGAACTGACAAGACATAAGCTACCATCTCGATACGATCAAGAATTTTGAAGTGACCAAAAGTATTATCCTACCCTTATTTAAAAATATCATAACCTTACTCCTATTAAATATTTTTATGAATAAATTTTCACCAACTTTGAACTCTAGATCTCACCAGTGATTTCTAGCATAACTTTGTTTCTGACTCCTAACTTCCTTTATGTGCTAGTGATTTTTGCTCAGAATGTAAAATATGAAAAAACAAGAAGGGGGTGAATTGCGTCTTTTTTAAAACATCAAAATTTCAAAATTTCCCTCTTTAAATAAATTAATTATTACCTTATCTCTTAAATATTAGAGAGTATTGAAAAATAAATAATAGAAATAACTAGAAATAGTGATGTATAGTGGTTTAGGGCATAAAATCTCATAGTCCACTCCATCAATACTCTATGCATGAGATTGGTGAATTTCACTAGAATTTCCTTTTATCAAGGACCTCCACAACTAAGTAAGAGCAGATGATTCCTTACTATAATGATTTTATAAGGCCTTCGGTTTCTTTAATAGGGAACCAAGATATACACAACATATTATAAGAAGTTAAAATCCACCAAATAATGAGTAAAATATACCAACACTTCAAGAAAAAAAATATATGATGGAGAGGTCAAATACTGGTCCATATCATAGTTGTAGAAGAAACTGAAAAATGAAATGATCTCCAATAAAACATAGCAGTAGGAAAAATAATCTTCAAAAACCATAAGGCTTCATTTTTATTTAATAATAAGTAGATAAAACACTCAAAATATGATAAAAATGTATGTATATAAATTATATATCTGATAGTTTCTTTGATGATATGTAGAAAATTATTGAAAAATAATATAGGAGTTGCGGCATAACAATCAAATAGAAAAGGATCAAAAAAATGTTTTTCTTCAAGGTGTAACTCTATAGAGATCTTGAGATGATGTCACACTTCTATCTGTATGTACGTATTTGAGAAGAATAAACTCTTGGTATTTAAAAAGAAAATGGACTCAAGTCATGAAAAATAAATCCATAAATTATCATGATAAATCGTGATCATTTGAATTTAAACATACCCAAGGACTTTTGTATCTTCCCTTAGAAATATTAATGATATAATTCGTTGAATAATGAACTTTAAATAATCCTTTAAACATATTAAAATGAAATAATAAATCCAAAAAAACTATTTTAGAAATCAGGGAAATAATTTATAATTAAAATATCACTAATGAGTGAGTTAAATGTAGGGTTTCACAACATATAGATAATCTTCAAAATTATGGTTGAAAATGTTTGGGTGGTTCCAAAATTTGGGTTGAAGAACCATAAATTAAGTACATAATCCTAGAATAGATGACATAAGTATGATTCCTAGGACTTATGTTTATATAAAACATAGAGTTAAAAAGAATTTATCCTTAAAAAATTATAGTTCCTGATACTTATTCTCTCAAATGTAGGTTTATAAACATTGATTCCAAAATAATTTGAAAAATACATAATACATAATAAAATAAAAACAAATATAAATTTAAAAAGAAATTTCTTATAAGATAAAATAATTATTCCAAAAAATGTTGTCCTAATATCCACCTAGAGAAACTTCATTAATAACTCAAATGTTGGCATCAGAGAGTATCAAAATAAATGATAAATTAATGAAATTTTCATATCATCACATTCTTAAAAATGTCCAACTTTTTTATGATCATAAAAACTATATAACAAAAATTATAGAAAATTTTATAAACATGGTTTTAATATCAAATTATGATATTTATTTATCTGGATTTCTCCTAAAGAAAAAAAATTTCTTCCCTAAATATTTATTCCCCAAAGAGAAACAAAAAGTTTATGTTTATCCAATATATCCCCTCCCCCCATTTTTTGATATAAAAAATGAAGTATGAAATATATTAGTACACATTTAACATAATACAAGACTCATAGTGATATTTATGTTTAGTTAAGGAAATTTGAATTTAAATGAATTAATAAGTTTAGATATAAACTCATGAGAATCAGAAAATAGAAAATAAATATGACAAAACATTGAATTTTTTATTAATAATAAAAGATTATAAATATATTTTGGACTCAATTGTTTGGATAGATTAAGGTGTAGTATGAGAAAAGGGATCAGGTCTTCTACAAAGGTTAAGGGGTAGATATTCACACTCCATACTCTAAAATCTGTTATGCATTGCATCTAAAACACTTTGAAGTAGATTTATTTTTATTTTAGTATCTGTATATCATTATCCTTTTGAAGTTGAATAAAATTGACTAATTAAGAACTCTTTTAAGGAATTAAGATCTAATTCAGTGGAATATTATTATCTAATCTATTCCACTTGTTCAACTATTTCTTTTTTAAATACATAAAAATAATTACTTGAGATTTAAATTTTTAAAAAACTTTGATATTTCCCTTGAAGGGATTAAAATTATATTTTTTAAATAGAATATTTTTTCAGCTCATCAAAATATTTCTTATAACATTCATGTTCTTCATGTAGCCTTACTACTTCTCCTTTTAAAAGATTAAACTTAGATAAAATTTCCAAAGTAATGAAATTAAAATTCCCTCTAAAAAATATCATCATTATTAGATAAAGTTTTTAGATATTTTTTGGAAGGTATTTCACCTTTATACATTTAAATTAATTAAACTTTTGGTTCTTAATGACCATGAATTTCTATACCTTTGCTATAGAATTTCTATAAGGATTACTCAATGAAAGTTACTGAATACCATCCAAATAGATTAGTTAAATCCCCATACATAGAAATACCTTGTTTACAAATTTCATTAATCTCATCCTTATAATCAAATTATAAATAACTATTATAAAACAAACATTCTAAACCATAAAAATTTAGCATTTGAGGTAGAAATATTTCTGAACATAGAGCCATATTTTTTTTGTCACTTAGATTATCTTCATCAGTGGCCTTTGATTATGAAATTACAAGGAAGTAATATGAATTATTTGAGGGGATTTCATAAATATTAAGGATTATGTTTTAAAGGAAAAATAATAAAGTTTTTTTTTCTAATGGTTCTCAGACGACGTTTTCATTAATCAAGCGAAAATAAAAGCATAATCATCTTAGATTTCACAATTGAAAAGAAAATTTTTATAAGAAATATTAAGTAAGTAAGATATTAAATATTTTAAATAAAATAGAAATTTTAAATCAAATTTTCAAGTATAATGATTTTAAACAATATAGGGTTCAAACAAGGGAATAAAATTATAGTTTTTTCATTGAATACGCCTAACTTTCCTATTTGTGTATTCAATACAAGAAACATTATAAACACCAATTAATTAATGTTTCCTTAAAAATATAGGCTTTAGGATTTATAAAAACATATAAAATATTATTCAATGAATAACAAGATTTTTTCAATAAATTCAAATATACATCAAAAAAATTTATTCAAGCCATATCATACTTATTCATTTTGAAATATCTCCCCCTAAAAATTTAAAATATTTTATGATGTTATAAAAGACCAAAATATTGTTACAATTTAACACATATCATAACAAATAAATTTACCACATGTAGTTAAAATGAATACTTATAATAAAACTGAAATTTAAAAAATTATTATACATTAATTATAAAATAATAATGAGAATGCATGATGTTTAACAATACAATTCGATAAAAAAATTATTATATAAAATAATTGAGTGAATAAATCAATTAAAACATATAAAAAATCAAGTATAGAGAAATTAAAGATAACATGTTTAAAATTTTCTATATCATATAAAAATAGTTAGAATATTATAATTAAGATAGAAATAAAATACTTCCCAGATTTCATTAATTCCAACATTATGAAAATTTACATTTAGATAATGAAATACTTCAGAGTTAATCAATCTTGGCAAACTAATTAATATTCTCCTTAACCAAAAAACTTCACATATTCTTCAACTAGACACTTATTAATATAATAATGGAATTCAATAGTAAACTTCTAAAAAATATCAAACAAAAGAGCCTTTAGTTACCCCTATGTTTTTGGGTCCAGTAGAATTAGATATGAAAGACTTAAATAATAAATTTTTTTGCATTGGGTAGATATTTCATAATTAGATTCATGGGATTTTGAATAATGAACATGCTTGACACCACAAAATTGAAGATTTAAAAAATAATAATAATTGGAATAATTTTCATTAAATCTACACTTAAAACATTTAAAAATAAAAAATATTTAACTTTTAGAGCTAGGAACAAAATAATTTCTATATAATTTAGGATTTTCTCAATTACTATCAATACCAATCTTTCCTTTATTAATTTTATTTTGACCAATAATTTTATTTAAATAATTATATCCTTTAATAAGAATACTAGAAGCTTGTTTTGAAGAATTAATTTCATCTAATAATCCTTTAATATTATTTTTATTTAATTTACAAGAAATTTTCAAAGAGATAGATCTAAAATTTTAAATGTGATTTTTTAAACATTCCTTTTCAATAGAAATAAAATGGTAATATATTAAAAGTTTTCTATTCTACTTCATTAAAACTAAAATTTATATTAAAGAATAAAATAATATTTATTAAATTAATCATAGCATATATTTTCATAATTATATATTTTTTAGAGTAATAAGATTGTTCCTCGTTAGTTTAATACATAAAATATAGATTTAACTTTTGATTTTCATCCTCATATTTAGATTTTTTATTATATTCATCAGTTGAATAATCAAAATAACTCTAATTATCCTTCATGATTTTTTTCCATTTCTTTTATAAACAGGTTTCCTTTGAGATTTAATAAAAGAAAAATTGGGTCTTATGTGAACTTTATTCTTACACTCATAAAATATGACCTTGTTTTTTATTCTTTTTTGACTTAAACTTTCTTTTATTGTGAAACATACCAAAATTTTTTGAAATATCTGATAGCTCATCATTTGAACCTGAATGACTAGAATATAAATATTCATCCATTGTAACTTTTAGGGAAGCGTCTTTATTTTTTATATAAATATGGTATTGATCTTCTGTTTTTAGCTTCATATGTCATTAAGGTGCCAATCAATTCCTTTATTGATATATTTTTTACATCAATGGATTGTCTAATTGTAACATATATTTCATTATATTTTTAGGGTTAAAATATTATAAATTTTAAATCATGATCTGTTTTTGGATTTGGTTCTCCCAATATAGCAACACCATTGACTATTTGATTTAGTATTCCATTAATATGAGTGATGCTTTAACCATCGTGCATCATGAATGTATCAAATTTTAATTTTGTAATGTTACAACATAACTACATGACATTTCCACCATTAAAATAGGGATCACAGATTATTGACATAACTTATCTAAGATCAGTCGTTGATATTGTTTCTTCATCTGTATATTTAACGCATACATTTTAGAGATAATAGAGATATATCTACTTGAGTTAGGTCTCAGATAAAAAATTATGTTATTGGGTAGAAATAGTATAATTTTCAAGGATTTCAAAAAAATATCTAGTAAAGATCGACATTTGATACCAATTTCTAGGTCTGACCAGCAAAGAAAAAACACAAAAGGGTTGAGTTAATTGTTTCCTATTAAAAACATGAAAAATTAAAAATGCCTACCTTGAGATAAAGTAATTCATTCCTTATATCTTAAAGATGAGTGATAAGAAGAAAATAAATACAGTAAATAACTTTACATAGTAGTGTATAGTGGTTTAGAGAATAGAAATCCCCTAGTCCACTAAACCAATGCACTCTCTACAAGATTAGTGACTTTCACTAGTAAGTCCTTCTACTTAAGACCTCCACAATTGAGTACCAGTAGTTGAAACATTAAAAAATGATATTTCAAGGCCTTATGGATCTTTTATAGGGAACCGGGATATACAAATATTAATATGAGAAGATAACACTCCACCAACAACCGATTATAAGTTGCAGATACTTCAAGGAAAAAAAATTGATGGAGAGGTTGAATATCGATTCAGTTAGTAACTAAAAGATGAAATGGTGTCTAATAAAACACAGTAGTAGAAAAAATTAATCTTCAAAATTGAGTAGGATTCCTTTTACTTTAAACAAAATTAGAGAAAATACTCAATATATGATAAAAATTTATGTCTCAAAAGTGATTATTTGATAGTTTCTTTAACAATATACAACAAAAGACTGAAAAAAATATAATAGCAACAACATAACAATCAAATAAAGATGGATCAAAAAAAATTATGTACCCAAATTGTATCTCTTCATAGATTTTGAGAAAAAATCACTCTTATATCTATATAAATATATATATATATATTAGAAGAAGAAACTCTCTATATTTAATAAGAATCTTGGTTTACTTTAGGTCATATAGATCAAGAAAATCATCCTAATAAATCGTGATCATTTGAATATAAACACGCCTAGAGAAAATTGTAACTTCTAATAGAAATATGAATGATTTAATTCATTGAATAATAACATTTTAATAGATCTTTAAACAAATTTAAATGTGAAAAAACTATGATGAAGCAATTTCATAAATCATGGAAATAATTCATAATTCTAATATTAAAGTCAAATGGGTCAAATATAAAGATGCACTACATATAGATAATCTTAAAATGTATGGATGACAACATACAGATGATTCTAAAAGTTAGTTTGATGAACCATTCATTAAGTATAAAAACACATAGTGATTGAGATAAGTATTTTTTCAAGCCTTATGTTTACTTCAAATATAGGGTTACAAAAGTAGTGATCCTTACAAAATTAGGGTTCTCGATCCATATGTTCACTTCAATCATAAGGTTGTAAATAGTGATTTTAGACTAATTTGAAAAACCCAGAATACATAACAAAAACAAACATCAACCATATTTAAAACTAAAGTTCTTCCAAAAAATAATAATTATTATCCTAAAATCCTCTTAAAGAAACATCATT
This sequence comes from Viscum album, assembly GCA_963277665.1. Lineage (NCBI taxonomy): Eukaryota > Viridiplantae > Streptophyta > Magnoliopsida > Santalales > Viscaceae > Viscum > Viscum album. The sequence continues at coordinate 830,659,751 of OY728156.1, forward strand.
AGTAACACAAATTTGGGTGTGTGTGGGCATAAAAATCAATGATAAATTAATGAAATTGTAGTATTAACACATTCCCAACAATTGAATGGCTCTAACCTTATCTTTCATTTCCTTATCTATATCAAGTCCTAATTTCTTTCTTTCTCCAAATTTATCTTCTCATGATGGAGTTATTCACTTTCTTCCAAATAGGGCTTCATATGGTGGCATCTCAATGATCGAGTGAAATTTATTGTAATAAAATTCCTCCAAAGTTAGGTGTTGATCCCAAAAACCTTTGAAATCAATAAAGTGAGAACTCAATATGTCTTCTAGAGTTTTAATGGTTCTATTAGACTAAAAATTTGTCTAAGTAAAATAATTAATTTTGAAACTAAACTCTGTATCTTGGGCCTACAAAATAATTCTCCACAACTTCAAGGTAATCTTTAGATCCCTATTAGATAAAATTGAGAGTGGAACTCTATTCAGTCTTACAACTTATTTAATGTATAAATGAGTAACTTGATCAAGATATATATCTTCCCTAATAGAAAAAAAAATCATTAATTTCATAAGATAATCAACTAAAACCCAAATAGTATTGTTCCCTTTGGATGTTATGGGGTATCTAATGATAAAATCCATGGTAATGTATTATAATTTCCATTTTGGTATAGGTAATGGTTGTAACATCCCCATAGAATTGTATATCTCATCCTTAACTTTCTAACCCACCAATAATCATGATACATACACTTCAATATCCCTTTTTATGTTATCCTATAAGAAGTAATCTTTTAGATCAGCATACATCTTCTCACTTCTAGGGTGAATAGAGAATGATGAATTATGATATTGATCCAATAAATCTTTCTTCAGGTCTTGTATTTAGGGAATATACACTCAATTCCTAAACCTTATCATTCCAGTATTATCATGGATGAACTCAAGAATATTCCAATACATCTTCAGTAATTCCATATCTTCATTTTATGCCTTATTAATCCTCTCATAGGTGGATGTTTTAACATTCATCTAAGAAAGATAATATTTTTACAATTTCTTAATTATTTCAAGATCCATATTCAAAAAACTCATAAATATTTTATCTTTTTCAATCCCTATCAGGAAAAAACAAGCATGGTATTTCTTACTCAAAGATTCTACCACCTTATTCACCTTCCCACAGTGGAAATGTATTGAGTAATCATAATCTTTGATCAACTCCAACCATATTCTTTGGTAAATATTCAAATATTTCTCTATAAATATATACCTCAAGATCTTATAGTTAATATATTTATCACAACTTTCACCATGAAGATAATACATCCATATATACAATGCTAAAATTACCAATTACTACTAAAAATCATTATTTTGTTAATTTTTCTCATGGATTTTTAATTAGTGAGATATATATATTATCACCATGTCATTTTGTATGAGGAAGCAAACAAATCACTTCTATGATTTGCAACTATAGATCACAAACCCATTTTGAGTATAGTATATTATTAAATAAGGTTCTCTTACCAACCTTCTCTTCAGTTCTTTGAAATTTAATTCACATTTATCTATCCATAAGAACTTAAACCCTTTCTGATTCCACTTGGTGAGTGGATTAGATATTAAAGATAAATATCTCAAAAATCATAATTAGTATACAAAAAACTCAATGAAATATACATATCGCTTATGGTGGTTGGTCTAATCCTTTTTTCAATAACTTCCTTCTTTGAAGAATCCAACAGTATACCCTCACATGAGATTATCTGAGCCAAGAATGAAACTTTATAAAGAAAAAATTCACACTTGGTAAAATTATCATAAAACTTATCTTTCCTATAGTCATTCATCGCAATTCCTAAATATTCTTCATGATCTTCAATTCACTTTGAATATATAAAAATATAATCAATAAAGACCACCACTCATTGATCAAGGAAATCTCTAAAGTCTCTTTTCATTAAATTCATAAATATAATAGAAGAATTGGTAATTACAAATATAATTAATATAAATTCATAATTATCCTACCTCAAACAAAAGAATATTTTGGGTATATCCTCCTTCTTGACCATTTTTTGATGATATCTAGTTTAAATATCAATCTTGGAAAAATATAGATCTCTATGAAATTGATCAAATAGATCATCAATGTAGATTGGTAGATACTTGTTCTTAATGGTGATCTTGTAAAGCTCGCAGTAATCAATACTAATATGTATTGACCCATATTTATTCTTAACAAAAATAATAGGTGAACCCCATAGAGAATCACTTGGCTGAATGAATCCCTTATCTAGATTCTCCTAGATTTTCTTCTTCAATTCCTATAACTAAATTGGTACCATTATATATGGAGTCATTAAAACAGGTGTAGAATCAGGTATGAGTTCTATTGAAATATAAACTTAAAAATTCATGGGAAGACTAAAAATTCATCAATAAATGATTCATAATATTTATAAAAATAGGTAAAAATTAATGTTGGGTTTCTCCCCAACTATTTGAGATAAATATCCCTAAAGAATAGGTAGTAAAACCTACATGATTAAAGTAGTGTTAATTTCAAGTTTAGGTTCATCCTTATATCAATAAATGATTGTGGGTTTATCTGTAATATAAAATGTAACTCCTCGTACCCAAAAATTGATATGTTATCTATACTGATAGAGTTAATCCATGTCCAAAATTACATTAAATTCCACTAGAGGAAGAATAACAAGATTTATAGGAAGAATATTCCCACAAAATTCTATCAAATAGGAGCTATAGACTTGGGATGTGATCATTATACCATTAAGAGTTTTCACTCCCAACTAAATAGATAATCATTGAGGTGGTTATGTGATACCCTTAGAAAATTAATTAGATGTGAAAGAGTGGGAATGACATGGATCAAATAAAACATCTTCAATCCCAAAGTGGGAGATAAGTGTACATTTCTCTATATCTCTAGGAACATCCACAAATATTGTAGTAATTACATAAGATTGGCCTTCTCCCCTTGGAATCTTATTTGGTAAGTTCCCTTGTTGATTGTGGAATTGGTTGGAATAGTGCCCCATATCCTTATAGATAAATAAATCTACTTTTATGGCTTCTTTATCACCCTTGAATTAATGATATTGATGGACTTTCTCTCCAAACATGAAGTAAACTCTTTTTCCATTAAATCATGTATGAAGGTGATTCCTTCCTTAAGTATCACATGTTGGTAATTCCCTTGTTCACTTCTTCCCCTTATCATTTTTTTCTTAGTCATCCTCTTCTTCTCTTGTTATTCTTTAAATCCATAAATAATAGATAATTTTTTCTCCATCTTGATAGAACATGATACTATATTCTTTTATAATGAGAATTTTTGTGATCCTAGTTCTCTTCAAATTATTGGATTTATCCCATCAAAGAAATATTAAATATTACTCTTTGGATTATGTGAATATCCCATAGTATACCTTGTTAATATTGTAAATTTAGCATCATACTTAGAAACATTTTTATCTTTCTTTTATCTTAGTTCCAAGAGTTTTCTCTCCATATCCACTCATTTTTCAGAAGGATAATATTTTTCCAAGAAAAGTATCATAAAAACCTTCCACTCCTTTCTCACTATTTCATCCACATCTTTATTATTTTGAATCAATGACCACCATTGATCTGCATCCCCTATGAGATGATAAACTATCATGGCAACCTTATCTCATTCATTAATTCCCAAATTGATATATATTTTTTCTAAATAACATATCCATTTATCATCAACAAATAGATTTTTGGTTCCATTGAATGATGGATCCTATTGTTACATAAAACAACCTATTACTGGTACACCATGTTTTGGATAATCAAACTACTCCATATTAATGTAATTACCTAACCCAAGCCACTGATTTTGAGCCAAAGAATCATATAACCACATGTGAGCGTCCCTATATACAAGAGGTTACCGACTAGTAGAGAGGGTCTAATTCAGTTAGTGGGGAGATTGTACCCTTAATATCATGTCCTTACACAAATAATAATATAACATAATACAATATAATATAATATAATATAATAATCCAGGTAAACATATGGAAAGAATTTTGATGGGATACTAGTAATGAAAATAAGTAAACAAGTATCCCAGTATAGAAAGATAAACCCAAGTATAAGTGTAAAAAGGTAAATAAAAAAATAAAGAGTTGTATACTCTAGAGTATATACTAGTAAGGCTCCTAACTCCATTCACCTCGACTCAACAATCTGTTATGAGCCCCTTTCCTTTTCTCATATCTCTATACATGAATTCTACTTGAACGTCAAAAATATTCTATAGGGTGTAAGTAATAAAACCCAATAGAACACTAACAATGCACCCTTAACAAATGAGAACATAAATAAAATGTGTATTCTATGATAAAAATAAATGGAAAAGAATGTTTAACAAATATTAAATCACAAACCAATAGATCATGCACTAAAAAAGTATCCACAAACCATGGGTCATACCTACTTTGAATCCATGTCGAATGGATGATCAAGGGTCATCAAAAATGATCAAGAACTTTACACAAGTCTATAAACATGTCTCTATATATCCTTAAGGAATTGATATGATCATGTTACTCAGTATCCTCAAGGCATCTAGTTTTTACAAATTCCTTGGTATCCTCAAGTCATCAAGTTCCATCTAGGACCCAAGAATATCATGATGCTACTCGATGTAGGGGTCCACCATCATCGTTGTCACACTTCATTAATACTCCCACTCTGAGGGTTAATTATACCATGATAGTCATCTATCATGTATACCAAGAACCAAAAATCCAAAGGAAATATAATACAAAATAAGTTAGAGAATGATAGAAAACATATCATAACATCATAAGAAATATAGTACCATTATATAACAACATATGAATCAATATCAAGCATGGGGACAAGATACTCTATCAATTCTCAAAGAAACAAGGATCGTATATGGTCATCACAACAACACAAACCCGTAAGAAATTACCTTAAATTAAGAACACATCCCATGGATTCCCAAGAATCAAACCATGAAAACAACTGTATACGATAGCTCCAAATGCTTAAGAACTTCCTACCTCATGTTTTTTGATAAATAACTCTAAGGTTAGTCAAGGAAAATATGAACAAATATATCGCACATTAATGGAGAATAGCTCACACATTAAGGATGTATAGATCTAGTTTTAGTTAATCAAGAAGAATATTTAGAATAGAGAATCAAGACATTTATAATTTAAGAACATGTTCAATTATAATATACCTTAATGTATCAATAAAAGGTATTAATTTCAAGTTATGTTATGCAATACTAAAATAACTGAATCCATCGTCAATCAAAGAATGGATTTTGAATTTTTTTTAATTCTAAAAGAGGTCCATGGGTCTAGGAAATGATCATATATCCATATATAATTCACCATCATAAAATAGACTTAATATAATAATTAATAATAATAATATTTCATGATGATATTTAAAAATAATATTATACATAAATATCATTGTTCTTGAAGAATACATCCATGTTCAAGAGAGTTTCTCATTGAAACATCACCACCAATCTACCATTAATTGATCAACATATTAAGGTTATATACTCAATACACTGTCAAGAAGTGGTTTAGGAAGAGGATTGGTCAATAAATACTCATTGAACACTCATTATCAAAGTTATATCTTAGTTTGATCAATAAATAATGGTAACATGCTAGATCTTACACTAATCTATTAATAAAGGAGGAATTAATTATCAAATCAACAAGGAAAACATAGATCCTATATAAGTCCATGTAATTCTCTCATGGAGGAATAAGGATTTGTCATGGATCTATAGGAAAAACTAACTATTCTTACTTCCCAGATCTATTAAAGTTTTTATAGACAAGGGGAGAAGTATTAGAGATTATAAAGACTAAGGGGGAGGTCTAAAATTAAAGATAGAGTCATGGGGTTTAAATTTGGTTGTTAAAGGAGGTTCAAAATGTGTGTCACTAAAATCTTGTGGGATGCATTAAATGTACCCTCAGACATGATGCATCAGCGATCTGGTGGGGTCTATTGTAGTAAGAAGAGCTATTGTATCCCCATCGACTGGCCACTAGATTCCATTAGTGATCTAGTGACTATTTTGTAGACACCTAAATTTTAATCCCTTCACTAAAACTCCAACCACAAATTCTTAAACACTTAGTCTCCAAAATTCATCCTCTTAGTCATACAAATCAGAGAAAAACAAAACTAGAAAGTAATTCTTATCAACTCTAAATATCTTATATATCTAAATAAAATGTATGTGTTACATAATAAATGTTATTGATCATGACCTAATTATAATGCCCCAATATAGTTATAATATGTTCAATTACATCTCTATCCCTAGCTCAAATTTCATTATCTTACACAGAAGGTAAATCCCTACATAGATTTTGTAAATTGATATAATTTCCATTCCATACATGAGGAAATATTTATATAAAATGTAATACACTAAATTATATCATAACATTATGAATAATAATGTAAATTCAAAAATTTCTAACACTTAACATAAATTAAAAAAATTATACATCACTAAAATCAAAATCATAATATTATTTTCTTTGGGAATATTCCCAAATCATTAAAGAATAAAATTATTATAATGGACTGTAATGAAAATTTGAATTAATACAAGCATATCCCCAAGGATTATCAAACTAGGTTCTTAGAAGGTCTCATTCACTATACACCAAAATGATAGCTGATATATACTTGACAAACTCTTTTCAAGTTTATTACCACTAAATTCATTATTTATAAAACAAATTCTATTTGTAGTATCCATATGGGGATTAATTTTCAGAAATCCCACAAAATCTCAGCCTTACTAAAAACCTTAAAATTTTATCCTACAAATAGACGTATCTACAAATTATATCATAAATCTATGTTCTCTAATCTATGTTTTACTAAATCTAGTTCCCAAGGTTTCTACTAAATTTATCTAATTAAAACATTAAAGACCACAACCAAAGTAACCCAGAGTCAGTGAATACTAAAATATATTGGCACTATATATTGATAATCACATCTTAGAGAACAAATTATGTTAGTACTCTTGAAAAATAAGATATATTCTTTAATTTCACATTACATTTGAAAATATAAAATAAAACTTCGTAATTTATTTGAAAATTCAGTTTTCCCTCAAAAATATCCTTTCATATAAATCATATTACACTTCTTGACATCTTGGTAAAATGAAACATAAGAAATTTGTGAGCTCAGATTCTTAGTAATGGAATGTTTATAAGAGAAGCTATTATATACTAAATAAGTCATGAATAATATGGCATGAATAAATGAAGATAAAATAATTTCATATAAATAATAACCTGGGATTGGAACATATCCATGGATGATGTAACCATTTGAATAATCACATGGACATAAATAATTTATTTTTTAATAATGTAATGCATAATATAGGACATCTTAAACTTACCACTGAGGCCTCACACCAAGAAATATTACTTAAATGGGTAAGGCCTTATCCAAATAACCAACTTGTTTTTTCTTATGAGACCAATCGATTCATTTATGGGATATATAATTATAGGCCCCACTCACTACTTAATAAGTCTATTTCAGTAATTATATTAATGAAAAATAAAACTTAATCAACATTCTTTAATAATCAAAAAATTTATGTATTGGAAGAACTAGTATAAAAATTGTTAATATTTTCTATAGTAAAAATTATCATAAGGAATTTGCAAAAAAAATTTGGATGGTATCATTATATTATATCATCAATAAAGTATAATATTCATTAAAAAATACTAAAATAGGTGAAGTTTATTTTAAAATATCACTGAATAACTTTATTGAGGAAAATACCATTTTATTTTGAAGTCACTTATTTAAAATATAAAAATTTTAAAAATATAAGGAAAATATTTTCTTTACAAATAACCAAGTAAAATTTAAAATGAATCATAAAATCAAATATGATTCATAACAGTTGGAATTTTAATTAATTTCATGTATGTTAAAACAAATATTTCATTCACACCTTTGGTTAAAAGTACCTCTTTGAAAAATAATGAAAAAATTATTATTAAACTTTTTTATAGAAATTAAAAAATGGGTAAAAAAGTATTTAATATTTTATTGTAGAATAATAAAAACAATATTTGAATTTTTTTTTAAAGAAAATATGGAAATTAAAGAAATATATTCACATCCGAATTGAAAAAAATGGTCTTCCAATAAAGCATTCCTTTGGTATTTTTGAATTCCAAAAATTTTAAAAATGGAAAGAATAATTGAAAACCATATAAATAACTATATGAGAAGAAAATTTATGGATTTTAAGATATAAATATCATATAATATCCCCAATATAAACATAAACATAAATAATCTCGAATAATAATGAGAAAATGAAATAAACCCTTACCTCAGGTACAACTAGCTTTGTAATTGATTTTAACCTCATGTATAATAAATTTAAATTTATTATAATTCTATAATAGAATAATATAAGTATTTATAATATCATATATAATACATTTACAATATTTCAATACCTATTTATTAATAATTATTTATTAAAATTCTCATTTTTTGAGTGTTAACGGTTTCATTTTTCATATTTGAATCGGTTTGGTAGTTTTGGTACTTGCATATTTATCATGGTTACATAATCTCAAAAAAATTATATAAATATAATATATATTTATAATATAAAAAATTATAATCTTCCTTTAAAAAGTTTGGCATGAAAAATGAATCACATCACTTTGTGGGGGTGGTAGTCCATACTTACGCATGAGCGACATTATCATCTTTTAACGAGTGGATGGGTAAGAAGGTAAATTATATATTTTATTTAAAAGAAATAATTATTTCATAAATATCATATATATATTCATTAGTTCCATATTTATAACCATCCATGTAAAATGGTGATGCAAAATGAATTACACTGATACGTGGAGACGGTAAGTCGTATGTACGTATGAGCGATGTGTTCTCTTTCCATAGGATCTAAAAGTGGTGTAAATGTCTTTCCCATAATAATAATATAATATAATTATATATATGATAAATTATTAATTATTTTATAATGGTTAAATTATATTTATAGGATTTTGAAGAAATTAATTTGGAAGATTCAGTAAAAATGATTACCTCTTATTCAGTAGACCTCCTTTAGATCCTTTATTAAGGACCATTGGAATGGTATTTTTAGAAAAATATCACCTATATTCCATTTATAATGAAGTTTTTAAGATAATTTGGTAGTTTTATTTTATATAGGTAGCTCAAAGTGGTGTAAATAAGAGAGAGGATGGGTGTCCTTTTAAAAGTGGGGGAGGGAGACACCTTGAATTATTTAAAGGACTAAAGTACTATTAATCCATTTTCATGGAAAAGTGACCCATAAACAATACAATATCAAGAATAATGTGATAAGGGTAAAAATATATTAATCCAATGAGAATTAAGATAAAAACTAAAGGCCTTATCACTTGGTTTTAACCATGGTTAACTCAATTTACCCATTTATAGTGGGGAAAGTTTTTAACTATTTTTACTAATAATTAGGAACAAAAAAATAATTTGAACTTTAAAATAATATTAATTATGATGATTAAAAATATTAAATAGATTTTAAAATATTTAATTTTTATAATTTTTATAATTTCATTTTAAAACAAATTAAAAAAATGCGACGAAAAATGGTCTTCTAAAAAAATACATTTTTAAGTCTAAAATTATTTTTATAGTAAGATGAAGTGTAATATAGACCCAAAAGGAATAAACTAAATTATTGTTAATATAAATAAATTAAATAAATATTAAAACTAATATAAATTAGAATGGGTTTTTAGAATATTAGAAAAGAAAACATAGATTTCTTTAAAAATCATTATTTTCACTATTCACCCAAAAAATCATCTTTTTCAGAAAATTCCAAAACATTCACCCTAAGATAATATAGATATGATTATTTAAATAAAATATTTTTTAAAAAATTAAATTACTAAAATTTGAATAAATTAAATATAAAATATGTGCCAAAAATGCAATAAAAATGATTTTTAAGGAAACATACTTTTGAAGCATAAAGTGATTGTACTGAAAATTAAGTACTTATTTATTATGAATTAATCAACAAATTTTCATTAAATAAAACATTTATAAAAGTTTAATCCAATTTATACTCATTAATCCAAAAACTATCTTATAAAGGTATACTATATCATGGTTCAATTAGACTTAGGGTTGCGTATAAATCAAAAAGAAATTAAATATAATTATTGAGAAATAAATAATAAAATATTGGGGTGTTATATTATACCTCTTTATAGTAATTTATCCCTTAAAATTAAATCACTCTGATATAAATAGATGAGGATACTTCTTCCTCATTACATCCTTGGGTTCCCATGTAGTCTCCTCAAATTTATGGTTTAACCTTCAAACTTTGATAAGGTGAGTGGTCTTATTTCATAGAAATTTCTCTATATGATCTTTAATCTCTATTTATTATTCCATATAAGAAATATCTTACTCCAATAGTATGACCTCTAATTTTATTACATGTTAAGGATCAAGTATTTATTTCCTTGTGAAATATATATATAACACATCATGAGTTTGAGAGAGATTTGTGGTAAGTTTCAAGTGATAATATATTGTACCAATAAGATTAATAATTTTGAATGGATTGATATATAAAATTATTAGTTTACCCTTATTTAAAAATATTATAACTTTATTCCAAGAATATATTTTTAGGAATACCTTTTCATCAACATCAAACTCAATATCTCACCAATGATTTTCAGCATAACTTTTTTTGTATCTTTGCATCCCTTATGTGTTGTTGAATGGAAATAAAATTATTTGTCATTTATAAAAAAATATAAAGTCCCAATAGCTCTCTTTACCCAACTTTATCTTATCATGTTGGAGTTATTCACTTCCTATCATAGATGGATTCTCGAGTTAAAGAAATTTTTTAAAGAAAATTCCACCAAAGGAACCCATTGATCCCAACCATCTTTGAAATCCATATATAATGATCTCAACACATCCTATAGAGTTTTAATGGTCATATTAGGATAGCCATCTAGTTTAGGATGATATGTATTATTGAAACTAACTATATATCGAAAACCTACTCATGAATTCTCCATAACTTCGAGATAATACTTGGATCCCAATGAGATACAATTGAGAGTGAGTATCCTTCCAATATAACAGGTTATTTTATGTATAACAGAGCAAGTTGGTCAATATATAAATATTATTTAATAGAAATAATATGTGATGATTTCATAGGGATAATCACTACAACCCAAATATCATTTTTCTCTTTAAATTTTTGGGGAGTCGGATGATGAAATCTATGGTAATGTTTTCCCATGTTCATTCTCATATAGGTAATAGTTGTAACATCCCATTAGACTTATGTATCTTGAACTTAAATTTATGACATGCTAAACATTAGGATACATACTTTACAATATCCCTTTTTATATTATCCCTCTTGAAATACTCTCTTGGGTCTATATAAATCTTTATAATTCTATGATTAATAGAGAATAATGATTTACAAGCTTCATCCAACTACACCTTCTTCTATTCTAGAATTAATAAAACACATATTTAGTTATTGATCCATATCATTCAAGAATTATCATGATTGAACTCAAGAATATTTCACAACTCCTTTTATAATTCCACATCTTCCATATATTCCTTATTAATCCTCTCATGGATGTATACTTGAATATTCTTCTGAAAAATATAAAATATTCCCCATTTTCTCATGATTTCAAGATCCATCTTTTATAAATCCATAAATATTGGATCTCTTTCAATCCTTAACATGAAAAAACTATCGTGTTATTTTCATATTAGAGAATTGATCACATTGTTCACCTTTATAGGCTGGTAATGTATTATATGGTTATAATCATTGATCAACTCTAACCGTATTATATATCAAATATATAAATATTTCTATGTAAATATATACTTATAGATTTTATGATCAGTATATATATCACACCTTTCACTGTACATATAATTCCTTCATATATTCAATGAAAAAATTACGGTATCCATCTCCAAATCATGAGTCGGCTATTTTTACTCATGAATTTTGAATTGGAGAGAGGAATATGATATCATCATGTTACTCTATATGAGGATGAATCTCAGTCCCTTATTTGATGCATCACTATAGATCACAAACCTTGATCAAGTGTAGGGTAGTGTAAGCATAAGTTCACTATCCAACCTTCTCTTTAGTTGAGTGAAATTATATTCACATTCATTAGTTTATAAAAACTTAACCCCCTTCTGAGTCAACTAGGTGATTATATTATATATTCATGAGAAATATCTCACAAATTATTGGTAATATCTAGAAAACCAAAGAAAATTATGGATCTAGGTTACAGTGGTTGGTATGTTCCGTTTATTAATAAATTTCATCTTTAAAGGATCTACTGATATACTCTAACTTGAGATTATATGACCCAACAATAAAACTTTATGAAGCTAAAATTCATTCTTCAAAAATTTAGTATAGAAATTATCCTTCCTTAGGGTCTTTAGAAAAATTATCAAATATTCCTCATACTCTTCCTTAATCTTTGATTATATAAGAATATCATCTATAAATACTTCCACAAATTGATATATGAAATCTATAAAGACTCTATTCATTAAATCCATAAAGAAAATAGGATCATTGGTAAGTCAAAACAGCATTACAATAAATTCATAATGACCAAACCTCTTATGAAAGGCTATCTTGGGTATATTTTCCTTTTTGAAACATAACTGATAATATCCAGATCAAAGATCAATTTTGGTAAAATATAGAGCTCTACATAATATATCAAAAAACTACACTACTAGAAAAAGGGTTTATACCCACGGTTTTCCAAAAAAATTGCGGGTATAGACCAACCTATACCCATGGTTTTCATGAACTGTGGGTATAGGTGAAATTTTCTAACTTATTCCCATGGTTCTTGCTAAACTATGGGTATAGGGTACCCACATAAGCGCAGAAAGCCAAAAAAATCATGGGAATGTCGCAGGAAAACCTATACCCATGGTTTACATTGAACTTTGGGTATAGGTGACATCTATACCCATGGTTTTCATGAACCATGGGTATAGGCTTCGGTATATAAGCCTATACCCACAGTTTTACTAAACTGTGGGTATAGGTTCCCTTATGTTTTGCGTATGAAAAAATATATAAAACATAATATATGTATATATAAATAGAATTGTAATTGGTGTAGTGGTAAGGGGGTTCTTCTATGAAATAGTGGCATGGGTTCGAAACTCTAGTGAAACATATCACGTTTTGTATATATATATATATAATATATATCAGAAAACATATAACTATAATTGGTGTAGTGGTAAGGGACTTTGGTGGCAGATCAGCAGTCTGGGTTTAAAATCTGGGTGGAACTTTTAATTTATACTAACATTTTTTAAATTTATATATAAGATAATATATATATATATATATATTAATATAGGTGCATTTTCTATAGTTGTAGGGGGGTTCATTTCCTTAGCGAAGGTGGGGGTTCAAAACTCATGAGCTCCATTTTTTTGACATAGGTTTTTGATTAATATATTTACCTAAATATAAATATACATTTATGTAAGTTTAGTAGCTTTGTTAGTGAGGCATTGTCTTTCTGTAGTTTAGGTCATGAGATCAAAACATGGTGATGATTATTTTTCTATACAGGCAGTTGGAATTAATATAATTAAGCAGATATATATGTGTGTGTGTGTGTGTGTGTAAACGATGTAGCTGGGTTGGTGAGATGTTGTGTGGTAGTAGGGTAGGTTGCAGGAATGAAACTCACCCCCTTTATTTTTCTAATATTTATACCCAGGGTTTTCAAACCATGGGTATAAGTCCCGACCATGGTGACAAGTGTGTCTATGACACAATGGAAAAAATATATACCCATGGTTTGGAAAACCGTGGTTATAGGCTGTGGAGCTATATTGATGCCTCAGTTTCCCATGGTTCCCTAAACTGTGGGTGTAGCCTATACCCATGGTTTTGGGGGCTACACCCATGGTTTTGAACCATAGTTACAGGAAATTTTTTTTATTAGTGATCATTAATATGGGCTAGAGGATATATTTTTCCTAATAGTGAACTTTTCATGTTCCTGAGAATCAATGAAAAGTCTCATTAACCCATCATTCTTCTTAACAAAGAGAATAGGTGCACCCCATAGTGAAGCACTAGGCTAAATGAGTCTGTTATCTATATTATCCTAGAGTTTCTTCTTCAAATAATGTAACTCAATTAGGTCCTTATATATGGAGTCTTTGAAATAGGTATTTCACCATGTATGAGTTATAATAAAAAAATAAATTTGGGGGAAGACTAGGTTATTCCTTAGTAAATACATCAGCATATTCCTAAATAGTAGGAAAATATTCAATATTGAGTTTCTCCCTAACCATTAGAGATAAATATCCCTTTATGAATAGTTAGTAAAACATATATGATAGAATTTGTCACGACCTGCCTTCACCAAAAGGAGGGAAGGGTCAGCAGATTTCCAATCCCTTCTATCTTTAAGTTGAAGAAGAGATAATGACCCCCGAAAACCGCCTTCAATAGATCCCAGAGTGGAGACTAGCACCAAGGGTATGGAATTCACACACAAATGGAAGGCACTACCCTTTTTGTTTTATAGGATCAGGAGATAAGATGATGAAACCCAATAACACTAAAACTGAAAGAAAAGTAAAGTCCAAAAAGGTAAACCATTCCCACATGCATGTTTAAAAGTAAATGATACAAGCCATAAAAACCCCAAGGTAAAAAGGTACCAAGAAAAAGGAAAACGGAAACAGCAACTGCCCCAAAGTTCCGAGCTAGTATGGTCCCGTGCGATCCCTGAAGTCCTCTTGGAAACCTGAAAGTAGTTTTTTATATACGTAGAGTGAGCATACAAGTACACTCAGTAGGGAAAAACCAAAGACTCTCGTGCACAAGTGGGGGAACTTACTAAAGTCTCGTGAGAAGCAGACAACCAACACTATCAATGAGTTCATCCATCCCACTCACCGGCCACACTCACTGAATAACGCAAGCAAGGTAATATATAGTAAAAGCACATCGATGTTTGGGTACCCCGTGCCACATTCCCACTGGTTATTGAAGACATCATACCCATCAGACCAATCCCGCCATTCTCACCGCAGTCCCACTACCACACCCCGCCCACACACACCTAGGCCATATCCTCACACAGTCCCACAACCAACCCTGCCCGCAAACACCTGGGCCACAACCACTATCTACCCGCAGACACCTGGGCCACAACTGTCACACGTAACCACGCCCGCAAACACCTGGGCCAGAACAACCACCGCCACGCCTGGAGACACCTGGGCTAGAAGATCCACTTCCATGCCCAAAGAAACATGGGCCTCATCCTGAAGACACATGGGAAACCATTTGCCCGCACACACCTGGGCCAACCACCACACTACCATGCCCGAAGGTTCTTGGGATAATAATGGACTTCCGGCCATCACAACCTACCCGAAGATACTTGGGCTATCCGGGAAATGTAAAGACCCATAAAATTCAAGGAAATTTTTTTTCTTAATTTTCTTTGGAATTTTACAAGAGCGCTGTTTCTAACGGCACCTGATTTTGAGGCCCGATGTGCCCGGAATCATTTTCTAAAGTTTGGCTCGGATACGTTCAGTGAACGAACGAGCGGGTTTTTATAACTTTTGAACTGGTGGTCGGAATCGAATTCTGAGGGCACCGATGGAATCGCAGCGCCGGTATTTGCTTAGAAACGCCTTTTCCGGAGTTGCGTTTGCTCGAGTGTGGTTTTTAGTTTTTGGGGTTAAGTTAAGAAATAAAATAAAAGTGGTGCAAAACTTTATTTTATTTCATTTAAAGCCACTTAAAGTCACTTAACCTAAGTTAAGCGGATAGGGTGGAACCCAAAATATCCTACCCACTTGGTAGGATGTTTGTGAGGAGGGGCCTGCACGAGCCCCACCGTTTCTTTTCCACTAAGTAACGCACCTGTGAAAACCTCTTTTAAATGAAAGTCAACCGGAGCGTTTTCTTAAATTATTAACGCCCCTATTAATTGGGAAGTTAAGTCGTTACCATTAATTCATCAAATTAATGGTTCGTTTCTTATCTTTGTTTTTCGTTTTTTGGTATAAGAATAAAATAAGACCAACACGTGTTTACTTGAGGGTTGCCTGTTGAGAGGATTTGGAGAAACTCTAAGTTCTTCATCCTCCTTCACGAAGAACGTGAAGAATGAAAAGAACGTGAATAACGCCGAACCTTCGGAGATCGATGACGCGACATCTTGTACCGCGACGCTGACGATTCTCCTTCCGCGACGCTTCTTCCGCGACGTACCTTCCCCGCGACAATCTTTGATCAACAACTGATTGAGGTAGGGTATTGCGGTTCTTTATTTTTTTTTCTTTGTGAATTATTTTATCCTCAACATGGATTTAAATGGTAGGATTAAATCTTTGAGTTTTTAACCTTCGGATATCGTCGACGCGACGCCGTGTACCGCGACAACAGCGATGCCCCTTCCGCGACGCGATGATCCTCTCCTTCCACGACGGTCAATTCTGCAACGAACTCATGTTCGACGAAAACGTTGAGGTAGGGGTTTGATTCATTTAAATATTTGTGATTTATATCCGTGGTTGTTAAAATGATTGTGGTGAGACCTTTTAAATACTGCTAATGCGGTGGGTGCGGACCAACGAACAAGTCTGAACCCACCGCCCTTTTCGTTTTTGGTGTGCGGAACGGCGGACAACGACAAAACAAGCCGCACGGGCGATGTGAGGTCCTCGTAGTGAAGGACAGGCCCCAGGAGGGCCATTGGCGAAGACAACGCATTTTTCCGACCGCCGGAACTCATCCGGCGGTCCGTAGAGCAGCCCGCCGGCGCGCCTCGCCGACACGGCGGCATCGGCGGCGCCCGGTGCGCCGCCGGACGGAACCTCCACGGCTGAAGCCATGGTGGCAGGATGTGGTCTTGCGACCGCGCAGGACTGGAGGAGGACGGGACGCGGCGGCCCGCCCGCGTCCGCTGGCAAGGGCGGCCCCACGCGGAGCCGCGGTTCCCTCACGCGGGGGCAGCACGCCCCCCGCTCCACTTGGTCGTAACCGGCCGAGCCGACCCACCTGGAGACCAGGCCGCGCCCATGCCGGCCGGGCCGGGTCACGCCCAGGCCGGGCCGGGCCACCTAGGCCCGGCCGGGCTGCGCCGGCCGGGTCGGTCCGGGCCCAGACCCCCCATTTTCGGACACCTTTTGGTCTTTTGCCCATAACTTGAGCTACGGGCCTCCGATCGACATACCGTCAGCGGCGATGCAATCCTTGGACCGATACAGTCGTTTTGAAATATTACACTCAAGGTTTCAGAATACTTTGGGTTCAGCCGGGTTGGTTCGTACATGAAACCAATCGGTCCCTCAAAGCGGAAACACTTATAACTTGAGCTCCGGACGTCTGATTGACATGCCGTCGACTTTGTTAGATTCCTCTAAGTGAGACGGGTCTTTTGGCTTACTCCGCCCGAGGTTTAGAAATAGGTGGAGTATGGTCGGGTTGGTTTTTCCTTAAAAACCAACCTAGCCCCTGGGACGAAAAGGCCTATAACTCTCAGACCGGGCGTCCGTTTGACGCGACGTTTACGACGTTGAGTTCCTGTTGACGATACGGAACTTTTGGATACATCAAATCTGGACTATGTGTCATTTTATGTATCATCCCTCGGCTCGTGGAGCGGACCCTCCCGAACGAGCTTGATGTGTGCGGGAACCCTAGAGCTGGCTGCGACTGCGACAACAATGAAGACAGTACGAGAATCCTTTATGGGTTCGGTGGTGACCACTATGGTACTTTTGGGGATACATCAATTCCAGAATACATGTCAGTTGATGCATCGACCTCTTGGCTCGTGGAGTGGACCCTCCCGGAACGAGCATGCTGTGTGCGGAAACCCTAGAGCCGGTTGAGACTTGACGACTGCTGATCGAACGACTCGGTGTGTTACGGATAGCCCAGTGGGAAGCGTTTGGTTGTAGCAGAAGACCCACGGTGGAGGAGCACTTGGTTGTAGCGGCAGACCCGCAGTACTCAACAGAAGGAGTACCTATGGAGGCTATGAGGGGGAGTGCTTGGTTGTAGTGGGAGACCCATGACGGAGGAGCGCTTGGTTGTAACAGCAGACCCTCGACGGAGGAGTTCTTGGTTGTAGCAGCACGGGGGAGCGCTTCATTGTAGCGGTAGACCCACGGTAGAGGAGTGCTTAGTTGTAGCGGCTGACTCGTGGTACTCAACAGAAGGAGTACCTCTAGAGGCTATGAGGGGGAGCACTTTGTTGTAGCGGCATACCCATGGTGGGAAGCTCTTGGTTATAGCAGCAGGCCCACAGTACTCGATAGGTGGAGTACTACAGCAGTCCAAGGTTAGAGGGAAGCACTGTGTTGTAGCGGCATACCCACTGTACTTGATAGAGAAGAAGTTTCCCAATATCTATGGTTTCAACTTCATGATCGATTATGTGTGGTTCATTGCGAGGGTTAGTACCTATCAATCCTTTGTGGTTCCGACGGCTTAGATGAATCAGTGGATATATCTGATCATCTCTATCGTCATACGAAGAAGTATACCTGTGTGAGCTGAATCATGTTTTTCTTTCCTTTGTGGATTGTGTTGTGTTATCCTGTGTGGATTACATTTTTCTTTCCTGTGTGGACTAGTTTCTGTTTTCCTGTGTGGACTGGGTTGTGTTTTCCTATGTGGACTGGGTTGTACTTGGGCTCGGAAGTTGGAGCGTACTGGAATTGATGACTTAGGTATATGTATGGGCATATACCTAAGCAGCGTCGAATGTTACTTCGTGATTGTATCTTTCCTTTGTGGATTATCCTTTGTGGATTGTTGGAGACATTCGGAGGTCTCGGGATCCCTATTGAGTAGCTTATACTCACCCCTGCACGGGTTATTCCCACACTACATTGTGTTGGTTGCAGACGACGGACAGTGCTGATCGTGGTTGAGGCTTGCGGAGCAGGACGGTACCTGGAGGTGGACCACTGGGAGGGACGTACTCGGAGCAGACGGTTGGACCCGAGGAGCTGTGGAGGCTATCTGTACTCACCCTTCAGGTGGGACTTCCAGTGGAAAGATCAACGTTGCGGATTTACTTTCAATTGTTGTTTTCCCTTTCGAGTTGTACTTTACTTTCAGTTGGGGTTTGTATACTGGACCACTTGCTTTTCCGCACTTACTGTTGTACTCAGTTTTTACTTAGTGTTTACTTCTACTACTTTCTTGCTCCATGGTGTTTGTTTACTTTACAAAGGCAATGCCTTCCCTTTTACCGGGATTTATGCCTTGGTGCTAGTCGCCAGCCCCTGGCCTATAGAAGGTGGGCTTGGGGTAGTCACGGCCCGGGCCCCCAGGACGGGTCCTGACAAATTGGTATCAGAGGAGTTCGGTTCTACCGTAGAACTTGGGACTCTGATCTTTTTCTATGTGAAGAGATAGTGTTAAGCGTATTGGGTGTGGTTATCAGTCCAGGGAGTCCAGTGTTGGTGTGGTGGCCGACGTATCCGTACACCAGGACCCTGACTTCTAATTTCCGACTTAATGCACGAAAACATTGATTGCATGTGTGTTTCAAGTTTTCTTTGTGATTACTTTGTGTCAGCTCAACAGGTATACTGTTCTGACCATGGCGCACCTGTCTCTTTTTAGGATGGCCCCACGATGGCAGCCAGCTAGGGTTCCAAGAGTTGTACATGACGACAGCCCGCCGAGCGACGAGGCCTCGGTACAGGGCCCTTTGACAGCAGAGGCACCGGCGGTATAGCTACCCGCCGAGCCACCGATGATTCCAGCCCTAGCCGCTGACGATGCACGTCGCCTTAGTGCACTGCATGAGTTTCAGCGCCAGCGACCTCCCAGGTTCCGCGGGGAGATGGACCCTCAGGCTGTCGAGGATTGGCTGGAGGCAGTCATACGAGTTTTCAGGTTAGTGAGGACACCAGCAAACCTCATTGTGATCCTCGCGGCGAGCCTACAGCACACGAAAGTAGGAGGATGGTGGAGCTTGATTCTCCAGGTGCACAATGAGGCATCTCTCCTCTGGACGGACTTTGAGAGCCTCTTTCACTCGGAGTTCGTCCCAGCCACCCTCCGTGCGGTGCACATCCAGGAGCTTCTACAGCTGCGGTAGGGCGGCTTGACGGTCACCCAGTACTCGATGAGATTTACCGATCTCTCGTGCTACTCGACAGACATGGTATGGGACCCATTATTTCGGGCCTGGACCTTTGAGCAGGGATTGAGGTAGGAGATCAGAGCATCGCTGATCTCTCTCAGCATTCCGACACAGGCAGGGGTACTGGAGCGAGTCCTTCTGATCGAGAGCTTTCTTGGTGAGTCTACATCAGCGGCAAGACCCACCGCAGGGCGGCACATAGCAGAGTCTTCTGTAGCGGGTAGTAGACAGATGATGCAAGGGTCCAAGAGGACTAGACTTACAGGTGGTTGACCGCATGACACAGGATCATTTGTGCGAGTCACCCGGGGTGGACAACGACTTTCCATGAGCGGACAGTGTTACTCATGCGGCGGGGTTAGTCACATGGCTCGTGACTGCCCGACCCGCCATGCCAAGGAGTAGTAGACGGTTGAGGGGACACCCAGGAAGAGGTAGAGGGTCGACCGTGGCGGTCCGTAGGGAGCAGGTGGATGAGGCAGAGGAGCTGGCCGTGCAGCTGGAGGTGGACGACGCTTTGAGGTGTTGCCACCACCACCACTAGGAGGTCCACCCCGACCGCAGGGAACTGGTGGACATGGGAGAGCTCAGCTTCAGGCAGCTGAGGCCTACGATCATGGAGCTCTGGGAGTAGATGGATTGGAGAGGGACTACATCCAGAACCGGAGACTTTTGTTTATGTTGCTTCTAGCTTTATTGATGTTTGTTTGTAGATGATTTGTGTCTTTGTACTTTGACCTGCAGTAATAAAAGACATCTTTCTTTTGGCGTTTACCTTCCTATCCTCTCTTTATGTTGTACTAAGAGGTTCCAGTTTAAAAAACGTTGACTTGACCCTCACTTTTAGGTACCTACTGGAGGAGACCCAGTTACCGCACACTGATGCCGACAGTGTGACTCAACCCTTGGAGGCGAGAGTAATGGTTGGATCTCTTGGTAGTAGCGTCGAGGCCTTATGACGTCATCCTTGGTATGGGTTAGTATCATCCATGATGGGATTGACTGTATTAGGTGAAAAACGTGGTTCGTCCAGGGGATTAGACTGGATTTCTCTTATCGGCAAAGAAGAAATCTCAGCAGCTCTTGTAGGACCAGAAATGTCCAGATCATCCATGAACGGATGAGGACAACTCAGAGCAGGAAAAAGTCTTGTTCTGATAGGAGGCAGAGGCCACTGAGTTTGAGGATGGCGACCACGTCTTCTTGCGTGTCTCACCAAGACGTGGATTGCGGAGATTTGTCCGAGGAAGAAAGTTGTCTCCATGCTTCATCGGACCATTCCAGGTCCTCAGCAGGATTGGCGAGGTGGCCAATCGCCTGGCTCTACCACCTCAGTTGCACCGGGTGCACGATGTCTTCCATGTATCTCAGCTGAGGAGAAACGTGCACGACCCGACACATATCATTGACCATGGGGAGCTAGACGTTTATGATGGGGTGATGTTTGCGGAGGTTCCGGTGGAGATCGAGGATTGATAGGAGCGGGTCCTGCGTGGATGGTCGATTCCTCTAGTGCGCATCATATGGAAGCACGGGAACCTCCAGGAGAGCACTTGGGAGCGGGAGGCTCAAATGCATGCTCAGTACCCACATTTGTTTCCCTAGTTTATGATGTATCTTTACAGGGACATAAATCCCAGAGGTAGGAGTGATGTAAAGACCCGTAAAATTCAAGAAATTTTTTTTTCTTAATTTTCTTTGGAATTTTACAAGAGCGAAGTTTCTGACGGCACCTGATTCCGAGGCCCGGTGTGCCCGGAATCATTTTCTGATGTTTGGCTCGGATACGTTCAGTGAACGAATGAGCTGGTTTTTATAACTTTTGAACCGGTGCTCGGAATCAAATTCTGAGGGCACCGATGGAATCGCAGCGCCGATATTTGCTTAGAAACGCCTTTTCCGGAGTTGCGTTTGCTCAGGTGTGGTTTTTAGTTTTTGGGGTTAAGTTAAGAAATAAAATAAAAGTGGTGCAACACTTTATTTTATTTCACTTAAAGCCACTTAAATCCACTTAAGGTAAGTTAAGAGGATAGGGTGGAACCCAAAATATCCTACCCACTTGGTAGGATATTTGTGAGGAGGGGCCCGTACGAGCCCCACCATTTCTTTTCCTCTAAGTAACGCACCCGCGAAAACCTATTTTAAATGAAAGTCAACAGGAGCGTTTTCTTAAATTCTTAACGCCCCTATTAATTGGGCAGTTAAGTCGTTACCATTAATTCATCTAATTAATGGTTCATTTCTTATCTTTGTTTTTTGTTTGTTGGCATAAGAATAAAATAAGACCAACACGTGTTTACTTGAGGGTTGCCTGTTGATAGGATTTGGAGAAACTCTAAGTTCTTCATCCTCCTTCACGAAGAACGCGAAGAACGTGAAGAACGTGAAGAACGCTGAACCCTCGGAGATCGACGACGCGACATCATGTACTGTGACACCGATGATTCTCCTTCCGCGACGCTTCTTCTGCGACGTACCTTCCCCGCGACAATCTTTGATCAACAACTGATTGAGGTAGGGGATTGCGGTTCTTTATTTTTTTTTCTTTGTGAATTCTTTTATCCTCAACATGGATTTAAATGGTGCGATTAAATCTGTGTGTTTTTAGCCCTCAGAGATTGTCGACATGACGCCGTGTACCGCAACGACATCGACGCCCCTTCCGCGACGCGACAATCCTCTCCTTCCACGATGGTCAATTCCGCGACGAACTCACGTTCGACGACAACGTTGAGGTAGGGGTTTGATTCATTTAAATATATGTGATTTATATCTACGGTTGTTAAAATGATTGTGGTGAGACCTTTTAAAAACTGCTAACACGGTGGGTGCGGACCAACGAACAAGTCCAAACCCACCGCCCTTTTCGTTCTTGGTGTGCGGAACGGTGGACGACGACAAAAAAAGCCACACGGGTGATGTGAGGTCCTCGCAGTGAAGGATGGGCCCCGGGAGGGACATTGGCGAAGACAGCGCGTTTTTCCGACTGCCGGAACTTGTCCGGAGGTCCGCGGAGCAGCCCACCGGCGCGCCTCGCCGGCATGGCGGCAGGTGGAGGTGGCTCCCGGCGTGCCGCCGGACCGAACCGCCGCGGAGGCAGGATGCGGTCACGCGACCGCGTGAGACCGGAGGAGGACAGGACGTGGCGGCACGGCCGCATCCGCTGGCAAGGGCGGCCCCACGCGGGGTCGCGGTTCCCTCACGCGGGGGCAGCACGCCCCCCGTTCCGCTTGGTCGTAACCGGCCAAGCTGACCCACCTGGTGACCGGGCCACGCCCACGCTGACCGGGCCGGGTCGCGCCTAGGCTGGGCCAGGCCACGCAGGCCAGGTTGGTCCGGGCCCCGACCTCCCGTTTTCGGACACCTTTCGGTCTTTTTCCCATAACATGGTCTACGGGCCCCTGATCGACGTACCATTAGCGGAGATGCGATTCTTGGACCGAGACGGTCGTTTTGACGTATTACACTCAAGGTTTCGGAAAACTTTGGGTTCGGCCGGGTTGGTTCGTACACGAAACCAACCGGGCCCTCGGAGCGGAAACACTTATAACTTGAGCTCTGGACGTCCGATTGACGTGCCGTCGACTTTGTTGGATTCCTCTAAGTGAGACGGATCTTTTGGCTTACTCCGCCCGAGGTTTAGACGTAGGTGGAGTACGGTCGGGTTGGTTTTTCCTTAAAACCAACCGGGCCCCTGGGACGAAAAAGCCAATAACTCTCAGACCGGGCGTCTGTTTGACGCGCTGTCTGTGACGTTGAGTTCCTGTTGACGATACATAACTTTTCGATACATCAACTCCGGATAATGTGTCCGTTGATGTATCAGCCCTCGGCTCATGGAGCGGACCCTCCCGAACGAGCTTGCTGTGTGCGGGAACCCTAGAGCTGGCTGCAACTGCGATGACAATGAAGACAGTACGAGAATCCTTTGTGGGTTCGGTGGTGACCACAACGGTAATTTTTGGGATACATCAACTCCGGAATACTTGTCAGTTGATGCATCGACCTCTTGGATCGTGGAGTGGACCCTCCTGGAACGAGCATGCTGTGTGTGGAAACCCTAGAGCCGGTTGACACTTGACAACTGCTGATCGAACGACTCGGTGTGTTACGGATAGCCCAGTGGGAAGCGCTTGGTTGTAGCAGAAGACCCACAGCGGAGGAGTGCTTGGTTGTAGTGGAAAACCCACGATACTCAACAGAAGGAGTACCTATGGAGGCTATGAGGTGGAGCGCTTGGTTTTAGCGGCAGACCCACGATGGAGGAGCGCTTGGTTGTAGCAGCAGACCCTCGACGGAGGAGCGCTTGGTTGTAGCAGAATGGTGGAGCGCTTGGTTGTAGCGGCAGACCCACGGCGGAGGAGCGCTTGGTTGTAGCGGCTGACCCATGGTACTCAACAGAAGGAGTTCCTCTAGAGGCTATTAGAGGGAGTGCTTGGTTGTAGCGGCAGACCCATGGTGGGAAGCTCTTGGTTGTAGCAGCAGGCCCACAGTACTCGATAGGTGGAGTACTACAGCAGTCCAAGGTTAGAGGGAAGCGCTTGGTTGTAGCGGCATACCCACTGTACTTGATAGAGAAGGAGTTTTCCAATAGCTATGGTTTCAACTTCATGATCGATTCTGTGTGGGTCATTGCGGGGGTTAGTACCTTTCGATCCTTTGTGGATCCGACGGCTTAGATGAATCAGTGGATATATCTGATCATCTCTATCGTCATACGAAGAAGTATACCTGTGTGAGCTGAATCTTGTTTTTCTTTCCTTTGTGGATTGTGTTGTGCTATCTTGTGTGTATTACGTTTTTCTTTTCCTGTGTGGACTGGGTTGTGTTTTCCTATGTGTACTGGGTTGTGTTTTCCTGTGTGTACTGGGTTGTACTTGGGCTCGGAAGTTGGAGCGTACTGGAATTGATGACTTAGGCATATGTATGGGCATATACCTAAGAAGCGTCGAATGTTACTTAGTGATTATATCTTTCCTTTGTGGATTATCCTTTTTGGATTCTGGGAGACCTTCAGGGGTCTCGGGGTCCCTACTGAGTATCTTATACTCACCCCTGCATGGGCTATGCCCGCACTACGTTGTGTTGGTTTCAAACGACTGTTGATCGAATGACTCGGTGTGTTACGGATAGCCCAGTGGGAAGCGCTTGGTTGTAGCAGGAGACCCACGGCGGAGGAGCGCTTGGTTGTAGCGGCAGACCCGCGGTACTCAACAGAAGGAGTACCTCTGGAGGCTATGAGGGGGAGTGCTTGGTTGTAGTGGGAGACCCACGACGGAGGAGCGCTTGGTTGTAACGGCAGACCCTCGACGAAGGAGCTCTTGGTTGTAGCAGCACGGGGGAGCGCTTCGTTGTAGCGGTAGACCCACGGCAGAGGACCGCTTGGTTGTAGCGGCTGACCCGTGGTACTCAACAGAAGGAGTACCTCTATAGGCTATGAGTGGGAGCGCTTGGCTGTAGCGGCATACCCATGGTGGGAAGCGCTTGGTTGTAGCAGCAGGCCCACAGTACTCGATAGGTGGAGTACTACAGCAGTCCAAGGTTAGAGTGAAGCGCTGTGTTGTAGAGGCATACCCACTGTACTTGATAGATAAGGAGTTTCCCAATAGCTATGGTTTCAACTTCATGATCGATTCTGTGTGGGTCATTGCGGGGGTTAGTACCTATCAATCCTTTGTGGTTCTGACGGCTTAGATGAATCAGTGGATATATCTGATCATCTCTATCATCATACGAAGAAGTATACCTGTGTGAGATGAATCATGTTTTTCTTTCCTTTGTGGATTGTGTTGTGTTATCCTGTGTGGATTACATTTTTCTTTCCTATGGGGACTATTTTGTGTTTTCCTGTGTGGAATGGGTTCTGTTTTCTTATGTGTACTGGTTTGTACTTGGGCTCGGAAGCTGGAGCGTACTGGAATTGATGACTTAGGTATATGTATGGGCATATACCTAAGCAGCGTCGAATGTTACTTCGTGATTGTATCTTTCCTTTGTGGATTATCCTTTGTGGATTCTGGGAGACCTTCGGGGGTCTCGGGGTCCCTACTGAGTAGCTTATACTCACCCCTGCATGGGTTATGCCCGCACTAAGTTGTGTTGGTTTCAGACGACGGACAGCGTTGATCGTGGTTGAGGCTTGCGGAGCAGGACGGTACCTGGAGGTGGACCACTGGGCGGGACGTACTCGGAGCGGACGGTTGGACCCGAGGAGCTGTAGAGGCTATCTGTACTCACCCTTCAGGTGGGACTTCCATTGGACAGCTCGACATTGCAGCTTTACTTTCAGTTGTTGTTTTCCCTTTCGAGTTGTACTTTACTTTCAGTTTGGGTTTGTATACTGGCCCACTTCCTTTTCCGCACTTACTATTGTACTCAGTTTTTACTTAGTGTTTACTTCTACTTCTTGATTGCTTCGTGGTGTTTGTTTACTTTACAAAGGAAATGCCTTCCCTTTTACAGGGATTTACGCCTTGGTGCTAGTCGCTATCCCCTGGCCTATGGAAGGCGGGCTTGGGGTAGTCACGGCCCGGGCCCCAAGGATGGGTCGTGACAGGAAAGGGATCAGAAAGGAGCTAATAACCAGGCACTAATAGAAGTGTTGGGAAAAACACCCTCCCCCATGAAATTGGGGTGTTCATCACTAAGTTCTCAGCTTGGGTGGGGCGCGAATAAGAAACACAAAACTACAAGTATATGTATAGGTAACAAGAACTCACCCAAGTTTAGGTTTTCCTTCAGCCAGCCTAAAGATCACAAACAACACCCCTGTCCACATCACAACTCACACCAAACAAAAACTCATTTGTCCCATCCTTGTTTTCATGTTCAGTAATGATGTTTAAATAAGTTTCTACACCTACTTGGGCAACTAGTAAGCATAATCACATGTCAAGGAAAGCAAACAGTCGAGCATCAACTACAACATCCACACCCGGTTCTCTTGTAGTCACAACAACAAAAGGGATAAGAGATCCCTCAAAGTACTGGAACTAAGGAAAACTCCAAGATATTTCCTACACCTTCTGCAACCAAAGGGGGGGCTAGTGAAATCCCTCGAAGTAATGGAAACAAAGGAAACCCTGAGACACTGCCCAATAATCCCAGAAGCCATTGGTTTCTCAACAACAGAGGATCCCACCCTAATTCGTGATATAAGAGAAGTAACCACCCAGCCTTAAAATTCACAACCACTAAAACCATATCAATAGGGGGATCCCATCCCCACCCACATCACCCAGTAAATGTCCTGTGAAGGAAAAACAACCAAACCACCACCACCAACACAAAGCAGGCCCATGCCGGTATTTTCAGATTTAAAATATTTAACACACTCCATGATTTCAATTTCTGTGTGCTTTAACTAGGGTTATCACAGAAAGGGTTGATCCTGGTGCTTCAGTTTATTTAGCCGGATATATGTGATTAATCAATTTCCTTTACACAGCAAGGGTTCACAACCATAAACGAGCCATTTAACATCACTAGAGGTAATGGTTCGTTAGTGCACAGAGAAACACCACCAACGGCCATGATTTTCAGTAGGCGTAAGCCCGCACAATTCAGAAATCAATAATCCTGGAGTAAGATAAAAATAGAGCACTATCATCGATCACATCCCTCCCAATTCATTCTTTAGAATCCGTTTATATCTTTATTAGAGCTTGGTTCATCTAATTATATAGAAGCAGTAGCACACCCACCCCGCATGATACACAAAAAGAAGAGGTGATGGAGAAAGTCCATACCTGTTGATCAACAATCGTAGTTTATCTTTACGCCGCCAGGAATAGGGGACGTGCAAAACTGCAAGGGGGTGAGGCCTCGAGCAGATGAGGAATCGATCGGAGGGTGACCGAGAAAAGAAACATAAGGGAGAAGCATTTAGTTTATAATGGTCGGGAACGGTTGAGATAAGAACACGAAACCGCATAAGGAGCAGGGTCGTGGGTTGACCACGCGGCCCCACACGTCATTAATGGGTCCCGCGGTTTAAACCGACGCACACACACGTTACTTCATTAATCATTTATTTTATTAATCATTTAATTAAACGCCATTTATGGGTGTCACTGGGCTTTAAAACAAGATTAAAGGGGTCAAGATAGAGTTTAAAACTCAATTAGCACAAAAGGAGGTGCTACTGGAAAACCCCGTGGGGGTAGGCGAGAGCCACCGGTAGCTGAGAGATACTGGTGGCTGATAGCTACCGGTATTCGAGAGCTACAGGTAAGCGGTAGCTACCTATAGACCGAGCTACCGGTAGACAGATCTACTAGTAGATGTAGCTACCGATAGACCGGGCTACCGGTAGACAGAGCTACCGGTAGGCTACGGCTACCGATAGACCAAGCTACCGGTAGGCCTGCTACAGGTAGGCTAAGGCTAACGGGAGGACTACCGTTAGGTCAAACCTCATCGAGGCTCCCAGACTACCTAGAACACCCAAAGAACCATATTTTCACAAAGTAATGGACCTCCAAGACCCCAGGCCATTACATTAGATACCTCTCAAACTATTCTCATCCTCGAGAATCAAAACAACCAGAAGGAAAAAGAGGTTCCAAACAACCACCTCGAAAGATACCTCTTAGGAGTGAACCCCATTATTAATTAAAAACACATTCCTCTTAAGAAACAAGAAACATACCATGTCAAACTGCCCAGTCATGTGGGTTGGGGAGTCTCTTCCCCCATGTCAAGATTCTATCCGCTTTGGACAGCACTGACTCACCCGCACATGTTTAATCGCATCCACCTTAATGCGTCTTGATTAGGGGTCGGACCCTCCCCTCCCCCCATAGCCAGGACTTTTCACACACATTCAGAGGAAAGAAAACCATGTATTCATAGCCAACAAGGTAAAAAGCTCCACTACAACAAGCTTAAATAGAATAGTACAAAACTCGGAACAACTCTGGGTATTGGGCACGCATATTTGCTTCCCTCTCCCACATACTCTCCTCAATCCCACCATGTCTCCATAACACACGAACCAAGGGAACGGTTCGCCCACAAAACACCTTCTCCTTGCGATCCTCGATCATCATTGGTCTCTCCACAAAGGTCACGTCATCCTCGAGGGCCAGCCCTCCCCAGCCGAGGACGTGTGAATTGTCGTTAAGATACCGACGGAGCTGGGACACATGGAAGACATCATGTATCCTCAGCAGCGGCAGTGGTAACGCTAGCTGATAAGACACTTCGTCGACCCGCCGCAACACCTCGAAGGGTCCGATGAACCTGGGAGAAAGCTTACTCCCCTTGCCAAACCTCCACTATCCACGTCGAGGGGAGAACTTCAAGAACACGTGGTCTCCAACCTCAAACTCCAAGGTCCTCCTCCTATTATCAGCATACAACTTCTGTTGGTCTTGGGCAGCCTTCATCCTTTCCAGTATGAGCTGGACCTTTTCTTTCGTGCTCTGCACCACCTCTGGGCCAAGGATGCCTGCCTCTCCCACTTCGTTCCAACACACATGTGAGCGGAATGGTCTCCTGTACAAGGCTTCAAATGGGGTGATACCGATAGAAGAGTGATAGATATTATTTTATGAGAAGTCTAATAGAGGCAAGTGTCACACCCATGACCCTCCTGAGTCCAGAACACATGCCTGCAGCATATACTCCAAGGTCTGGATGGTGCGCTCTGTCTGTCCATCTATCTGGGGATGAAAAGGTGTGTTAAGACGTAGCTGGGTGAAAAAAGCATACTGCAATCCTCTCCAGACTCATGAGGTAAACCATGCATCCCTATTCGAGACTATAGACCTCGAAACTCCATGAAACCACACTACCTCATCCACGTACCTTCGTTCCAAATCATCCACTACACTCGACTCCTTAATCGCCAGAAAGTGAGCGTATTTCATCAATCGGTCCACTACTACCCAGATGGCATCGTGTCCCCCTTGAACCCTGGGTAGTCTCGTGATGAAATCCATCGAGATATCCTCCCACTTCTACTTGGGGACATCCAGAGACTGCAGTATGCCACCTGGAACATGGTGTTCAGCCTTTACCTACTGACACACTAGGCACTTGGCCACAAACTCTTCCACTGCTCGCTTTACTCCGGGCCACCAAAACTATTTCTTTAGTCCCTGGTACATCTTGGAAACTCCCGAGTGTACTGCTAGGGGTGATTTATGGAACTCACTGAGAACCTTGCCACACATCACCTTTGGAACAAACATCTTTCCCTAGAAAAGCATCCAGTTCTGACCATCCTCCATCCACCCTTCCAGAGCATTCCTCTGGTCAACTCAGTCATGCATCACTTCGCACTCTGGGTCTCCCCACTGAGACTCCTCCACTTGCTACAATAGAGAAGACTGCACTATCATCTGATACAGGAAACCTCTACCGCTATCCATCCTCGCATCTAGGTGCAAGGAAGGCAACTCCTCCATCACCTTCCAGGTGTCTGCCGACTCTCAGACCGCATCCTTCTGCGTCCTCCTGCTCAAGGAATCGGCCACTACATTCCCTTTCCCCGAAGTGTAAGAAATATCGAAGTCGTAATCCTGGAGGAACTTCACCCACCTTTTCTGCCGCATGTTTAGGTCCCGCTGGGAGATGATATACCTCAAACTTTTTTGATCTGTAAAGACCAAAAATATTTCTCCGATGAGGTAATGCCGCCATAACTTTAGCACAAAAACGACCGATGCAATCTCCAGGTCATGGGTGGCATAATTACGCTCATGACGGCGTATCTTCCTAGACCCATAAGAGATCACCCCTTGTCGCTGCATCAGAACACATCCCAGGCCTTGCTCTGAAGCATCACAGAACACTTCGTACGCCGCCCCTTCTTCTGGTAGCCTCAGAACTGGGGCACTAACCAACTTCTCCTTTAGATAGCTGAAGGCTGACTCACACTGCTCACTCCACATGAAAACCTTATCCTTCTTGGTCAAGGCCATCAAAGGGGCTGCAACTCAGGAGAAGTTGGGTAGGAACTTCCGATAGTGACCTTCCAGTCCGAGGAAACTACGAACTTCTGCCACATTCTTGGGTGCTTCCCAAGAAACAATTGCTTAAACCTTTGATGGGTCCACCGCTACCCCCTGCTCGGACACTACGTGCCCGAGGAAGTGCACTTCTCACTTCCAGAACGTGCATTTTGAAAACTTCCCATAGATTTGGTGCTCTCGGAGGACCTCCAAAACCGTCCTCAGGTTCTCTGAATGGTCCACCTATGATCTTGAATAGATCAGGATATCGTCGATGAACACAACTACGAACTAGTCCAGGTACTCCTGGATGATGGATTTCATAATCCCCATGAACATAGCTAGGGAATTCGTAACACTGAAAGGAATGACTACGAACTTGAAGTTTCCATACCTACACCTGAAGGTCGTCTTCGGAATGTCTCCCTCCTTCACTCTCAACTAGTGATACCCAAACCGTTGGTCAATCTTTGAGAACCATCCTGCCCCTTTCAGCTGGTTGAAAAGATCGTCTATCCTTAGAAGAGGGTAGCGATTCTTGATCGTCACCTGATTCAGCCTCCTGTAGTCTATGTACAACCTGAGACCACCATATACCTTCTTTGTGAACAAGAATAGAGAACCCATCGGTGACGCACTTGGTCGAACCTAACCCCTCTTCATCAGATCATCGATCTGAATCCGAAACTCTCGTAGCTCCGAAGGTGCCATCCGGTAAGGATCCATCAAAATCAGACGATCACCAGGATGAAATTCTATCCCAAACTCGATATCACGTCGAGGGGTAGAGTCGTCACCTCCTCAGGGAAGACGTCCATAAATTCATTGACGATTCCTGGCATCTCCACCATCTCAGCATCCACTGACTCTATTGACATCTCGGCTAACAAAGAGAGGAGGGGTCCCTCTCACCGGCTGCCCTTCTGACTGCTCCGCTTGTCAGTGAAAGTAGCACATCAGCCGCCCAAGTCTGAGAACACAACCCTTCCTCGGAAGCAGTCGATTATGGAACACACAGAGAACAACTAGTTGATTCCTATGATGACATCGTATGGTTGTATCTGTAGTAGTAGCAGATCCCTAACATACTGATGTGGCCCTATCATCAGTCTACATCCTCGACAAACATATAACAAGTTGGTCTAACCTCCGACTTGTGTGCTCAGCACCAGGGGCACTGGATGTATCCCGGCATCTATACCCAATGCATGGGCTAGACTGGGTGCAACGAAGTAGTGCGAAGATCTGGTATCGAACAAGTCATAAGTAAGGGTCCTAAACAAACTGATCGTACCTCGAACGACCTCCGGCCCTGCTGCAACTGCTACCTCCACGGCATGCAACTGTCCATGCCCAGCTCCTCTGCCCCTCAGCTCTTGGTTGCCTCCCCGATCATGCCCTGATCGAGGTCCCTGAGGAGCTCCCTGAGGTCGGCCTCCTCCTGCAATGTCTTTCCTCAGAGGAGCGGGAGCTCGCTGCCCCTGCTGTTGTTGCTAGAAAGGCCTAACTAAAAGCTGTTGTTGGGGTGGGTGTTGGGGATATCTTCCACCGCCGTACTATACTCGGTCTGGGAACTGACTCCGTAGATGTCCATAGCTCCCACAGATGGAGCACCGCGGTCCTGGGCCCGAAGGAAAATGGCAAGGACCAGGGGACCAGAACTGAAACTCATGCGGCCTGCTCCCTGTTGGTCGGAACTTGGAGGGTCCTGACGATGGAGGCTTGGTTCTGACGGCCTTCCCCTTCGATGGTCCCAGATGGATCCCATCTCGTGACACACCTCCTAGAGCGTGCATCCTCTCCACCACTTCGGCCTTCTTCTGGACCTCCAAGTACGTCGGCAGGGTAAAGGGGGTAACTGAATACTGGAGGGAGGGTCGGAGCGCCTCCTCTAAACGTCTTTCTCGTGACTCCTCATTGGAAAATAGGTCCGGAGAAAAATGTAGGAGGTCCTTGAACATGATTCCCATCTCCCTTAATGACATACTTTCCTACTGGAGGGAGACTAGCTCCTACCTCTTTTTCACCTTCATCGTAGAAGAGAGGAATTCTGTCCGGAACTCCTTCTCGAAGTCAGCCCATGCCTCCTCAGCCTCTCTCATCTCCCCCAAGTAGAGCGTCCACCACTGACGCGCCGCTCCCCGCATCTGGATAATGGCCAGAGAAACCCAGTACTCGGCCGGGGCCTGAATCAGGCCGAAGGCTATCACCAGCTCTTCTAGCCAACCTCCCTTCTTCATGTCGGAGGTGCTGCCCTCATACTTCTCGAGGGTATTCCACTGGAAAGCCCGAAGAGTATTATGCCACTGGTCATCCTCCTCCTCCCGATCAGCTCTCTGCCGATCGGCCAAGGTATTCTCCTGGGCCTCGATCGCCCGTACCACACATGGTCGCCTTCCAGGTGCCATAGCTACAAGGTAAACAAGGAATGCCTAAGCCCAAGTAGTGCAGAATATTGTTCTTACAAATTTCTTAAACTTCTTACTCATTTTAATTTCCCAAAACACTCATGGAACATGAGAACACAAGTCATTATGATGAATGTACCTTTCCTAGTGTCTCTACCCTGCAATCAGCGTGGCCTCACTTGGTCGTTCGGTAGGTATAGAGTCCTTGCATCAGATCGCGGGGGGGGGGGGGGGGGGGGGCCTAAAATCCCGTGTCCTATCCGGTATTCCCTGTCCTAATTCATGCACCAAGGTCACCCAACACTGTTTCCCTACCATCCCATGCAATACTTACTGTGCCTAACTCCAGACTTCATCATATCTCTCATGTTTTCCTCTGATACCATTCTGTCACAACCCGCCTTCACCAAAAGTAGGGAAGGGTCAGCAGATTGCCAAGCCATGCCTTCTTTAAGTTGAAGAAGAGATAATGACCCCCGAAACCTGCCTTCAATAGGTCCCGGAGTGGCGACTATCCCCAAGGGTATGAAATTCACACACAAATAGAAGGCATTACCCTTTTTGTTTTATAGGATCGGAAGATAAGATGATGAAACCCAACAACACCAAAACTAAAAGAAAATTAAAGGCCAAAAAGGTAAACCATTCCCACATGCATGTTCAAAAGTAAATGATACAAGCCACAAAAAACCAAAGGTAAAAAGGTACCAAGAAAAAGGAAAACAGAAACAGAAATTGCCCCAAAGGTCCGAGATAGTATGGTCCCGCGCGATCCTCAAAGTCCTCCCGGAAACCTGAAAGCAGTTTTTTATATACGTAGGGTGATCATATAAGTACACTCAGAAGGGAAAACCCAAATACTCTCATGCACAAGTGGGGGAATGTACTAAAGTCCCGTGAGAAGCAGACAACCAACACTATCAAGGAGTTCATCCATCCCACTCACTGACCACACTCACCAAATAACGCAAGCAAGGTAATATATAGTAAAATCACATCGATGTTTGGGTACCCTGCGCCACTTTCCCACTGGTTATTGAAGACATGATATGCATCAGACCAATCCCGCCATTCTCACCGCAGTCCCACTGCCACACCCCACTCGCACACACCTGGGCCATATCCTCACGCAGTCCCACTGCCAACCCTGCCTGTACACACCTGGGCCATAACCACTATCCGCCCGCAGACACCTGGGCCACAACTGTCACATGTAACCATGCCCACAAACACCTGGGCCAGAACAACCACTGCCATTCCCAAATACACCTAGGCTAGAAGATCCACTTCCACGCCCGAAGACACCTGGGCCTCATCCCGAAGACACTTGGGAAACCACCTGCCCGCACACACCTGGGTCAACCACCACACTACCCCGACCAAAGGTTCTTGGGCTAATAATGGACTTCAGGCCATCACATCCTGCCCGAAGATACTTGGGCTATCTAGGAAAGGGAGCATAAAGGAGCTAATAACCAGCCACTAATAGAAGTGTTGGGAAAAACACTATCCCCCATGAAATGGAGGTGTTCTTCACTAAGTGCTCAACTTGGGTGGGGTGCGAATAAGAAACACAAAAACTAAAAGTATATGTATAGGTAAAAATAACTCACCCAAGTTTAGGTTTTCCTTCAGCTAGCCTAAAGAAGACAAACAACACCCTTGTCTACGTCACAACTCACACCAAACAAAAACCCATTTGTCTCATCCTTGTTTTCATGTTCATTAATAATGTTTAAATATGTTTCAGCACCTACTTGGGCAACTAGTAAGAATAAGAACAAGTCAAGGAAAGAAAACAGTTAAGCATCAACTACAACATCCACACCTGGTTCTCTTGTAGTCACAACAACAAAAGGGATAAGAGATCCCTCAAAGTACTGGAACCAAGGAAAACCACAAGATATTGCCTACACCTTCTGCAACCAAAGGGGGGATAGTGAAATCCCTCAAAGTAATGGAAACAAAGGAAACCCCAAGACACTACCCAGTAATCCCATAAGCCATTGGTTTCTCAACAACAGAGGATCCCACCCTAATTCGTGATATAAGCGAAGTAACCACCTGGCATTAAAATTCAGAACTACTGAAACCATATCAACAGGGGGATCCCATCCCCACCCACATCACCCAGAAAATGGCTCATGAAGGAAAAACAACCAAACCACCACCACAAACACAAATCAGGCCCATGCCAGTATTTTCAGATTGAAAAGATTTAACACACTCCATGATTTCAATTTCCATGTACTTTAACCGGGGTTATTGTAGAAAGGATTGATCCTGTTGCTTCAGTTTATTTAGCCAGATATACATGATTAATCAATTTCGTTTACATAGCAAGGGTTCACAACCACAAAAGAGCTATTTAACATCACCAGAGGTAAAGGTTCATTATTGCACAGAGAAAGACCACCAACGACCATGATTTTCAGTATGCGTAAGCCTGCACAATTCAGAAATCAATAATCATGGAGGAAGATAAAAACAGAGCATTATCATCGATCACATCCCTCCCAATTCATTATTTATAATCTGTTTATATCTTTATTAGAGCTTGGTTCATCTAATTATACAGAAGCAGTAGCACACCCACCTCGCATGATACACAAAAAGAAGAGGTGATGGAGAAATTCCCTACTTATTGATCAACGATCGAAGTTTATCTTTACGCCACCAGGAACAGGGGATGTGAAAAACTGCAGGGGGGTGAGGCCTCGAGCAGACGACGAATTGATCGGAGGGTGACTGAGAAAAGAAACCTAAGGGAGAAGCATTTAGTTTATAAGGGTTGGGAATGGTTTAGATAACAATGTGAAACCGCGTAAGGAGCGGGGTCGTGGGTTGACCACGTGGCCCCATGCGTCATTAATGGGTCCCCCGGTTTAAACCGACTCACACACACGTTACTTAATTAATCATTTAGTTTATTAATCATTTAATTAAATTCCATTTGTGGGCGTTACTGGGCTTTAAAACAAGCTTAAAGGGGTCAAGATAGAGTTTAAAAACTCAATTAGCACAAAAGGAGGTGCTACTGGAAAACCCCGTGGGGGTAGGTGAGAGCCACCAGTAGCTGACAGCTACCGGTGGCTGACAGCTACCGGTAGCCGAGAGCTACTGGTAAGCGGTAGCGACCGGAAGCTACAGCTACCGGTGGACCGAGCTACCAGTAGACAGAGCTACCAGTAGGCTGCGGCTACCGGTAGACTGAGCTACTAGTAGGCCTGCTACCGGTAGGCTAAGGCTACTGGTAGGACTACCGTTAGGTCAAACCTCACTGAGGCACCCAGACTACCCAGAACACCCAAAGAACCAGATTTTCACAAAGTAATGGACCTCCAAGACCCCTGTCCATTATGAAATTAATTCCCATTAGGATTTCAGTTTCATCCTCACATGGATAAATTATCAAATGTTGATTTAGAATATCAAATATAAATTCCCTTCCCTGAAAACTAATATGGGATCCATATTGAGAGAGTCAACCCTTTCCCAAAATTGCATCAACTTCAACTAGAGGAAGAAAATCAAGATTTATAGGAAACAAATTCCCAAAAACTTCCATCATAGAGTAGGGATAGACTTGATATTTGGTCATTATACCATTTGGTATTTTTCACTCCCAACACAACATATAGTCATTGAGGTGGTGATTTGATACCCTTAGAAAATTATTTAGATAAGAATGAGTGGGTAAAAACTAAATCAAATAAAAAAATTTCAATCCCAAAGTGGATTATAAGTGCACTTTTCACCACATCTCTAGTAACTTTTAATTTTGTTGTTGTAATTTCATAATCTTGACCTTCTCCTCTTAGGTTCCTCAATGGTAAGTTGCCTTAATTTTTAGAGAATTTGTTAGAATAGTTCCCTATCTCCTTATATCACATATGAGTTCTTGTTTCTAGGTATTCTTTTATTTATTTTTAGTATAGTGTTTATACCTTCAGTTTACCATGTGTTTTTGGTGAAAATTTGATATTTTGGGATTGGCAGTAGGTGGAACACAGTTAGTGTGTGGATAGGGGAAACTCTGTTCCCATTTCTAGGAAACCGTGTGGCCAATTTCATTTTTGGACAGTGGAGATTTCATGGTTGTCACATGGTTTTTCAATCCATTTGGGTAAACCATGTGGCTAGTTCCTCTTGGATAGTGAGGGATACACGATTTCCACACGATTTTCCAAATCATTCAGGAAAACCGTGTAACCCGTATAGGTCAATAAAAAGTAAAAAAGTTACCTTTCTACCCTCTTCAATTTTAATCCTAAAACACATCCCATATTCCCCATTATGGATTTTAATCCATGGGATCTCCCTCCAAGATTTCTTGGACTTCTGGATCCTCAATCCTTGGGTGGTTTTGATCCCATTTTTTTATAGAATAATCAAGTAAGTCATTTTCCTCTTGCTTTCTACCTCCTTCTATGGTTCATCTTCCTTATTTCTTATGTTCCTTTTTTCCATTGGGTTTCTTGACCTAATTAGGGCCTAATACTATGATATTGTATAAAATCATGATGATCATTGTTCAATATTTCCTTTACAGGGTCCTGTGGTGGTGCGATTACGGTTTTACACTAGTTTCTAGGAGTTTCAATGTGTGAGGTGGGTGGTTCCATGATTTTACACTATTAGGTGATTTTTATATGCTTGATTAGTTGTTTACATGTGTTCTATAAACTGCTTGTGTGGTGAAAAATATGTTTTAGAAGGTTTTTTATATAAATGTGTGATGGAAGTTGGTTTTTGAAAATAAATTAGTTATATTTTTTGTGTACACCATTGTGGTGAATCTTAAATATGTTTCATTCCTTGTTTGAAAAGTGAAAAATATATTTTCAAAGAGATTTAATGGTGAAAATGTGTTAAAATTGTTATTTTCCAAGTGAAATGGGTTTTTTTGTTTGTTGACTTCCTTATTATACACCTTAAATGTGACTTTTAATTGTGAATAATGTTATAAAAATAGCCTTAACGAGAATTTTATTTTGGAAGGGGATTTTCCAATGGAAATGGTTGGATTCCACATGTGTTCTTCTTGATATATTTCCAAATGGATTTTATAAATTGGGCAAGTGGTGTGAAATGTATTTCCAAATGGTTTTGTAGTGCATGTGAAATAGAAAGTGTTGATTTCCTTGTGTTCTTATGATTCTTGGAATGTGTATGTGAAAGAATTAATTTATCTAATATGTGAAATGGAATTTTATCATAGGGAATCCTGGGTATCTAGGTGGGTGAACTAGAACTAGTATGCTAGTTTATTCAGAAGAGATTGACGCCCAGATTCATCTATAAGTATTGATGATTAAAATACTAACTAAACATTTGATATGATTAGAGACCACTATACCTTGGTATGGGATCCTCTCTAGTGGCTCAGGCATGGGAAAAATGTTGGTATTGGCTTATGTTTTGGAGACCACTGACCCTTGGGATGTATTCTCCTCTAGTTTTTAATGTATGGGAACATTGTTGATAGTTGAGTTGCAGGATTTTGATCATCGAGGTATGAGGTTCATAGGGTCCCACTTGTGCAAGTTACCTATAGCGATTTTCCCATGGTACTCTTTTGTGACATGATTCTTATGAAGTGTGGTTCTAGCTATCGGTATATAGTAGGGCTTTTGTACATTTTTATTTCAAGAAAACTTATTTGTGAAAAAAAAATTCCTTAAAAAGTGTTTTCTTGATAAATTTTTCCTTAAAATGTTTTCTTAGAAATGTTTCAAATATTCTTATAGAAATGTACATGTCGATTTGTGTCCTAATATTATATAATGAAATCTTTCTTCTGGGTGTAATTATAATAGAATTTGTCTCACACCCTACATACACCTTTGGGTGTATATAGACTTTGTTATGTATGACCCAGGTAAAGGAAAGAGGTGTCTTGGTGGATTTGGTTGCTATTGTTCCACTTAATATAGGTGTTGGTAGTGGTGTATTGAGGGTTATTTCCCTCATGTTTCATGGGATTCTTTGGGATAGTTTTTTTTTCTTATTCCATTTTAGTACTTTTGGTTTTGGTTAAAATTGTAAAACATTGAATCTGAAAAAAAAATACCCTGTTTGGTTATGGTTATCAATTATTGTGATGTTTATCCTTGTTAGTTGTTTATAATTATATAAATGGGTGAAAGTTTTCCCAAATTATATTTTTGATACCCAGGAACTAGTATCAATACCATGGGGATTAGGAATGACCTTTGGTCTATGCCATGAATTGGGTTGGGTGTTGGGTTGGAGGGAACCCCTGCTTGGTTAGTGGAAAACAGTATCATAGTAGCCATGATCTTTTTGGTTAAAGTTATTTGGGATGAGTTTCGGTAGACCAAATCTAGGATTTTTGGGTCTTGAAGTTCTCATTACGAGTGGGGTGTCCATCCAACACACCTCGTGATGGAATTCAAGTCATCGTCGAGCATTGAGGTTTGATTTGACTTCTCCTCTATGTGAGACGTATAGGATATAGAGTGTATATGGAGACTAGGTGGGGGTAGAGTGGTTGGGTTGACTTTTTATTGTGATGGATTTTTTTTTATTTTTAGATTTATGAAAGTGTTAGAATTTGTTATTATTGCTGAAATTTTTCAGTATGGTTGTATTGATGGTTTTAATTGTGGTTATTTCTTATTGTAGTAAAATACCTCCTCATAGAATTTATGTGCGGTCATGAGAAGAGGCTATAGAGAGTTCTCCCTCACCAGTCGATCATATATAAGTGGAATTCATGGTTAGGGATGTCCAATATTTGGGTCAAGGAGTGGAATTAGGTCCTTCTTGAGTTAGGGAAGTTGAACCAAGTCCTGGAAAGGACAAGCCTTAAGAGGTCCTCAAGAACAATCCTCCTTCTTTCCAAGGTATAACAAAACCTCAAGAAGTAGAGGAGTGACCTGATAATATAGAGAAGATGTTTTAATTTCTTGATACTCCTAAGGCACTTAGAGTGTATTTTTATCTATTCTTATTTCAAGGTCCCAGTCAGAAGTTGTGGGACTCAGTGGTTCATGATGGAAAGCATGAGATGATGGGTTGAAAATACTTCAATGGAATTTTCAACAAGTATTATTATTCGAATATTTTGGCCTTCTCTAGGTCCTTGGAGTTATAGATCTTAGCCAAGGAGACTATACCATGATGTAGTATTATAACCTCTTTGTAGAGATGTTTCGATATGCACCCGAGGTCATTTCTAATGAGAAGATGAAGGCTTAGAAATTAGAGATGGGATTGCAGCTAGAAATTTGATCTCAGGTTCTCTTTTTCAAGATAAAAACTTATGTTGAGGTGTTCGATCGTTCCATGATAGTAGAAATTGATCACAGAAGAAAGTATGATTTATCAAGAGTAGTACCAGTAGTGGGAATTAGAAGTTCTTATGATAAGAAGAGGAAGCGGTATGTTCATGGGAAGAAGGGAGGTGGTAGTTCAGGACACCTTCCTAGAAGTCTCTATCTGTGGATTCTAATGTTGGGTTGGTTGTGTTCCATCAGTGTGGGAAAGAAGAGAACATACTACCAGTGTGTTCGTCTACACCTAGGCCTTATCACTAGTGTGGAGTTATGAGGCATTTATAGAAATTTTTCAAAGTGACATGCCCATATCAAAGTAGTTCAAGATCTATAGCTTCTAGATGGATATTTTCCAATTCATAACCATCAGGGATAGTGTTTTCTTGGTTTTGAGGTAGTGGTAGTAGGTCTGGATCATTTTTTGGTCACAATTAGTTTAGATTAGATAGGTAGTCTAGTGTTCCCTCTAAGTCTTATACTGAGATAAGGAAACTTCCGGCGGTGGATCAAGCACTAGTGGAATTGGATGTAGGGCCTGTAAAAGTTTGAGGTACCATTCTTATTGCATCACATGCAGTTATTGTTATCTTTGATACTAGTGCTTCAGTTTCTTTTATTTTTTCCCTTCTTGTTGATGTGTTAAAGTTTCCAATGGATCCTATATTTTATGTGATTGATTTTTTAACACCTCTTGGTAAGAAATAAGATCATAAATTCAGGTGTCTGTTATGTGCACTCACCATGTCAAGGGTCGATTTGGAATGGGATTTTATGGTTTTGGATATGGACCTCTTTGACCTGATCATTGGTATGGATTATATGGTGCATTTTTAGGCACACATCGGTTGCAAAGTAGTGAGTGAGTTTATTGGAACCTGATAGAAGTACCCAAGGTTTTCAAAGTGAATGGGATACATGGTTAAGACATATTGGACCTCCACTTCCATAATTAGGTAGCCTTGTTTATTAGATCACTTCACTCATGCTAGTGGATGGTGGTGGTGCTTCTGAGGGTGAATTTCCTCTTGTGGTGGATTATTTCTTAGAGGTTTTTCCAGAGGATTTATCCAGTTTTCC
The DNA here is from genome assembly GCA_963277665.1 of Viscum album. NCBI lineage: Eukaryota > Viridiplantae > Streptophyta > Magnoliopsida > Santalales > Viscaceae > Viscum > Viscum album. The sequence continues at coordinate 830,701,861 of OY728156.1, forward strand.
TTCAGAGTGGGATGTGGAGTTATTCATCGATTTGGCATGGGAAACACAACCAATATCTCTTCCCTCGTACCGTATGACCCCATCGAGTTGAGGGAATTAAAGGTATATCTATAATATTTATAATCAAAAGGGTTCATTCACATAAGTGTCTCACCCTAGGCCACCCCAAATATATTTATGAAATGGTGGATGGATCTCTCCAGTTGTTCATTGATTACTAGAAGATGAATAAGTTGAAGATCAAAAACAAGTACTATTTTCTTTATATTTATGAACTTTTCTATAAGATTAATGGGGAATGGTTTTCTTCCAAGATTGACTTGTGTTCTTGATATCACCAAGTCATATTTAGAGAGGTGGAAGTTCCAAAAATAGCCTTCTAAAGCTGTTATGACCATTTCAAGTACTTAGTCTTGCCTTTTGGGTTGAAAAATGATCTAGTGGTCTTTATGGAACTCATGAATAGGTTGTTTAACCAATATATTGATAACTTTTTTATGGTATTCATGGAAAACATCCTGGTCTATTCTAGGACTGAGGAGGATCATGAGTGGCATTTGATAATTTTTTTAGGTACCCTTTAGGGAATCTTCTCTTTTTGAATATTTCCATGTGCACCTTATATATCAGGTAGGTGAGGTTTCTAGGACATGTGATATCGTAACAAAGGGTTTCAGTGGACCCTGAGAATATCATTGTAGTGATTTCATGGGAACAACCAAAGAATTTGTTTTAAATTTGAATATTTTTAGACCTAGAAAGGTATTATAGGCGGTTTGTTTAGGATTTCTCTCAATTTACTTCATCCATGAAGGTGTTAACCTAGAATGGTGTGAAGTTTATATTAATCCTAGAGTTCTAGGTATCCTTTATACAGCTTAATTGGTAGTTGACCATAGCCAATATTTTTATTTTTCCAGAGTCTGGAAAGGGATGTGCGGTCTATTATGACGCCTCGGATATGAGTCTTGGGTGTGTGCTGATGCAGGATGGACATGTGGTGGCTTATGGTTCATTCCAACTCTGAACACATGAAAATAATTACCCAATCCATGACATGGAGTTATCATTAGTGATTCATGCCTTAAAGATGTTGTGCCATTATCTTTTCGGGAGAAGTTTGTAGTTTATTCAGATTACAAGAGTTTAGCCTACATCTTCTCCCAGAAATATATGGATTTAAGGCAGTGTCTTTGGGATAAGTACCAATATGGTTTGGATTTTGATATAGTTTATACACTAGGAAAGGGAAATTTAGTGAAAGATTCCTTGAATAGTAAATTTTCAGTGTGAGTGTTGAAAAAATTTAGTGATGTGTAGACTTTGTTGGGTATTTTCTCTTAGATTCATATCGGGAACAAGGAACATGGTGGATGTGTGTTCTTTTCTAGTGTTTATCTCACACCTTCTCTTATAGAGTTTATTTTTAAATAGTAGAAAATTGAAGAACTGTGATAGCATTATATGCAGTTCCTAGATGGTGGGAAGGTTACCTGTGAATGGTCTTTGTCTCTTGAGGGAGTTTTGTGCTTCAAGGATCACTTCGTAGTGTCATTATCATTAAGGAAAGTGGTGATTCAAGATATCCACCAGTCACAGTGGTTCATTCATCTTGGTGCTACCAAGATGTAAAATGTAGTGTTTCGGTAGTTATGGTGGCCAGGTATGATGCAAGATGTAACTGAATATGTATTATGGTGTTACACATGTAAGAAGGTTGAAGAAAATCACCAAAGGCCCTCCAGTTTTCTTCAGATTCTACCTATTCCAACTTAGAAGTGGGACGAGATCGCCATGGATTTTATTGTTGGATTACCTTGTACATCTTGGGGGAGTAATTTTATTTGGGTAGTGATTTATTGTTTGACCAAGTCATCCCATTTAATTCCAATCAGGTATTCATCCAAAGTGGATGAGCTGGGTCAGTTGTATGTGCATGAAGTTGTGAGGCTTCATTCTGGGTCATCGAAAATTGTTTCTGACAAGGACCCTCATTTTACCTCATGGTTTTCAAAAGGCCTTTAGAAGGAAATGGGGTCATAGGTCAAGTTGATCGTGGAATACCATCCTCAAATGGATGGTCAAACATAGTATTTGAATTAGATTTTGGAAGAAATGATCTAGGAATGGGTAATGGATTTTAGAGGTTTGTGGGATATCGATTTTGGATTGGTTGAGTTTTCAATAACAATAGTTAGCAATTCTAAATTATATTGTCTCCTTTTGAGGCTCTTTATGGTCAGTTATGTTGGTCCCCTTTGTATTGGGATGAGCTGGGTGAGACCTCACTTTTGTGACAAAACCTTGTCAAAGATACCTATTATAAAGTCAAGTTGATCAGGAAGTGATTTTTGGTGGTGCAGAGTCGTTATAAGTCCTATGTTGATCAAAAGTATTGAGATTTGGAGTTTTCAATGGGTGATGGGGTGTTCCTAAAAGTGGAACCTCTCTTGGGTCACTGTCATTTGGGTGATCAAGGGAATCTGACACTAAGGTATATTAGACCTTTTGAGATTTCTGATAGATTTTTTAATGAGGAATACATTTTAGATTTTCTCTATAAGTTGACATAAATTCATGACATGTTTCATGTCTCTTAGTTAAAAAAGTACAACCCAAATCAATCTCATTTGTTGAATTGGGAAGAGTTGGAATTAGAACCTGATTTATCTATGTTTGAGTGGCCCATTCAAATTATAGATTATCAGGAGAATGTTCTTCATGGGGTGTTTATTCTGTTGGTTTGAGTTCTTTGGCATCATGGTAGTGATAAACATGAGAATTGGGAGAATAATTCTATGGTCGAGGAGTACCCATTTTTTCTGATCAAGATTCGAGTTGAATTTATGAGGGTGGAAAGTTTTCATAGTGGGGAGAATTGTCACATCCATGTTCTTTTTTTGAGGTATTATTTTATTTATTTTTAGTATAGTGTTTATGATTTTTTTCCATTGTTTTTTTGGTGAATAATCGAGATTCGGGGCTTAGAAGAAGGTGGCGTATGGTTGGCGCATGGTTAGGGAAAACTGTGCACCCCTACCCAATAAAGGGTGCTGCCAATTTCATTATTAGATAGTGGAGACCACACGATCGATGCATATTTTTTCAAACTATGCCAAAAAACCATTAGGCTTATTCCTCTTGTAAAATGAGGAATGCACGGGTGCCACACAGTTTGGAAAACCATCCGGGAAAACTATGTGACCGGTCTAGGCCATTAAGAAGTGAAAATTTATTTTTATACCCTCTTTGATTTTAACCCTAAAACACCTACCATCCACTCCATTTTGGATTTTCATCCATGGTATATCCCTCTAAGATTTCTTGGACTTCTTAAGCCTCAATCCTTAGGTGTTTTTGACCCTATTTCTTCAAGAATCTTCAAGTAAGTCCTTTTCATTTTGATTTATCCCTCTTTCTAGGGTTTATCTTCCCTATTTCTTGAGTTACTATTTTCCAATGGGTTGTTTCACCTAATGAGGTTATGATCTTGTGATGTTGGGAGAAATTATGATGATTAGTGTTCAATATTGCCTTTATAGGGTATTTTGGTTGTGTGGTTGTGGTTTTCCAGTGGTTTCCATAAGTTTCCAAGTGAGGGGTAGTTGGTTCTACGCTTTAACATTATAATATAATTTTTATATTCTTTCTTGGTTGTTTAAATGTGTTTTACAAACTTATTTTTTGTTGAAAAATATGTTTTGGAAGGGTTTTGAGATGAATGTGAAATGGAAGTTGGTTTTTGAGAATAAATTAGTTATATTTATTTTGTGAACCATTGTGGTGATTTTTAAATATGTTTCATGCCTTGAGTGGAAGGTAAAAATGTATTTTCAAAGAGATTTAATGGTGAAAATGTGTTGAAAGTGTATTTTTCAAGTGAAATTGGTTTTTTTGTATCTTGATTCCCTTTTAATGAACCTTAAAATTTCCTTTGAATTGTGAATTATGTTATAAAAATGGTCTTGATAAGAATATGATTTTGAAAGGTTTTGTGCCCATGGAAATTGTTGGATTCCACATGTGTTCTTCTTGTTATGTTTCCAAAGGGATTTCATAAATTGTGCAAGTGGTGTGAAATTTATTTCCAAATGGTTTTGGTGAGTATATGAAATTGAAAGTGGTAATTTCATTATGTGATTATGATTCTTGGAATGTGTATATGAAAATGTTGATTTATGTGATATGTGAAATGGAATTTGAGCACAAAGGGAATCCCTGATATCTATGTGGAATAAATATAACTAGTACACTAGTTGATTTGGAAGAGGCTGAGTCCTAGATTCATCTAGTAGGATTGATGATTACAACACTAACAAAACTTGTGATATGATTAGTGACCATTAGAAATTGGGATGGGATCCCCTATATTAGATCATTCATGGGAACGTTGTTAGTAATAGATTATGTTTTAGAGATCGTTGGACCTTGGGATGTGTTCCCCTATAGTGGCTCTTGCATGAGAACATTCTTGGTAGTTGAATTGAAAGATTTTGATCATCGAGGTATGAGGTTTATAGGGTCCCGCTTGTGTTACATACCTATAGGGATTTTCCTGTGGTTATATATTATGACATGATGCTTATGAATTGTGGTTCTATCTATTGGTATAAGGTAGACCTTTTGTACATTTTTATTTTAAGAAATATTATTTATGAAAAAGTTTTTTTCTTAAAAACTGTTTTCCTGAGAAAGGTTTCCTTAAAATGTTTTCTTAGATAGGTTTCAAATATTCTTATGGAAATGTGCATGTTGATTTATCTCCTAATGTTATATCATTGAACCTTTCTTTTGGGTTTAATCCTACTAGTATTTTACTCACATCCTACATACAGCTTTGGGTGTATGTATAATTGGTTATTTATGACCTGGGTAAAGGAAAGATATGTTGTGGTGGTGATAGTGGATTTGGTTTCTAGTGTTCTAAATTGCACAGGTGGTGGTGGTGGTTTCTTGAGGTTGATCTCCCTCATGTTAAATAGAGGTCTTTAGGATATTTTTGTTATTCATATTCTATTATATTACTTTTGGTTTTGGTTAAATTTATAAAACTTTGAATCTAAAAATTGGTGTACCTTGTTTGGTTATAGTTACCATTTATTATGATGTTTATCCTTATTGGTTTTTTATGATTATATAAATGGTTGAAATAATTCCCAAAGTTTATTTTTGATACCCAAGAAATAGTTTCCATTATATGGGGATTAGGAATGTCTTTCATTCCATGCCATGAATTGGGTTAGTTGTTAGGTTGGATGACACCCCAGCTTGGTTCATGACAACTTACATTTCAAGAGTTGTACATTGATGTATTATACCTTAAAATTTTATTCATGATCATAATTTACTTTCTCTCCACACTTAAATCATACTCATTATTCTTTCAAGCATATATTAGGTTGTTTCCTTCAACAGGTATCACATGTTAGAAATTCCCTATTTTCTTCTTCCCCTTATCCATTTTTTATTCATCCTTACTATTCATCTCTTTCTTTTCCTAAAATCCATAATAATTAGGTAATTCATTCTCTTTATTGATTTCACATTATACTATATTATATTATGATAATATTTTTTGGGATACTAGTTCCCTTCAAAGGATTATCTTTATACCATCAAAGAAATGATCCATATTACTCTTTGGATTACGTATGTAATCTGAAGTATACAATGTAACTCCCCAAAATTCTAAATCAAGAATATTGTATTCAATATCTTATGAGAAATGAAACACTGATCTTAAACAACCCATGAAATATATTTTTTAAAATTTAATCTCTTCAATTTCTTGTGACACACGCAACCTCGAGACTAATGAAACTGTAAAATAGAATACCCTTATAACATAGACATTAAATTAGAGGGTATGATTATTACTAAATAAAATATAAAAAATATATGATTTAAACATGTATAAAATTAATTCAATCGATATCAATAAAATAAGAATTAGTTGAAGGGAAAGTAAATGTTTTCTGAAAAACTTTGTTTTTCAAAGAAAATGGTTTCGTCGTGTTTTGAGAAGTTATGTTAAAATTAATTTTTACCAAATTTAATAAATTTATATTAAAATTTTAACTTATTTTTTTAAATAATAATATCAAAATTATCTTATAGTTAATTTTTGGAATGTTTCTGAAAATTTTTATTCTTCAATGAATAGTAAAAAATATATAGATTTTTATTTAAAAACAGTCATTCTTTTAAAGCATGTACAAGCCAATTTTTATTTTAATATTGTTTTAAAAGTAAAATTAGTTCAATTATATATTTATTAACCCAAATTATGACATTGTAATCAATTTAATATTGAATTTTTATATAAAAATATTTTATTAAACTTTTGAAATGTGTTACTTTGGAAAACTATTTTTTCATTACATCTGTGGGTTTAATTTCAAATTGAATTTTGATAATTTTGGAAATTAAATTATTAAAAAATAATGACATATTTGGAATTGTCAAAATTTATATTATCTAATAAGGTGAAATTAATTTTTGACTATGATGAATAGTGAAACATTAAAAATTAATTATCGTTATTATGGTGAAAACAAGTTTAATGAGGGTTAAACTAAAAAGATAAGGGTTAAAAATTACATAAAACTTATAAAAAACAATTTTATTGCCATATTTCAACCTTATAACCTATAATGTTTTATAATTTTCCATTTTAAGTCATTTTTTCATGATAAAAACATGGTTACACTTTATTCTTTTCAAAAAATTCATATTTTTCATATCTCCGACTTATAAAAGGACACTCCCTCCCTTCACATATTTACACCTATAGAGCCCTTTTGATTTTCCAAAACATGAAAAAATATCTTATAAACATCATTAGACACATTATAGATCTTTTGGTATTCCAAAAAGACAAACCATGTGGTCCTTAAGAGGAAATCCAAAGGATGTTTCTCTTAGAGAAAGTAATTGTCTTAACAAATCACTTTAGTTTTATTTCTTCTTTTACACCATAAATTATTTATTAACACATAAAATATAATAAAACCATTATATCTCATATACTTAGATGTTATTATTTTTGGGGAATAATACTTACCCATCTCCTCCTCCATCAAATGGGAAATGAAATCGTCAATCGTGTGTACGGCGGACTACTGCCACACAAAACGATGTAACTCATTTTCCATTAAAATATGTCATAATTTTATATAATGGTGGATTTTATGTATATATATAATATTTATTATATTATTATAATTATTACCTTTTTACTTTCCATATCATTTAAATTATGATAATGTCACTAATGTGTATGGCGAACTTCCGCATCACGAAGCGATGTGATTCATTATTTTAGTTACGCTTTTTATAGAAGGTAATAAGGATATATTTAATGAATATATGTGATATATATGACATGGTATTAATTTTTTAAAACTGAAATATCACATAATTTTTACCGTTTCACCCATTAAGTAAATGATAATTCCCCTCATGCATAGGTATGGCCTACTATCTCCACGAAGCGATGTGATCCACTCTCCATGTTAAAATTTAAATAATGATTAAAAACATTATCTAATGGAAAAATATATTTATATAATTAATATAATTATGTATATTATGTATCTATATCCTATTCACAAGAACCTAAACTTTCATGACAAAACATGCATGAGAAAAGAAGGCAATTAACAACTGAAATAATGAAAATAATGAAATATTATTAACAAATGAGTGGTAAAATTTTATATGAGGGTTGTATATGATATTTTAAAAATTAATATGGTTATGATATAAATTAATAAAATTCTTAAAATCATTATACAATAGTTTAATGAACATTCAACCAAAAGGAAGTGGGAGGTAAGGGACATCATCTCAATTTCCCTTCATTGAGGTATATTCTAACGTTATGCACCAAATTTATTTTATATGTTGTATATAATAAACCTTTGAAATGTAATATCACTATTACCTATTAATTAATGGTATTTTAAGAATAAATTTGAATTATTTTATCTAAATGGATTTTTATTTAAAAGTTTCCAAGTGGTAAACAATTTCTTAACTCAATTTCTTTTCATTGGGTTATATTACTTCTTTATTATCGTTAATATTATAAGATTTTTTTTGTAATGAATTTTTACTATCAATATTTTTATTTCCATTTTTTATGCGCAATTACATTTTATACACATAATAAATTCATTGGTTAATTCTCACTTTAACATGTTGATATTTGTAAGGGTTTATTTCATAATCTCATTTAAATCGGGGTTGTTTATACTTGAATTTCCATTGAAGAATATTATTTGAGAATTAAATAGTAAACCCTTTTAATTTTATTATCCTCTGATTATATGTTAAATTTTCAAGTTATAGTTCTTTTTTCCACTCTTTGGTACTTAAAATGATTGAGAATGTTTTTTAATGAAATCCAACTTCATTTCTCTCATTGGTTGAAAATATTTTTTCTTCTGTATCCATGTTTCTAAAAATGTTATTAAATATGTTTTAAAATTATAAAAAATATTTATTAATGAAAATTTTAATTTTGTTTCACTTTTTAAAAAAATTAATCTTCTTTTCTCCTTCCAAGTAAGGTTCTTTTTACCTTTTTATAATAGTGTGAAATGAATGTTCTTTTAACTTATAAGGAATATATGGAATTTCATACCATAAAGACCTCTTATTTCCTTAAAGATTACTTTGAAAGTTTATAAGGTTAATTTTTGAAAAGAAAATTTTTTACTAATATTTTAGAAATTTCTAGTATTTTAAAAGGTGATTTTCAAAGTGGAAAGTTTATTTTCCTCAAGAATTTTTTTAAGGACATTTTTTATGGGATTTCTATTCATAAATGATAAAAACCCTTAATTTTACATATAATTCATTTTGGATATGTTGTATTGATACTATAATTATTCTTAATTTGGATGGTTTATAAATATTTTGACCAAGGATAATATTGACATTCACTTCTTTAATTTATTTTTGTATTCATTAACTTTCCTTTGAAATATTCACTTTTTTATGATCATTAGGCATTAAATTTCCCCTTAATATATATATATTATTTATCATAGATATGATTATTTATTAAACTGTATATTATTTATACATATCTTGTTTCACTTTGGAAGTTATTCAATTGACTAGGGATATATTTATAAATCTATTTTCTTTAATCAATATAGATATTGGTTGATAAGGCATATCGATTCATGAATTAAATCGATTATTTGATATATGAGGAATGATTAGGATATGAAAATATAGGTGGGGTATGATTATAGATATCCCTTGATGCATTAGTAGTCTCATGAGATGAATCAATTTTCTAGACTTAGTTAAATGGGTTTATGTTGTATACCTACTCATCAGTTATAAACTATCTTATATAAGATCTTAATAGTATATGTATCATTATTCTTGAGATCATGATGTCTAATAATTAATAATTTCATTCATTAAGAATTTTTTTATTATTAACTATGATATATTCTTAATTATATTATCTCTAGATTCATTTTAATTATCCTTTTACTGATTAAATGAAATGTATTTTCATTTATTTAACTTACCGTATTGATTATGTCTTATCTATTCATAACAGTAAAGTAATTGATTAATTGAAATGTGTGTTAAGTTATTTACCTTTACAATTTATTATTCCTTATCTAATCATAATAGTCAAGTTGTTTTTTAAATGGAATATGTGGTAAATTAATTACCTTGATATACTTATCATTCCATATCTAATCATGATAATCAAATTATTTAAATGGAATTTGTGTTAAGTTATTTACTTTTCCATGTTGATTATTCTTATTTATTAATGATTTATTATATTGTACTTAACCCTTAATAAAAATTTCATATCACCCTTTTTTCCTATCCCAAGAATCCAATAAGTTTACTATAAAAGATATGCAAGAATATGCTAGAGAGAATAATGATATTATCAACAAAAATTATGTTTTTATTTGTGTATTTAGATATAATATGGTAATAATATAGGTATCTAGTTTACCAAGACTACTAAGCTATCTGGTCCTTCATGATGTGATTCCTTATATCTTATGAAAATTTAATAAATTAGACACCAACTCTGGGATACTAGGGTTAGCGTCATTACCTGCCATGCTAACCTTGTAAATGTAGCTTCATGAATAGAAATATTTTATGCTTCCTTTTGTCTTAGACATAGGAATTGTCTCTCCATATCTTCTTGTTGTTCATGAGGAAAATATTCTTCAAAGAAAATTCACTTGAAATCCTTCCACTATGTTCTCATTATTTCCTCCACATCCTTAGTGTTTTGAATAAAATACCACCATTGATCCACATCCCCCATAAGGATATAAAATACCATAGAAAACTTCTCCCTTTCATTACTTCCAAAAGTGAGAAATAAATTTTCTAAAGAACTTATCTGTTGATTAGAAATAAATGGATTGGTGGTTCCATTGAATGATGGAGGATGTTGTCTCATGAAATATTCTAACATTATTATACCACATTGTATATCAATAGTCTACTCCATAAGAGTGTAACACCCAGACCTGAACCACCAAACCCTATCTGAAGAGTCACATAACCTCATACTTTCCTCCTCATACATAAGAGGATACCAACTAGCAGGGAGGGTCTAAGTATAATAGTGGGGAGAATATAACTTTGGTATCATGTCAATATACAAATAATAATATTATAGGATATAATATTTAAAATAATTAGAGTAAACATCCATAAACTATGTAGATAGAATACTGATATTACAAATAATTAAATAGATCTCCTAGTGTGGAAATCCAAATCCAAGTATAAGTGAAAGAAGTTAAATAAATAAATAAATAGTAGTACCATCTATATTACATCGTAGTATAACTCTTATCTCTATGTTCCTTGACTCAACTATCTATCATGGGACCCTTTCCCTTTCTCAGATCCTTATATATGAAGTCTACATGTGCATAAAAATACCCATATAGAGTGTGATTAATAAAACCCAATATTCCACCACTAATTCATACTTAACAAATATACACATGTATAACATGTTTATGTCATCATAAAAATAAATTTAATAGAAAACATATGAATCATACAATCACATATTGAATGGTCATGTGCAAACCAAGACATCATATACCCTTATCTAAACCTGCTTCAGCTCCATGCCATATGGATGATCAAGGGTCATTGGAAACAATCAAAAACTAGAGACAAGTATAGATACATGTATTTCAGTATTCTCAAGGCATCGATGCGATCATGATACTTATTTTTCCTAAGGAATCAAGTTCTAGAACATTATTTAGTATCCTTAAGGTATCAAGTTCCATCTAGGATACAAGTCTATCATGATCTTATCCTACTTAGGGTTACACCGCCTTCATCATCACATATCATTCACACTTCACCTCTAAAGGTTAATCCTACCATTATGGTCACCTTTCACTAGTACCAAGAACCAAGTCTCTAATGGTATGATAATATGTAGAATGGTAGATCATGATAAAAAATATAGCATGGTATCATGATAAATATATTATCATCATATAACAACATGTGAGTTAATATCAACAATGGTAACAAGATACACTAGAAATTATCATGGAAACAAGGATAATATATAGTCATCATAGAAACACACACACCCACAATTAATTTTCATCAATCAAGAACACAACCCATGTCAACACATAAATTATACCATGGAAATAAGTTTATAAGAGAGATGTTAATGGTAAGTAAATTCCTAAATCAATGTTGTTAACAAATAACACAAAGATTAATTGAAGAAATGATGCATGAACATTCTGTGAACTTGTGGAGAATGGATCACGTGTCAAAGATGTCTAGCTCTAATTTTGGTTCATTAATAAAAAGAAATAAAATGGAGATTCTAGAGAGTTCCAAGTCAAGAACGTCATTTTATAATCACATACCTTAAGGTGTCTATCAAAGGGATCAATTTCGATGTATATTAAAGAAGGAACACCAAAATCACTTAATCCATCAGAATTTGAAGAACATATTGGGAATTAATTATTGATTCTAAAATAGGGCCTTAGGTATAGCTGTCAATTTAGAATCCATACCCAATCCATCAATGAAAAAGATATTCAATATGAGAATCAAGAAGAAAAAGAACTCATGATGATTGTTCTAAATAATCTTACCTAAAAATATCATCGTTCTCAAATAATTAAGCTATGGTATAGATATATTGTCATTGACATGTCAAATACACCACAAATAAATAATGAATTATTCAAAAAATTAAGAATCTATCATCAATATACTGTCAAGAAGACGTATAGGAAGATGATTCATCAATACTTACTCATTGAACACTCATTGTTGAAGGTATATCTCAATTTAATAGAGAAACAATGTCAACACACTATAACTAATATATATCTATGAATAAAGTTAGAATTCATCATCAGATCATTAAGGAAAACATAGATATAGCATAGATCCATGCACATATCTCAAGGAGGAGGAAGTATTTTTTATGGATCTAGAGTAAAAATTCACCATTCTTGCTTCATGGATTATTAAAATGTAAAAGTGATAAGGTAAACATTATTTAAGAGTATAAGGACCAAGGGGAGGTCTCAAGTTTAAAATGGCTTCATAGAGTTCATATTTGGGAGTTAAAGGGGTGGTTAAAATGTGTATCATTAAATCCTATGGCGTGAATTAAATGAACCCTTGAATAGGGATCACCAATGAGATGATGTCCCTCACCTTCTAATTGGTGGGTTTCATTAGTGATCCTATGGATATTTTCTAGCCACCTCAAGGTCAAATCCTTCACTAAAACTCCAACCAACAATTATAAAACCCTTAGCTTCCAAAATCTGTCCACCTAATAATCTATATCAGAGAAAAAATTGGGAATTAATTCTTATAAACTTGAAATATCTCATAATTCAAAATAAAATTAGGATGTTGCATGATCAACCTTATTGATCATAACTTGAGTTAGTTACCACAATATAGATATAATTTGTTTGGTTCCTACTATATCCCTAGCACCAGCTTCATCATCTTTCCTAGGATGGAAATACATATATATATTATCTGCATTGATATGGTTTCAATTTCATCTACTAGAATTTATTTCTAGACAATGATGTACACCAGATTAGATTATAATATTATGAATCATAATATATAATTCAAAAACTCCTAAAACACTTAACATAAATTGAAAATTTATAAATATATTATCTTAGAATCATAAGATTGGTTTATTTGGGAATATTATCAAATCATAAAAATATTTTCCAATATTTCATAATTTTTTGTAAATAAAATTTGAATTAACACAAGAATATTCCTCAAGAGTTTCAAACTATGTGTGTAGTAAGGGCGCATTCACAATGAATAAGAATGAAGCTTGATAAATACTTGGCCAAATATTTTCAGACTTGTTACCCCTGGATTCAACTATACCAAAACCATATACACTTGAAGTATCTATACCAGGAATTATTTCTTAGAAAACCTCATAATATCTACCTTACCAAAAACTATATGATATTATCCTATAATTAGACATATATTTAAAGTCTATTATAAGGTTAGTTTCTCTAATATATATATTCCAAAATCTTGTTACCTAGGTATGTACTAAACTTTATCTGATACCAATGATAAATACCCCAACCCCAGTATCCCAGAGTTAGTGTCTACTTTAATATATTTTCACTAGATACAGGTGATCACATCCTAAACAATCAATTAGTTTAGTAGTCTTGGGTAACTAGATGCATGATTGAATCTCACATTACATTTGACAAAAAAAAATATAGCATATAATTTTCTTTTAGAAGATCATTATTCCCTATAGAATATCCTTCTATATCAATCATAGTAAACTTCATAACTTTCTAGGTAAAGGGAACATAATAAAGGTGTGAGATTAGATGCTCCATAAGGGAATGTGTATCGTAGAAGATATCATAAAATAAATAAGGAATGAATAATATGGTAAGAATAAATGATGATCAAATAATATCATATAAATAATAACATTATCTTGAAACTTATACGTGGATGAAATAACTATTAAAATAATAAAATGGATATCAATAAATTATTTTATAATGATATAACTCATAATACGGGATATCTAAAACTTATCGTCAAGGCCTCATGACAAGACATCTTACATAAATAGGTAAGACTTTAGCCAAACACCTTAATTTTTTGTCTCATGAGTATTTTTGATGAATCAACGGGATGTATAATGATGGGACCCACCCATCACTTAATAATTCCAATTCATTCATCATTTTAATTAAAAATACAACTTAATCAACTTTCCTTAATAACAAATAATTATCTGTATTTGAAGAACTAGCATTCAGAGTGTCAATTTTTTCCCCTATCAAAATGATTATAAGGCATCTAGATAAATATGGTGGATGGTATCATTAGATTATATCCTTATTAAAGTATAATATTAATCAAAGGATTTTTACATGGATTAAAATACTTTTAAACAATCACTAGAAAAAATATTTAAGGAAAATATCGTTTTCATTTTTAAATCACTTATTTAAAATATAAAAATTTACAATATATAAGGAAATACATTCTATTTGGAACTAAAAAAGGAAAATTTTAAATTAATATTAAAATCAAAGATTATTCATAATGTTTATAAAAATTTCTTCTGCAATCTGTGTTAAAACAAAGATTTTATTCACATGTTTGGTAAAAAGAACTTTGTTTGAAAAATGACAAGATTATTCCTTTTAAATATTTTTATAGAAATTAAAATATGGGTATAAGTTTCTTTAATAAATCATTTTATAATATTAAATACATTTTTAATAAAATATTTAAATGGAAGAAAAATATTCTTGAGTGAATTGAAAAACAAATTCTGTTTTTCATTAAAACATTTTACTGGTATTTTTGAGTGATAATAAAGGTAAAAATGGAAAAAAACACTTGAAAACCCAATAAACATATATAGGATAATAAAATTTATTATGTTTAAGATAGAAATATCATAAAATTCCCACAAATGAAACTTAAACATAAATAATTCTGAATAATTATTAGATTTTGAAATAAACCCTTTCCTTAGGTCCAACTTGCTCCGTAAGTGATTTTAACCTCATGTATATTTAATTTAAATATATTATAATTATATAATAAAACCGTATACATATTTATTATATCACAAATAATCTAATTACAATATTTCAAAACCATTTTATTAATGATTATTTATTAATCATCATTTCTGACTATTAACTGTTTTGTTTTTTAAGTATATTTTGGTTCGATAGTTTCAGTATTTTCATATTTCTCATGGTTCCATCATCCCCAAAATGAAAATAATTATATTAATATCATATATATTCATTATATATATATATATATATATATGTATATATATTTATAATCATCTATCAAAGAGAATATGAAAAAATAATCACATCGCTTTGTGGAGGTGGTACTCCACATGCATACAATAGCGATGTTATCATTTTTTAACAAGGGGAAGGGTAAGAAGGTAAATGATATATTATATTAAAAAGAAATAATTATTTAATAAATGTCATATATATTCATTAATTTTATCTTTATAACCATCCAAGTAAAATTTTTATGAAAAACAAATTACACCGCTAAGTGGAGAAGTTAAGTCGTACATACGCATGACCATTGTTTTCACTTTATACAGGATCAAAAAGAGATGGAAAATAGTTGTCCCATAATCATATTAAAATAAAATTATATTTATGATAATTTTATAAAAAATTTAGGATTTTTAAAATATATTTAGAGGAAGAATAATAAGAAATTAATTTTAAAGAGTTGCTAAAAACAATAACTCTTCTTAAGTAGACCTCCATTACATCACTTCATAAGGACCATTAGAGTGGTATTTTAAGAATACCAAAAACTCAAATTACTGAATAGGGAATTTTAAAATATAATTTTATGGGATTTTATATATCTAAGTGGCTCAAAGTATTGTATAAGAGAGAGGAGGGGTTTCCATTTATAAGTAGGGGGAGGGGCACACCATGAATATTTTTAAAGGATAAAAATATTATTAAGTAATTTTGATGGAAAAGTGTCCCATAAAAACTTAGAACCCAATAATAAGCTGTTAAGGGTAAAAAAACATCATCCAATAATAATTAATATGAAAACTTATGGCCTTATCACTTAGTTTTAACCAAGATTAACCAAATTTTCCCTTTTACCTTGGTGATAATTTTTTGTGATTATTAATATTCATTATGAAAAAATTTTAAGTTTAAATTTTTAAATAATATTAAATATTCTAATTCAAAATATGGAATCTATTTTACAATATTCAATTTCAGTAAGTGGCATAAATTTATTTTGAAATAAACCTATGAAATGCAACAAAAAACAATTTTCTAACAAATGTTTTATATGTCAAAAGGTATTTTTATACTAATATCAAGTATAATATTGGTCCCAAAGGTATAAATTGAATTATTTTTAATAAAAATAAACTCAAAAAATTA
Organism: Viscum album; assembly: GCA_963277665.1. Lineage (NCBI taxonomy): Eukaryota > Viridiplantae > Streptophyta > Magnoliopsida > Santalales > Viscaceae > Viscum > Viscum album. Next base: position 830,718,372 of record OY728156.1, read on the forward strand.
TAAAATCGATCTAAATCAAAATTATACTTTGAAAACATTAGAAAATAAAACACATTTTTTTTCAAAAATCGAAATTTTCACTATTCACCAAAAAAATCAATATTTTCAAAAAGTTCCCAGAAAATCACCCTAAGATAAATTTGATATGTTAATTTTAAAAACGATATAATTTTTAAAAAATTAAAATACTAAATTTATGTAAGTTAATTTTAATAATTATGCACATAATTTAATAAAAACCTTTTTTGAAAAAAAAACGTATTTTTAAATCATAAAACAAATTTTCTCAAAATTGAGTATATATGTATTATAAATTAATAAATAAATTTTTATTAAATAAAACCTTTATGTATATTTATTATAATTTTTTTAATCTTATTCATACCATCCAATTCAATAGCTTGGTTATAAATATATATTATATCATAGTTTCTTTAGACTTGGTGTGGCATATAAAGCAAGATATCAAAGAAATTAAATTTATTTATTGAGAAATATATCATAAAATATTAGGGTTTTATATTATACCCCCTTATAAGAATTTATAAATTTAAATTACATCACTTCAATAAAAATATATTAGGATACTTCTTCTTCATCACATACTTCGGTTCCCACATAGCTTCCTTAAATTTATGGTTTTTCCATAAAACTTTGACTAGGTGAGTGGTCATGTTTCATAAAACTTTCTCTATAAAATCTATAATATTCACTGGTTATTCATCATAGGAAATTTCAAGATACATTAGTATGACCTCTGAGTTTTGTACATGTGAAGGATCAGTTACATACTTCCTCAGGAGAGATACATGGAACACTTTTTGGACTTGAGAGAGATTTAGTGTAAGTGTCAAGCGATAAGCTACAGTCCTAATGTGATCATGAATTTTGATCTGAATGGTATATATAAGGCTCAAATTTTCCTTCATTCAAATTCTAAAATATTATTCCAATTATATATTCATATGAATACCTTTTCACCAAATTCTATCTTTAGATCTCACTGATGATTTCAACCATAACTTTTTTCTTAACTCTAAGATACCCTTGTGTGTTGTTAAATAGCTCAAAAATTCTCTTCCATTTCTTCAGATAGATCATGTACCAGTATCTTTATTTCTATAGCTTCATTCCAACACATTATATTTCATAACTTCTTGTTATATAGGGATTCATAAAGATCCATCTTAATTCTCAAGTGAAATCTATTGTTGTAATAAAATTCCACAAAAGCAAGGAGTTGATCCCAACCACATTTAAAATACAAAGAGTAAGATAACAACATGCCTTATATATTTTTAATGGTCCTATTAGAATAAAAATCTATTTTAGGATGATAATATGTACTGAATATTAACATTATATCCAGATCCTACAAAATACTTCTCCAAAAATTCAAAGTAAACCTCAAATCCCAATCAAATGTAATTGAGAGTGTTACTCCATAAAATTGTAACACTTATTTAATGTATAATCAAGTAAGTTTATTAAGATATAAATATTATATAATGGTAATAAAATGTTATAATTTCTTAAGGTGGCTAATTGAAACCCAAATAGCATTATTCTATTTAGATGTTTAGGGGAGTCCGTGATGAAATTAATGGTAATTTTTTATAATTTCTATTTTGGTATGGGTAATTTTTGTAACATACCCTTAGACTTCAAACCCTTAGTCTTAACTTACTAACACACTAGGCATAATGATACATACTTTATGATATCTCTTTATATTAAATCATAATATAAATACTCTTTCATATCTCAATACATCTCTATACTTCAGGGATGAATAGAGAATGATGAATTATGAGCTTCATCCAATGGATCCTTATTCAAGTATTGTATTGATGGAACACAAACATGATTATTTTACCTTATCATTCTAGAATGATCATGGTTTAACTTAGGAATGTTCCTCAAAATATTCTATAATTATTCACCTTTATTTTGTAACTTCTTAATACTCTCATGGATGGATGGTTGAACTTTCATTTGAGAAAGAAAAAATCTTCTACCTTTCATCATGATTTAAAGATCCGTCTTTTTTAAATCTATAAATATTGGTTCTATATCAATCCTAATCATCAAAAAACTATAATTGTATTTCTTAATCAAAACATCATCCATTGTGTTCACCTTCATAGGTTAGTAATGTATTGAGTAGACATAATAATTTATCAACTCCAATCATCTTCTCAGTTACATATTTAACTCTTTCTGTGTAAATATATACTTCAAGATTTTATGATTAGTATATGTATCACACATTTCACCATAAAGATAATGAATCTTTATATTTAATGAAAAAATTGCCTCCATCAGCTCCAAATACGGAGTCATGTTATTTTTTCTATGATTTTGTAATTGGTGAGAAGCATATGTTATCACCATGTCATTCTGCATGAGGACTCATTCTAGTCCCTTCCTTAATGAATCACTATAGATCACAAACCCTTCTCTACTGTAGGTTAGTGTAAGAATAGGTGCACTTTTCAACCTTCTATTTAGTTTTTTGAAATTCTATTGACATTCATTTGCTCAAAAAAACTTAACTAAAGTCTAAGTCAACTTAGTTAGTGGACTATATATTTAAGAGAAATCTCTCAAAAATCATCATTAGTATCTAGTAAACCAAAAAAATTATGGATATTAGTTACTATGGTTGGTCTAGTTCATTCCTCAATGACTTCTATATTTGAAGGATCTATAGATATACCCTCACTTGAGATTATATGACCAAATAATTAAACTTTATAGATATAAAATTCACACTAGATAAATTTATCATATAACTTCTTATTCTTCAGGGTTTTCAGCACAATTCACAAATGTTCTTCATTATTTTCCTCAATCTTCAAATGTATAAGAATATTTTCCATAAATACTACCAAAAATGATTAAGGTAATATATAAAGATGCTATTCATTAATCCATGAAGATAATAGGAACATTAGTAATTCTAAATGGAATTACTATAAATTCATAATGACCATACCACGTATAGAAGATTGTCTTGGGTATACCCTCATTATTAACCCTTAAATGATGGTATCCAAATCAAAGATCAATCTTAGTAAAATATATATATCCACATAATTGATTAAACCAATTATTAATATGGGGTATAGGATACTTGTTTTTATTAGTGATATTGCTAAGTTCCTGAAAATCAATGAAAAGATGCATTGACCCATATTTATTTTTAACATAAAGAATATGTGACCTATGTGTTGAAGTAATAGGACAAATGAATCCCTTATCTATACTCTCTTCGAGTTTTTTATTTAATTCCTATAACTAAATCGGGGCCATTCTATATAGATTCATTGAAATAGGTGTAGCACTGGGTATGATTTATTTTGAAAACTCAACTTCAAGATTCAGGGGAAAACCAGGAAATTCCTTAGGAAATAAATCAACATATTCTATAAAAATAAGGTCATTTTCAATTTTGATTTCCATGACAACCATTTGATATAAATATCCCTCATGAATAGGTATTAAAACCCATGTGAAGAAAATATCTTCCAGTAGGAGTTTAGGTTCATCCTTACACTGATATGCAATCATAAGTGGATTTAGAATATTGAATATAGCATCCCTTACTTGATAATTAATAGGGGATATATACATAGAGAGTAAATCCATGCCAAAAATTAAATCAAATTTAACTAGATGAAGAACAAAAATATTTCCAGGAAGCACATTCCCATAAACTTCTATCAGAGTGGAGCAATATACTTGAGATGCGATCATTGTACCATTAGTATTTTTCACTCTAAACTCAACATCTAATCATTAAGGTGGTGATGTGATACCCTTATAAAAATATTTAGATATTAAAGATTGGGTATAACTATAACCAAGTAAAACATATGAAATCCTAGATTAGATGAAAATTTTACATTGCACCACATCACTAGGAACTTACACTTTTTCTAAAGTAATTACATAATCATGGCATTATACCCTTAGCTTCTTCTATGGTAAGCTACCTTGATGTTTAGGTCATTGGTTGGAATAGTGTACCATATCATTACAGTTAAAGGGTTATACTTTTATGTCTTCTCCCTTACCCTTTTATTAGTGATAATGATGACTTTTCTCTCAACACCTGAAGAAAACTCATGTTCCCTTCAAGCATAAACCAGGGTATTTCCTTCCAAAAGTATCACAAGTTCAAAATCCCCCCTTATCCATTTTTTCTCTATCATTATATTCTTCTCTTTAATTTCTTAAAATACATAAGACTTGGAGATTTATTTCTCTATCTTGATAGAATATGATATTATACCCTCGTATAATGAGAATTTTTGGGAGATTAGTTCCCTTTAAAGGGTTTGTTTTATCTATTTAATGAAACGGTCAATCATACTCTTTGGATTAAGAACGTAGTTCATAGCATACCTATCTAACCTTGTAATGTTAGCTTCACACATAGAAACATTTTCCTCTTCATTTTGTCATAAACTCAAGAATAGTCTCTCCATATCCACTCATTATTCATGTGGAAAATATTTTTTTATTAAAAATACCTTAAAATCCTTCCACTTTATACTTATTATTTCCTTAACATCCTTAGTGTTAGTGATAAATGACCATAATTGATCTAAATCTATCATGATATGATATAATTCAATGATAACCTTCTCCCTTACATTTATTCCAAAATAAATAAATATCTTTTATAAAGAACATATCTATTTCTTAAAAACAAATTGATTTGTGGTTACATTGAATAACTGAGGTTGTTGTAACATGAAACAGTCTAAAATTATTACACCACATTGTTGATCTGCAAATTTCTCCATATGAGTAAGGTTATTGGTCATAACCTAAGTCAGCTATACCAATATTCTCATAATTTGTTCAGTTTTAGATCCAAATCTAGCTCCACCTTTATTATCTTTCCCATGATGGAAATACCTACATCGATTATGTTTATTGATATGGTTTCCATCCCTTTTGATATATGTTGTTTCTAAACAATACCATACATGATATTAGATCATAATATTATGAATTATACTATATAATTCTAAAACTTATGAAACACTTAACATAAATTAAACATTTGGGAATAGGTAATCTCATAATCATAAGCTTTGTTTCTTTGGGAATATTCTAAAATCAAAAAAAAATATTTCATAATGTTTTGTAACGAAAATGTGTATTAATCCAATAATATCCCCATGGATTTTCAATATAGGTGTGCAGTAAAGAATCATTCACCATATACCAAAATCATAATGAATATGTACTCAACCAATTATTTTCGTGTTTTTACCCCTATATGCATATATACCAAAACCATATCCACTTGATGTATCCAAAAAAGGTATGTCTTTATAAGAAAACTATATAATCTATACCTTACCAAAAATTTTGGGATATTATCCTATAGTTATACATATCCTCAAATCCTTCTAAAGAGTTAAGTTACCAAAAAAAATTCCTAAATATAATTCCCAAGTATTCTACTAAAATTTCTCTGATTCCAATTATAAAGGAATCAACCCTAGTATCCCAAATCCAGTGGTTACTTTGATACATTGGCAATAGATAAAAATAATCACATCTTAAATATTTGATTAGTTTAGTAGTCCTAGATAAATAGATACATTTTTGAATCCCATATTAAACTTTAAAACATAAAATAAAACATAATATTTTCTTAGAAAACTTCATTATTATCTATATTATATCATTTCACATTAATCATAGTATAATTCCAGATATCTTGGAGAAAGAAAAGATAATAAAGGGATGAGATAGGATGCTCGGTAAGGGAATTCATATAGTGGAAGCTATCATAGGATAAATAAGGCATGAATAATATGGTGATAACAAATTATGATCAAATAATTTCATATAAATAATCACATGAGATTGAAACATATCCATGGATAACATAACTATTAAAATAATCATATGTATATTAATAACTGATTTCATAATAATTGAATGCATAATACGGGACAAATGAAACTTTCCATCAAGTCCTCATGCTAAGACATCTTACATAAATGGGTAAAGCCTTGGATAAATACCCAAAAAGTTTTATCTCATGATACCTACCAATGCATCGAAGTGATTTGTAATTTCATTCCCCACAATTCACTTACTATGTTTAATGAATTCATCATATCAATGTAAAATACAACTTAATAAACATGACATAATAATCAATAACTATATATATTGGAATAAAAAGCATACCTAATGTCAATACTTTCCTGGGATAAAATGATCATAATCTATCTATATAAATATAGTGTATATTATCATTAGATTGTATTCTCAATAAGTTATATGATTCAACAAATTAAATTTACATAGGTGAAAATAATTTTAAAATATCATTGGAAAGTTTCTTAAATAAAATCCCCATTTATTTTGAAATCACTTATTAAAAATATAAATTTTATAAAATATAATAAAAACCATTTTCCTTGTAAAATACCATGGAAACATGTAAAGTTTGATTCAAATACAAGATTATTTATAATAGTAGGAAAATTCATCCATGCGATGTATGTTAAAATAAATATTTTGTTCACACCTTTATTAAAAAGTGCATTTTTAGAAAATCACAAAAATATTACTTATAAAAAATTGTATAAATTAGAACATGTGTAAGAAATTATTTAATAAATCATTTTATAATATTAAATACATTATTTAAAATATTTTTAAGAAAATAGTGAAATGGAAGAAAAAGATTCCCGATCAAATTAAAAAATAAAGTCGGTTCCCCTTTAAAATAATTGGTCTTTTGAGAGAAAAAGAAGATAAAATGGAAATAATACATGAAAATCCAAAAAATAACTAGATTAAAATAAAATTTATTTGTTTAAAGATATAAATATCATATTATTCCCCCAATTTAAACTTAAACATAAACAATCCTGAATAACAATGAGATTGTGAAATAATCCCTTACCTTATATCTGACTTGCTTCATAAGTTATTTTAACCTCATGTATAATAAATTTAAATTTATTTTAATTAAATAAAATAAACATATAAATACTTATAATATCATATATAATCCACTTTCAATATCTCAATGCCTGTTTATTAATAGTTCATTATTAAAAACATTATTTCTGGGTATTAACTATTTCGTTTTTCATGTATGTTTCAGTTCGGTAGTTTTAGTACTTTCATCTTGATCATGGTTCCATAATCTGTAGAATTTTAGTCACGATATAAATATAATATATATTCATTATATATATATATATATATTTATTTATAATCATCCTTGAAATGCAGACATGAAAAATGAATCACATCACTTCGTGAAGATGGTTGTCCACATGTACAAACGAGTGATATTATCATTTTTAAACTAATAGAAGGATAAAAAGGTAAATTATATATTATATTTAAAGAACATAATTATTTCATAAATATAATATATATATTAATTATTACAATATTTATAACCATCCAAGTAAAATGGTGATAAAAAATGAATTACACAGTTCTATGGATACAGTAAGTCGTTTCTATGCATGAGCGATGTTTTCACTTTCTATAGGATAAAAAATAGGTGAAATGATTTTAACATAGTAATAATAACATATAAGTTTATTTATTATACTGGATTTATTATTTTATTATTGTTACAATATATTTATAGGAATAATAATATGGAATAAAATTGAAAGAGTTAGTAAAAATGATTACCTCTTCTTTGGTGGTCCTCCTTTAGATCCCTTCTTAAAGAATTTTTGAATGGTATTTTAAGAAGAAGATAACATATAATTAATTTATATGAAATTTTATAACATAATTGGTTGGGATATCTTAGATAAATTTGGCTCAAATTTGTGTGAAGAAGTGAAAGGATGAGTTTCCTTTTATAAGTTGGGGGAGGGACACACCTTGAATTTTTTAAGGGATTAAAATATAATTAAGTCATATTAATGTAAAAGTGTCCCATAATAGATTAAATATCTAGAATAAGGTGATAAGGGGAGAAATATCTTCATCTAATAAGAATTAATATGATAAATTGTGCCCTTATCACTTAGTTTTAACCTAGGTTAACCCGGTTTACCCTTTTACAGTGGTGACATTTTTACTATTCATTATGACTAAAAAATTATTTGAAATTATTAAATAATATTAATTATGTTAATTAAAAATATTAAACCCAATTTAAAATATTAAATATAAATAAGTGGTTGAAATTCATTTAAAAATAAACCTGCAGAAACACAATGAAAAATAGTTTTCTGAAAAAATTTCTTTTTAAGTCTATAAGTATTTTTATACCAATATCAATTATAATATTAATAAAAAAGATATAAATTGAATTTTTTTTAATAAAAATAAACTGATTAAATTTTAAAACTAATAAAAAACCAAAATATTATTTGAATATAATAGAAAATAAAAGATAGTTTTCTTTAAAAATCGGTATTTTCACTATTCACCCAAAAATCAACTTATTTAGAAAATTATGAAAAATCACCCTAAAATAATTTCAATATTATAATTTAAAAAATGGTATAATTTTTATAAAATTAAATTTCAAAAATTGGTAGAAATTAATTATATTATCCATGCATAAAATGGAATAAAATCCATTTTTTAATAAATCATATTTTTGAAGCGTAAAACGACTTTAATGAAAATTTTGTACTTAATTGTCATAAATTAATTGGTATATAAGAATTAAATAAAACATTTATATACATTTTCATAATTTGGTTAATCTTATTCATACCCACCAATACAACGACTATGGTATAGAGGTATATTATATCACAGTTCATTTAAACTCGAGGTTTTGTATAAAGAAAGCTATCCAAGAAATTAAATTTATTTATTTGAGAAATATATCATAAAATATAGGGGTTTTAAAAAATTATTTTATGATTTAATTGTAGGAATATTTATTTATGTAATGGTTTTTACGTCGCCTGACATTTCCTTTGTAGTGAGAGTGGTAAGTCATTTCATGTCTGGCCTTGGGAAGCATTACTATAAAGCTATGAAGTTGTTAATTTGATACTTAAATGGATCCGTGGATTCAAATTTATTCTTTGAGTAAGATTATTTTATACAAGTTTTTTTATGTATATTTTTATGGTGATTCTAACACTCATAAAAGCATAACAGGTTTTTTGTTAACCTTTGGCGGAATGGTGATCATCAGGATGTCATGGATACAATTGATTATGAAATTTTCTATAAGTGAAGGAGAGTATATTATACCTATAGAAGATGGGAAGGTGTTCATTTAGTTGATATGAATTCTAAAGGAACTTGGAAAATAATCATAAGGATGAATTCTATTCTTTTATAGCCATAGTTCTATTCATCTTACTAAGAATCCATTATTTCATGCAAAAACAAAACACATTAACCTGGAATTCCATTTCATTAGGAATATGCTTGGATACAAGGTGTTTTATCTTTGTAATATTACATGGAAGAAAATCTATCTTTCTTATTCAAAAAGGTTTTTGTTTAAAAAAAAGTGAGGTGGAATTATGGCTTGATGTGACTTAATTGTATGAGAGGAAAATGGAGAACACTATAATGAGTGTGGAAGAAGTTTGTTTTCCCAAAATGTTGGAGGATTCCGATGAAGTTACCTAAAATTGGCCTTCAAGTGGGAGATTTTTGGGATTTGAAGCCCTAATCAAATCGTCTAAATTTCAATTCACTAGAAGTTTGATCATTATAATTTTAGACTCTGAATGTTCACTTTGGTCTTGATAGTTTAGTAGTAGTAGTAACCTTTAGCATGCAAGTCAGACCATTAGAAGTTTTAAAACATTCAATGGATGTTGTAAAAATTGGAATTTTGGTTTGTGAATAGTGTATGAGTTATGATGATTAAGTCAATGGAATATTTAACTAAAAAAAGAAGCTAATATGCGTATGACCATATATGTTGGAGTTTGGTGTCACATTTTTGAATGATAATGAACCACTATAAAAGTATGTGGGACCAATTGCTGACAAAAATAGAAATATGTAATAATAAAAAGTACTAACATATGGTAGTAACTGATTACAAAAAATTTTAATTCATGCTTTATACAATACAGTGTTTTTAAAACATATACTTCTAGTAGTATAAAATAGTTTTTAGTATTCTCCCTTAGATTTAGGATAAAATTATGAACCATGTAAAATTGTTGTTCTTTATTTTTTATTCTTTGTATGATTTATTGTATTTCTTTGATTCATCTTTTGAGCAGTGATTAGGGTGTTGTTTGACTTCCTAATTACAATTATTTAAGACATAAATGGAATATTTGGTGTTTAAAATTCCATTGTAACGAACTAATAGTAGATATGAAGATATGGTCAACTCAAGTTTTAACAATCAAGTATTTTATATCTAATTTTAAGAAGAAGGAATCTTAATTCCCCAAAAAAATCATCATAAATATCTATTCTTCATATTTCACCATTTACATAGTATACATATGACCTCATTTATATTAAAATATATGATTAATTAAAAAATAACTCTTTATTATTTATATTTTAATCAACATTTGATTTTAATAATGTAAAAAATTTACTCTATTTTAAAATCATATATTTTATATTTATTTATACCTTGGATAAAATTCATTAAAACTATTATTTTTTGTTTAAATAAATTTATAAATAAAACATTTTAACAAGAAAAAATCATATTATCATTAATGAAAATTTCATAAAACAATATAAAATACTTTATATATAGCCTTATTTTATAATTTATAAACACCATATAAATTAATAAACCATATAAATTTACTTTAAACCTACATTGAATCCACTGAAAAATCAGTAAATTATAAAGTTGACTTTCACCGATAATGATTTTTAAGAATTTAGTAAAACAATTCCTTAATAAATCATAAAACCATGACAAGTTTATTTATTCTCTATAGTGTTATTCTTTATATATGACAAGAAGTGAAAAATAAAATATGATGATTTCTTCTATATAATTCATTTTAGGAAAAACCATCAAACTATACTTTTATTCTATGATGAGATTTTATTAAAACATGTTATGATTTTATATATGGAAATGTAATTCTTATATTAACCATATCCATTTTCAATAAAAATCATAACATGGAAAACAATATTTTAAAATTCCGTATTCTTTAGAAATATTTTTCAGTTTTTTTTCTGAAACCGTGATGTGATTTTATAAATTTTCAAAAACCACGCCTTTTTATATTGAAATAAATCATGAATTATTTTTATATAATATTAAATTGTTATAGAAACAATATTTTTATATATTTTTCATGTACTCAAAACTTAAATCCAAACAAAATAAATGGTTCTAACATCATTATTAGGTTTTAATAAGGAAACAAATTGTCCAAAAGTAGCTCAATTAAGAACTAAAACCTTATTCAACTAGATCTAACCATGATTTATTTGAATTAAATTTTATAAATAAAGATCCTTCCTCATTAATTTTGAATAAATCAAGCATCTTCTTCACATGTTATTGAGGAATATCCTTTATAAGAATCCAATAAATTCCTCCCTCTTAAAATAGTTTACAGGTTATATGACCAATAACACTTTTTGGTAAGATTTCTCTCTTTTTCGTGGTCTATTGGAACCTTTGAGTTAAAGAGAATAATTAAATGATAAAATAATCTTAAATAGTTTCATAATGATCAAATCACATTTTTATAACATTTCATAAGTCTTTAACCACTTGATATAAGCATCCAAGAACACTATTTTGTTTCAAAAACAAATCATAAACATTTGACCATAATTTTTTAACATTAATAAATTTCTTACAATGTTAAAACTCATTGTAAAATTATGTTCAACCTTACATAATTTTTTAATATTTAAAAAAATAATATTGACATTTAAAACTCTTTAATATCATTATCCAATGATGATAAAATGGTCATGATAACTTAGATGTAAGAAATATCCAAGTTGGTTGTTATGTCACAGAATATTCATTTTCATGTACATAACCACAATGCAATGATTTTCACCACTATGTGTTTTTATTCAACAAAAATCATGATGCTATGAAAATCAACATGATTTAGTAACATTAATCTCTTCATGTATTTATTTTAGTGCATGGTTTTTTTTAACTTTTTATATCATCAAGCTCCTCTTGAACATAATGTGTAAAATAATGTGAATTTCAAATGCTTTAATATTATTCTTATAGGAAAATACATTCTCATATCCATTATCCCTGGTATGTAGCTTATTACATGGATTCCACCACTCCTTATCTCTTCATCCTTTGTATGAATAAACTATCCACTACTAGAAAATCTCTTCTTTTTATCTACCAATAATCCAAAAGTGATCACTAAAGGGATTATGTGACTACCTAGAGACCACTTTTGGTGGTAGGTATAAGGTGGGTCACGAATGGATATCAGATACTACTTTTAATAGGTTTTTATTACTTACAAAAATAAATTCATATCATTGGAGACTTATTTTCGATACCACTAATGCTCATTATTTTTTAAAAATAAATAAATATAATTAAAAAACATTAATTGTCACTTGGAAAAAATAAAAATACAAATATAAAAATACATGTTTTAGATCAAAAAAATAATTCATTTAAAACTAAAAAAGATAAATAAATATGGAAGATGATATATTTTTATATAACAAGATGGTAAGTTTTCATAAAAACATTTGACAAGTTGGTGAGTTCCAAACATGAAAGCATGATACTTCAAATAAATAAAACCTGGTGAGTATCTAGAAGAATAATGATCACTTAAGGATGAAAAAAATCAAAAAATTCATTAAATAATAAAAAACATTGATAACTAAAAGTATCAGTGACATGACATCTGATACAGTACATCGTAGTGACCTGAAATATCATTCATTTAAGATAAGTGGAATTGGTTTTCTTATATTTCTAGAAAAAACACAAAAATTTACATTACTAAAGAAACTAAGTTATATATATATATATATATGGTCATTTGGGTATAATTATGAGAATTATTCCATTTAGGGGATAAATTATAATACAAATAACATATTGAGAAGACCTGGAGGATGGTGATTCTTCCCACAAATACTAAACAGAACATATTATTACTTGAAAATATAATAATATTTGTTTTTGGTAAATAGAGGATAGGAAATATAAACACTTAAACAAAAAAAATGTATCTAAAATTTTTATCATTAACATTTAATTAGTCTAAAGAAAAAAACCTTAGACTAACATGGATGGAAAATACTAAAAACTAGTTATGACACTTATCACTTTTCATAAACTATTCGAACAAATAAGTAGTGTTTATTCAGTTTTTGAAAAATCAATTATCACTTAAATATCAAAATAATCCCACTTAAAAAATAAAATATAAAAGTTTCAATATGAAATTTTGAAATACACTTATTGAAGAAGTTATCATAACTAATAAATGTCTTAAGAAATTTTCAATAAATAATACCAAATGAATCCTTAAATAAATGGTAGAAAATAATCATTTTTATATATTAAAGAAATAGAAACATAAAAAAAATTCAAAACTAAAACATAGCCCTTCTTTTCATCTTTCTAGTTGTATAAGAATTCATGTTCGGATATTTCAAATAATAATTTTTTAATAGTATTATTTAATATGAAGTGATCAAATGAACATTGGATAGAGGAATCTTACAATTTTTCGATTCCATCATATTTTCCATTTAGACCAAAAATAAATATTGAAAATAAATACACTCAATATAATTTACAATTAAATTATAGGATGAAATATTATTTTTCATTAATAAACCAGATGGAATATAACATGGAAGGAAAATTTTAATAAAAATTTCATCATTAAGACATGGAATAAATATTCATTCATGGGAATGCACTATATATAATATTATATATACAAGATATATTATAATTAAGTATAAAAAATTTAATAGTATGACATGAACATAACATTTTTTGATATTATAAAATTATATTTACATAATGGATTATAATATTATACTAAATTTATAGAACATATGATATATAAGGTATAGAAAAATTTATAATTTAATATAAATACAAAAAATATTTAATGACTACGGAATATTTAAATTAATAATATCAATTTTAAAACACAAATATCTATAAAAAAGGTAAATTGTATTGAACATCAAAATTTGAATCATTATTGTTCTTAAATATTAGGTGAATATACTTCCACTCAACATAATTAAAAAATATTAAAAGTTTAAAAATAAAATAGGTTTGAAACTAATGATGTCAAAAGTTACAACTAATAAATGATGTTAAGATCCAAACCTAATGTATTAAACTATGAAAAAAAATACTATTTCAAAAAAAATATGAATAAAGAAAATATAGAAACCAATAATAATCCTTGAAAATCCAACAGTTCTTTGCTAATAATTATGCATCAATGCTAATGTAATTGTTTGTTCTATAAAAAAACCTCAAAAAACTATGAAATATTTAACATGAGTTTATATATATATGAATCAATGGGAAAATACATGGAAAAAAATTATATCTTAGAAAAAAACAATGAATTGATACATGGAAAATAATGAATTGATACAAGAACTCATAATTTTATTTAGGAATGATAGAAATATGTTTCCAAATACAGCCACAAAATTTCTAGATCAACTTATCAGAAATTTTATTTTCATATAGATTTGAATACCATATCACTAAACAAAAAATAATAATATAAAATGAAATAGAAACAAAAAAATAAGAATTATTTTCTGAACCATTGAATAATTTCATAAATAAAATTAAAAAAATTAAAAACAAAATCTAGATAAAAATTCAATAATGATCTAGGAAGGTCTGGGAATCTACAAAATCTTTATCATAATCATATAGTTTTATAAATATCTTTAATGGTAGAAAAAGGACGTCCCCTCTCTGCTGTGTATCCATGGGTTAAGATAAATCATCTGATGCTCATATAGGATCCACTCTATATCCACAACATGTTAGTGCCTCAAATGAAAAGGATAAGAATAAAAAGATCTTAAGATTTATGAAGGGTTTGACCAAGAAAGACCTCACATACATGGTCATTTCATAGTTGGGTCTTTATATATAGATAGTGTGTACACTTGTTGTATCCTATCACATTAACTCATGTGTTACAATGCATGATTTTATTCTTTTAAAGTTCATGTATCACATTCATAAATTCAACACCCTCCTAATATCTCATCTTATAAAATGGATCCTTAAATGATAGCTTATGTGGGAGAAAAACTCGAGTAAAGGATGCATGCGTTAAATATCATTTCATGCATACTGGAATATGTGAAATAATAAACATGAAAATAATATTTTAATGCTACCTTTTTCAAAATTAAATTTTATAAGGATCATTGAACAATTTATAAGGGGGTGGGTGGAATCAATTATTGTATTTTTACAAATTTATAACTTAAGAAACTTAATCTCGTCAACTTTTTAGTGTTATTTCCTTATCATTTTTTAACAAAAACATCTTTATTAAAATGAATTAAATTAAACAAATAATTCAACATTTACATGGTTCATCCTAAATTTGATAACATACATCTCTATCATGGCCACTCTTGTGGGTCCATAGAAATTCACTATTTCTAAGAAGTGAATACAAATTTTGAGCCAACTCCTATTAGGATCATTATATCTATAGATAGGTATGATTATAATGATTCCCATCAGTTTAAAAAAATTATTAAAAAATTTGATCCATGAAAAAAAAATATGAAACATTGTAAATCTACTCCGGTAGAGGTCTATCTAGAAACTTTGTATTATCTTAATCTGTCTGATCTTCTCCATCCAAAATTTTTCCATTCTATGTGCCTAAGTCTAGAATTATCCATTTTTTTAAACTTTATAAAACTTCACCTGATATAATCTTTGTATTCTACCTAATTAGAAAAACTCTACACTTTACAAACTCTACTGAAAAATTCCCAATCTGATATTTCTCTATCTAGAGTTGTAAACTAAAATTTTGTCTAGTCTTGTAACCTAAACCTCTATCTATAATTATTCAACCAAAAACTCAACTTCAGTTGGAAATTCACTTATAACATAACTTCTGTAGTATTTCAAATTTTTTCTATGTGTGAATAGTATCTTCTACCAATGTAATTTACACTCCTATTTTTAGGCACTCCCATAATAGCAAAGGTGTAAAACTCTTTTCATTTTTCTGCTCACTCAAATTTACAAAACCAAATTTCATCCACATTTTAATTTCATTGAACACTTATCAACACTTCTCAAGCATTATATATTCTTCTAGAATCTTCTTGAAACTAAAATAATTCTCTAAAATTTCTCTTCATATTTACTTAACCTCATATTTTAATGAATTTATTTGAATTTGAATCTAAAAAATCTCTATCTAGAAATTATTTTTCTGATATTCCTTTGGGAATTTTTCATCTTGAAATGTTTATTTGGAATTTCTTTATCCAATTTGATTTGTGTCTCTATATATTTACTTTCCTAAACACCAATCTTCATAGGACTCTTCAAAAAAGTTCATCCAGTAACATCATTAATGTTTGTCCAATGTTCCACTCGATGAACCAACTCACTTCATAAATTTTCAAATTCAAATTTTAATTAGTCTGTAAAACTATGTACTTTAGAATTGATACAAAGTGTCTGTCCAAAAAATGATTAAATGTAAATTTATGTTTGATACTTATAACTTTATTAGCACACATAACAACTTCATACAATCTATTAGTTCAAAACTCTTGACCCACTTGAAAGAACTGCTAAAAAACTTCATTGTAGATGGTTGACTGCAGTGTTTCAAATTCTAAAGAATTCAATTGCATGTAAAAATTTTCAACTCAAAATAACTTGTTTCATCACTTTGAATTTTCCTTCTTTGAATTTACATCACCATTATTAATTTATTCTTATTTCTTATAACCACACTGACTCAATATAATCCTTTAGCTTTGATTGTGTATGAACTTATTATAGGAAGTTCATATGATGACCAAGTTGTACATATTTAATCTTGATCTCTCATTTAGAGAAACTCAGTACTTCATATATTCCATACTTCTTACAAATTATTCAACTAAAAAAATAAACATCAAATATTTTTATGGAAAACTGAATTTTGTATAATACGAATTCTAGAAATCCATTACACTTTTCTTCTCATATCTTCTAAAAATTCTATCCATGGACCATCCAATCAACAACTTTTTAATTTCATATTTTCTTATGAAAACTCCTTCTAGAAAAATATTTTATCATTTTCATTCAAATATTATCCACTATCTCATATCATATATCATCAAAAAAGGGTTTTCTTGAAATGTTCATCTGTAATTTTTAGCTTTTGATCATTCAAGTAGTTTCGCTTATTTAATTTGTAAAAAATTCACTAGGTTTCACTATTAGTATATTTATAATAAAAATAAATCCAAAAATATACACATTGGAAACTACTTATTTTGATCACCGACTTCCATTTCTTTCAACCTTCATGAAATTATACTTGAATAATTTTTCTGGAAACACTTTGTCTAGAACCATAGTTGATTTCCCCTTTTTTCTTCACACACTTTTTATAAATTTTTCACACATCATCTTGGATCGTGAATTTTTTCATTATTTTTGGAACTTTTTTATATCAAAAAAGCATCATATTATTTTTATAATAAGTTTCTTAAAAAACATCTTAATTCACCTCTTATATGTAAAATTCATAAAAAATCTTGTATAACTTCTAGGAACTTTTCTATTTTATAAAATCATTCTTTATTAAAATGTAATTGTCAAAAAATATAAAAAATTGCCACAAAAATATAAAAAATGATCTTCAATCTCCTCCTTCGGATTTTTGGAAAATATTCATTAACTTTTAACACTCATTATTTTTCAACTTTTACCAAAACATATCCTTTCCCTAAAGAGAGTGTCTTGAGACCACACCACAGGAAAAAATACTGATTTTGAAGTATTTCTATCTTTCAGTGATAATAAATTTTTTGGTCATGTTAAAATAAACTCTACCTCACTTTTATCTTCTCTTTGTCTTACCCTCAATTTTTTCTCTCTCCACCTTTTTTTTATCTCCTCCATTTTATGATAACAACAACTTCAAATTCATTATAAAAACAAATGTAAAAACTTATTTCAAAGTTTTACTTTCTCTCCCCACTTTTCAACATAATATAAAGCATATGGGGGCCTCCTTATGAAATTTAGAAAGTATTTGGAGGATTTTGAACAAGAAGTTATAGACTTAATTCCAAAATTATTTCTTTTATCATTGCTTTTATTAAAACATTATAAATTTTATATTTTATAGAAATATATTCTAAAAAAATCTCTACCATCAACTTTATCTTTTATGAAGTGATACTTAATATATATTTTTTTGGTCCTAATTATTATATTGGATTTTTAGAAGGATCTATAGAACTGTTATTATCACAAATAATATTTAATGGTTTAAATACTTTAACTTTAAAATATTCTAGCTAAATATTCATCCACAATATTTTAGTACAAGCCGGGGTAGCATCATAATATTTTGATTCTACTATGCTCAAATTTAATGAAATCTATTTCTTACTATTCGATCTCACACAAAATTCTCCCAAGAAAAATTTTCCTCTTAAAATAGATTTTATATAATTGAAATCTTGGGCCCAATCAGCACACTTATCCCATTGAAATTTTATATCACTACTTATTTTTTATAACATCCCATGTAAAGTTGTTCCATTAACATATATCAAAATTCTTTTTTACTAACATATGTGATTTCTTCAAATCACTTTGATATTTGTAACCCAAAGTTATAGCACAAAAAAAAATTGGTCTTGAATCAATAATATAAAACAAGCTTCCTATAAACTTTAAAAAATCTTTCTGATTCACACTTTTCCTAGCTTCATCTTTTCTCATCTTCATACCCATTTAAATTTGAGTAAAAACTTATTTGTAATCTTCTATGAAAAACTTTTATAATAACTCTCTGGCATGCTTTTCTTGAGATAGGAAAATGTATCTTTCCCTTTATTGCACTTGTAAACCCATAAATAAGGTTATTTCTCCTTGTATTGACATTTCAAAATTCTTTTTTATTTCCTCAGTGAATTATTCAGAAAATATTTACCTCTCTACTGTAAAAATTATATCCTCAACATAAACAATGACAATGAGGGAAATTTTTTCCATATCCTTCACATATAAGTTTTTTTCAACTTTACCTTTAGAAAAATTAAGTTTTTTCAAGAAACAATAAAGTTTTGAGTACTTGGAATGTGGGGTTTGTTTCAAGTCGTACAAGTATTTATTTAATTTAAAAAATTTGGTTCCATCATTATCAAGTTAAAATCCACAAGTTTTCTTATTTAAAACTTCTTCCTCAGTCTCTCCATTTAGGACAGATGAATTTTTATCCATCTAATAAACTTTGTAAAAATAATATTCAGACATAGTTAAGAACATCATAATGGATTTTAATATTACAATGGGGGTAATTTTTTCTTTAAAATATACATCATCCATATGTAGATATCCATTACAAACAATTCAATCTTTGTTTATGATGATTCTGGGTGTAGTTAAAGTGTGAAGAAGTGGGTGATATATTCAAAATTATTTTAGTAATAATTTCCTGAAACCAAGAGAGAGGATCTTTCACATCAAATTTATAATTAATTTATTTAATATTTGAGGAAATAAGTACCTGTGATTAGGAACTTTCTTTGTTTATGAATTTTGATCATCCAAAAAACCCTGTTGTATTACCATCATTGTGTTGTGAGGATCCAAGGATATAATCCCTCTAGTGTTGATCTACACATGATCATATGATCTTTAAGAAACACCACTCGATCTCTGGGTGCTACCATAGTGAATTGAATGACTTGCATTATTCATTCTTGATCATTTGTTCTTAGGTATTCAATAAATATCTCTTTCACTTATAATTCTTAAGAGGAATAGATAATGAGGACTTGATATGAAATTCATTGTGCACAACAATTCTATATTCTCAATTTCGGATACTCTACATAATAGACACAATCATCCATTTATATAGTTTTGATTTAAGTTAAAATATTATTTATTTTCATATCATCCAATAAATAACATTAATTTCCTTTAATAAATATCATGAAACACAACAATAATTATATTATTATTATTTTGTGGAGCATGCCAACTTGCGCAGTAAAAAATATTTTGTAACGGTCTTGTTAATTAATATTTGTCACCTAACTCGGTCTTGGTCCATTCAAACTCCTCTAACAATTATTGAAAAACTAAATAAATATTTTATCCACAAATAAATATTTTATTTATAATCTAGAGAATAAATATATATTAAAATATTCAATGAATAAAATAAATATTTTATTCACATACTGGAAAATAAATATATATTTAATTTATGTGATTAATATAACTTGAATAAAATTATTCCTCAGACTTGAGAATAATATTTATTCAATTAATTAAACTCAAATAGAATTTAATTGAGATAAAAAACACTTGGTGTGTGACCCTATAGGATTCTTTCTTATAGTAATTAGGAAGGATTGCCTAAAGTCCAAGATTATTGTCAAGAAATGGGTCAAGACACCCAAGAAAAATAACATAATGTCGCAACGTCAACAACCACATATGAATGCTCATTGTGTAATATAATCTCTTTTTCGAAATATCTCATCAAGAAGGTTGCATAACTATGTCACCAACCTATATGCACGATATGTATTTCTTTGAATATCTGCAATAAACACATCGTTACACCATGGACATGGAATTTAATGTGATGGTTCTATTTTAATCAAAGGACTGAGATATATGCTTTTATAAAGATGGGAGGGAAAAATATTTCCTTGACTTATTCATTAATGACATGTCACTCATGACGCACCCAATGTATCCAACTTCGCCATGAACTATTATCATCAGGTTTTATGAAATAAATCTATGTATGTGAGTTGTAACATTCATTAATAATAATCTTAAAGTCTAAGGACCATCACGTAAGCTCATAGATAGGAATATCCAATGACCCCAAAACATGAGGAATTCCTACTGTTGAGTCTGTTCTCATAATCTCTCATCTTGGAGATTACCAAGTGTAAACTTCATGAGAATAATCCTCCTATGTTTATAAGTACTCGCACCTAATAGTCTACTTTCTATGTATCTCATCATAGTATGTTATCCAACTGTAGAACATTATTTGAGAATATCTCCATAGAACATCAATATTCTCATCATAGCGGGGAACAGCTATGACCTTATCAATATGGTATATAATCCATGAAATTATTATATTAGTGTTACTTATAACAAGAAACAATATATAATAATAAGTTTTATTAATATTCAATAAATCAAATATACTTGTAATCAAAGTAAAAAATATTTGGTCCTAAGAAAGCAACTCCAACAAACACCCACTTGGACTAGATCCCACTTCCTATAACCTTTAATCTGTTATACCTCACATGATAGTCATCTTTCTACTAAGTCAAGACCTTAGTTAAGGGTTTCTCCATGTTGGTTTTCATGGAAGTACTATTCACTGCAACTTCCCCTCTTTGAGAAGAATCTCTCAAGAGTCGGTACTTCCAAAGTATGTGATTTATCCGCTAATGTGACCATGGATATTTTTTAAGAGTCATAACTACAGTATTATAATAATAGAGTGTGACAGGATCTTTACTTCTAAGTACCACATTAAGATCTTGGATCAAGTTGTGCAGCTATATTACTTCTTTAGCTTCTTCATAAGTCGTAATATACTTGGAATCTACTGTAGAATCTGCAACCACATCCATCTTTGAGCTCTTCCGACTCACAATAACTCTATTAAAAGTGAATATGTATCTCATTTGTGATGTCATTTAATCTTTATCAATTTGGAAACTAGAATCTACATATCCTCTGATGAATAATTCCCAATCTTCTTTATAAACAGGAACATATCCTCAGTACACATTAGATACTGAAGGATAGTCTTGACTTCCTTCCAATGGTGGTCACCTATATTAGTTTGATATCTTCCTACCACACTTAATGCATCGGCAACATCTATCCTAGTACAAATCATAGCATACATTACTGACCCAATCACTGATTCATATAAAATCCTTGTTATTTTGTTACTTTACTCATGTGTCTTAAGGTACATTTTCTTGGAAATATGGATTCTATGTGATGCTATCAACAATCCCCTATTGGATTGTTCTATACGAAATATATTCAGTATCTTATCAATATATATACTTTGACTTAGTTTGAGAAACCTGTTGAATCTATCATGATGGATCTTGATCCCAAGAAAATATGTTACCTTGCCCAGGTCCTTCATAGAGAAGCATTTATTCAACCATGCCTTAAAAGACTGTAAGGATGGTATTTTTTCCAAAGATTAATATGTCATAAACATATATTATTAAGAAAATTACTACACTTACACTAAATAATTTATAAAAAAATTGTCTCACATTCATTCTTTATGAAACCAAATTCCATTATGGCCTCATTGAAACAAATTCTCTATGACCTAGATGCTTACTTTAATATATAAATGGATCTTTGCAACTTTAATACCTTTTTGGAATACTTTGGAGTCACAAACCCTTTAAGCTATGTTATATAGAAATATTTTTGATGGTTCCTATTAAGGAAAGTTGTTTTGACATCCATTTTCAAAATCTCATAATCAAGGAAAGCTATAATGGAAAGTATAATTTAGATAGATTTTAGCATTGAAACTGGTGAAAATGTTATATCATTGTCAATTCCTTAATGCTATTTAAACTCTTTTTTAACCATTCATGCCTTATAGATACTAACTTGTCCTTCCATGTCCAGTTTTTTCTTGAATACCCATTTTCAACCAATGGTCTTTACATCAACTAGAGGGTCTACCAAAATCTAGACTTGGTTTGGTACATGGAATTCATTTCAAAATTCATAGACTATTTCCATTCGGAAACATTTATTCCACTTAGTACTTCCTTATAGAATTTAGAATCATTATTATCAAATAATAATGTGTTACCATCCTCAGTGACAATAAAACCATACCATTTTGGTTATCTAACCTCTCTAGTACTCCTATGTAGTAATTATGTCTATGGAAAAATTTCATCTTCTATGGGGCTTTGTGGAATTTATTCCTATGCCAACTATTGTGTATCTTGATCATGTACTTCATAAAATTTTATCTCTCACCCACTATCTATTTCAGATATAATATCCTCCTCAAGAAATTTGGGACTTTTTTCGACCACAAAATTTTTGTCCAAAATATTGTATAGGTATTGTCCCTTTGTTTCTTTAGGATATCCTATAAAGATACACTTTGTGCCTTGGGGTGAAATATTATTACCTAAATAGGCATTAGAAAATGCTTCACAACCCCACACATGTAAGTAAGATAACATGAGTTTCTTTCCATTCCATAATTTGTATGGTATATCATCTATTTCTTTAGTTGAAACATGGTTTAGTATGTATGATGTTGTTTGTAATGCGTATCCCCAAAAGGATAATGAAAGAATTATATGACTCATCATTGATCTCACCATTTATAACAAGGTGCGGTTTTTCCTTTCACTTACAACATTCCACTAAGGCCTATAAGGACGAGTGAGTTGAGATATAATCCTGAACTCCCACAAATTATCAATGAAGTCTTGATTAATATATTCTCCACCGTGGTCTGAGTGAAGTTTCTTAATTTTCTTAAAAATATCATTTTAAAATTAATTATTATATTCCTTAAATTTATCAAAATAATCTGACTTATACCTCATTAAGTTGACATATACATATCTACTAAAATCATTAGTAAAATTTATGAAGTATAATTACCCCCCCCCCCCCCCCCCTTGCTTCAATAGGAAAATATCCACACACATCAGTATAAAATAATTCAAGAATATATTTAGCCCTTTCACCTTTCCCACTAATTAAGGATTTGGTCACTTTTATTTATAAACATGTGTGACATACACCAAGTGGTTTTAGTTCAAAAGAATATAAATATCCATATTAATGTAATTTAGTCAAAAAAAATTCATTTACATGACTTAATCAATGATTCCAAAGTTAGGTGTGGTATGATTCATGTGAAGTTACTTCATTATTTATTTCCATTATTTGGTTTATGTAATCCAACTCATAAATACCATTATTTAAATGTGAATTACTATAACAAATTATTTCTTATAAAATAAGCATCATTTATTCTAAAATTTTAAAAATAAATCCATCTGTATCAATTCTGGATACAGAAATAATGTTTTTGGAAACTAAAGGAACATAATAACATCCGTTTAAAACCAAGATCATTCTAGTTGGAAACATGAGGTGGTAGTCCCCGATATCTGGAACATCAAGTTTAGCTCCATTGGCTACTTGAATATCTACCTCTCCTCGATCAATATTTCTGAATATACTTAATTCTTGTATTTGAATACATATGTGATCACCAAAAGTTGTATCTAATACCCAATTTGTAGAAATAGATAAATTTCAACTGATGAAAAACACACCTAAAGATTCCCCTTACTTATTTGTATGGGTGTAGTTTTTCTTCCAGTGACACTTCTTGCCACATGTGAAATAGATATCATCTTGTTCCCTTTCTTTCCCCTTGATCTTCCTCTTATTACAAGGGCATAAAGAAGATTTGGGATTAAATATCTTCTCTTTCCCTTTTGTTTTTTTTCACCATATGATGTAAGGTTTTTCATACTTCTTATCCTTATATACTTGGAAAAGAAGAGTAAGAAGATCAAGAAGAGACTTCTCAATGTTGTTCATATTAAAATTCATGAAAAAATTGGAGAATCTCTGAGTGTGTGATGCTAGAATGAGTTCAGTTCTCATTTCTTTAGAGAGTTTAAACCCAGAAACCTCTAAGTGATCAATATAGCCAATGCTCTTGACTACATGAGGACCAACTGGGGAACCCTCTCCAATATTACTCTGAAAGGGAACCTTGGAAATCTCAAAACATTCATGTCTAGACCTTTCCTAATAAAGACCATGGAGATTTTCCAACATGCTATATGCATCCATGTTTTTGTGAGACTTAATTAGTTTACTAGACATCAATGAAAGCATAAAACATTGAATGTTGACCACATCACTCAAAATTTTTTCATAGACAAGGAGATCTTCTTCAATCATCTCTTTATTAGGTAGATCTATCATTGAGGATTCTAGTATATAATATTTTCATTCATGGTATAGCACAACCCGAACGCATCTAAACCAATCTTGGAAGTTACAATAAGTTAGGAGGTTATCTTTCTCTAATATTGATATTAGGGATAATTTGGATGATGAACTTTTCATTTTATTCTATAATTAAAAATAGAATATTATTAGTACATTTCTTAATTAAAAAATAACTGAGATATAATAAATAAAATGTTTTATTTATTTATTTATTCAATCACCCACTATTTTATCAACTCCCAATAGCCCTCACCATTGAACTCAAAAATTATAGTTGCTTTAACATTCTAGTTGAAGGATCCCCATTTATTTTATTAATTATCCAAACTTTCTTCATGAAAACCAAAAAAAAAGTAATTAGGTGGGTGGAATTGCCAACCGTGGACTTGCAGATCCTTGATCCATTGAGTGGATTCCCCTATCATGAAATCTTGACTTGGGTTTCCTCAACACTTGCCTTTAAATTTAAATTGAACAAACTTTGGATATTAAAATTAATAAAATTTTATTTAATTAAAACTAAATCTCTCATGATAAATCTCTGATAAAAGTAAGTGTCCAGACATTGGCCATATACTAGACTTAGTTCGATGGTTTCATTCTCAATAATGTAATGGAAGGATAAGTCTGAAATAATATTTAATTAAGTAATTTTAATTTATTATTCATAAATTTTATCTTGTTTTATCATTTAAATTTCCTATTAATATTAAGTGGATGTCACTTAATTAATTAACCATGTTGGATAAAATATTTACACATAATTCATTTATTTAATTTTCTTCTTTGCACATTAATTCATTTATTTATGAGATCGCAGCCTTATATCTATAAAATAAATAATTTCATAGACAAAAATAAATAATTAATTAAATGAATCGTTCATGATATTTATCTAATAGTTTATTTAATGAGAGAATATTAAATCAACCTTTTACCGAGGGGAAATAAAACATATTTTCAGTTTGGGAATGAGTTACAAATTTCATCCTATCCACCTATTAATCACCTTGGATTGCATCATTATGGTTCCATCTTGAATTGCCTCCATGCACCTTAAGGTGTTCTATTAATTACAAATATTTATTGCTCACATGCACGTGAGGGAACTAAAGGATTGGTTAAATGGGTTTACATAAATATCCTTGGACATGTAGGTCCTACATAATAATGGAGGTGTGGATGACTCACAAACCATCATTTAATTTAATATTAAATAATTGAAAAATCATGAAATAAATTAAATTAAAACATCGAACACGTACACAGGTATTGGTCAAGCTCATGAATGTTCATACATGCAAATAATATGAAAAAATAAATAGCTAGAATTCATTTCATTATGTGTTTAAGATAAACATGATTGCATTAATTAATTTATTAATTAATTAATTAATTAATTAATTAATTAATTAATTCCCTTTCATCTTAATAATAATCCGATATTATTTGGAGTTTCCATCATTAATGGAATTCATGGAAAATAAATAGTAGAAACAATAATGATATATTAATTATAATAAATTAATTGATAATTTAAAATTATTTAAAACCATTATTAAATTTTCAAACACACAATGGTGTTCCAATCAATAAAATAAGGTTTTAATACTGAAATTTCAAATTTAATGTAATTTAAATATTTTCCATTAATGGGAGACTACACAACGTGTACATACAGCTACACGCCATGTACCTCAGTTTATGTATATCCAAGTCCCACGCATGGGGCTTCGGTGTGTTAACTCGGCGAGACTAAACTGTGTGTACAGGCTAGATAGACACCCAATATTTTCTTTCCATGTTCCATGGTTGGCCCAGTCAACATGCAGTGTTCAATAAAATCATAGCATGTAATTAATTTCCCAGCATATCTATATATAATGTGAATATGTATATGGCGTGTGCTCCAACCACACGTTATGTAACCTAGTTTTACTAGAAAAATTTTTTTCACTTCCTGATGGAATATCTGTTCATTATTTACTTATTCTTAAACCTTTAAGAAAATAAAACACTAAACGAACATGATTAAAATGTTGATAATATGTTAACTCAAATCGGATTAAAGAATGAATAACTTGAAATGAAAATATAACCACAATTACACATAGGTAAATAATCAAATAAATAATTATAAATTTAAATGTGACTGTTATGATACCACTTGATGGTTCTAGTCATAGTAGAAGCATGCGGAGGTGGGAGATATATTAAAATTTATTTAAATAATCGCTTCCCGAAACCAAGAGTGAGGATCTTGTACATCAAGTTTATAATTAATTTATTTAATATTTAAATAAATAAATTCCTAGGATTAGGAACTTTCTTCATTTTTGAAAGTTGATCATCCAAAAAAACCCTTTTGGATTACCTTCATTGCACCACGATCTTCCAAGGATACAATACCTCTAGCGGAGATCCACATGTGATCCTATGATCTCTGAGCAGCACCACTAGATCTCTAGGTGCTAGTACGATGAGTTAAATATCTTGTGTTGTTCATTCTTGATTTCTTATTCTTTGGTCTTGAAAAAACCTCTCTTTCACTTCTCATTCTTGATAGGGAGATAGAAGGAATTGAGAGAGAATTCCTTGTGCGCAAAAATTATCTATTATCAATTTTGGATACTCTACACAATAGACATATTCATCTATTTATAGAGTTAGGATTTAAGTAAAAATATTATTTAATTTCATATCATCCATTAAATAAAATTTATTACCTTTAATAAACCTCATTCCGCATAATAATAATTATATTATTATTATTTTGTGGCACATACTAACTTTCACAATAACAAATATTATGTAATGGACTTGTTATTTAATATTTGTCACTAGACTCGTTCTTGGTCTATTTTAACTCCTATATCATTTATTGAACAACTAAAAAATATTTTATTTATAAATAAATATTTTATTCACATGCTAGAGAATAAATATTTATTTAATTTATGCGATCAATATAACTTGAATAAAATTATTCCTTGGAATTGAGAATAATATTTATTCCATTAATTAAAATAAAATATAATTTAATCGATATCAATGAAAACACTTAGTATGTGACCCTTTTGGATCCATTTTAATTGGAATTAGGCAGGCTTGCCTAAAACACAAGATTTTTATCTAGCAACAGGTCAAGGTTACCAAGAGAAATAACTTAATGTCGCAACATCTACAACCATATATGAATTTTACTATGTAATATAATCCATTTGTCATAATATCTCATCAAGCAGGTTTCATAACTGTGTCACCAACCTATATGCTCGATATGTATTTATTTGACTATCTGAAATTAACATGTAGTTATACCATGTCTATGGAATTTAATGTGATAGATCTATTTCAATCAAAAGGCCAATATATTAGATTCTATAAAGATGGAAGGTAAAAATATTTCCTTGACTTATTCATTAATGACATGTCACTCGTAATGCACCCAACGTATCTAACTTCTCCATGAATTGTTATCTTCATGGTTTATGAAATGAATCTAAGTAAGTGAGTTGTAACATGCATTAATAATAATCTTAAATTCTAAGGATCATTACACACGCTCATATATATTAATATATAATGACACCAAAACATCCAGAATTCCCACTAGAGGGTATGTTATCATAATCTATCATCTTGTAGATTACCAAGGGAGAACTTCATGAGAAGAAGCCTCATATTCTTATGAGTACTCACAAATAATAGTCTATGTACTATGTTTCCCATCATAGTACAGTATCCAATCACATATCAATAT
The DNA here is from genome assembly GCA_963277665.1 of Viscum album. Classification (NCBI taxonomy): domain Eukaryota; kingdom Viridiplantae; phylum Streptophyta; class Magnoliopsida; order Santalales; family Viscaceae; genus Viscum; species Viscum album. The sequence goes on from OY728156.1 coordinate 830,747,384, forward strand.
TTGAGAATATCGTCATAGCACATCAAGGTTCTCATCATAGTAGGGAACTGTTGTGACATTATCAATGTAACATGTACTCTAGGGAATTATCACATTAGAGCCATGAAAAACAATAAACAATATGTAATAATAAGTTTTATTAATATTAAATACAAAGAATATATATGTAATTAAAGTAAAAACAGTTGATCCTTGGACACCAACTCTAACAATTTCTTAAAACTTCACCATGTTCATTCAGCTTGTTTCTATGAACCCACTTTTTTCTAATAACATTCTTCCCTACTGGTCATGGAACAATTTCCCAAATTTATTTTTCTCAATTTTATCTAATTATACCTTCATAAAATCAACCCATTATTTATGCTCAACTACTTCTAAAACTGATTCTAGCTCAATCTGTGAGATAAGTGAAGTTTGATTTTCAAATCTCAATATCCTTCTTTTCTGAAATGGAACTTTCAAATTTCCAATAATATTCTCATATTATACCTATTTTTTATAGTATTAAATTTAAAAGTTTTTCATACTCACTTAGTTTCCCCACTTCTTTATTTTTCTAAATCATCAGTTGCTATTTTTGGCTCCCTATCATCTTCACTTTTGTTATTCTCATTGAAAGTATTCAATTTATCTTCCAAAAATTTGTCAACAACCTTTGTTAGGGAAGTTGGATTCTCAATAAATTTCATATAATAAGAATCCACCAAATTTTGTAAATATTTGTTCAAAAATTTATAACTTATTTTTTTTTGTGAATATCCCATGAAAATTCCTTCTTCCTCATTTTCATCAAATTTTTCAATATCTAGATTTTTGATTTATTGTAAACATGGACTTCCAAAAACCTTGAAATATTTCACTAAATGTTTTTGAAAATTCCACATTTTATAAGAAGTCATGTGGGATTTAGGCCATAACAAATATATGATTTTAACATGTATAGTAGTAATAACATCTTATCTTTATAAAAACATAAAAATTTGGTACTCTAATGGCATACTTCTTCACATTTATACCAAACTTATATTTTTTCTCTATGTCACCCCATTTTGTTTGGGGGAGTATAGAGAATTATACTGATTTTTGATCTTATGCTTCATTAGATATTATTCAAATGAAGTGCATGTGAATTCCTTTGTATTATCAATTCTCATCTTCAATATATAGACACCCATTTCTATTTCAACTTCTCTTATGAAAAACCTAAAAAATTTTGTTTCCTCTTATTTATGGTTTTTAAACATAATGTTGGTCATCTAAGTGTAGTCATCAATAAAATTGATAGTGTACAAATATATTTTTGTTGATTTATGTCTAATTGGCCCACATAAATCAAAGTGAATAATCTCAAGTGGTCTTGTAGACTAGATTTTTAATTTCATAAGAAATATTTCAACCATGTTCCCTTTATCATATGTTTTAAAAATGAAATTATATTTATTAATCATTATTCGTAAGTTTATTAAAAAAATATAAGTTTTAATTATACTTTTCTATCCAAGGTTCCCAAGTCTTTGATGCTAAAACTTGTTTCCATATTTAGTGTTATGGTAGCATAAATTACCAAGTTTTCTAATCTGAAAAAGATGTTTGCTTATTCTTTCTCCCTTGATTACAAATATTTCAGCTTCCACACTTCTCATGATACATGAATCTTTCTTTAACATGACATAATTTATATCATCAAAAATTTGGATCTCACTTAGTAAATTATTTTTGAGCTCATTAATATATAAATATTCCTTTGATTTTATTTTCTCAGCTTCTATCTCAGCTATTAATATTCCAATAATTTTTAAGGAACTATCATTTCCAAAGGAATCTAATCCCACTTCATTATTTTTAACATATTTCAATATTTTTATATCACCTATGATTTTTAAGGAATAACCACTATCAATATTTATTGTTTTTTTCTTTTTTCATTCTTTCAAAGCTATATCAAAAAAAATCCATTTCTTCAACTTTCGTATTTACAACTTATTTTTCTTTCCTCATGTAATAAACTCATCCTAGAAGAGTATTCATACATTTTTCAAAAACATGGATAATTTGGTCACATCTACCAAACACTTCTTCCATATAATCAAATTTATTTTTCATTGGACGTTTTCTAACATCTTGAGATTTTTCTTTTCCAACTTATTGTGGATTGGGAAATTTACTCATTTTTCTTCCACTGTTTCTCCCCCTGAATTTATGATTATTTACGAGAAGTTTAATGTTGTGCCAATAGTTATAATCTTTGTGTATATAAATTCCATATCACTAACAAAAACTATCGAATCTTGGTTTTCTATGGAAGTAGGAAATTTATCTGTAATGAACTTCCCAAGGTTCATAATTTTTTTTATTCATTCCTTTTAGAGAGGGGAAACTTTATTATAGGGGGAATTTCAGATTTTTTTGATATGATATATTTCTCACATTATTTATCAAACTAAGATTTACTAAAAATTTTCTTAACACCTGCATAGATAGTAAAATCATAGGAACTCTTTATTTTATGGATAAGGATTTAACTTTATTCTTGAGATGATCTTTCTCAGTATCTTGAGAAATTTTAGCTTTTACTTATGAAGCTTTGTTGAAATTCGCATTCATCTCTCTTAAGATAATTTCAACCTCAAGAAGTTTGGATTGAGTTTTACAAACTTTATCTTCCTTAGATGACAACTTCTTACTAAAATAATTCACCATCTTTCACTATTCAGTAACTCTTAGTTTGAGTTTTTAAACCGCATGGATATATTAATCTTACTATTTAAGGATATATGTCCTTTCTTGATGGTTATTTCCACTTTCATTTTTTAAAATTCTAATATATTTTTTTAGTTTTTTGTTTTTATCAAGACAAGTAACAAGTTCTGATCTCAGTTGATATTCTCCATAGCTTTCTTTGCCTCCTTTTTATTCATTGTTTGAGGAATATTCTTTCTTCTTAATATTAGAAAATAAATTTCTAAACTTTTTTTGTGAATCACTTTCTAATGAATTATTATAAAAATATTCATTCTCAAATTTTGTTACTCAACATGATTATTATATTTCCATGTAAGTTTTTCTTTCCACCTATGTACTTATTGTCCTCCTTAGAAGTTTTGTTAGATTTCTTCCACCATGGTTTTTATTTAGAATGATCTTCATATTAACTAACTTTTTTCCTGCACAAATTCAAAACAAAATTACCAAATCCTACAAACTTGAATCATTTGAGTGGAAGTCTTCCTCCACACTTTCCTTTACCTCTATAATGATTTTTATAGATAAGGGGAATGATATTTTCATTCATTTAATTATCTTCCTTATCTTTAGAATATCTTTTAACAATATTTTTCTGATCAAAATCTTTGATTTTTAGATTCCTTATAGCCTCAAAATCCATTTCATACTTGATTTTATTTTTTAATACGAGATATTTCCTCATATAATAATCAATAATAATGTTATAAAATTCAACAAGTGATAAATCATCTTTATCTTGTAAAGATATGGTTTTAGAGTAAAACCTATTAGGGAAGTTTCTAATGAGTTTCTTAATTATTATAGAATCTTTCAAGCCATCCTCAAATCCTCTAATATTGCACAAAACTTCATTAACTTTGGTGAAGTACTCATTAACTTTTTCTTTATCTCTTATTATGATATATTAAAACTTTATTTTCCTTATTTGTAACTTTTCCTCCTATACATTGGTGTTTCCCTAAAATATACATTCAATCTTGTCCCAAGTTTCCTTGGTTGTTTTGAGACCTATTATATTCACGAAAACATTATTTGAAAAGGATATAAGAGTGAAATTTCTATCTTTTTCATCAATCTTAATTTTATTTTTATCATAAAAATTTATTAAGTGTATCCTTTTCAATGGGTTGAAACCCAAGAGTGGTTGTATCAATAACTTCAAATATAAGATATAGAAGATATGGTATAATTCTTTTTTTCTATCCATTGTATTTTTTCCCATCAAATATAGGAGCACATTTGTTGTTAATATAATTAATAGTTTACATGAAAAATATTCAACAGGGGAACCATGGCTTTGATACCACTATAAGTTCTTAAGGATCATATAACAACAAAGATGGGGGTTGAATCATTAGTTTCCTTTTAACAAATTTAAAACTTAAGAAAATTATACCATGTAAATTGTTAGAGATATTTCCTTATCACCTTTTAACATACTCATTGCATGAAAGTGTAATAAACTAAACAAGTCATGAAATATTTATAAGTTTTAGCCTCACTGTGAGAATCTCTATCCTTTTCATGGACACTCTCATGGGTCCATGTATATTTACTATTTCCAATAAGTGAATACTACTTTTGATCCAACTACTATTAGACTCCTTCTATCTCATTATAGGTATGATTATACTGACACCTATTAGTTTAAAAAAAATTTCTCGAAAAAATGATCCACAAAAAAAATATGAAACTTTGAAAATCTGCTCCAAATGATGTCTATCTATAAACTCCATCCTATCATACTATTTCTAATATTATCTCTTGGGAATTCTTTTTCTAATGTTACCATATTTATAATTCCACATTTATTAGACCTCTCTGAAATTTCACCAGATATAAACTATGAATTTTTCCTGATTAACAAAAATATGGGTATTACAAACTCTTCTTGGAAATTCCCTATCCAGTCATTCTCTATCTGAAATTCTGAAAAAAAAAATCCAATATTATAACTAAAACCACTATCTAGATTTCTTAAACCCAAAACTCAATTTTGGTTAGAAAATCATTTCTAACAAACTTATAAATAATTTAATCATTTTCATGTGTGTTTATAGTATCTTTAACCAATGTAATTTATACCCCTATTTATAGGTCTTCCCGGAATATAAAAGACATAAAATTCTTTTTTTCCCGCTCACTCAAATTCAAAAAACTAAATTTCATGCACATTTTAATTTTGTTGAAAATTTATAAACTTTTCCCAAGAATTATAAATTCTTATAGAATCTTTTAAAAACTACAAGAATTATCAAAAACTTCTCTTCGTATTTATTTAAATTTATAAGTTAAGTAATTTCTTCAAATATGAATCTCAGAAATCTCCATCTAAAAAAATCCAACATTCCTTTAGGTATTTTTCATCTATAAATGTTTGTTCAGAATTTATCTATCTGATTTTATTAGAGTATTTAAATATTTACCTAACTCTACTCAAAACTTCATACAAATATTCATAAAATATCATCTGGTAACATCATGAATGTTTTTCTGATGTTCCATTCGATGAAACAACTCACTTGATAACTTTGTAAATTCAAATTTTACTTAGTATTCAAAACTTGGTACTTCAGAATTCATAGAAGGTATATATCAAGAAATATTTTGTTTGTAATTTTTTTTTGAAACTTATAACTTCAGAAGCACATTTCACAACTTCATACAATCTTCCAATCTAAAACTCTTTACCCATTTCAAAGAACTACGGAAAAAACTTCACAGGAGATGGTTGAATACATTTTTTTAAATTCTAAAGTCTTAAGTTTCATGAAAACATATTTTACTCAAAACTCTAGTTTCATCACTTTGAATTTTCCTTTATTGAATTTTAATCAATATTATGATTATTTTTCTCAGTTCTTGTAACCATACTGGATCAGAAACAACCTTGATCTTTCCAAAAAATTCTTTGTTTGAAGATTATCATTTTTTTGTCTGATGATATTATATGAACTTATTATCAAAATATTTTATCATTATAAAGTTTTAAAAATTTCATCATGTGCTTTTGAGTATAAAAACTCAACACTTCATAAATTACACACTTATTACAAATTATTTGACTGGAAAAATGATCAATGAATTTTTTTCAGAATATTATATTGTGTATGATATGAATTCTAGATATCCCTTACTTTTTTCTCATATATTATATAAATTATAGACCTGATCCATCAAATCTGCAACTTTTTAATGTAAATATTTCTTACAAAAACATCATCTAGAAAACTGTCTGATTATCTGTATTCAAAGACTATCCCATGTTTTATCTAGTACATCATCTGAAAAGGTTTGTCTAGAAATTTTCATTTGGAATTTTTAACATTTTTACATTTGAATAGTTTCTCTTCTTCTCTTTATACAAACTTCTCCTGGTTCCAATATTAGTAGATTTTTACCATAACTTTGTTTAGACAAACACTTTATAGGCATATTCATTTGATAAATGACTTCCATTATTTCAACCTTCCAAAAATACTACCTAAATAGATTTTTTGGAAACTCTTTGTCTAGAATCAGAGTTTATTTCCTCCTTTGTCTTCACACACTTTGTATAAATTTTGTACACATTAGCATGGATCATGGGATTTTCATAATTTTTGAGAAATTTTGAGATCTTTAAAGCATCATATAATTTTTGTAGGAAGTTTCTTAAAAAACTTAATAATTTCATTCTTCTCTAATAACTTCATAAAAATATCTTTTGTAACATCCATAAAATCTTCTTTTTTACAAAAACATTCTTTAAAAAAATCATTCATCAAAAAATGAAAAAAAATTAAAGAAAAACATCATAAAGGATCTTCAGATATTCCATAATATATTTAAACCTTACAATATTATATATAATAAGACTTTAGGGTATACAAACTCTTTCAATATACCATTTTAATTAAATGCTAAAATATATTACATCATTTCACATGATATTGTATCATACACAATAACTCATGAAATCATATCCAAAACTCCTTTTAGATATTTTACTAAACACTTTTGGAAAGTTATCATTAACATCACTTTGTATTATATCATGTGTAAAATCTATTGAACACCTATCCAAAACACATTTGTATTAACTCAAACACTTTTATATTAACTCTCTAAATCAAACTCAATACTCATTCAATCATCCATAAAGTGTGACCCCATGATCCTTTATAACATTAAAAATTAATATAAATCTCTAGATCCATAAGTGAAAGAAAATAGTATTATCTATCAAAGCATTAGTTTTGGTTAATCTATAAAGGTATTTGGTGTGATCTCTATCAAACACATGTATCTCTATACTCATTTCCATCAGTTTTCATCATGTTTAAATGTTCACTCTCATACTTTCCCTTTTTCCAAGACATCAAGTACCTATGAGACATAGAGAATTTCAATATCATATATTCAACATGTATATTCTCTATTCTCATAGTATAGACTGAAATAATCAGTGAATACATCACATGTAATTCACCCTTATGGATAAGCACATCACATGTCCCTTATCTAGATAAGTATATAATATCTAAATGTGGTCGCACACTTCTATAGTCTATCTTGATAGAGGGACTAGATTTCATACTCATTATATGAGAGGATAAATTTCATCTTGGTTAAGTACCAAATGATAATATGATCATAAATATACCCAACCACTTCTATATTATCTAAGTTATTTTTAATCTTACATAAGTAGGGTTTTGAAGTATGAAGGTTATCATGCTAGGTTTTTCACCAAGATTAGGTAGAGGGGACTCAAATATGGCCCATGCACTCCTATTATACCAAATACATTAATATGACACTTCATGTGGTATAATTAGTGGTTTATCTAGTGTGAAAAAATAATCTAATTCTTTATATTGTGCCTCATGAGCATATTATGAATCTCTATACAATAATCCTACTCATTCAAATCTTAAGATTTCATCATAACATATAATATTTGATGATGAAAATTAGTTAGGGATAAATCAAAATCATACTTTGAGAGGTCAATTATCATTACAATTTTTAAAATTTATATCTATATATATTTTTACACAGCCAAATTGAAATAATGATAAAGTAGAGATTTACTCTAATATTGTATATCCATAAAACTCTTATAAGAATATTTAATAAACCCAAAATAAGCACTTATTGATAATATTATATATGATAAACTAACAATTCGTCCTTATTTATTCTGCACTATTAAGGGTCATGATAACTCATTACAAAATATATAATTTTTTTTACACCTCTATGTTACCATCTAAATAAAAAAATCCTCCCACTAACTCTTTAGTGAGAAACATCTTTGAAGTAAGACAGTTTATATAATGATGAGATTAAGGAATCTTATTCCTATCATTCAACCCTTTTGAAATATTCAAACTTCTCAACTTAATAACATCAAATTTTATTATATTTATGTCTATTGTCTACTTAAAACTCTTTATAAGTGCATCATCATCATCCTTGGAACTATTTACATCAAACTATTCACTAAAATTTGGAAAATAATCTAAATTTTATATTATTACTTTCCAGCATGCCATAAACCATTTTATGATAAAGTTACATTTAATATGTTATGGTAACTAATTCAACTCTTTACATTTATCTTTACAACCATACACTAAATCATTTTAGGATGTGAATAGTAATTCACTTTTCATTTTACCGACACAAACCAATAGTGATATCCACTTATTCATGATAACTAAATATGACTATTTACATTTTTATTTATCATCACATATCCCAAAATCTTGAGGATATTAAATAAAAAAAACTTACACCTCAAATTATTTTAATCCCTTATTTGATAACTTTTAACTTCTCTAAGTCTAAATATACTCATGTTGGCTTCTTATATACTATATTATTTTAGAATATATTACTAAGATAACCAAAACCCTAATGTGTTAGGAAATAACACTTATTTATTCTTAGTATAAATATTTAACAAATAAACAATTTACTCTATAGCATATATCGTATTCTACGTGTTTGGGGTATTTTATTTAAAAAGAATATTATTCTTTAAAATACACCAATGATGAGTAAGGATCACATTACAACAAATTTTAACAAATATTTGGATAAAAAATTTATCTTGGATAAAAAAAATCCATCCTTATTTTCTTCTCAAAACATTTTATAGTAACTGATGAATCATAAAAAATGTGTATACTATCAATTGTCTCAAAAAAATTCACAAAAACTCTTTGTTATGAAACCAATTCACTTATCATATAAGAGAATTAAGATGAAGATACATATCCTTCAGATAGATTTATATAATCTTGAAAATTGCTTTTAAATAGAATATTTGTTCCAACATAACATTACTTCAATATTTGAATGTAAATTATAAGCTCTATCAATTCTTCCTTTGATTATGAACTTTTTTATATTTACAACACTTGTAAAATGTATACTCAATATCATAAACCCTTCAAAATTAACTAATTTATTGCTATAACACCTATACCTAACATGGAAATTATATATATTTTCCAAAACTCCTTTAAGTATTAAAAATAATATCATCATATGGAATTATTAATCCTTATCCCTAACAATTATAGGTTTCAATGACCTTGACATGATTTTTGAAGAAACATTGTTTAACTTTTCAAACAAAAATTCTTCTTCTGGTTTGAACTTTTATCCACTAATACTTACCATAAAGCACTTAGAACCTAGATATCATATGTCCAGTTTATCTATTCTCAACACTTTGATATTATTGGGTAAAAATTTCTTAAATTAATTCACATTGTCAGAACATTTCCATAGATGAAAATATGATGAATTAAATAACCAGAATAATCCATTTTTAGTATCCTATTAAAGAATGTAAGATAATTAAATAAATCATAAACTATGCGTATTAAAAATACCCATCTCATTTTATTAAACAGAAAATTTTTAAATGATCTTCTCAAGAGAAAAATGATATGATACACATCTTATGAAAATTTCACCTAATCTTAAAGCGTTCAAGTTATCAACACATTAACTCTTTTTACCTATTACTTTAAGCTCCATTATTCAGTTATTTTCTCTTTATAGCCTTCTTTATATTTATAAATTTTTTAAAATATATATTTGATATTGTATATCTATCAAAAAAATATAATTGGATTCTATAACCAATAAAACTTTAAGGAAACCTTTAGTTTCATTAAGTCATTAAACTTTTAAATCATATTGAATATCATTTTGAATAACAAATAATACTGAGTATATGAGACTAATATTCCATAAATTATTTATGAACCTAACTATATTGAGTACATTTGCAGAGAAAAATATTCCTTTGGTCAATTTTCATCTAATTATTTTTAATCCTTAAGTGAATCAATCTATGATTACATAAGCATATAGATTTATAAATTGAAAATTTTAAACACTTGATTACCTGGGAGTAGGTTTGTTTCAAATGAATAAAATATTTATTTAGCTTAATAAATTTTCTTAAATCATCAATATTACTTAAGAAATTTTTTTAATTTATCAGTCATATTAGCATCTTACAATAATTTACTCATTCCATGGATTAATCTTAAATTTTATTTTGATGATGTTGATTCTATTCATCTATAATAGAAGATTTTATTAGATGAGTATCATGTTTTATAACAATTTAATAAGGAATTTTGGGATCCCATTAAAATGAAGAACCCTTTTAAAACATATCATATCCATTAGTGGTCCAGGATCTATATTTCACTAAGAAAATAATTCTCTATGGTGTTTGTCTCACCACTTAGTTCTGTACGTTGGGGATCATCCCAATCATATCATATATTAATATTGGATAGTTTAGTGGATAGATCTTTGTACAATATATCATATGGATAAAATAAACCCATTCCCTTGGTAACTTAATCCTATTAGGGTCTCCTGGCTTGTGTAACCCAAATAAAATTCTAAGAATAGGATAATAAAACACAATCCAGGGGAACTTATCTATGGAATGACCCACCCAAGGATGTTCTAGTGTAACCTATTCTTGCTTTCCATGCATAATATAATCCATGTTCACCCATATATGTCCTGACCTACCAGGTTGGATGATCTAGTTCTTGACAAGTGTCAATTTAGAAGGAATCCTACACTTATTATTTGAAGGGGATTTAATTTCACCATATTATCTCATGTTATTCCATTTTTTATATTAATACTTCTAGTAATTTCATTTGTAAAAGTATTCCCTCCACCTGATCAATATATTTAAACAATATCAATGAGTAACTATTTACACAACCCATAAGTTTGTGTTACTCACCCAATAAGAGAATCCAAACATTTTCATACATATCCAAATGCATCATATTCATAAGATACAAGAAAGTTTTCATTTAAATGAATGGAGTTATAAGAGATAGATAATATCAACATGAGTAATCCTGGAACAATAGATATCTAATCTCATTCATATTTATAGACAAGTATAGGCCTCCAGGTCGGTAGGTAGTCCGACTCCAAGTCCCTCTACCCAGGGAGTCTCTACTCAAGATAGAATTCAGTTCATAATATCTCTAAAACCAAATTTTCATAAACTATTTTAAATAAACAAACTAAAGTGTATAACTTCAATTAAAAATTGAGGCCAAGATAGATGAAAATATAAATTCATTTTCATACCTACAATGTAATGTAAGGCTCTATTTCTAATAATAAGTTTGGAATTTAAACTATGGAATACATCATTCATCATATAAACTGTTTTTAACACTGAATAAAGTAGGAAATAACCATTAAATAAATGAAAAGTTCAAATATTTAAAAATGAGATTATTATTTATGACTAATTCATGAATAAAATCTAGTTTTATAATTTCATTGTTATCATTATGAACATTTCATAATTTGGAATATAAAAATTTTACATTCATTCCAATATGAACTCTTTAGTATTATTTATTATATGGAATTTCATTTTAAATATATGATATTTTATGAATTACAAACAATTTATAATCCAATTTCTATCATGTAAACATTTTATATAATCTAAATATCAAATACTTTGTAATATTTAAACTATGATCATATCATATAATCTTTTGATGTGGTTTAAATTGCATCCTAAACAAGTCCCTTTTAATTTGAATAAATCAAATTAATTAATCATGAACAATTAATAATTTAAATATAAAAATTTTATATTTTGGACTTATTTATGTAATTTATAACTATTTTTAAATTACTATTATGATTTATAAATAATAATTTTATTTATAGATCATAATACATGTTATATAATTTGTTAAAATTTATTTTAACTATTAACATTTAATATTTAGTAATTAAATGTTTCATAAACATTTATTGAATTAATCAAAAAAACTAGAATTAATAAATTAATATGACATAAATTAAATATTTGAAAAATAAATTTCATCATGACTCATAAACATTTTATAAACTATTTAAAATTGTGAATTTCATACAAATTTTTTTTTAAAAACATTGTTTTCCCGTACACAGACACTCTACATAAGGGTAGCAGATGTTACCAAAGTATGCACAAATGTTTCATTTGTTTTTCATGTAAAAAATGGTTTATTTATGATCTAATTTGTGTTTTTTCATTTTTAGATGTTTCATTTAGGTGTATTTGGACAACATGAGAGTTGTCAAGAATGAAAGAATTTTTTATATAAAAAATAGGATAATTTTGGTGTTGCGTGGTTTGGAAACCATGTGAGGAACTCAAGAAACCATATAAAATAAAACAATTAGGCATAAGGACCTTGACACCTACCTCATAGCTTACTAAAATCATGATAAAACCATGTGTCCAAGAAAAACACTTCCAAAAATGAATTCACGACTCCTGAATGGTTTATAGATCATTCCACTTATATGTACATCACTTACCTACCCCTCAACCACCATTTTAACTTATATTTGACTTTTTTATGGGTATTCATCTTAGAACTAGGGGTGCCATAAGGGACTTAAAATAGGCCATAGGAGGTTCCAAACAATTTTAAACTAATGAGAATTGATGATTCTATGTGTTTTTTATTGGACTTATTATCAACCCTATAATAGTCAACCCTGACATGTGGAAGTGTTTGATGTATTGTTTCCAATGACATAGTGTGGTGGAGCATATTGGATTTTTTATTCACTTTGTCAACAATTGATAAGATGGTGATGTTCAATATAAAGGAAAAAATGGTAGATTGTATAAAGAACAGTGTGAGCCTAGAATGTTGATCATAATCATACTGAGATACAGTTTGAAGTTATCAGATATAAGGGATCACCAAGATAAAGCTTCATTATACACAGTTCATGGATAATTTTTAGAATCGTGAAAACCTTAATGTATTAATGAATAAATGCGTCTCTAAATTTTTGAGTGTGTGTAGGAATTTGTCATAGTAAAATAGATCAAAAGAAAAAGCCTCACACAAAATATAAGTTGCGTAAAAATGGTGAATCTCAGGCATATTAAGAAAAATATTAAAGGATTTTCATGAAAGTGAAAAAGTTACCAGATAAGCAGAAGAAGTTTCACAAAAATGAAGTTTTTAGAATCCCACATAAAAATATGGAAAAGTTGAGGAATTCAAAAAATATTGATTTTTTGCACAAAATATTGGTGATTTATGAAAGAAATATTCATGAAGGAAATAAGTTTTGAAAATGTGACAAGTTATTTGAATATTCCATGTTTTCTAAAAGTATACATGAATGGAAAGGTTCTGTGAAAAGTAAGAGTTACATGAAAGGAATGTATTTATGAAATTTCCATGAAGATGTAAAGTTAAACAAACACAATTTTCAGTTTCATATAAGTTTGGTGGCGAGCATGTAAGTTTTTTGAAGGGATGGAAATTCTTATAAATAGGGGATTACCCCCTCATTTAAAGAAGCTCGATTCATTAAAGATATAAAAGGTATGAATTCATAAAATAAGTTCATGAAGATTTTTTTCATAAATCATTCATAAAAACATAACTTCCATGGATAAGGGATTTTTTCAATTTGATAAAGTGAGTTTCGTAAAAGATTGAAAGACTCGTGAGAGTTGGGAGTTTAGCGACATAGTGGAAGTTTTGTGAACACTAGAAGTTTCATGACAAGAAAAAGTTTCATGAAAGTATAGAGTTTCTTGAATGGGGAAATTTGTGTGAAAGTGAAAGGATTGTGTGAAAAAGTAAAAAATTTGAGTGAAAGTGATTATTGGGTATCTGTGTTAGGCCAACAGTATAGGAAGTGATTGGAACTTATTATAGATCTTTCCAAAGGAGATTTTCCTTAAACACTAGTTTAGTATGGGAAGTGAATCTTCTACAATGGTGATGTTCATAACAATTTTTTATAAGATTAGTGTGAAGATCTATGAGAACTAGTAAGTGTAATATCTATCAAATAGTGAAGACACTAATTGGAATTTGTGATAAAGATATTTTCCTCCTGAAGTAGTGAGAAAAGGGATAGTAAAAAGGGAGGGACTCATGGGTGGTGGTGAGATAATCCTAAACCTTGTAATGGGAGTGACCTAAGGTATATGAGGGACCTATAATAAATCCACTACTAAAATTTTATTAGTGTGTTTTAGAACATTGACACAATGTTGGTGTGTGCCCCTTGGACATAGCCCAGTACAGATGAATTGAGTAAAATCCTTGTGTCTTGTGTGCATAGTTTACTTACATTTTAGAGGACAAAAATCACTACATGTGAACTGAGAAATAATTGAACTTATATAAATAAGGATAAGATAAGTGCACTAGTTAATCAGGTCATCCCTTAATAGGTGAACACGAGAGTGACCCTACTAACAATTGAAGTCATTATTAGCAAGGATAGTGATATTTTCACAGTTATTTGGGGAAATGAGAACAAGTTTTATACCCTAATTCACCCCCCCCCCCCCATGAGGGAATATATTACTAAAGTCCCATATGGGTAAAACAATTGGTATCATAGGGAAGGTTTATATTTTGGGATTTTTTTATCGAAATTGATCCAATCAATTTCTGGAGGTGAAATATAGTTTTTTATATAACATGGTAATGATAAATAATCAGAATAATCATAAATCTAAAGGAATTCCATATATTATAATAGTATTAGAGAATTGTGGGATTAAGCTAAAAGATCCTAGCAGCTAAAAAATGGAAGGTATGGATGAATTTGATTATGTATCTACTTTTTCATACAATTATTCTATAAGAAAATATGAGGAACTAATATACCAAGTTATGTTGGAATTAATGTTGATGATGAGATATCAAGAGATACAAAGGTGGAAGTTTTCCACATATCAGAGGAACTTAATTAGAGGATAAAGGAAGAAAACGTGTATTTGACAAATAATAATGAATCTCAAGTAATCCATGTTTAAGTGTTTAAAATTGAGGTCAATAAACCTAAAAGCCTCAATTAAAGACAACTTGACATGGTTGTAAATCTAAGGTATAAAATGATACTTAGGACAAGGAATTGAAGGATATGTCTTCCAAAGTTTATGATTGTAATGATAGATCCAAATAAAAGATCCTTGACTCAAATGAGGTTAAAAAATTTAGGTCCAAGAAGTATAGATTGGTTGTATACATAAAATAATTGGTTGAGGAAAACCAAAGGTTGAGGCAAGTGAAGGTGGCCAAGAATAATGATATTTTGAAGATGGGTGTAAAAATGAAGATTCAAATTAACTTACTTGAAGAACTTTCACATGAAGTGAAGAATAAAATGACCATTGATAATGAGATGAAGGCTATAATTATCCCCCTTAAAAAATAATTATAAAAAGAGGTTAAAATTGGAAAATAATAAATCTTAATTCTTAAGTAGATGACCTCCCAACTAAAGGAAAGGGATGAGAAGATCAAAGAGATGTATAGGATTATGAAAACATTGAATGAGAATTCATGATCCCTACAATGGTAGAATCAATAAATATAGTCCAAAAATTTATAAATCCATATTCAACAAGTAAGAAGATGTATCTTTCAAAATTTTAAAGATATGACCCTCAGAGGAAGGTAGTTGTTAGGTTCTACTATTTTCGAATCGTGGGACATTACATGATTGTTTTCTTGGAATCCTAAGGTATTAAAGGAAGAATGAAATATGATAAAACAATATCCCAACAAAGTCATGACTATACAATTTATATTTTTATGGTAGGTTATTTATTTGTTCTAACTAGGGTCATATGGCTAGGAATTATAGAAAAAATGGAATTAAATGTTTCATAAATAAATCCTTTATTATAACGAATAATAGGAAGAAAGTTTTCACTAAAACAAATTATTTTCAACTGAGAAATAGATTTATTATTCTGGGGGAAAGTAATGGATTTCAATAAAAGGTTCATCAAGAACCAAAATCATTTTACTCACAAAATACCTCCTGGAAATAAAGAAAACAAATATGGAGGAAAAAAGAAGGAAGCTACTCCATCTATGAGAATGTTGGATGAGCATGTAATGAAATATCCGCTAATGAATAAAACATATAAGTTATATCTATTTCCTATCAAATAGGACATATGTGAGGTGTACCTAAGTGGTAATTTAAAATGTATCATAATAAAAGAGAATAATAGAACTGTGGGAGTTCCCATGAAAAGGGAAAATAGTGATATAAAGACAAGTTCCAAATCCATCATTGAATATAATGGTTCATAGAAAGACAAGAAGAATATTTGGAAAACTGAAAAAACTTTGAATGATGCTTGTGTAAATGAGATATCCCAAAATAAGACATAGGCAGCTAAAGTTGATAAATTGGGAAAATATAAACAGAGCTGTAAAAAGATATAGAGAAGAAGGATCCAATCAGTATCATGTGAGGACATCCTTGTTAGTAAGAGTATCCAAGGAAGAATACTGTGTTAGTTGAGATATTAAGAAAATTAAATGCTCAAGAAAACATCAGGTAAGTTCAAAGATAACATATAAAATAAATTTTGTGTAAGTGGGATCACTCAAATGAGAGATTCTTATAAGGAACTAAATAATATTACCATGAATAATGCTCAAGAATAAGAAGAGGTTGATGAGGTTATGGAATTCATTTCCATGAATTTGAAAAGGGTAAAAGTATAGTGTGATACTAGAGGGTTGTTTTACCAAGATCAGCTTCATTCCTCAACTTGAGGAAGTGAAATTTTCCCCTATCCCCATGTGTTTAAATGCTATTAACTTTTATTGAAGTTTTTTAAGTTTTAGGGGATATACATTCTTTGGGTAAGTTTCATCAAATATGCACAATGGTGTTGTGACATGATCTAGAGTTCCAACTGATTCAAATCAGTGAAAGAATAAAAAAATTTATATCTATAGTTGTAATGAACAAGAATAGGGGAATATTCAAAGAAGTGGAAAGGAGTTGAAATGATTTTAATCGAGAGTTAAAAGTTGATGTTTTAGTTAATGTCAAGTGCTATTAAGATCCTTGAAGAATTGATGTCAAGAGAAACTAATATCTCTGAATTCAGATATTGAAGATATAAAATCGGGGTTGAAGAGTAGGTCTTCTCAAGTTCTAGTATTATCCTCTAAGATGATGAAATGGTTCTACTAAAAAGGAAGAGTTTCATGAAGGGTAGTTTCGAGATGAAAATATTACAGATGTTATAACCATAAAATAAGGAAATACACCATGTGAGTGAGAGATGAAATCATTTACCAAGTAAAATTCAGGAAGTGATCTCGAAATATGAACAAATGAGTCATCATTTTAGTATTTGGTATCGAGAAAAATTTAGTGAATGGTATCATCAATCATGTTGGTATTAATGATACTTGGAATCATTTTCAACAAATGGTATCATCTTGGAGTTTAGATATGAACAATAAATATGGAATAATTCCATGAGAGAAGATAAATTAATATGGCTACTTGAGATGTATGTAAGTAAGTTAGTGAATGAATAGTGAGGGTGTTATTAACTTTATCTCTTATTTCTTACACTGAGTCCCGAATCAATAGGCTTAAAAGTCTTATTGATGGATCTTTTTAAGTGTTAAGTTCACTCACTAAAAATCTTATTGAATTAATCAATAGCTGTTTTTTTTTTGAGTTAGAGAGTTTTCTCAAACTAAAAAAACACATTTTAAGATATTATGTAAGAAAAAAAGTGGGTTTGGGGGTCTAATTGGTGGGCCTAATAAAAGGAGTAGTTACATATCATAGGGGGTCATTGTCTCTTCTTATAAAATGAAAATACTATGTTGATAGAGGGGGAAAGTATAAATGAGGCAATACACATCATTAATAAAGAAGTTAGAATTAAATGATAAAATGTATTTTCTCAATGTAATCAAAGTACAGAATCTTATATTGTTTGATATTAAGAATACAAGGGGTGAATAATAATAATGATGAAAGTGGAACCCTTGTTTACTAAGGTACATGTTTATAGGGATTCTATATTTAGTACATATGGTAATAAGTATACTTTGGATTTGATGTCAAAGAAAGAGAAGGATCATGAATCCACCCAAAGAAAAATGGATCATGAATCTATGTGCCTTAATTCCTAACCCTTCTTAGGGGAGTAGTAAGTTAATTGAAGTCTTTAAATCATATTATGGTGAATATTTTCATTTAATTAATATAGTTCATTCAAGGTTTTCATGATGAAATAAGTTTCTTGCAGGGTTGAAGAGGTGGTCCTCTCATGTACTATACATTGTACAATAGATGATATTTATTGGAAATATTAATCAATCATTATTATTAGTTTTCATGGATAATTAGTATCAAAAAATGCTTATAAGGTGGAATAGAGATTGAGATTAAGGATTCTTGAAAGTGTTGCTAACAAATCCAAAGGGGGTAATTTTTGGACACTAATTTGAATTGTTGTTTCCATGGGTTGTGTTTTAGATTAATTACTAAATTTATCATTATCAACCCTAGCATATTTAAGTTTTGAATGTGGTGTTTCCAATGATGTGGTGTGCTGGAGTTTGTTAGATGTTTTTTTCACTATTATAATAGTTTTTGAGATAGTTATGTTCCTGAAAAAGGAAAAATAGTGGATTCCATGAAGCACTATGTGAGCTTGGAATGTTGATCATGATTATAATGAGATATGGGTTGAAGTTATTATAGAAATAGGATCACCCATAAAGTGATACATCAACCAAATTTCATGGATAAATTTTAGGAATTTTAAATACCTTGATGTATTCATGAGTAAATGGGTATGTATTTAAATAAGTGAGAGTGGGAATTTTTCATAGTAAAATGGATCAAAGAAAGAAGAATCATTCAAATAAAAAGTTTAAAAAACATGGTGATTCCAAGACATCTTAGGAAAAAATGGAAAATGGATTATTTTCATGAAAGTGAAAAAGTTACATTAAAATAGAAGAATTTTCATGAAAATGAAGTTTCAATAATTCCTCATAAAAATATGAAAAGGAAATTAATTTGTGAAAGGTTGATTGTTTCATGAAATATTGGTGATTCGTGAAATAATGTTTCATAAATGAAATAAGTTGTGTGAGATTTATAAGTTATGTGAATACACCATGTTTTCTAGAATCATACATAAATATAAAGGTTCTGTGAAAAGTAAGAGTTTCATGAATATATAATATGACCATAAGTTCCTCGTAGATGGAAAGTTATATGAAAATAATATAGATTTTCATGAATGTTTGATTGTGATAATGGAAGTTTCATGAAGGTTTGAAAACATCTATAAATAGGGAATTACCCCCCCCCTCCCATTTAAAGAAGCCTGGATCATTGAAGATCTTAAGGATTTGTATTCACAAAATAACTTTGTGAATGTTTTTATTACACAAAGTGTTCATAAGAACATAAGTTCCATAATGTAAGGACTTGTGTCTATTTAACCAAGTGATTTTTGTGAAATATTTAAAGACTCATGAAAGTTGTGAGTTTCATGATAGAGATAAAATTTCATGAAATACAAGAGTTTCACGAAAGAATGTTTTGGGAAATTGGTAAATTTGAATGAAAGTTCATGGGTTTCACAAAAAAGTATAGAGTTGTGTGAAAGTGAGTATTGGGTATTTACATTAGGAGAACAGTGCATAAAGTGATTATAAATTATTATAGACATTTCCAAAAGAGATATTACTTGAAGACTGGTTCAATAGATAAAGTGAAATTTCTATAATGGAGATGTTCAAAACCCATTTGTAAAAGAGTAGTTTAAATATCAATGAGCACTAGTTAGTGAAACATCTATTAGATTGTGAATTCATGCATTGGACCTTGTGCCAAGGATCTTGTCCTCCTGAAGTAGTGATCAAAGGGAGAGTACAAAGGGAGTGACCCTTGGGTGGTAGTGATACATCACTAAACCTTGTAAAGGGAGTGACATTAGTCATAGGAGTGGCCTAGACTAAATCCACTACTGAAATTTTATTATTGGATTTCGTCACATCGATACAGTGTTTGTGTGTGCTCCTTGGAAGTAGCCCAGTGTGGGTGAACTGAGTAAAATTATTATGTCTTGTGTGCATCATTTACATACAATTTTCAGGATGAAAATTTGTGCATGTGTATTGAGTGATCATCAATATTAGCAAAATAAGGCCAATATAAGCACACCAATTAATCAGATTATCACTTTACATATGAAAACAGGAGTAGCCCTTATAACAAGTGAGGTCAATATCAGTTAGGATAGTGAGAGTTTCATGGGTACAAAGGGAAATGAGAATGAGTTTCATACCCTGATTTACCCCACCCCCTATGGAATATCTCACTAAAGTCCCATATTGGTACAACACTAAGCTAACTCTAAACCTATAGGATCATAAAAGTAAGGATTTTAAGTTTTATTGGAGTGAATTTCATGTGAGGTCCATCCCAGACCAAGTTTTGTTGTTAAATATTCATTTAACATGGGGTTTGATTCTCTATTTTTATGTATTCATTGTCTAAATCCCTATATCTATGTTGTATGAATTCTTCTTTGCTTGATTGGTTGTTTATGTTAGATAGATGATGATGTTTTGAACTTGATTTTGATGGATTTATTGAGTTTTAATTTATAGATTGTGTTTGGATTGTGTTGTAACTAAAATTATATTTATTTGTTTCTTTCAATCACCATACCATGGATCTGAGAGTGAGACAACACCAATATAGTTGGCATAAGAGGATACCATAACTATTGTATTCCATGACCTTAACATTTAGGGTTTTTATTCATGAAATTCTAACTAAAATAAATATCAAACCAAGAATTTGATTAATCTAGTATTATTGTGTGAGTGTAGGACCAAGGACTCACTCATTCCATTCAATTACAAAATAACCATTAATGAATTTACCCATTTGAGTTATTAGTATCCCAACACACCACTAAATTTGGAGTGCACCAATTCTTTCGATCCAACCTTATATATTACCTCATATAGCACTAATATAGGATAGACTGTGTTTTTTCCATTTTCCACTCTCATTTATATCTCCTAGATAATTGTTCAAATCCACAGAACCAAGTAATATTCTTTTTATCTATGGAATCAATCCCTAATTCCACTAGATATATTGTATTTTAGTTTATCGTACACTTAAATTTCTAATTTGGAAGACATTGTGATCAGAATTTCATGTTTTGGTACCACTATTGGGGATAAATGGTATAGACTTTAGAATTTCCTAGACAAATTAATTTATAGTTTTTTTATTATTTGTTTTAAAAGAAATTAAAAAGGGTGTATCTATTTTCCTAAATATACAAGAATAATCTAATTTCTTACATGGATTTTTGGTATATGAGGTTTAAATGTGGAGAACCCTCCACCATTTGTGAAGAATTTCAGGATTCAGATACTTATAATCACTAATGGTGGGAGGAATCTTCACCATGAACTTGTGTTGACCACCTTTAATTTCAGGATTCGTTTGAAAATTATTAGTGTCAAGAAAATTTTTCACAATAGGGATTTGATGATTTTTGGTGGAATGATTACAATGACAAGAATTCATTTCCACCACCATCACAACTGGAACCTTAACCTAATTCAAGTGATAACATATATTTGAAAAATTATTTTCTATGATAGAGACCTTCATTGAACATTGATTAGACCAATCTAACCAGTTGTGTGGATTGAGTGATTTTTTTAGGAAACCATCTAAGATTGTAAATAAAGAATAAAAACATGATTTTAATGGAGAGGATGGTTTGATTGAGTATATGAATAAGGAACAAATATTTACACCCATGTAATGTGAATAAATTGAGGTTTCAGATAATTTTTCCACTGACAACAATGAATTTACAGAATATTTTCATTTTCAAAATGGGTGGGAGAATGAATTAAACTCTAATATTGAATCCCCATTTTTTATCAACTAAGGTATCCTATTATGATGTAATTCCTAATCTCTCTAAATTATATTATGATAATTATTTTTTATGTACTGAAAATTAAGTTGTAATTACATTATATCATGTTTATTCAGAATGTGAAAATGATTTTATTTTGGATAAATTGGTTGACATTTTACTTGCTCTGAAAAGGTGTTTTGAAAAATATCAGGTATATGGAATTAAAGAGAATGAACAAACCATGGAGGAAACATACATAGGTTACCCTCCACCCGTGAATAAAAGTTGGGTTACCTCATGTATTCAATGGGATTTGGATGACATGAGAAGCATATTAGAAACCTGAATCCACCATCAGTGCCTATTTTTCAAAAATAAAATTTGTTATAAACCACCACCTCATTATTCTAAATACTATTAATTTTAATCAAGGGGGAAAGGAACCATAAACATGGGGTTGTTTTTAGAGAGTAATCCCCATCCTCAAAGTTACTATGGATAAAGGTTGGGAAACATGATTAAGCCAATGACCATAAAAAGTCACTCATTGGGAGGAAATTCAATAAATAAAAATAGGTAGTTCTTTATTTTATGTTTTCTCATTTAATTTAATTTAAAATTACATCTAATAAACCAATTAATTTCACACCATTGGTATTCACAATTCATAAAAAGTATTTTATATTTTTATTAAAGTAGGGTATCCCATGTATATATATTATAAATCAAGTTTGGGTTATTCTTTACGAATATCATGTAAAAATGTTCTTGTATTATTATGGTTTACTTTGATTTTTTAGGGAATAAATTAAAATATACAAGGGAGTTGAGGACTTCCACTCATATCAACCTTGAGATGTGACTTTAAAAACCATGAGGGGTCTTTTTCTCCTATTTATGTTTCTTTTATCTTTTGTGTGAATTTAATCTAATGACACAACAACTATTTCATATGCATACCTTCCTGGAAATTGGACATTATAAATAGTGTTTGGTTTTAATGAAAAATTTCTATCTCATTAACTATGATGAATTTTTTTTCTCATATACCAATTAAGGTCCAGTTATAAATATCACACATTAATATTAGTTAAATGTTAAAAGATCTTTGGTGGATCATTTTGATTCCTTATATATGATTGGATTGATAAAGCACTATTTTTAGTGAGTTAGCTAAGGAAAAATAAAGTATATATTTTTTATTTTTATCTTAACACACTTTATTTAAGTGTGAAATTTTGATGGATTGGTTTAAATTAAGTAAACTCTTTAATTTTAAGTCTTACTTATGCATTTTGGGGAAGTGATGCTTGGAATTTATTTATATCACCCATGTGGTTGTTACACAGTTTAATTTTCATGAGCTCTTAGCTTGATTTTATAGTTCATCAAGGTAATTAATTAGAAAAATATGGTCACAAAAAATTCATCACTACTATCTCACATAAAAAATTCAAGATATTAAAAAACATTCCAAAAATTACAATGAAACCACATCATGCCTAAAATTTTCAATTCAATGACATTCTATGACATATAAAAGTGGTAACTCGCTATTTGATGTCAATAAACTATTTATTTATCTTACATTAGGGTATAAGAAGATGGATATGTATTGGGAGACTTTATTTTAAATGAATAATGGGGGTATCAAGCTTAAACAAAAATGATTTAAGATAAAAATTGAAAACAGTCATGAATTTACTATTCTTACTTACTTTAGATATTAGAGAGTTATGAAATGTGAATTTAGAACATTAAATGATTTTTCATCCAATATCATGTTCATTTAGTTGATATGAATTGTGATATTTATACTTTTTTATTTGGTGGTCCCATTTAAATTATTTTCTATGTTTTCTTGAGGGAAATAAAAGTTCAAGTCTGGGGAGTTTGATGTACCCAAGTGTACACAAATATTTCATTTATTTTTTATGTAAAAATGGTTCATTTACATTTAAATTTTTATTTTATCAGGTTTGAATGTTTCATTTATGCGTATTTTAACTAAATGTAAGTTACCAAGAAATAAAACATGTTTTGGAGAAAAAATAGTCTACTTTTTTGTGTTGCGCAATTTGGAAACCATGCAAGGAACTAAGGAAACCATGCAGTATAAAAAAATTTAGGTTTAAGGATGTATAAAATTTATTCATAGTTTACCAAAATAGTTCTATCATATAAAATGAAAAAAAAACTTTCAAAAGAAACATCATGGCTACCACATGTTTTAAAAACAACTCCACTTACCTTTTCATCACTTAAATACCCCCCAACCACTATTTTACCTTAGTTTTTTATTTTTTTTCTTTAAGGGGGTATTCATCCGATAACTTTAGTAGTACACTAGAGGATACTAAAAAGTGGTTATATAATATTACCAAGTCAACTCTACCCTAAGAGGATTATCAAAGTAAGCATTCTAAAGTGTATTGGAGTTCCTTTCAAGAGAGGATCATCCTGAACCAAGGATCATTGTTATATCTTCATTTAAAATGGGGTTTGATTCTATATTTTAATGTATTTAGAGACAAAATTCCTAGATATATATTGTATTACTTGTTCCTTTATTGATTTGTGGTGTATGTTTGACTGATGATGTTGTTTTGCATATGATTTTGATCGTTTTATTGAGTTTTCATGTATGGATTGTGTTTGGATTTCATTGTGTCACATCCAAAAATTGATTATTATTATATTTTATTTTATTTTATTTATGGATTTTAACCTTAGAATGTCCTTATACTTTGGTTTATGAGAGTTTTGAAGGGCCCAAGAGAGGTTGTAGCACTGGAAACTACAATCTATTATTGTTCATGCTGTGAAATATGGTTTCATGTCATGAACTAATTTGACATAGATCTTGTCAATAATATCTTAAATTATCTTTTTTTCTAGGTATAATTATTTCACATTGTGAAAGAGAGTTTAAAATTGTGAATTTTGGAGGAAAAATTCAATTCACATCATGAATAATGATTCACACCTTGAATGTTGTTGGGCCAGTTTTAATAGTGGATTTTTACCACTTTTCCCATACTCGAGATTAACCATTTTTAGGGAATTTATCCTTATCATTTGATGTTTACGACTCCCAAAAACACATATTTGTTTTATCACCTCCTCCATGGTAGATCCTTTAAGTATATTCAAGTCTTAAGGTTAGTTATTCAAGGAAATGTCTCATCATATGTGGGTGTTTCGAGATGTGAGCAAGATAAATGGTTGTTTTTTATGTGATTATATAATATGCTTATTACATGAAATGTTCACCTCTATTTATATATCATGGGAAAATCTGATTGGATGGGTGGGATATCTAGGTACACATGTTCACTACTTATGAATTATACTATAGATAGTGGCACTAGTTGGGACTTAGGTTAACTTATAGGATGTTTCCCCTTAGTTAGGATAGGTAGGGTAAGACCAAGTGTTTGGGTGGGTTGATTAGTGTGTTTTTGTTTACTAGTGTGTGGAACTTAATTAATTGATGACCATTTTAGCTCTTTACTAGATATTGTTCCCCTTTATAACCTAGGATTCAATGAAAATAATGATATATATATTTTACAAAGTAAGGGTATTTTCAATTTGTGAAAATATATTTCAGTTTCATTCAATGTTTTCATTAAAACTATTTTAACTACAATTTATAATTGATTTTTGTTCAAGGGGATAAATTATGGATTCATTTGGAAAGAAACGTGGTTTTTTAGGGTGGATGATTTTAAAATTCAATAACTTTATACATGATTCAAATGAATAAAACTTGAAAAAAATCTATTTTGTATCCTTGTTTTGAAACTAACATGTTATACGTGTACTTTTAAAGTTTTGTGCATTAGTAAAATGAGTGGTGAACTACTGAGATTTTTAGCTCATGTATATATATTACAAGTTATCATGACACTAAAATGTAGAAATTTTTCATTGATAACTTGGTTTAATTTTTATGGTGGTGCAAGTGGAGTTATTCATATTCATAGAGAGATTGGGTAGTGTTATTGATTTATTAATTTCTAATTATTTTCATTTGTGTAATCTATCATCCTTTCATTCCTTGATCTTGTATCGTGTTAGTTTATATATTATATTGGATTTATTGGTATACTTGCCTTTTGTTTTTGTTCTTCTAATTATTATTTATTGATGTATCTCTTTATCAGGAGGAATCATTACCCAAGGTGTATCTTTGATGCCCAGGTGTTTGTCCCTAATTTATAGGGATCAATAATTCCCTTCAAGACTTTCTACAGGCTAATTCAAGTGCCCATTTTAGGGGACTAGGGTTAGTTCATGATAAATTGGTGTCAAAACGAGGTTAGATATATTATTTGGGAAAATCTGGTAGAAATGATCTAGAATATTTGAAACACAGAAGGTAATTCATGAGTAAGTTCCTGGTCACCAATTTTTGTGATGGGAAATGAGTTTCTAGGGTTGTATGAGATGATTTTTGCTTGTCTTTTTGCTTAGATTTTAGTTGTTTTGAAAACTTTATACCACAATTTTTAGTAATTTAAAAGTTTTCCTAGAAATAGGTAGGAACTCAAGGGTATGTGGTGCCTGTACAGGATTTGGAAAATTGTGTCCAAGATGTTTGACCTAAGTGTCTTCCATTAGAATTTTTATATATATTGTATATTTGGATAGAATATATGGTTAATCCTTGGTTTAATGCGACTTTCCATGATCCTAGAATTTTTCATTTTTTTGTGGATTTTGATCTATTCTCATTTTTTTATGATTTTTTTATGATGTATCATGGTATAAGTGAGTGTTTTTGTTGTTTGGGGTTAAATTAAAATTAAAATTTTAAATATGAAAGTTTGAAAAAAAATTGAAAATGAACTGATATTTATTGGAAAAAACGTGGGGGTACTTTCAAAATGATATTTAGTTTTGGAAAAAACATTCAAAAAATTTAGATTCAAACTAATTTTTGGTTTCAGTAATATTTATAAAATATTTAGGATTTAAAATAATTATTGGTTTCTAAAATCATTTATAATACCATGGGAATAATGGGTAGTTTTAATTATTTTCAAGTTTTTCATGGGAGGTTAATAAATTTTAGATTAAAAATTTTAAACTGTTTCAGTTTTAAGTACTTTTAAAAAGGATAGTTTTAAAATAGATTGGTTTACCAAAAGCTATAAACATGTTTAAATGGTTCCCTAAAGAATGAAAATTATTTTTTCTTGAAATGATTTATGTATAATATTTTTGGTAAAATCATTTATTCAATGAGTGGAAGTTTTTTTTAAACTAGTTTTGATTAAAACCCACCTGGGCCAAAGAGGTGAATTTATTTCACATATAAAAATAAATAAATATTTAGTTTTTTTGTTTTTGTATAAATTTATAAGTTATTGGATTTTAGTTTTATTTAAATGGTTTTTTCAGATTGATTATTGATATATGTTATGACCCATGGAGTATGATTTTTGAAATCTATTTTGATGGTGTTTGTGTTTCTTGTATTAGATTACATCCAAATTCAGATTTAATGGACTCTTTGGTTGATCGAGATCTTATTGGTATGGTTGATCTATCTTATCCAATATCATATATAAGTGTTCTTCCTCTCTTTCCCTAGAATGAGGATTTTATTTTAGAGTTACAAAACCTAAATCGTCCTCTTTTATTTGGGAAAATAGATTTTTAAGAAGTAGTGGTATGGATACTGAGATTTGAGGATATTTTCAACCTTCTTAGGCTTTATGAATCATATAAGTTTAGTTTATAAAATTCATACTAGATGTTTTGGGTTCGAAGTGGTTAGAGTCTATTATTTGTAATAAGCCATATAAGGAGCATTCTTGGTAAGATTTCAATGCACAATTCATTAAAAAATTATTATATAATGTGGTGAAGGTACCAAATACCATGTAATTTTATAGACTCCAACAAGGAGATAAAATGGTGTTGGAGTATGCATGTAGTTTTATTGAGTTGGTGATACACATTCCTGATATATATTTAGAATATTACTTAATGGTTTTGTGTTTCAGGTAATTCGATTAAACCTATCACTGGTGGTGTCTTCCCTTGGCCTTGACTCTTATAAAGTGATGGAGAAGACAGATATTATAATTAAAGAAAGATTGGTAGGATCTCTATAAGTTTTGGAGGTTTCTATTATTCCTAGGTGTGGTGGATGAAGTCCCAATAACATAAAAGGGGGTGTTTTAGGTCAGACCTCATGGGTGGAGGTATCAAAAGATCATCTTGTTTCTTCAAATCAGATTCTTCTAGAAGCATTTGGTATGCTATTAGTGTGAAAATATGGTCCATATAAATCCTCATTTTCATGAATCTTCTAAAAAAATGATAATTTTAGTTTTTTGGGTAATCTACAAAGGTTCTTCAAAGGAGTTTCTCATAAGAAAGGTGGATCTAAATTTATTCCTTCTAAATATACTTTGATTGAACCTATTGAACCTAAACTTGATGTAAATATTGTTTGAGTTTTCTTTTGATGTGATTTATTTCCTCCTAGTTGATCTTGTATTTTTAGAAGTTTTGTTTTGGTTGATTTTTGAGTTTCATGGATTTTATTTTGAATTGAAAGTGTCATTGATGGATTTTATCTTCATAGTGTAAGAATCCTATTTATATAGAACTTCATTTGATCTTTCTCATGTCTTAAATTCCTAGATTTTTGAAAGTTAGGTTTGGAGAGTTTGAATCTGAAGAAATCCTTATATAGAAGTATATTATTGAATATGTTCCATGGTTATTCCCTAACCATGACCTTATGTGTTTTGGTAGTTACTCTATGTATTATGTTTGGAAAAATATGGATCATTTGGTTTATTTTTTATATAGTTTCAAACATTCCATGAAAAAGTCTCTATGGAAGGATCAACATTTATCCCTAGGAGTGAGCCCAAGTGTGATTCCTTATTTAGCTAAATTTTTTTGAGGTATTTGGTTATTAATTTTTGGAATCAAGGAAGGGAGTCATTGGGATTCTCAAATCATTGAGGTGATTTGTGGTTGATTTTCTCTCTTGCTTGTTTTCTTGACTATATCCTATGGGATTTTTTTTACATTGGTAATTCTTTTTCCTATATGATTAATTATACTTATCTTTTCTTGGTGTGATGTGGGCCTTGTGCTGGACCACTTTTTATGTATGATCATACATAGTAAATCATGGGTAAGTGTTGGGGAGACTAAAAGCTAGTGTTGGTTATATTCTGATTTTTTTGGATTCACCATGAGCCAGTGTTTTAGAAGCATAGTCTCTAGTTACCCTAAATTCACCTAAGTCTTGACTATGTAATCCTTATTTGTTGGGAAAAAATCTCTCATGTTAACATTGTAATGTTTTTTGGTTGATTGTGTTTGTTGACAAAGTGGGTTTCCATGGTCAGTTGTGGAGTTTTATAGAGATTGTTGATAAGTTATGTTGAAAAATATCCAAGACAAAGGAATGGATGCTCTGGAGGAAGTACAAAAATATGCATATATAAAGTGATGTTGTTTCCCAATGTTTTCCAAATTTTTTGGTTCAAAATCTGAAAGATGGGAAAAGGTGTTTTTGGGGAAGGTGTAAATTTTGCGTAAAATAAAAAAAAATTGAATGAAAGGGTAATGGTGACTAACTAAGTTTCAAACAAGTCAAGATTCAGGATCACCATATCAAAATATGGATAAGGAAAAATGTGCACGTAATATCTAAAATTGTGCAAAATATGGGTTTTACATAACACAAGAGTTGTGTGCAAGAAGTGAGTGAAAAAGAAGCTTATGTACCATATATGATTTTAAATCATAAATTTCATCACTTGAAGTGAGTTTCATGCATGGAAGTTTTTCCCCAATAAAATGGATTTTTTGTACGCACAAAGGAAGGTGAGTAGGGAGAATGCACACAGGGTCGACTGGGTCTATAAATAGGTGTTTACCCCCATAATTTCAAAATTTCTACCCTTAGATAATATCAAGGCTCTGAATCATGTAAGAGGTGCACACAAAGAATAAAACTTGTGCATAAGAATAGTTACATGAATCAATGAATCAAATGTTTATTACGTGCAGAAAATAACTTGCATCTTAAATGGATAAGGGAGTTACACACAAAGTGTAAGAGTTGGGTGAAAGAGGAAGTTTCGGGACAAACCAAAAGTTTTGAAAAATTTGATAGTTTCATGAAAAACCTAGAAGTTGTGTGCAAGGTGGTAAATTTTTATGCAAGGAATCCAAAGGTTTAATGAAAGAAAAATTTGTGTAAACCGGAAGGGGTTTCCTAGTAAATCTATGTTAAAGTGATATTCATCAAGTAGATTAAAGTGGAACTAAAACAGAGCATCTATATACAATTGAGGATGCATTCATTATTGATAATGAAGGGACCTATATATCTATAAAATGTGTGTGGTTCCTTTATAGAGTAGTGAGAAAAGTAAAAGGATAAAGGTGATCACTTCCACCAGCTATGTGACTCAGGAAAATCCAAATTTGGGGGAAAATAAATGAGATGTCTGATGTATTAGTTTTTTAAGGTATCAGTCACAACTTTCTTAGTGTTATCCAACTATGTGACTCAGGTCATTCTATAATATTTACTAAGAGGATATGTATCATCAATAGAAGATATGGTTTAGTTGTTCCACATGGGAAAAACAAAGAGTAATCTCTATCTTGTGATTGGAGAAGAAGATATGTGCTTTTTATCTAGAGAGGGAGAAAACAAGTTCTGTAATAAATGGATTTTCCATATTTTCCAACCATCCCAAGAAGATCTGGTCAAATGTGATATAACTCAATTTCTCCTTAAGTTATCATGTGATCATACTCAAATATGTGATGCATCTCAACAAGGGGAGATCATCATAAATATGTATAAGTAAAAAAGAGTAAAAGTCATCCAGAGTGCTTGAATTGGTGCATACAGATGTATGTGAACATATCTCACTACAATACATTGATGTTAAGAGGTATTATGTTCATTTCATTGATGATATTAGTAATATGGCATGGGTATTTTTCATTTACCACAAGTTTGATGTGTTCAGTTGCATAAAAAAAGTATCATAGGGAATCTGAAAGGATACGGGACAAAAGAGTCTAAATTTTCATACTAATAATGGTACAGAATTCAAAAATAGTCAAATGGAATATTATCTCGAGAAATACAGTATAAGTCATCAAGTTTTAGTATTAATAACTCATCAACAAAATAGAGTGGTTGAGAAGAGAAATTAGATCACCAAAAACATGGCTAGAAAATTCTTATTGAAAAGAACCTACTATAGAAATTTTAGAATGAATTAGTCTTGACATTGGTCTACATATATAATAGGGATATGTTATTTCTGAAAGGAGAAAAGACTCTATATGAGATGTGGTGTGTAAATAATCCAACTTTTAAATACTTTTGAATCTTTAGAAGTAAATTTTTTATTCTCAATAAATATAAACATAGTAAATTTGAATCGTGAGGTGATGAAGAGATATTCCTTGGATACTTAAGAAAAGTAAAATCTCACAAATGCTTCAATAATAGGTTTGTAAAGGTATTTTAGGGAAATTATTTCACTATAGTAGAGAATGAACAGAATATTCAGCAAATAAATGATCAGTTTTAGGGGGTGGTGATGATGAGGTAAGCACCTCGGGGGGGGGGGGGGGGGGGGGTTGAAGTGGAAAATGATGATTCAAAAGAAGAGAATGATGATGATAAAGAAGAATTAAAATCCATATCTTCACAAAAACCAACTATTTGATATGAAATTTATAAATATAACATCATTAGAGATCAGGTAGTTCCAGTTCAAACACAAATAATGAAGTCATTATAGTAGGAATCCTTACTATATCTGATAGAACCTAAATGTTTTGATGAGGTGGCTAGAGATGAGAATTGGTTTTAGGATATGAATGAAGATATTGACCAAATAGAAAATAATCAGACATGGAAGATTGTTTCAAGACCAAAATATAAGAATGGCATTGGTACCAAATGGGTATTTCGCAACAAGATGAATGAATATGGTACAGCGATTCGAAAAAAATCACTATTAGTGTGAAAAGGGTACTCCTAGATAGAGGGTATTGATTTCTATGAAACATTTTTACCTATTTCGAGGATTTAGACTATTATATTATTCTTGGCCATAGTAGTGCAAAGAAGGTTCAGAGTTTTCCAGATGGATGTCAAGTTTGTGTTTCTGAATGGGGTTCTAGAAGAATAAGTATATATTGAAAATATAGATGGTTTTATCATTTATGAATATGAGAATAGAGTTTTTCAGCTAAGGAAGGCACTATATGGTTTGAAACAAGCACTGATATCATGGTAATCAAGTATTGTTAATTTTGGAAGAATCTTGCTTTTCATCATGGTAGAGTTGATTGCAACATATATATCAACAATGATGGTAATCAAAGTATGATAGTGATGGTCTACATTGATGACATAATATTTGGTGGATCATATGAAGTGTAGTGAAATAAGTTTTCTGATTTTATGAAAACTGAGTTTGAAAAGTCAATGATTGGTGAACTGGCATTTTTACTTGGTTTACAGGTGACACAAGAAAGAAATAAAACATTCATTTCTCAATAAAAATATGCCAAGGAGGTTCTAAGAAGATTTGTAATGGATAATTCCATATATATGAAAACTTTTATTTCAACCTAGATGAAACTCTCATGAGATGATGAATTAAAAGTAGTTAATGTCATAGAATATAGGTAGATCATTGGAAGTCTATTTTACCTAATAGTGACATGACTAGGTATTGTTTTTTACACATGACAAGCATCATGGTGTTAAATTAATCCCAAGTAAATACCATTACTTGTTGTAAAAATAATAATTTAGTATATCAAGGTAATAGTAGAGTTTTTTATTTTTGTATAATGACAAGATCTCAGCAAGAGTTATTGGGCTATACAGATGCAGATTGGGCCAGTTCAGTAGATGATAGAAAATCAACGTTAGGTGGTTCATTCTATATTAGAGAGTTATGTATTTCTTGGAAAAGAAATAAATGGGACTATATTTCATTGAGAATTGTAGAATCTAGCAATATTGCAACCACTCAATCTTTCATGCAATTATTATGGATCAATTAGTAGCTTGATGATATGGGAGTTGAAGTGAAGTCTCCAATTGAAATATAATGTGATGATTCGAGTGCTATAAACCTTATAAAAAATCAAATCCATCACTCAAGGAAAAATAACATTGAAATCAAGTGTCATTTTATCATGGAGAAACTGGATAATGGGCTTGTGAATTTGGAGTACGTGCCTATAGAACTACAGGTTGTAGAAATCCTGACGAAGGCCTTACCCAAAGAAGCATTTGAATGGCATCGACTGGCTCTCAGAGTTCAGTTGAATCCTCACACTTGAAAAAGTGTGAATTTTTCACCCCCTCTCCCAAAGTTATGGTGTGATTTCCCATAATGCACTGATTTGTGTTCTTTACCCTATTGTAGACCACAACAAAGTGACCTTTGGGTTCAATGACAAAGGGAGGAAAATTATGGCTATTTACAAGGGGATAAAGTGTCTTAATCAAGACAGGGGGAGAAGATGATAGGGGTAATAGTAAATAAGGATATATTTTAAATCTAAAAATGATAAATATGGTTTTTCAAAGGTTATATATCATGAAAACTTGATTTTTTTATGAAATCTGGTGATTGGTTTTTAGTAATGTAGTGATTCATTGATGAACTTTGCATGCTACTATTACTTCTCATGATGATTATTTCTCATGTGGGATTAGAGTGTGTGTTAATTAAGTCTTTGATCATTATCTAAATAGCATAAAAATAATGGTAGTATAAGATTGAATAATCCTTAATGAGGTACCAAAATATGAAGAGTTGTAAACAAACCCAAAGGGGGAGATTGTTAGGAAAAAATCCCTCAAGGTAACATTGCAGTGTTTTTTAGTTGATTATATTTTCTGAAAAAATAAGGTTTCTAGGGTTAGTTATGGATTTCTAGAGATATTTTTGACAAGGTATTTTGAAAAATATCCAAAATAAAGGAATGGATGCTCTGGAGGAGGTACAAAAAGATGTGTATACAAGGTGACATTGTTTCCCAGTTTTTGCCAAATTTTTTGTTCCAAAATCTAGTAGATGGGAAAAGGTGTTTTGGAGAAGGAATAAATTTCATGTAAAAGTATAATGTTGCACAAAAGTTTGATGGTGACTCACAAAGTTTCACCCAATTCATGATTCTGGATCACTACATCAAAATTCAGCTAAGGTCAAAGGTGTGTGTAAGATCTAAAATTGAATGAAAGATAGGTTTTCATGAAAAATGAGTTACAAAAAATAAGAAGGAATGCCAGAATATTACGCACCAAAAAATATTTCAAATCATAATGTTCAATTCTTTAAGAAATTTTCATTCAAGGTAGGTGTTCTATGACAAAATGGATTTCTTGCACGCATATAAGATGGTGTGTAAGGGGCTTGCATGCAGGGTTGGTCGAGTTAAAAAATAGGTGGATACCTACCATCATTTCAGAAGCTCAACCCTTAGATAATATTAGGGCTCTAAATATCGTAATATTTGCATGAAAATAATAAAATTTGTGATCAAGGAAAGAAATGTGAAGAAATGACTCAAATTTTTATTGCACATAGAAAATAACTTATGTCTTGAATGGACAAGGGAGTTTTATGCAAAGTGTAAGAGTTACACACAAGAGGAAGTTCCACAACAATCCAAAAGTTGTGTGAAATTTTATAGTTCCGTGAAAAACCTAAATTTTGTGATCAAGGTATTAAAGTTTCATGCAAGACATCCAAAGGTTGTGTGAAATACAAAGGTGTGTGAACCAAAAGGGATTGCCAAGAAAATTTGTGGTAAAGTGGTATTCATCAAGTAGATGAAAGTAGAACATCAATAGAGAAACTTTCTATAATTTAGGAGGCATTAATTTTGATAATGG
Source organism: Viscum album (assembly GCA_963277665.1). Taxonomy (NCBI): domain Eukaryota; kingdom Viridiplantae; phylum Streptophyta; class Magnoliopsida; order Santalales; family Viscaceae; genus Viscum; species Viscum album. The sequence goes on from OY728156.1 coordinate 830,782,369, forward strand.
AGGGACATATATTTCCATAAACTTTGTGTGGATCCTTTCTAGAGTATTGAGAAAAAGAAAAGGAAGAAGGTGATCCTTTCCACCAGTAGTGATCCATTGAAGGAGAGATTAAGGGAGTGACCCTTGGGAAGCAGTGAGTTGTCCCTAAACATTGTAAAGATAGTGATCCTGGGCATATAATTGATCTAGACCAAACATTATTTAGAAATGAGCCTTAGTGTATTTGTGACATTGACACATTTTCATTCTATGCTCCCTGGATGTATCCATGTGAAGGTGAACCAAGTAAAATTGTTGTGTCTCGTGCATGTACTACTAAAAAAATAACCTGATTAGAAGGGGTTAAAAAACCTTATAAACAAATTAGTGGTGGTTATAATTAACTGCTGCTAATGTGCCCACCTACTATTATTAGATTCAGTTTTGAAGAACCATTGGTAAAGTGATGGGAAAATGAGCAGTGGTTGGATTAGAAGGGGTTAAAACCCCCTTAATTTCACCATGGAATATCAAATTAGTGGGGGTTTTAGCCCCCACTAATCTATCTACCAAATTATAGGTGGTTAGAAATCACCACTAGTTGAATAATTTTTCATCTATTAGAGGTGGTTCTCAAAACTGCCTCTATTTAAGGGGATAAATTAGGAGGGAGTTTTAGCCCCCTCTATTAGAGGGCTTATTAGAGGAGGTTTCGAGAACCACCTCTAAATTAATGATTTATTATTTAATTCATCCTCCCATACACCTCCTGTTATGGTTCAGTTCCCCCACCCAACCCCACACAGCCCCCCTCCCCTTCCCCCTCCCCTTCCCCAGTTCCCCTAATTCCCCTACGACATCGTCCTGTTCTCTGGTTCTCCCCAATTCTCCCCAACCATCCTACCTACCCTCCCCTTCGGTTACAGTCACCCCATCCCACCCTAATTCCCCCCCATTCTACACCATCCCCCATCCCCCAACTATGGTGCACATCACCCTCATACCCTGATGTTTTTGTAAAATGCAACCCGTGGGTTTCAAACCGCTAACCCCACATACAAACCGCCTAAATCTTTTCCACTATCCCAATCCATTTTATTATATTAATTAAACATTATTATATTTATATATATTAGGAAGGTGTTCAAATTAGTTATTATTTTAATAAATATTTAAATAGATATAAATATTTATATATAATATATTTGTGTATAATATATATATATAATGTATTTATGTATAATATATGATGTATATATATATAATATATTACATACATAAATATTAGATAATATAATATATATATATATATAGATAATTATATTTACATATATAAATATATATTTATACATATATTTGTAGATACATTTATATTTTTGTGTACTTGTATTCATGTGTTTATATAATATTTATAGATATAATATAATTATAGTGTATAAATTTATATAATCATTTTTATATATTTTTATATATGTATGTGTTTGTGTAACAATAATATTATCAATTATTATTATTATTATTACACATATTTCTTAAACTATAAAAATTATATGTTGGTTTTATAAATACTATACATTTATATATTTTATGATTTATATTATAAATATATTATATTAAATAAATTTATATTATATATTTATACATGTGATTATATAAATTTTTATTATATCATATAAATATAAAAACAAAACTAAATACATTCATATAATTAGAAATATATAATATAATTAAATGATATATATATATATACTAAATTAATTTATAATTAATATGGTATACTATAATATATATAAAATAATTATATAATAAATATAAATTTATATATAATTAAATATTTATATTATAATATATATAATATAATTATATAATATAATTATATAATATAATTATATAATATATATGTATATTTATATTTAATTTTATCTATATTATATATATTTGTATACATAATATAATATAAATGTATTTATTAAAAGATATACAATCAAAATGTATTTAATATAATATATGTATAATATAAATCATTATATAAATGTATATTATTTATAAAACCATATATTAATTTTATAAATTTGAATTAATATATTTATAATTACATTTATATTATATATACTAATATTTATATATGTATATATTTTTTATATGTATTTATTTAAATTATTTATATAATGTCCTTATATATATATATATATTTATAATGTATTTAAATACCTTTATATAATGCGATTATATAATATATATATACACACATGTGCACTCACACATATATATTATAAAATTAGAATTTATATGAGATTTATTTTAAAAAATAAAAAAAAAATTGAGGGTGTTTAAAACCCCCTCTAATCAAATGTATTAGTGGAGGTTCATAACCCCCATCAAATTTCTTGAATTAGAGGGGGTTCAAAACCCCTTCTAATTTCTTAAATTAAAAGGGGTTCAAAACCCCTTCTAATTTAAGGGATTAACAGCGGTTTATGAACCCCCTCTAATATCTTAAATTATAGGGGGTTGTGAACCCCCACTATTTCCTTTTAAAAAATAATTTATTTATATCTATATATCCAAATGAATATTATATATATATATAGCTCCTCCAAAATACAACTGAATATATAACAACATTAATTATTAAATTAGCGGTGTTTTTGACATGACCACCTCTAAAATCAAACCAAATATGAAAAATAATTCTAAATAATTTAGAGGGGGTTTTGAACCCCCTTTAAATTTGATGATTATAGGGGGTTGTGCATAACCCCCTCTAAAAAACTAATGTTGATCTGCTATTTTTTTTGTAGTGATTCTTTCATTTTTGTACATACATTGATATAGAAAAGGGAGAGAAGAGTTTTTTTTCTAATTAAAACACAAGATCTTAAGGGGTGGTTTTTTTAATCTTTCATATCCTGATTCACCCCCCCCCCCCCCCCCCCCTCTCAGGGTATTTAACCTAGTTGGGATAACATTATTGATGCATGAATCCTTGTGTGTAATTTCTAATTACTATTAATTTTCTCTTGAATGGTCTATTTTGGTTTCTTTGCTTCAGGTGTAAATATTTTCAAGACTCTCTATCTATTGTGGTGTTTGAGGATTTTTAGGTGTGGTGTTTGAGGTTTTATCTAGTTATTGAGGTTTGTGTTTCAATGGAGTGATTAAGGAATTTTCACCTAGATGTCAAGGATGGGAAGTTTGTGAAACTTATTTTTACTACCTTCCATCCTTGTTGAGTTTTTTCTATTATTGGTTTTTTGGGAAAGGTTGGTGGTTTTTGAAGGATCAGTGTCATAGTGGAATTCTATGGTAGGTATACCACACATAGTGAGTCTCTCACATCAAAGAGTTATCTCACTCTCTTTCTCAAGGATCGATAAGTTTCTACTGGTGGACCCAAAGTCAAATCATGGTTTCAATTTTCCTTGTGCATTCCTTATTATTTTTTAATATAGTAAGGATGTTCTTGACTAAACCAATTCTTTGGTTTTGTTATTGGTTCATAATGTTTCTTGTTTTATTTGGACCTACTTTTATGGATTAAAACTTATTTTCCTTTCTTTTTGTGGAGTTGTTTTCAGATTGTCTATGATTAATTATAGGCCTAATTTAGAATAAATTTTAGTTGTAATATTTAGGAGTTTAATTTTTGTAGTTTCATAGTTTTTAGTTTGGGTTTTGGGTTTGAAATTTTGATCTTAGTTTCCTCTTCTCTCAAGGTGTGAGTTTCTTCTTCCCCTTGATCAACCATTGTCCTTAAGACTTTCTAAGAACATAAAGATCTATAGGAGGGATATTTCCATATCCCAAACTTTATTATTTATTCTATTTTATTTTATTTAGGGGTTTTTTACTTTGGGACATCCTTTTCATTTGATTTATGGGATTTTTAGAATTCCCAAAAGAGGTTTCAGTACTAGAAACTACTGACTACAGCAGTTCACGCCATGGAAGATGGTTCCATGCCAGGAACTGATTTGATATATCTCTTTTCAATCCTATATTGAAGTATTTTATTTTATAGGAAGAATAATTTCGTGTTGTGAAATACATTTTCATGCTATGAATGTTCATGTTGCAAGTAAATTTACACCATTAATAGTGATTCACATAATGAACATTCATTCACAATTTGAATGTGGTAGACCCGGTTTTGATAGTGGGTTTTTACCACATTTACCCTTCTCAAGATTAACCCTTCAAGGGGTCTTTAACCTTCTCATTTGATGCCTATAAATCCCAGTAGAATATCTTTGGTTTCTATCCTCTATAAAGGATCCTTCAAGTCACTTAATGTTTTTAGGTTGGTTTTTAAGTTAAGATATTCTAATGTGTGTATTTATAATTCTATCCTCCATAACCTTAGAAATTCATTTCAGCCAAATCTCAAATCTAGGGTTGTTCTTAATTGGGATTTTGGATGTATCATGGTTCTCTTGGATCCATCTTGGTTTCATAATGCTACTTGTCCTATGTCATTTTGTATTACCACTATAATCATTAAAAGAAACAATATTTTAGTTAGGTTTCCCATGCATCCCTCTTTAATACTAAATCTATGATTTATTGTGCTTTCATCATGGTTTTTCAATTTACTTTAATGTATTCCAATCAAATATTGTATCTAAATCAAAGAATTTTGTTTTTTTATTTTTAGATAAAAGTGGGAAATGGGGTTTTCATGTGAATTTATCTTAAATCTATTTTAAAGGTTTAAACCCATATTTTTTAAATTGAAATGTCTGGTTGACGCTTGATATTTATTCTTGAAACTTTTTATGATGTTTGTTTCCAAATTGATGGGAATTTTGATTTTGGAACTTTTTGATAAATGAATTGAAAACTTTTATTTATTGAATTGATATGATTTAAGAATGGTTTTATAAATTAACTTGAATTATTTTTAAATACTTGTCATTCTGATTGGATTTTGGAAAGGCTTGGTTGACACTTTTGATGGTTTATTGGAAATCCTAATCCCATAAGACATTTACCTTTATATGTGATGGAAACTATGGATGTTTAAATGACTATAATAAGTGTCCCTTTAGAGGGAAGTTGAAATTTACTATTATGCTTATATAATGTGGGGTTTCTATGTGGGTGTTTTAAGGTGTCAGTGAGATAAATGATTGTTTTATGATATGATTATATGGTATGATTATTACTTGAAATTCTCACCTTAATTAATATGTTAGGGGAATACCTATGTAATGACCCTAATTATTGTAAATGAAATTCCCTTTTCAATTAAATAAATTCCTTATTAAGTAATTAAGTTATAGAAAATACATATACTGTTTTGGTTATTTCATACCATTATAAGTTATATCCTATTATATTTAAAACTCTATTAAGAATCATGACCATTGAAAATATATCCATTATAAAATGACCATTATGGTTACTATATAATAATGGTTATGTTAAAATCCATTTTTCATAGAAGGAAAAAGTGATAGCCTTGAGTAGTAGGATCGTACCATATGAAGTCCATCTATTAGAGCTTCTAGGGGAGATAAAATCACTGGGATTTTCCCTTAAAGAATACCAATTTGAAATTTAACAACTTAAGAATGAACAAAATCATTTATGGGGGAATTTAAAGCTTATCAAGATCATATCCCAAACCATGTCCTTCTAACCAACCCAATAATTCTCCATCATTGCACACCTTACCCTTTGGGAATACTCTGGTGTAATAAGGGGTTATGTATCTAGACAAAGATAGTATGAATTTTTATTTTTATTTTTATTTTTAATAAAATAATGATTATATTTATCATTTTTTATTATTACTATCCAAATGATTAAGTAATGAGTTTGATAAATCTATATTTTGATATAATTAAACTCAATTTGTATTTTTGTGAAATATATAGTTCTAATCAAGACACTATTTTTGATAAATTAATTATTTTTTAAAATAAATTTTATTTTAAAACATTCAGTGGATAAAAACATTCAGAGGTTTGAGATCTCCCTATACTCGAGGTGTGTTTTATGTCATCAATATCACGAAGATTTTGACCATTTTTTCTTGTCTTTTAACACTACTTCCTCCCTGTGGAAAGTAGTTCTCAGCATCTTTGAGCTGAATCCACCCATCACTACTTCTGTTCTGTATTTTCTGGACTCCCTATTCCGAGTTCAGCAATCCAAACAGATCAATGCCCTACTTCAAGTGGCTTGTGCTGAAGTTTTACATGCAGTCTAGAAATACCGCAACAATACAGTATTCCACCAGTCACGATTTCATGAAATCACTACAGTTACCATCATTTTGTATCCATATAGAATGCCAACTCTATGGTTAGTGAGCACTGAAACACCTTGGTTATGGAATTAATGATTCTTCAGTGCTTAAAGGTTACAGGTATCTTTCTCAAACCAAGGGGCGTGATGGAGTTTCAATGGTCTACCCCTTTCAGTGGATGGTTAAAATGAAACACATACAGGGCCTCCAGTAGAAACCTGGGACCATCAGGCTTCAGGGTAATTTTCAGGGACCACCAGGGGGATGTGGTGGAGTGAAACTACGATCCTTGTGCGAAATATACTTCCTTGGATGCTAAAATTATGGTGATTATCATAGCAGTGGACATTTTTTTCAAAGACACTGGAACAATATCTTATTTGTGTGTGAATATTCCACAGTTGTTCATGCAATAAGGGTGGGCCAGAACTGGCTATCATAGAAACTGGTAGGTAAATGGATAAATTTCCTTGAAAGGATTTCCTCTCTGAACTACTTTATCACACATACTTTTTGGGAAGTGAATTACATTGTAGATGGTCTTTCTAACAAAGGGGTCTTGGAAGAAATAGGAATCCACCTTAACAATGTGCCTAATGACATGGTGCCTCTTCATGTTCAGGACAAATGTAAAATGTCCTCTTTCCGTCTTGTGTAACTCTTTACCTTTTTCAATTCAAGAGCCTCTATTCTCATTTTTCTCAAAAAAAATATTATTATTAAATAATATTTATTTAAATATAAATGATAATATATTTTTATGAAGTCAAATGTATTTTTTATAATGGTCGGAAATTGTTATCAAAAACCCATATTTTTTAATAAATAGGGATTTTTTTAAGTATAAATTTTCATATTTATACATTTATTTTTATAAAATAAATATTATTTTTGAAATCATCATATCAAAATTATCTAACGGTGAATTTTTCATAATTTTCTAAGACAGACTATTTTCTAGGTAAAAATTAAATGCAATATAAATATATGATATGTATTATGACATAATAAAAGTAAAAAATTAATGTAATAAATACTATAAAGAGTATTAATGACCAAAATTATATTTACACTTTAAAATTATATGTTTTTTAATTTATTTTATTAATGTTATAAAATGTTAATGAATCCTCCAAAACTTATATTATATTTTAAGGTTTTAAAATCAATTATTTATTAACACAATCCACTTTTACATCCCCAATGGTGTTAATTTAAGGATTTAGGTTCTTATCCTTATAGAATAATTTAAATCACTTCTATATGGTAAAAACTATGGTCAAAAACCATTTAATGTTTGTGTTTTTTATTATTTTATTATATAGAGTCCAAAACCTATGTTTAGAAATTAATAAAGAATTCCCCTCTATTTTTCTATAAAGCCCCACCCATAATCCCATTACTCTAAAATAAAATCACTTTGAGTGAAAATTATCTCTAACTTTCCTTCTCTATATCCCTCCCAATGTTACCCCATACTCTTAATAATCTTCTCCCAATATTTTAGAAACACCCCCTCAAGGTAAGGGATCATCTCCTCTCTCTTTTAAATTTGAATACACTCTTTGTTCTAAGACTTTTTATTTACAATTATTCATGTTGTAATGTATTTTTACACATCTCTTTTACTGTTATTATTAATCACATGCAACGATAAAACACCTTTCACTCTCATTAACCCCTTCCATGAACCTTTATGTACACTCGTTATGCTATTGAACTTATTCTGTTATTTTCCATGAAAAATTTTTGTATTGTGAATACCCATACTCATTTTCACTCAAGAGTATTCACCTATATGGATTTATCCTTCATTTATTAGGTACTTACCTATATAAAACCCGCAATCCTTAATCATGGGATAAAAAGTGATGAAAGACATTATTATGTTTTATGGTCTATATGTCCCACAAATTCATATACATAATATGTATGTGAAGGGTGGAACTAGAATTATATAGCCCTAAAATTCATTGGATGATGTTTTTATATCATGATATCTGATGTATAGTTCATGGGAGGTTATCCTAGGAACACTATTTTATGATTTCTTTGCGGTTATCCTTAACTTATGCTTATGATGTCATGTTTTATTTTGTTTCCAAATTCTCATGTTGCCTTTATGTTATCAACTTATACCATGCTTAGATGTTCAGTTTTATGATTCTTATACATCTTATATTTATTTGATATATGTCTTGTAACACATGTATTTTTTACCTTATGATATGGTTTAATCATTCCCTTATAGAGCTTTATAGCTCACCCTTTTCTTATGTACATCCCCTAGTTATCTCGTGTAGTATTAGAAGTTTTATGGAACATAAGGGCATGTTTTATAGTTTTAAAATAATTTTATTATATCCATATTTTAAGTTAATGTGATATGTACCTAATTTTCCTAATACACTAGGCCTCATGATCTTCTGGGATTGTATTATGTGTACCATTATGTAATAAATCATGAATTAAATTGTATTAAATATATGGGTTTCCATAACCTGGTTAGTTGGTGGGAAGTCCAGGTAGACATGTGCACTAGTTATGAATTATGCTTTGTTTAGTATATTTAGGTGAGTTTTAGTTCAACCTATGGGATGTTTCCCCTCTTTTATGCCAACAAAGGTAATATCGGGTGTTCGAGAGGGTCAATTAGTGTGTAGTTGTTTATTGGTGTGTGAACCTTACTTCATTATTGTACAATCCCACCTTTCTCTAGGTAACCTCTCTCTCTTAGTTTTATTGAACCATTTTTAATTCTATAAATGAACTTTGTTCATGATTTAAAATGATACTTCATATGTGTTCATGGGATCATAGAAGTCATACTAGAAAAATTTGGTAGTGACATGCAACCTAGGAGAATATGCAGTACCACCAGCTAGCCGGTTCAGTCCATCGACTAGCTGATGGGTGATGCAGTATCCTGATAAGGATATAAAAATCTCACCATCCATCCCATGATCCCACGAGCCAGTTAGTTTCCTCTAGGTATAATGGGGCTCCTATAGGGGGCCCTCTGGCTAACCTATGGGGTTTTCAGTCGTATGGTGGCTCTAGATAACACCACCATCTAGTCAATATCATCAAGATGGATTATGATTATGAGGGGAAGAATATTATTTCTTCTCCCCTTGAAACCCCCATTTATGTTCTAATTAACACTCCTTCAACCCTAATTTATATTTTATGACTTTTAAGGGTTCTCTAAGGCATCTTTAGCTTCTCTAACACTTATACTTGATTCCTTGACCAGTTCTTCAATTTATACAACTTGAATTAGTGATTTTTCCTCATCTTGGATGATTTTCACTTGTTTCCTCCTTGCATTTTCTTCTACAGGCCTCGATATATTGGATCTACCACTTTATATAGGGGTTCGTGGTGTTTAATGTTGATTTGGATTCCCAATCATTAATCTCATATTCTCTTCTCTTATGGTAGGTGGTCTAAAACATCTCACTATGTATTTCCTTGGTTTTTATTGTATTTGAAACATGTGCAGTCATGTCGGCGTTCCATGTGCACAACCCCTTCTAAATAGAATTAACTTGTTTGGATTGAATACTTATACATAGACCTCCCATGAATATTTTTGGGTATTTTGGCATTGATATTGGGACTTATAGCCACCTGAGAGGTGTGCCTACCCTTGACCCTGGGTTGGAGATTTTAATATATGAACCTAAATCCCTGTGATAAATGAGGGATTATTTATGGATTTAAATTAACATGTGAATTTGGGTAATTTTCTTTTTTAAGAATAACTTTTTTTATAAGTGGATAATTGGAATGAAATTTTCTTTGGAATGATGATATGATGAAATATGGATATAATGAAATGTGAATAGTAATTTGGATTAATTAATATATGAATTAGAATTGTCACAATATTATGTGAATTTTTATGAAACTGATAATTAGGAATCGAGTATGTGGATTGGTAAATGGGTAACTTGGCATAACTTATTAAATGGTATGATAATTGTTAATTTTGATGAAATAACCAATATGACATATGTTCAGATGTTTGGAATGTTTGGTAAATTGGAACGCATTGTCTCTTATTTCTTTTGATTTGTAAAATGTTAAATTGGATCTAGTATGGAAATTCATATAGTGTATAGTGTCCTATGAGCATGTAAGTAGTCCTAGCATGGGAATTCACACTAGATCCATTGATACAATTTACCTTGTTATGGTCTTGTATCTTGGGATCTTGTAAGAGACTTTATCATTTGAATTTTCATGTATTACATAAGGTTAAGGGAGATATACATGGTTACTTGATGCCAGAGTGTGAGATGCATGGTTACTTGATGCCTAAGGGTGAGATGCATGGTAAATTTATACTTGAGGGAGAGATACACTATTAATTAATACCTATAATGGGTATTTGTTCCTTGGAATGGGAATCCACTTGGACTTAGAGATGGCATAGACATAGATATCTGATATCGGGCCCAATCAGGTATTGGATTACCTTGGTTGTTAACCCTGAACTCAAGGATTAGGGGGATATTTTGTGTTCTATATTAATTGATGAATTTATTCCCCTAATTATCAAACTATTTCATGCACTATTATATTACAATGTATTTGTTTAGAGTGATGGCCTACTAAGTTTTACTCACACCATGTCCAGGTATTGTTTGGTACCCAAACAGGCTTTATTGATGTAGGTATTGTCAAGGGAAAGGATCCCTATGCTTTATTGGTTTATATTATTGATGGTATTAGAGCATGGAGATGGGACTAGGCATGCGTTTTGGGACTAGGTTTTCTTTTGAGTTATTATTTTGGATTATGACTTTTAGTTGGTTTATTTTATGATTTCCAGTATTATATTTAGTTGGCATGCTATATGGAATGACATGGTTTATTACATTTGGATTATTTGGGATTCATCTATTATATTCTTGAGTTGTATTTTTTGATTGGTTTATCTTGTTTCTACTATGATTTCAACTTTGTTCTATAGGTTATAGCCTACCCACTATGTTCTGTAGACCCTCGTTATTAGTTATCAGCCTCTAATATATGGGGAGGCATGCTTGAGGTCATGTAGTGACCCGTCTTGGTCACATGAGGGAGAATCAGGAAAGAGACATTATAATGTGATATCAAAGCATGTTATTTTCATATTTCTTTACTATTGATCAAGGTATATAAGAGAATAAAATGTGTCTGGGCTTGGTAATATTCTCATGCATGAGAGCAGTTAACCCATATGTGGGTGGAAATCTAAGTTATCAGGGATGGGATTGATTTTATTGATATTTTATATTACAGTTGGGATGTTATTTCACCTTGGGTGATTCACTTATTGTGTGATATTACTGATTTATAAGATTGTACTCATGGGTCGGTGTGGTATGATATGCATATGCATGAATCATAGTTGGAACATAGGGAAATATGTTGGCATGCATTGTTCATTCTAGGGACATATTTACTAAATATGATATATCTTCCTATCTAAATGGTGAAATAAAGCCCCTTGAAATATCAAATAAAAAGGAATAAATGAAACTTTTATAACATTTTAATTCATTGGTTAAGCCATGTGTTAGAGTAACCTTGTGTCAGTGGAACTCTTCTATCATGATATCCTTCTAAGTTTGATATTATTATGTATCTTTTGATATAAGGAGTATATTGACCCTTATTGAGAAAATGTATTTGTATCATCTTCGAGTTAAGAATTAGAAGATTGGTAACCATAAAACACCTCATACAGTTGGGTTGAAACTTTTTGAAGCTCTAGGGAGCCTTATATATGATCAGATTCGTGATAGTTTTTTTATAGATCATGTGATCCATAGAGAGTTAGACTAATAATTTCATGGCTTTGATATAGAACTTGTGGTGGGGCTATCCACAATTGATTCCAATGTTCTTTTTGTATTTTGTAGTGTTTCACTTATAGTACAATTGGTCATTTATAGAGGTTTTTCAAGATTATTCAGCAGTTAAGTGGTGGTATAGGATCATGAAATGCATCGGAGTATATAAAGGACTCAGCTACCCATCAGTAGACAGGTATTTAGAGTTCCAACAATTGCTTAAACTAGGATAGTGGATGTGGTACCCTGATACAGGATATGTATTATAATAAATAGGAAGTATCATATGGGAGCTAGGCTAAATCCCATGGAAGAGGGGTGAGTTAAATACACACTATACAATATGATCTTACCTATCTAGATGTAGGAACTTGAACTATCAAATATATGATTATTATGTAATCTACCCTAGAATATGTTTTTTTAATATTGTGGAATCACATTCCTTTATATATGGTTAATTTTTCAACTATTTGGGTTTGGATGTGGAAATATTGGGTGAGGTTATGAACATCGATATGTCATTATGGGTACAATCAGAGGTTATCAGACACTATAAGGAGTTTTCTCTTCAAATTTTTGGATACTTCTTCCTTTGGTATCTATTTATACTACAAATTTAAGGATTCAATTTGATTTTGGGTATGGATTGGATAGTTTCATACCAAGAACACATTGAATTTTATCAAAGGAGAGTTAATTTTATATCTCCTGAAGGGGAAAACTATATCCATCTTGGTGAATGGGATCTTTAGATAGGTTATGTAGGAAAAATTCATGATATATTGGATTGTTTCATAGCCTAGGTAGTAATCCTTGTTCTGGATGATGGTGAGTTACAGAAAAGTACTTTTTATACAGTGGTGGACAACTTTCAGTATGTCTTTCCTAAAGAATTCTCTGGATTACCACCCAAGAGAGATATTGAGTTCACCATTGAGTTGGTACCAAGAGATAAACCTATTTCTATCTTACCTTATAGGATGCCACCAGTGGATCTTTGAGAGTTAAAAGTGCATTTGGAAGATTTGGAAGCTAAGGGATTCATGCGACTTAGTAATTCACCATTGGGATCTCTAGTGACTTTTTCTAAGAATATTGATGGGACATTATGATTATGTTTTAATTACTAAAGGATGAATCATATAATGGTTAAGAACTAGTATCATATTCTTCGCATCAACAGTCTCTTTGATAAGCTGAGAGGTTCCTGTATTTTATCCAATATTGACTTGAGTTCAGGGTACCATTAGTTGAGGGTGAGACTGTATAACATAAATTAGACTACTTTAAGGAGAAATTATGGCTTGTGTGAATTCATGGTAATGTTGTATAGTCTAAAGAATAAACCAAAAGTATTCATGGACTTGATGAATTAGACCTTCCATCTGATTCTAGATTAGTTTTTGGTAGTTTTCGTCAATGAAATCTTGGTGGAATCCCAGTCTAGAGATGATCATGCCTAACATCTTGACATCAACCTGAGTAGACTAAGAGAGAATCAATTATATACCAAGATATCTAAATTTCATTTATGGGTTGAAAAATTTCACTTCTTATGTTATTTTATCTCAGAGGCTAGAGTGTTAGTGGACCCATAGAATGTGAAAGTCATGGTATCTTGGTAACAACCTAATAAAATCTTCAAGATTCAAATATTTCTAGGTCTAGAAGGCTATTACCAGTTATTAATCTATCACTTATCTCATCTAGAAACACTTATGTATAGGTTGACCAATAAAAGGGTGAATTTTATTTGGTATGATACTTGTGAGGATGATTTTTAGTAATTGAAGAGTATTTTGACCTCAGCATTGATCATCACCTTACCTTAGCTGGGTAATTATTTTATTATGTTTTTTGATTCGTCATGATTTGGGTCTGGAAAAATTATAATTCATACAAATATAGTTGTTTCTTGTAGCTCTAGAAAGTTGAATTTGAATTAGAAAAATTATCCTAATCATGATATGGAGTTAGATGTGGTGGTACACAACCTAAGATACTAATGGCATTATCTGTTAGTCTAGAAGTTTGCGGTGTATATGGATCATAAGAGACTAAAGTACATCTTTTTGAATTGGAACCTGAACCTTAAACAGAGAAGGTAGGTTAAGTATCTACAATATTTCAAATTTTAGTTTTCATGCACTCTAGGAAAGGTTAGTTTCATTGTGGATGCCTTGAGTAGGAATACATAGACTCAGGAAGTGCATGATTCTTGTTATGAGTGAAGATTGATGTCTCTCTTTGTGGATATGCATCTAGATGTTTAGGAGTCCCAAGGGTGAGAGACTCTAACATCAACCTCTATTGATCTCATGATCTTAGATTGTATTAGGAGAGTGAATTCATCATATCTTTAGGGTTTATACCTGATGGATTTCATATGTGGTGGGGATCCACCATCAAATTGGTCAATTGTAAATGATGAGGTTCTTCATGTCCATTCCCATATCTAGGTTTCTACATGATTACATGAGGAGGTGATGAGGGAATCCCATGTTTCTAAATGGGTTGTACATCCCATATTGATAAAAATGTATCATGATCTTCAAAGGAAATTCCAATGGTTAGGAATGAATAAAGAGATAGAATGATTTGTGGAGTGATGATTTATCTGTCAGCAGGTGAAGGCTGAGAATCAAATGTATGTTGGGTTACTACAGAATTTGACCGTTTCAAAATGTAAGTGGGGTGATATCACTATAGACTTCATGATAGTATCACCTAAGACACCTTTGAAAAATTATGTTTTATAAGTTATCATGGATCAATAGATGAAAGTTTCCCACCTCTTTCCTATCATGGAGACTATCACCATTGATGATCTAGGTAATCTATATGTGTGAGAGAAGGTTCAATTACATGGTGCTCTAAGGAGTATCATTTATGATCAAGATCCCCATTTCACATCATATTTCCAAAAGGGCCTTTAGAAGGTGTTGGGATCATAGGTTATTCTAAGCAAAGTCTACCGTCCTCAGAATGAAGTCCAATCTGAGTGGATGATTCATATTTTGGAGGACATGCTACGAGCCTATGTTTTGGATTTTAGTGGTTCTTGGGAGATACATCAGGAACTTTTGGAGATCACTTATAATAATATCTTACATGAATCAATATAAATGAATCCTTTTTAGGATTTATATATAAGTTCATGTTGTTCACCTTTGTACTGGTTAAAGGTGGGTGAGTCAACACTCATTGGACCTAGTCTCATATAGGAGACATATATCTAACAAAAATATGATGCTAACCATAATATATAACCTCTATATTTGTAGGTTGGTCACTAGGATTTTTTTTTGTGTTTCCTAGGCAAGAGCAATGCCATATCTAGAAGTAGGGAAAGCTATCACCCATATTTTTTGAGTTGTTTGAGGTAGTGGAGAGGGTTGGTCCAATGGAATACTAATTGGATCTTCCAAAGAACTAAAATTTCATGTATTATGTATTTCATGTGTCGAATATTTAGTGATATCACCCTAACCCTTATCAGGTGATAGATTTTGATGATGTTAAGATTGATTCCTTGCTTGCATTGAGGAGCATTTGATCCGTATCATAGACCGTAGTGAGAAGAATATTCAGGAAAATATTTTTCCCATGGTTTGAATGTAGTGGTAGCATGGGATAATTTAGGAGGATTATTGGGAGAGGAATACAGATATATAGGCACATTTCACCTAACTTTTTTTTCGATACCTCCTAGTGAAGCATGGGAGCACAACTCAAGGATGAGCTATTATATGGTGGGGAGGTTATAAGATCCTGACTATCTCTAGGTATCGTATCTCTCTAATTTTTGTTGATATATTTTTAATTATATAAATAAAACTTTTCCCTAGATTAAAATTAGGTTCAATAGGTTTTTATTTGATCATAGAAGTCGAACTAGTGAAATATAGCAATCGTATATAGCTTCGGAGAAGTTGTAGTGCCACTGGCTAGCCGATGCAGTCCATCGGCTAGTCGGTGCGAGATGCAGTAGCCTTGTGAGGCTAAAAAAATCCCACTATCCAGTTAGTGAGACCAAAAATATATATGGTTGATTTTAGGTAGAATGGGTATCTTATAGGAGATCCATCAGCCAACCGGTGGGGTTTCCATCCATGTGGTGGCTCTGGCTAACACCATCGGCTATCTGGTGGCATCGGGTTGGGCCATGATTATAAGGAGAATAAATGTATTTTTTCCCCTTAAAACCCCCATTAAAGTTATAATTAACCCTACTTCAACACTAATTTGTGTTTTATGACTTTTAAGGGTTCTCTAAGGCTTATTTAGCTTATATAACACCTATATTTTATATCTTGATATTTTCTTGGATCTAAACAACTTGAATCAGTGAATTTTTCTCAAATTGGTTCATTTCCTCTTGTTTCTTCCTTGGATATTCTTTTTTATCCTTAGTATAGTATATTTACCACTATATATAGGGGATTATGGTATTATTCATTGATATGTATCCTCAATCGTTGGAATCTTCTTCTCTACTCTTGAGTTAGGTGATCTAAAACATCTCCCTAAGGACAGCCTTTGTTTTTATGGTATATAAAACATGTGAGATCACACCAGTACACCATGTTTCCACCCCCTTATAAACAAAATTCACTTTTATATCTTGAATCCTTACACATATACCACCCACATATTCTATTAGGTCCATTGGCATTGAGATTGAGACTTTTGGCCACCTAAGAGGTGTGCCTACCCATAACCCTATGTTAGAACTTGGAACATATGAACCTAGGGCCTTATGATAAACAATTAATTGTTTATGGATTTAGATAAACATGTGAATTAGGGTAATTATCTTGATAAATAATCAATTTGAATGTAAGTGTATAATTGACATGAAAATGGATTTTACATGATGACATGATAGAATGTGGATATAATAGCATGTGAAGGGTATTTTGGATTAATTTATTTGTGAATTAGAATTTTCACAATGTCAATTGAATTGGAATGAAACTAGTAATTGTGAATCGATCATGGTTGACTAGTAAATAGATAACTTTTTATAAATGATTAAATGGTATGATTATTGGTAATTTAGATAGAATAACTAGTATGGAATATGTTGACATGTTTGGAATGTTTGTTAAATTAGAATGCATTTTCTCTTATTTCATTTGATTTTTGAAATTTTAAATTAGCTATAATATAGGAATTTTCATAGACTTTTATATACTATAAGCATGTAAGTGGACCTGGAATGGTAATTTTCACTAGGTCCATTGATACTTTTTCCATTAGTTTGGTCTTATGACCTAGGAATATGTAAGAGTAATTATCATGGGAATTTTTATAGAGTCCATTTTTTACACAATTACATGATTTACAAGGGAGATATGCAATGTAACTTGATTCAAAGGGATGAGATGCATGGTTATTTGATGAATGATGGTGAGATGCATGTTTACATGATGACTAAGGGAGATATAAACTATTACTTGATACCTGGAATGGGTATTTTTCCTTGGAATGTGAATCCACCATGACTCAGAGATAGAACAAACAGATATATCTGGCATCAAGATGAAGTAGGTATTGGATGACCCCGAGTGTCAACCCAGAGCATGAGGGTAGGTGGTATATTTAATGTTCTGTATCAATTTATGAATTAATTTCACTGATTATTATACTATTTAAATCTCTATTATTTTATACTGAATTTTTTTATACATCGTGGGTTTCAACCTACTGATATTTACAAGCACCCAGTTTGGGTTCTATTTGGTACCCAGGTAGAATTCATGTATATAGGTTTGGTCAAGGTCAAGGGGCCATGTACTTGAGTGGTTACTATGTTGTATGGGATTGGTGCATGAATATGAGACAAGGAAAGGGGTTTGAGAGTGGGTTTTCTTTTGAGTCATTATTTTTTAGTTTTTCATTTATTTAGTTTCCTGTATGACTTTTAGCATGACATTTAGTTTGTCATATTGTATTGAATTTCAGGATTTATTATATTTAGATTGTTTGGTATTAAATTTTTATATGTTATAGTTGTATGTTTTGATCATTTTATATTGTTTCTATTGTAATTTATGCTCTCTTACATAGGTTATAGCCTCCCAAATATATTCCTTAGAAACTCTCAACTATTTTATGGCCTCTGGAGTACATGGAGGTGCACTTTAGGTTATACAGTGACCCATCTCAGTCATGTGAGTGAGAACCGAATTAGGGACATTATAATTGATGACCATGTTATCTATGTACTAGATATTATTACCCTTGATCACCTAGTATTTCATGACAACAATGATATAAATATTTTCTAAATTATGGGTGTTTTAAGGTTGTGAAAATGTATTCATGTTTCTTTTAAGGTTTTCCTTAAAACTATTTTAACTAAAATTGATAAATGATTTTATTAAAGGGGGGTAAATTTTGGTTTTATTTGGAAATAAACATTATATTTTGAGAGTAGGTGATTTTAAAAAGAAGGTAATTTATACTTTTTTTAAATGATAAAAACATAAAAACCTTTTTTGTATACTTTTTTTCAAGCTATCATGTTGTAACTTTACTTTTAAGGTGTTAAGATTTGGGTCGGCGGGTGGTGAACTATTGGGATTTTTAACTCATGATTATATCTTTCAGGTTACAAGGCTTCTAAGATGTAGAAAATGTTTATAGATCTATTCATTTAGGTTTGAAATTGGTGTAAGGGGAGTTATTCATTTTCACATAGAGATTGGGAATTGGTATTGTTTTATTTATTTCTCCTTTTTTCAATTGTATCAGCCATAATCCTTGTATTCCTTCATCTTGTTTTTTAGTCAAAATATGTTTTGACAATCTCATTGATATTTTTGTTTTGGAAATCACAAATTATTTCTTGTTTATGATGTATGTTGTTTTACAATGTAACCAGATATGTTGTTTACAATCATAATCACATATATTGTTTTTCAATCGTAACCAGGTTATGTATCATATTCATATTGTGTATCGTAACCATATGCATCACAATCATGCATAATAACCACATGCATCATAACTAGGTTAAGTATTGTATCGTAATCGTGTATCATAACCACATGCATCGTAACCAGGTTAAGTATTGTATCATAATCATGCATCATAACTGCATGTATCATAACCAGGTCATATATCATAACTAGGTCATGCATCATAACCATGTCATATATCATAAACATGTCATGCATCATAACCAGGTAATGTATCACAACCATGTCATGCATCGTAACCAGGTCATGTATCATAACTAGGTCATGTATCATAACCAGTTCATGTATTGTAACCAAGTCATGTATTGTAACCAGGATATGTATCATAATCATATTATGAAACGTAACCATGTGTCGTAACCAGGATATACATCGTAATCATATTGTGAATTATAACCATGTTATGTATTATAATTATGATATGAATCGTAACCACGACATGAATCGTAACCACGATATGCATCTTATCCATGTTAAGCATCGTAACCAAGATATACACCATACTCATGTAATGATTTGAATTCATATCTTACTTAAATATTGATTACATGTTTCTCATACTCATTATTTCATACTTTTTTACTTACTATTTTATAACTAAAATTATTTCAATGAGTGAGTAATACACTAAAAAAACGATGTCGTGTATTCTATTTGTTTTGAATGTTGTAATTCCAGGTGTCCAAGTCCCACCGAATTTTTTGGAGAAATGTGACCGTTGGAGGAAATATGACCATTGGAACTTGAGGCCTATAAATAAGAGGTCATTTGAACCAAACAGAACAACTTTTTCTTCTATCAATTTATATAGAGAGATAGAGTGAATTATCTCTTGTTTCATGCGAAAGCCTTTAAGATACAAGAAGTGAACAACATATTTCAAGTTCTTGTATTTCTATAAGTTCTTTGTTTTTCTTTGTGCATCTGATAATTTTGATAATGATCGAGGGATTCCAGGGATAGGAATACGTGTTTTTGATCATCGTATCGAGGGCTTTCAAGTGTTTGAAATAAAGAGGTGTTGATTACCTTATTAATTGAGGGATTAGAAGGATAATAAGACAATCATGTTGATCTTCATATCGAGGTCTTACCAAGGCGATGGTAAGATATACCTTTTATACTATGTAAAAGGATACCCTAATCTTTGGGATAAAATAATTGTAATACCTTTATATTTCCACTGCACTTGTAATAGAAATGGAATCTTTTTGTTTCTTCTTTTTTTCATATTCTTTTACTATTGTAATTGTTTAAATTACTATTTATTCATTAGATATTGTATTAAGAGATTCTATACAATGTATGATAGAATCATTTACATTTTTATTACTCTAATAATTATATTAAATTCAAATAAAATTGTATTTAATTACTTGTGGTATTATATCATATCATATTCATTAGATTCAAGACCCGTATTGTCATCTGTATTGGTTGTGAATTGTATTATTTTAAGACTTATTAAACTAAGTTAATTCTTAAGAGTTTAAATGCAAATTTTTTAAACCTATAATTCACCCCCACCCCCCCTTGTATTGTGTCATCTCATATACATTTACATCTATATTACGATCCAACAATTGGTATCAGAGTAGGTTTCCACTGATTTGTTTTAATTAATTGATTTATTTCAGTAAGACAATTGTATTTCTATTACAAATCTTGTGTTACTTACTACACTAACATATGGAGTGGAAAAGTATTATTTTATAAGATGGTAGGAATAAAAATTGGATCAATTGACAATATTAACCTAACTAGACCACCTATTTTTTATGGGAATGATTATGAGTACTGGAGAGATATAATGAATACTTTTTTTATTAATACTAGAGTAGACAACTTTTTCATGCATAATGAAGATTAAAAAATCCTAGACAAGGAATTCAGAACCTTCACCAACAAAGAGAAATTAGAATATCAACTAAATTATAAGGTACGCAATACTTTGTTGTGTTCTATGACCAGGAATATATATAGTCAGATATATTTATGTAAAGTATCCAATTATATCTAGAATAAATTGTAATTCACACATTTAGTTATATCTGAAGTTATAGAAATAAGAAGATCCATGCACCGAGCTGAATATCATGGATTTGTTTTTCCTTATGGAGAATCGGTATGAAAGGTGAAACAAATATTTATGACAATCATCAATAGTCTTCAATATATGGTATAAAAATTTATTGATGATTAAGCTCTTGTGGACAAGATAATAGATATCATGTCAAATGAATGGGAATCAAAAGGATGGGTATTGATGAGAACAGAAAAGTTACTCAAATCACTCTTGATGAATTATTTGGAACTCTCTTACAACATGAGACAAGAATGAAATGAGATTCTGATTTCAATAAGAAGAAGAATGGTAATGTAAGTGTAGCTTTTTCTACTACATCGAAATCCAAGACACCAAAAAGGATAACAAGATCCAAAAGCTAATAAAGCTGTTGTTTTATTAGAATCTAGTGAAAGTGATCACTCAGAGAATGAATCATCCAATATTTCTTGAATAATGAAAATGATTATGGGAAATAAATACTTTTAGTACATATTCAAAAATAAATATAGAAAGGAAAAGAAAGACTCATAAATAACGTGTTATTAATGTAAGAGAGCAGGTCATGTTAGACCGGATTGTCCTTTGCTTAAAAGAAAATATAGTAATGGTAAACATTCTAAAAGAAACAAGAAAAAGTATTACAAGTATAAAACAAAGAAATTATTGAAAGAAAAGGATATTTGGAGTAAAAGTGGTTGTGATTCATCCTACGAATCTTCAGAATATAAATATTCTGGTCAGAAGAATATAGGACTCTTAGCCAGACTACCTATCAAAAATCATTGTTTCATGGATAAGTTACACAATGCAGAATCTCTTAAAAATGTATCTTTAAATTCCAATTACCCTGATGATAAATATTATTACTCTTTGGATGAAGAATCTTCCTTAGAAGAGGACATTTTTTCTTCTTTTGAAGAAGTATCCAGATTTTCTAAATTACTTGAGAATGAAAATTAGAAACTCAATAAAAATATTGATAAGGAAAATTCTAGAACATCTATCTTTACAAAATAAGTATCAAATATTTAAAAAGATCTTGATAAGAAAAATATTTATTTTGAAAATATTTCAAAAAATCTTATGTACGTAAATTTTGAGAAGGATAAACTTTCTAAGGACTTTGAAAAAATTGTTTTTAAGAAAAAAAATGAAACAAAATACAATTCCAAAACAATTTCATATGAGAATGAAAATTCAGTCATTAAACTAAAATCTGAAATATTTTCTCTAAAGAAACTTTTATCAAATTTCACTACTGGAAGAAAATAATTTGATAAAATTTATTCACAACTTCATCATATTAAGAATAGTTCTAGAATTGGTTATACCCATTCAAAACTGATTTTTTTCATAACTATTTTGTTCCCCAAAATGCTCCATTCTACAATAAATTTCAATGTGGTGGACATTGGGAAAGAAATTTCTCTCTTAATAAAACTCAATCTTTAGGATTTCATAAATATTATTTTGAAAAACAAATTTAGATTCATAAAATTATTTTATCTAACATTTCTTGATCCAAACAAGTTTGGGTTCCGAAAAACTAATTGTTTCCTTTTCAAGAAGACAGAAAGTGTACCAACAAGAACATTTGGTACATGGATAGTGGTTGTTATCAACATATTACTGGAAATAAAGATTTATTTTAAAATATTATTGAAATGAAATGTGGAAGAGTGACCTTCAGAGATAATGCTCAGGGAAATATCATTGGTATAGGTAATATTATTATTTTAGGAATGGTTTTAATTTCAAATGTATTATTTGTCAAAGGTCTTAATGACAACCTTATAAGCATAATTAAATTATGTGATGAAGGTTATCTTGTGGATTTAAGGAATGATAAATGTTTAGTTCACAATTTTGAGGATGATTTCATTCTTTCTGCCCATAGGTATGAGAATGTATAAACACTCAACTTAAAAGACCTTAGGAGCCAAGACTTACCTTGCTTAAGTGCAATGGAATACCAATCTTGGTTATGGAATATAAGGTTAGGACATTATAACCATAAGAACCTTTGTAAACTCTCAAATAAAAGACTTGTTAAGGATCTACCAGATTTTAATTATGATTCTTCAAAAGTTTGTGACCCTTGTCAATATGGAAAGCAATATAAAACTATCTTTAAATCAATTAATAAAGTTTCAACTTCTAATGAATTATAGTTAGTGCATGTGGATATTTTCAGTCCTACACAAACTGAAAGCATTGGAGGAAAATACTATGTATTTTTTTTAGTTGATGACTTCACTAGATTTACATGGGTCTATTTTCTAGAAAATAAATTTGAAGCCTTTTTATATTTCAAATCTTTTAGAGACCAAGTAAAAAATGAGAAAAACCTACCACTGATAACTATCCGTAGTGATCATGGTGGAGAATTTCAAAATTCAGATTTTGAAACTTTTTTTAGTAAGAAATGTATTACTCACAACTTTTAATCTCTAAGAACCACTTAGAAAAATTGGGTTGTTGAGAGAATAAATTGTATTATTCAGGAAATAATAAGAACCATGTTGAGTGAATACTCAATTGCCAATTATTTCTAGGTTGAAGATGTTATTACTATATGTTATAATATAAATTGAGTTTCAACTAGACCTTTTCTTAATAAAACATATTATGAATTGTGGACTAGATGAAAACCTAAAGTTTCTTACTTCAGAGTATTTGGATGCAAATTATTCATATTGAATACAAAATATAATCTACATAAATTCGCACCCAAATCTGGTGAAGGAATATTTCTAGGTTCTTCCACAAATTATAATCCCTGTAGAGTTTTTAAAAAAAATTCTTGTACTATTGAGGAAACAGTGCGTGTTAAGTTTGGTGAAATTGACCCCTTTGTTTTTAAACAACCCTTACTTACATCGACAGATGCATTTTCACAAACTGATTATCAATCTTTTATTGATAACTCTTCTGAAAAGGGAAATACTCTAGAAAATTTTTTTAAAACAGTTTCCCCAGAAGTATTTCTATCTTATGTTGATGAAAAAGTATTAAAATATCCAAATCAATTGTTTCTTAGGAATCATCCCAGTGATAATATCATTGGTGATGTAAATCAACCCGTAAGGACTAGAAATTCTTTGAGAAATTAAATAGAACATCTTGCTTTTCAATCTCAATTTGAACCTAAAACTTAGAATAAATCCTTAGGTGATGAAGATTATATTAAAGTAATTCAATATAAACCAAATGAGTTTGAAAGGAATCAAGTCTTGATCTTGGTTGAAATACCTAAAGAAACAATTGTAATTGGTGTAAAATGGGTTTTCAGAAAAAAAAAATGCAATGAAAATTGAGTCATTATAATAAATAAATAAATAATTGTTGTTAGGGTTTATAATTACCAAGAGGGAATATACTATGAATAAACTTATGCTCTAGTATCTAGACTTTAATCTATTCGTATTCTATTAGCCTTTGTAGAATATATTAATTTAAAACTTTTTTAAATGGATATAAAATTTGATTTTCTTAATGGTTTTGTACAAGAATAAGTTTTTTAGAACAAACTCTTGGTTTTATATATTCAAAACATCATGATAATGTTTTCAAACTTAACAAAGCTTTATATGGCCTTAAAAAATCCCCTAGGGCTTGGTATGATAGACTCACAGGATTTCTTTTACAAAATAATTATGAAAAAGGTACTGCAGACCCAAATATTTTTATGAAAATGGAAAACAAAAACATTTTGATTGTTCAAATTTATGTTGATGACATTATATTTGGATCAACTCAGTAATATCTAACTAATTATTTTGTAAATATAATGAAAACTGAGTTTTAAATGAGTATGATGGGTGAGTTAACATTCTTTTTAGGTTTTCAAATCTCTCAAAAATGAGAAGGAAACTATATATCCCAACTTAAGTATATCAAATATTTACACAAAAAGTATGGATATGACAAAACTTAAAGTATAAGAACTCCAATCGGTACCTAAAATACACTTGATCATGATGAAGCTGGGAAACCAGTAGATCAAACATCTTTTAGAGGTATGATAGGAAGTTTTTTATACTTAATAATTAGTCATCCAAACTTAATGTTTTCAGTATGACTATGTTCAAGATATCAATCCAATCCAAAATAATCTCATTTAAAAATAGTGAAAATAATTTTTTGCTACTTAAAGAGAATTGTGGATTTATGACTATTCTACTATTTTGGAAATGATGTTGTTTTGAAAAGATTTTCAGATGATGACTTTGGTGTTTGTATAATGGGTAGAAAATTACATCTAGAACATGTCATTTCTTAAGAGACTCATTAGTTTCTTGGCCATGAAAAAATCAACACTCAGTAGCACTTTCCACTGCTGAATCTGAATATGTAGCAGCTGGAAATTATTGTGCTCAGGTGTTGTAGATGCAACACACACTTACTAATTATGGCATGAATTTTTTCAAAAAACAAATACTATGTGATAATACTAGTTTCATTAATCTTAGTAAAAACTCTTTACATCACTCACATGAAAAACACATATATATTACAAATCACTTTCTTAGGGATCGCATACAAAAAGGAGATATTTTTTTAAAATTCATCGGAATGAAAGAACAACTTTCTAACATTTTCAAAAAACCATTATATTCTGATAGATTTGAATAAATTAAACAAAAACTCGGAATTATCACTATAAAGTAATCATTCACATCAATTTATTATTTAAATAATCTCCTTACATTTAAGTTACTCATTTTTCAAAAGGGAAGTATACATTTCACTTATTAGTTTTACACTTTATCGGTTTTTCTTTTTAATCAGTTTCACCCATATTGGTTTTACATTCTTACATATATTAGTTGTTCATGTATCAGTTTTGAATGTATCGGTTTTTATTTTATCAGTTTTACATGTTTATCAGTTTCACTTTAATCGATATTAGTTTTATTTTTATTGGTTTTACAATTATATTAGTTTTACCCTTATCGGTTTAATATTTTATCAGTTCTAGATTATCGGTATTGAAATATTTTATCAGTTCTAGATTATTGGTATTGAAATATTTTATTGGTTCTAGATTATCAGTATTGAATTTTTTTTTGGGTTCTATATTATTGAATATTTTATCGGTTCTACACTATCGGTATTGGATTACTTTATCGGTACTAGAATAGTGGTACTAGACTAATTCTATTCCACTGGTTTTATAATTCTAATTGATCTCATTGTTTTTCAGTATTGATTATATTATTATCATAATAACAATATAATAAAACCAATACATCTATCCTGTTACTCTGAAAGGTACAATTTCTAAAACCTTATTTTTGTTGATCAATTAGTTGTTTCTCAATTCTTTCTTTTAATCGATTTCAGTCTGACTATGGTTTAATTTTAATAAAAATCTCAAGAGTTTGAAATCATTCTTGACCATTGGATCTTCTGGATCTAATCCTGGATGTCAATTTATTTTTTAAAGAACCCCTCCCAACCTATCCCACATCGAAATCCTCTAAATTTTTCTTAAGTCCTGATGTTTTATAAATATTCAGTAAGGTTCGTAATCAGTTCTACCTTAGTTTTTTTAATTATAGATCTACTCAGCTTTCTTAACCAGGAAAATCTTCAGGGTTGTAATTGGTCTTTCATGTCTGAGTAAACTGCTTCATCTCTAAAGGATATGTCTCCAAAATATTTCTCTTCTATGACCTTTCAAGGTGAAAGGTTAGTCTCTTGAGAATTTTACATGATTTTTGATTCTTTTTTGAAAAGTATAATTAGTTTCCAAGGATAGGAATCCATTTTTGTTGAAAGACCAAATTTGGATCAGGATTTTTTTTATCATGATGAAGAGTTACAATTTTATAAATAAATGGAGATAGACAAGGGTATTAAGATTTCTTTTATTATGTATGATAATAATTATACAACTTCAATAAAACAAGAAGAAACGTTTCTAGGTGTTCCATATGAGGGTGCTTCCCTATATCCTTATCATAAACTACCAGAATCTGATGGGACTTTTGATAAGAGTAAAATAGAAGAATCACTTTTTGAGATTCATGATGACAAGAGAAAAGTGAGTCATTTATCAGGAGATAATTGAATCATATTCCTTTAGATGCAAGGATTTTTAGTGCCGAGAAAGGGTGATAAGGAAACTTTGAAAGTTTCATAAGTGTATGTGCTTGATTATTTTTTGAACATGAGAAAGTTAAACCTTATGGGATTCGTCTTCCTAACAATTAAGAAGCTCAAATATGGTGCTATAAAATAATAGCTAGTTAGGTTTCCCACTATTATCAGTAAGTTTATGAAATAATTCTTGAGCTTCTATAGTGTATCTATTAAGTCAGATCTGACTTCCTTCAAAGATCCCCTAATCGTTAAGGATACAATAAGAAGGGTCAACTTATGATTCAATCCTGAATCAAAAAAGTTTGAGAAATATCTGGATGCTAAGAAATAAAAGGAAGTAGTTTAAGGTAGTGAGAAACATTCTAAGCCATCCAAGATAACTTCAAGTAAAATAAAGATAGTAAATACTACAAATCCAAAGGCAACAAAGAAACAAAAGGCTGTATCTGATGTGGTTGCCACAGAATAGAGGAAGAAAAAGGAATAAAGGAAAGAAGGGGATCCTCAATTTGGTTTGGATCCAACTGAAGCATTGGCTCTAAAAGTAAGATCAAAAAAAACTTTGAAATAATAAGAGAGAAATAAGAGAATGAAGAAAATAAAGGATGAAGATATTGACATTTATAGCCTTCTCAGAATAGTTGAGTGAGCCAAAACTAGAATTGTAATCAGGGAACCACCTGTTCAGACTCAATCGGTTCCAACAGAGAAAGGTAAAGAGATACAATCTTCTGAACAATTGTCTACACAATATCTGATTCAAGAATATTAAGAATAAGAATAAGAAGAAGAAGAAAAATGTGAAGAAGAACAAGGTCAAGAAGAAGAATAAGTAGAAGAGGAAGAGGATGCAAACAAGAGAAACCTTTTAGTTGAATACTCAGAAGTTATATCCTTCAAATTTACATCTCTAAATACTCAGCCATCCAAGGAAGTGTCTCAAAGTGTTTCCCCCAAGAAAGTAATTCAGATTTCAGATAAAGAAGTAGAAGAGAAAGAATCTAATAGGAATCAAAATCATCCAGCTCATTTGATTAGTACTGAAACACATTTCAGTGATCTCCCATAATACACTGAACACACGGATTCTGAAAAGAAAATCACTTTTAAGGTAATTCAGTATATCGAACAAGCTTTGAATATATTGGAAAATATGATACCATTCATTCCAAATATTGAATCTATGTTAGAAATACTTTCAAATCATAATGATAGAACATACTCTGTAAAGGTTCTGATGGATAGGTTTTTGAGCCTTGAATTCGATTTCAAGATATTCAAAGAATGTGTTATTGATCCCAGTAAGGCTCATAATAATGTTGTCAACTGCTCATACAACTTTGATGATATTCTCAAGAATCATCTCAACAAGCGGGTTGAATTGGTGCATTAGGTAAATGTTCTCAATTCTATGTATAAAAAGTTGGTTGCTGAATTCAATGAAAAACTTGAAGTCTTTCAAAGACCTGATACCTCAAAAGGAATAGCCTTTGAAGAGCTTATTATTCTAAATGAAAAATTGGATAATGAGAGTAATAAGGTTGTTTTACTCTCAAATAGAGTTTTAATCCTATAGAAGGCCTACATAATCAGATTGGACGATATCAATTATCATGAAGTAAAGCTTAAAGCTCAAGAAGAAATCAATCAGATTCTAGAAAAAAGGATCGGGAAGCAAGAAATGGTTATTACTGAGTAGGATGTGAAGCTGAAGGCTCAGCAATAAGATCTTGAAAAAATGATGGTGGATAGAAAGTAGTTCAAGAAGATGAAGCTTACGATGTTCAATATTCTAGAAAAAAAGGTAAAAGAATGATTTTTTAACTCTTATTATAATATAAACCTATTTCATTAAATGAAACGTCTATTATTTCGTACTCTATTTATCTAACCTTTTGTAGGAAATTAATAATTTCTATTATTCTTTTTGAAAATCACAATGGGTGAGAATGGTTTTAAAAAGAAGAATTTGATGACTACTTTATTAAGGGGGATAACTCACAAATAAAAGTAAAGAGAATATGATCCCTAGTGAGTTTTTAAACCAAGGGTGGAATTAGTCGTATTCATTATTACTTTCAAAAGAGTTATTAAACTCAGGGGGAGATAAGTCTTCACTATTTATTTTGTTTTGTTTTTTCCAAAAAGGGGGAGATTGTTGAGTCAAAATATGTTTCGACTATCTCATTGATATTTTTTTTTGGAAATCACAAATTATTTCTTATTTATCATGTATTTTTTTTATATCATAACCAGATATATTATTTACAATCGTAATCACATATATTGTTTTTTAATCATAACCAGGTAATGTATCATATTCATACTGTGTATCGTAGCCATATTCATCATAATCATGCATCGTAACCACATGCATCGTAACTAGATTAAGTATTTTATCATAATTGTGTATTGTAACCACATGCATCATAACCAGGTTAAGTATTGTATCATAATCATGCATCGTAACCGCATGTATCAAAACCAGGTCATATATCGTAACCAGGTCATGCATCGTAACCAGTTCATATATCTTAACCAGGTCAGGCATCGTAACCAGGTAATGTATCGTAACTAGGTCATGCATCGTAAATAGGTCATGTATTGAAACCAGGTCATGTATCGTAACCAAGTCAAGTATTGTAACTAGGTCATGTATCGTAACCAAGATATGTATCATAATAATATTATGCATCGTAACCATGTATCGTAACCAGGATATACATCTTAATCACATTGTGCATTATAACCATGTTATGTATTGTAATTGCAATATGAATTCTAACCACGGTATGAATCGTAACAATGATATGCATCTTATCCATGTTAAGCATTGTAACCAAGATATTCATCATACTCATGTAATGCTTTAAATTCATGTATTACTTCAATATTGATTACATGTTTCTTATACTCATTGTTTCATACTTTTGTACTTACTATTTTCTAAATAAAATGATGTCGTTGAGTTGGTAATACACTAAACAAAATGATGTCATGTATTCTATTTTTTTTATCGTTGTAATTATAGGTTTCCAAGTCCCTCTGAATTTTTCGGAGAAATATGACTGTTGGAGGAAATATGACCATTGTAACCTGAGGACAATAAATAGGAGGTCATATGAACCAAATAGAACAACTTTTTCTTCTATCAAGTTCTAGAGAGAGATAGAGTGACTTCTTTATTACTTCGTGTGAAAGCCTTGAAGATACAATAAGTGAACGGCTTGTTTCAAGTTCTTGTATTTCTATAAGTGCTTTGTTTTTATTTTTTCATTTGATCATTGTGATAACGAGTGAGGGCTT
Organism: Viscum album; assembly: GCA_963277665.1. Classification (NCBI taxonomy): domain Eukaryota; kingdom Viridiplantae; phylum Streptophyta; class Magnoliopsida; order Santalales; family Viscaceae; genus Viscum; species Viscum album. The sequence continues at coordinate 830,812,918 of OY728156.1, forward strand.
CCACAGATATGAAGACGTGCTTTCGATCATCGTATCGAGGGATTTAAAGTGTTTAAAAGATAGAGGTTTAAATTACCTTCTTAATCAAGGGCTTCTAGGGATAGGAATATAGTCGTGCCAATAATCATATTGAGGGATTACCAAGGTGGTGGTATGACAGACCTTTTATCCTAGGTGAAAGGATACCCTACTCTTTGGGATAAAATAATTATAATACCTTTTTATTTTTCTACTTCACTTTTAATAGAAAGGGAATATTTTTGTTTCTTCTTTTTATTCATATTCTTTTACTATTGTAATTGTTTCAATTACAATTCATTCATTAAATATTGTATTAATATATTCTATGCATTGTATGATAGGATCATTTACATTTTTATTACTCTGATCATTGTATTCAATTCAAATACAATTTTTTTTTCATTACTTTTGGTATTACATCATATCATATTCATCAGATACAAGAACCATATTTTCAATTGTATTGGTTGTGAATTGTATTATTTTAAGACCTATTAAACTAAGTTCATTATTAATAGTTTAAATACAAAGTTTTTAAACCTACCATTCACCCCCCCCCCCCTCCCCTCTTGTATTATTCCATTTCATATACATTTACATCTATATTACGATCCAACACTTGTATCATGTTGGTTTATTCATTATTCTAGAGTTCCTGATATACATCCATTTTTCTATTTTTATTTTGATTATTATTTATTGAAGTATCTATTTATTGGGAAAAATCATTCCCAAATTTTTATCTTTGATTCCCATGTGTTTTCACTAGTCTGTAGGGATCTAGAACGCCCTTTGGGCCTTACTAAATGTTGCTTTGGGTGCCCAATTCAGGGGTGATCTGAGTTAGTTTGTGACATGTTATGACTAAAATTACCTTTATTCATTACTTTAAATTACCAAATCAAGGAGATAAGAGTGATATAACACCAAAATAGTTGGGGTAAGAGGATACCATGACCATTAGATTTTTTTTCCTTTTTATTTAGGGTTTTTTATTCATGATATTCTAGTTAACAAAAATGTCGACCAAGGATTTGATTAATCTAGTGTTATTGTGTAATTTTTGGACAAAGGAATCACTCATTACATTGAATATAATATTTAACATTCATGATTTGAAACCATTTTAGTGATTAGGATCCCAACACACCACTAAAATTAGAGTGCACCTTGCATTTTAATCCAACTTTAGCACCTCACCTCCCATAACACTAACATAGGATAGGTGATGTTTGTTTTCCATTTTAAACTCTAATTAATATCTCTTAATTAATTTTACAAATCCATATACCCAAAGAATACCCTTGTTTTTAGTGGTATCTACCCATTATTTCACTAGATACATTTTTAGTTGGTTTAGGGAACATTATAAATTTCTAATTTTTCATGCCTTGAGATAGGTGTGCCAATAACCTTTAAAAATATGATACCACGTAAATATAGGATATAAATTACCTTAATGTGAAATTATTAACTTATAAGTAATCTTTTAACTACCTTTACATGAACACTTCATGAAAGGTCAGGTCCCAGGATACCTTTATGTGAACCCTTCATGTAAAGATAAGTCATGAGTTACCTTTATGTGAACCCCTCATGTAAAGGTAAATATCATATTACCTTTATGTGGACCAACTAAGTAAAGTTAAATCCTTGGTTAAATTTACAAAACATGACTACATAAAGGTAAACTAGTTTAAGAAGAAAACAATAATGTGATTCTCTGGTTTCTCATCTGTTCTTTATTTCACATATGATTTCATAAAACTAAAACACAAGATAGATTTGATACCACTGAAGTGATTCATTAGAGACTAATATAAATTATTAGAGGTAGTGGAAGTGATTAAATCCATTTTCCATGATCTCCCATGCATGAAATAAGAAACCTATACAAAAATTAATTGAAGAAATACTATATATATGTGTCTGTACTGTACACTATATAAAATCTGCAACATCTTCATCGTCATCATATGGTTGGATAAACACCACTAAAGGTATCCAAATGAAATCCCCTATCCATAGTGTATCCATGAGTCAATATAAATAATATGACATTTGGATGAGATCCACTATATCTCCATGAAATTCTAGTGCCTCAAAAAAAGGAGAAGAATGAAAAAAGATTTAGATTTTAGAAGGGTTCGACCAAGAAAGAACTCACATACACAACCATATCATGGTTGTGTATTTATATATATCTTCCATTAATTATACTTGGATTATATAATATTAATTCATGCATTACAACACATGAGTTGATTTATTTCTATTTAATGCATCACATGCATGAAGTTAACACCCTCTTAAAGTTTCATCTTATAAAACAATTCCTTAAATAATAACCTATGTGGGAGAAAAACTCGAGTAGAGGCTTCATGCATGAAATATCATTTCATGCATGATCATATGTGGAAGTAGTAACATGAAAATAAAATTTTCATGATACCTTTTTTGATATTATAATATATATATATATATATATATATATATATATATTTTCATGATCCATGATCAATTAGTACTCACCACTGGTTTCCACATCCAAGAGACCAGTGTTCGAATCCTGGAAGCCCCCTTGGGGGGATTTATGATGTGGGTGGTGAAACAGGTGCTATATCAGGTGATCAGTGACATATTATTGATTTAGTCATGGGTACAAACTTGTGTAAGGGCCTTAGGTTCATTGGGACTTCATTCCAATCAATGTAATGGGATTTCTATAGAGTGAATCAACCCTTTGAAAGGTGTGTGCCCTATCCTTGTGGGCCCAAAGGTGCATGTTATTTTCTTTACTCGTAACCTATAGAACCTTAAATATATATATAGTTTACTATATCATATAATATAATGTTTTAGGTAATACCAACTCTTTCACACCAAAAATTTGTCACCAATACCTATTGGAGTTATTTCCATAGAACCAGCTTGTTTAGTAATTGATTACATGTTTTTATTAATTAAAGAAGTTTTCTTATCACATATTTATTATTATTATAAATGATATTTTTATGTGATAATTTCCTTAGAATATATGTCATGATGAAAGGTCATATCAATTCCTTACTATGATGAGAACCTATAGGTGTCATTACACTATTCTTGAACCTTTTTCTAAGACCGGATGATATTGTCGGATGGGACACAAACTATTGATTTTGGGTGCAGCGGAACTGTTTTGGTGGAGGGTGATATATTAAAATTTCTTTTAATAATCATTTCCCGAAACCAAGATCAAGGATCTTGCATGTCAAATTTATAATTAATTAATTTAATATCTGAAGAAATAAATACCTGGGCTTAGGAAATTTCTTATTTAATGATTTTTTATCACCCGAGAATTCCCTTCTAGATTTCCTTCATTGCGTTTGTGAGGATCCAAGGGAATAATACCTCTATTGGTGATCCAAACATGCTCTAATGGAATCTGATCAATGCCACTTGTTCTTATGGTGCTAGTGTGGTGAATTAAATGTCTTACATTATTCATTATTGATCGCTCATTCTTCAGTCTTGAAGAAATTATCTCTTGTTTTTCTCATTCTTGAGAGGGAGTGAGGAGGAGGATTCGAGAGAGAATTTTTTGTGTGAAAAAGTTCTATATTCCCAAACTTGGAATTATTTTTGAATGTTTTAAATAATAGAAATAGCTATATATTTATAGAGTCGGGATTTCGGTTACAAAATTTAATTTCATAACAGCCATCAAATATAATTATAATCATTAATGAAATCCCATGCCACATAATAATAATATTATTATTATTATTTAGTGCACCAACTTGCACAAAATGGATAAATAATATTTACCAGATCGTAAATAATTATTTTATCACTAGACACAGTATTATTCTATTCGAACTCCTCTTGAATTTATTGAACAATCAAATAAATATTTTATCCACTTAAATAAATATTTTATTCACAAACTAGTAAATAAATATTTATTAAATATTCAATAAAGTAAATAAATATATGTTATTCACATCTGGTGAATAAATATTTATTTAATTTATGTGATCAATATAACTTGAATAAAATTATTCCTCTATATTGAGAATAATATTTATTCCATTAATTAAATTCAAATAGAATTTAATTGAGACCAACAGAAACACTTAGTGTGTGACACTCTAGGATTATGTCTCGTTGGCATTAGGTGGGCTTGCCTAAAGTCCAATATTACTGTCTAGTAATGGGTCAAGGCACCCAAGAGAAAGAATTTAAAGTCACAATGATGACAAACACATATGAACACTCACTGTGTAATATATTCCATTTGTCATAATATCTCATAAAGCACGTTGCATGACAGTGTTATCAACCTATATGATCGATACATCATTATTTGACTATCTGAAATAAACTCTTCGTTATACCATGTCCATGGAATTTAGGGTGACTATTCTATTTCAATCAAAGGTCTGAGATATAAACTTCCATAAATGTGGAAGGTAAAATCCTTCCTTTACTTATACATTAATAACATGTCATTTGTGACACACCCAATTTACCCTAATTCCCACCAACATATGGTGTGATGGTTTTCATCAACAAATATAAGTGTGCGATTTGTGACATGAATTAATGATAATATTAAAGTCTAAGGACCATTACACACACTCGCATATAAGAATATCAGATGACAGAAAAACATGTGGAATTCCTACTAGTGTCTATGTTCTCATAATATCTCATCTTAGAGATTACCAAGTGCAAACTTCATGAGAAGAAGTCTCGTCTACTTACAAGTACTCACACCAGACGGTCTATATACTATTTTTCTTATCATAGTATGTTATCCAACCACGGAACTATATTAATAATATTTTCATATCACTTCAAGGTTCTCATCATAGTAGGGAACTATTATAACATTATCAATGTGAAAAATACTCTAGGACATTATTACATTAAATTCATGTAGAAAAATGAACAATATGTAATAATATGGTTAGTTTAATATTTAATACATCAAATATTCACTTAATTAAAGTAAAATCAGTTGGTTTTTGGAAACCAACTCTAACAAACTTTCACTTGGACTAGAGCCAACTACTTATGACTTTCAGTCTGCTAGACATCACATGATAATCATGTTTCTACTAAGTCAAGGCTTTAGTAAATGGGTTTTCCACATTATCTTCCATGGAAATATTTGTCATTGTGACCTCAACTCTCTGAGAAAAATCCCTCAAGAGATGATACTTCTAAATTATGTGCTTCTTCTAATAATGTGACCTTGGCTCTATTGTGAGATCCACCATTACAGTATTATCATAATAGAGTGTGATGGTATCTTTACTACTATGTACCACATCAAAATATTGGATGAAATTTCACATCCAAATTAATTCTTTAGATGTCTTATATGAGAGGACCAGTTTGGGATATGCATAACACTGAGAGGGGGGTGAATCAGTGTTGGGGACTTTTTAAACCAATTCTAACTTTTTATCCATGTACCTCTTGACCTGTTAGGATCTTGATTCTCTTATTCTCTTTTTCCATGTCGCATGAAATATTATAAAGTAGTAAAAATATGCACACGATATTTTTACAAGGTTCACCACTCAATAAGAGTAGCTACATCCTTTCCATGCATGGGGATGACCAGTGCATGGATTCTCCACTATAATGTAAAATGTTGTTACAATAGAGTGCCTAGGAAAACAATCCTCTAGCCAGTGTGAGTACCTAAACTTTAGAGGGGGGTGGGAAATAATCCTCTTCCCTGGACTGGTGATAGCCTAGTCCAACTTGCAGCCTCTAGCTGGTTCTTTATACTTCCTATGGAGATAGTCTTCTTCCTTCTTGATAACGTAGGTTCTTCTCTTGATCTATTTCAGTGCTCTTCACTTGATTTCTTGCAAAGCAGTAGGAAAGAAATTCTCTTCTTTCTTTCTCTTCTTTTCTAGTGCAAAAACCAACTACACTAGTCTTCTTATTATTTTTAGTGCAACAACTGACTGCACTAATCTTATTCTTTCTTTAGTTTGTTCTTCTTCTTCTTCTTCTTCTCTTCTTTCTATGTAGCAAACCTATAAGTTGCACACTCTTCTTCTTCTTCTTCTTCTTTAATGCAAAACCAGCTGCACTAAAACCTAATCTTCTTCACACGTTCTCTTTCAGTGAAAAACCATCTACACTGTGCTCTTTGACTTGTGCACCTTATACTTGATCGGCGCAACCTATACCTGTGCGCCTTATACTTGCGCACCTCTTCTTCTTCTTTCCTACCCAGAAGCTGGGAGGAACCCCTGGAGCAAAATAGATTGCGTGCCCACTTCCACTTGTGCGCCCTGTACTTGTGAGCCTACAACTTGCGCGCCTCTTATTGCGCGCTTCTACTTACATATCACAACTTGCACAGAAAGACTTGCGCGGCAGAATTGCACAGGAACACTTGCGCGGCAGACTTTCACGGAAACACTTGTGTGGCAGACTTACGCGGAAACACTTGCGCGGAAGACTTTTGGGGCAGACTTACGTGCCACCCTACTTGCGCACCTTATAAATAACCCTCATCTTACGCACCACTTCAGCTTTCGCGCCACTTTCTACACTTGCGCATTCAGAGCTCAAATTTTTTCTTAAGTGTTGAGCATACAAAAATGAGGAGGCGGTTTGTCTATTTATAGGCATTTTGGTGACTTGCGCGTCACATAGACTTGCGCGCCAATACTTGCACACCGCTCCATCACTTGTGCGCCAATCCATCACTTGCGCGCCCTTCCATCACTAGTGTGCCACTTTCTTTCCTTTGTCATTTTTGATATGATGAAGTTGGAATATAACTTTCGTTCAACATACACTTGTGCTCCACTTATACTTGCGTGCCTCACTTGCGTGCCACTTATACTTGTACACCACTTTTTGACTTGCACACCAATATTTAAATTGCGCGCCATTTTATTTCCTTTGTCAAATTCTGATGTGATGATCCCGAATTATGACTTGCGCGCAACATATACTTGCGCGCCAATACTTGTGCGCCAATACTTGTGCACCACTTTTGACTTGCACGCCACATTCTTTCCTTTTCCAAAAACACTTATTTACTCCCCCTATCCTTCTTAAGTCTTGAATCACAAGTTCTCCAAACTTATGATATTTTTGAAATACAAATCAGAAATGTATCGTCATAGTTTTTTCCATTCTTTTTGGAATATGAATTCCAAAGCACTTCTTCATCCTCACTTCAAATCCTTAATTCCCTTTGGAGTGTTAATTCCAAGGAACTCCAATCATCTCTCTTCATCCAAAAGGGAAGGCTTGAAGCTTCTTCAAATACCTTATTAGAATGTCAAGCCCTTCCACACTCTCTCTTCTTCTTCAGCCATCATTCTCTACTTCATTCAAATCATATGATTCTTTTCTTCAAGTAAGCTCTTGCATGGTTATCATGAAATCATGAATCATTGCATAGTCTTCTTTAAATTCTCATTCTTCTTCAATCATCCTTGGATTTATGATACTTCACCATTCTTAATTGTTTTAAACAATGTGTCACCTTTGACACAAGTTCTTTAAACTACGGATCAGTGCATCAATCATCAGAATTGATCTTCTTAGAGAATTGATCATGTATGACATCCAATGCTATGATTTCATAACAATTCTCCAGGAAACCTCACTTCGGCCAATCTCCACTAACTTTTTAGTCCTTCTTCATCTCCTTCTTCATTTTGATGAGTATTGAAAACTGTTGACAACAAATACAATCTTTATACACAAATTGGTCCCAACAATCTCCCCCTTTGTATTTTGTTGTCAATACCTTAAAGTCTTCTCATATGAATGTGTCAATGTCAAAATGATAATCTTATCTCTCCCCTTTACTTATTTTTCTCTCCTAGACATTCATTTAATTTCTCTTACCCTTATTGACAAGAAATACAAAGTTCATGGTAGAGAGGGTATCATTCCATACTTAAGCAATGTGCCATCAATCATTTCACTCTAAGTCTACTTGAGAAATGCTCGGTGTAGAAAACAAGAGGATTTGATTTAGACAACAAATTTGTCTCTTACCCACTGAATATGACACCTCATGAGACAAGAAATACTACACTTGTATTCAAGGGTTTTCCACTTTCATTCCAGGAAAAAGATATTGAATGTGATAGGAAATAATCAATCCTAAAATTCATGCACTCACTTTAACAAAAGGATCAAAAAATTCAAGTGCAATTAGCAGGATAAGTGGCCTTGGGGCACTTTCATTATTCTTATGTCACTGATTGGCCTAGTTACTCCCCCTTTGTAAAAATATATTTATTTTGAGTAACCAAGGATGAGAGATTAAGAAACGACATACCTTTTCCAATTACATGATCTTTAGAAAATCTTCAGAGTAATTGAATTTTATACCAACTGATGTTGATACTGGTTGGCATAATAACTCTGGTAGCTTCTTAATGTGTCTCCCCCTCAAGGGAACACTTCTCCTCAACAAATACTAGGTTATCCCCCTGAGATCTTACTTCACCTTCAATTCCTTGTATGATAATAACAAATACAATACATAAAGATTTAATGGAATAAGGTGGATCTTCTATACTTCTTCAATCTGAGCAGGAAGGATGAGATGATTTTCTCAACCAAGATTCTCCATTTTCTCCACTCCTCACACTTTCACATTTGATCTTTAATTTTGAATGTGGCTATGTGGATCTCAATACTTCTTCTATCTCTTTGTGTGTGAATCTTCATTATTTAAGAGATTTCCAAGCACTAGAATATCTCGGTGCAACTTTCATCCTCTTCATGAATTCTTGTTGGGCTGGAATAAATTCAATTCACTTTCTCACAGTATGACTAGCCTTGTTGCACCTCACACACAAAACTTCATTATCTTCACATAGAATCTTCTTTTTGTATTTAGCACAAGACTTAGCTTGTGCATATTCCATTTTCCTTATTCTTTCCAAATCTTCTATCCAAACCACCAATATATCATTAGGGATTGAGGCATTAATATTGGATCTTCTACATGGATTCTTTTGAGTGGATTATTTCTTATTAGTTATTTTGGATTCACCACCCTTCACCTTTTTGGATTTATAATACAAGGACTTCTCATCTTTCCTTCTTGAAATCTTCTTGAGAGAATTTGTTTTCACATTATTCATCTGATTTCTTCCCAAGGATGATTCTTCATTATTGCCCATCTTCTATGGTCTTCTTTTCTTATTTGAACATGCACCATTCATATGACCACTCCTATTGCATACATCACAAATGTTATCTAACATTCCAAATCTGTTTGCAATATACCAATGTCTCTGGATATATGGATGTTTCTTCTTCTTCTCTATATTTCTCCCCCTTGATATGGTCTTCCTCTGTGTTTTTACATTTGAGGGATTGTACCAACAATCCAGTGCACGATGCCCAAACCTATTGCAGCACCATTATTGACCAACAAACCTTGACTTCTTGTCATCTTCTTTATAAGGTTGCTGAGTATTCTTCTTGGTATTTTGTGCTTTCTGTGGGGATCTATCTTCCACACTCTTTACCCTATCCACCCTATCCATGGTGATATGTTTCATCTCACTTTTCTTCATCCAAACTTGTTTAGAATTTTTCTTCCAACCTGCACATTTTGTAGAAACAATTTTAGAACTATGAGTACAAGTTGGGATGGATGGTACCTTTACTTTATCAGCTACTTGTGATAGATAAATGAGTGAATACATGATCTTCTTATCACATGTTGGAGGTCTTTTGACAGTAGAATCCTCCATTGAGCATTGGGTACTAGCAGTAACTGTTTCCTTCTTTTATAAAGACTCAATATGTGTCTTCTCAAGATTGGTCAACTGATCTTCCAACTCTAGACATCTCATATTGAGGATGACCTTTTGGTATTCAATCATAGTCATATTATCTTCACAAGCCTTCTACAATCTTTCAACTTCATCATCTTGCATCTTTACTTTGTTTTGTAACAAAGAGTCAAGTTCATTGATCTTATTGGAGTTATCTTCCAAATATAACTTCTTGAGTTCATTGCCCCTTTTTAGCTCATCTTCAAGTGCATAGATCTTCTCTTCCAGAGTCTTGTTGACTCCCTCCTTTTCTTCAACATCTTTGAACCACTTTTAAGAACTTACTTCAAATCCCCTCTTTGTTGCTTCAAAGGCTCCAACCTGTCTAGAGAGCTTTAAACATTCGACAATTTTTGCTTGTAATACTTTCTCCAAAGCATTCGTTTCTTCTTCCAGATGAGTGATATTTTCCTGCATGCATTGAAATAATCCACAAACCAAGGATTCACTTTCTTCAGGAATACCATGCAGAATCATTCTTAATCTATCAATTGATATTTCTTGAGATGTTGTAGATTGATTATCACCACTTGTGCTAGAATTTTCATCATGAGGATAATTTCCAAATGTACTAACACATACCTCTTGATCAGTTGAGGTAGGAAGGTTGTCCATTTTCTTGGTGGGGACTTGATCCACCTTCTCATTACTTTCCAAGTCTGGTGTGTCTTCAACGTCAGCCAAATATGGAGAACCATATGCTTGCTATTCTTTAAATAAGAGGGAATTCTTCTTCAATTTTCTCTTCTCTTTCTTTTTCCTGTTCATCATGGTCTTGGTAGATATATCTTTCTACTCAGAGATAGATTGATCTTTAAAAACACTACTCTTCATTGTTGACTTAGGAAAGGAGCTCAAGTTTTTCAAAATAGAATAAATTCACTGTAGAGAATCCAACAGAGGTGAACATGTTCCTCTGATACCAATTGAGAGGGCCAGTTTGGGATATGCCTAACACTGAGAGGGGCGGTGAATCAGTGTTGGGAAATTTTTAAACCAATTACAACTTTTTATCCCTTTACCTCTTGACCTGTTAGGATCTTGATTCTCTTATTCTCTTTTTCCCTGTCACATGAAATAATAGAAAGCAGTAAAAATATGCACACAATATTTTTATAAGGTTCACCACTCAATAAGAGTAGCTACATCCTTTTCATGCATGGGGATGACCAGTGCATGGATTATCCACTATAATGTAAAATGTTGTTACAATGGAGTGGCTAGGAAAACAATCCTCTAGCCAGTGTGAGTCCCTACACTTTGGAGGGGGGTGGGAAACAATCCTCTTCCCTGGACTGGTGATAGTCTAGTCCAACTTGTAGTCTCTAGCCGGTTCTTTATACTGCCTTTGGAGACAGTCTTCTTCCTTCTTGATAAGGTAGGTTCTACTATTGATCTATTTCAGTGCTCTTCACTTGATTTCTTGCAAAGCAGTAGGAAAGAAATTATCTTCTTTCTTTATCTTCTTTTCTAGCACAAAAACCAACTTCATTAGTCTTGTTCTTCTTTTTAGTGCAACAACTAACTGTACTAATCTTCTTCTTTCTTTAGTCTATTCTTCTTCTTCTTATTCTTCTCTTCTTTCTATGCAGTAAACATGTAAGCTCCACACTCTTCTTCTTCTACTACTTCTTCAATGAAAAACCATCTGCACTGAAACCTAATCTTCTTCACACATTCTCTTTCAGTGAAAAACCATCTGCACTGAGCTCTTTGACCTGCGCGCCTTATACTTGACCTGCGCGACCTATACCTGCACGCCTTATACTTGCGTGCCTCTTCTTCTTCTTTCCTACCCAGAAGCTGGGAGGAACCCCTGGAGAAAAATAGCTTGCACACCCACTTCCACTTGAACGCCATGTACTTGCATGCCTATAACTTGCGCGCCTCTTCTTGTGCGCTGCTACTTGCATGTCACAACTTGTGCGGCAAGACTTGCACGGCAGACTTGCGCGGGAACACTTGCGCGGTAGAATTGTGTGGCAACACTTGCACAGCAGACTTGTGTGGAAACACTTGCATGGAAGACTTATGCGCCCCCCTACTTGCGTGCCTTATAAATAACCCTCAGCTTGCGTGCCACTTCAGCTTGCGTGCCACTTTCTACACTTGCACGTTCAGAGCTCAAATTTTTCTCTTAAGTGTTGAGCATACAAAAATGAGGAGGCAGTTCGTCTATTTATAGGCATTTTGGTGACTTGCAAGTCACATAGACTTGTGCGCCAATACTTGCATGTCACTCCATCACTTGCGCACCACTCCATCACTTGTGTGCCAATCCATCACTAGTGTGCCACTTTCTTTCCTTTTTCATTTTTGATATGATGAAGTTGGAATCTGACTTGTGTGAAACATACACTTTCCTGCCACTTATACTTGCACGCCTCACTTGCACGCCACTTATACTTGCGCGCCACTTTTTGACTTGCGTTCCAATATTTAACTTGCACGCCATTTTATTTCCTTTGTCCAATTCTGATGTGATGATCTTGAATTATGACTTGCGTGCCAATTATACTTGCGCGCCAATACTTGCGCACCACTTTTGACTTGTGTGCCACATTATTTTCCTTTCCAAAAACACTTATTTACTCCTCATATCCTTCATAAGGCTTTCATCACAAGTTCTCCAAACTTATGATATTTGTGAAATACAAATCAGCAAAGCATTGTCATAGTTTTGTCCATTCTTTTTGGAATATGAATTCGAAATCACTTCTTCATCCTCACTTCAAATCCTCAATTCCTTTTGGAGTGTTAATTCCAAGGAACTCCAATCATCTCTCTTCATTCAAAAGGGGAGGCTTGAAGCTTCTTAAAATACCTTCTTAGAATATCAAGACCTTCCACACTCTCTCTTCTTCTTCATCCATCATTCTCTACTTCATGTAAATCATATGATTCTTTTCTTCAAGTTATCTCTTGCATGGTTCTCATGCAATCATAAAGAATTTCATAGTCTTCTTTAAATCCTCATTCATCTTCAATCATCCTTGGATGGATGATACTTCACCACTCTTCATTGTTGTAAAAAATGTGTCACATTTGACATAAGTTCTTTGAACTAAGGATCAGTGCATAAATTGTCATAATTGATCTTCTTAGAGAATTTCTCATGTATGACATCCAATGCTATGATTCCATAACAATTCTCCAAGAAACCTAACTTCAGACAATCTCTACTAACTTTTTATTCCTTCTTAATCTCCTTCTTCATTTTGACAAGTATTGAAAACTGTTGACAACAAATACAATCTTCATACACAAAGTGGTCCCAACATCATAGGACACATATACTTTTACTCTACTATAGAATCTATGACCAAAACTTTCTTTGAGCTCTTTAAGATCATAGCACTTCCATTAAAAGTGAATATATATCTCGTTTGTGACTTCATGTCATCTTAATCAGTTTGGAAACTAGAATATTTATATCCTCTAATGATTAGTACCTAATCTCATCTATAAACCAGGAATATATCCTTAGTATGCCTCAAATACTTAAGTATGGTATTGATTGTCATCCAAAGGTGGTCACCTGGATCAGTTTGATATCTACCTACTGCACTTAATGCATAGTCGATATCTAACCTAGTACATAGAATAATATACGTGACTGACCCAATCACTGATGTGTATAGAATCCTTATCATTATATTTATTTCATCATGGGTCTGAGGACACATTTTATTAGAAATATAAACACCATGTGACACTAGAAAAAATCCCCTCTTGGATTGTTCCATACTGATTATCTTCAGTATCTTGTCAATGTATGTACTTTGACTTAGGCCGAGCAACCTCTTGGATCTATCATGATGGATATTGATCCCAAGAATATATGTTGCCTCACCCAAGTCTTTCATGGAGAATCATTTATTCAACCACACCTTAATATACTGTAAAACTGGTATTTCATTTCCAATAAGTAATATTTCATCAACATATACTATTAAAAAAACAACTACACTACCATTAAACCATTTGTATACACAAGGATCACATTCATTATTTATAAAATCAAATTCTATTATGGATTCATCAAAATTAATGGTCCATGACCTGAATGCTTTCTTTAATCCTTAAATGGATTTTTTTTCAACTTGCATATCTTATTAGAATACTTTGGAGTCACAAACCCTTCAAGTTTTGTCAATGCATTGATGTTGTTTAAACCCTTTTACAATTAGTTTTACCTTATAGGCATTGAATTTTCCTTCCATTTCTAGTGTCTTCTTGAATACCTATTTTAAACCAATGGGATTTACATCCACTGGATGATCTACCAAAATCTAGACTTGGTTTTGGTACATGGAATACATTTCATAATTCACAACTTCTTTCCACTTGGAAACATCTATTCTACTTAATGATTCCTTATATGTTATAGGATCATTATTATCTACTAATAATGATTCAAAATCCTCAATAACTAGAAAATCATACCACTCTGGTTCTCTAACCTCTCTTGTACTCCTATGCAGTACTTGTGTATCTGGAATAGTTTCTTCTTCCATGGGGCTTTATGGAATCTGATCTTGTACCAACTCTTATGTGCCTTGATCCTCTACTTCATCAAATTTTATCTCTCTCTCACTATCTCTTTTAGATATCTGCTGTAGAGATCCGAAGCTTGGCATACATAGATATTACATTAATTTTTGCAGAATACATAATACATAACAAAAACAAACACACAAGGACCGTAATAGTTTAGTGTCTTTGGAAACTTGGAATGTAATCTCCTAATTATGGTGAAAGATCTTCAACATCTCCCATAAAGATCTTAAACTTTCTGTTTCTTTACCTAAAACCTTTCTTTTAATCCTGGGGGAAAATAAAACATAAAAAGGGTGAGCTCAAATGATCAGTAAGGGTAAGCATGGATAAAATAAAACATACCATATACATTTGAACTTAAAATCATGAACATAATGTTTAAACATCAAAATATTGAGCAACGACTTAAAACATGGAAGTACATGAGGCATATATCATAATGGAACATAAATCATGATAACATAGCATGGGAATAAAGCATGTAATTGTGGCATCCATTAAGCACATGTAATGATTTCCCTTTCTGAATCGAGTTCACTCCTCGTTCCAGTCCTGTAATACTGAACCGGATTAATTTATCGTTCCAGCCATGTATATCTCATGAGATATAAATCTTTACCCAATTCATTGGAGGGAGACATAGGTCCCACCCATATCATATTGAAATCATTATTTCGTGTGCCAAAATATAAACATAAATCATTCATCATAACCCAAGAATAAAATGGGTTTCATAAACATCATTCCATCATAACGTAATCCATACAAAAAATGGATATCATTTCATCATTAGAAAAGTGAAACCATGTAAATCATAGAGACATGATACTTGAAACATACACATATGAAATAATTTCATCTTAGATGAAAAATGGTTTTGATAAAACACTTGAAATTAATTCTTGAAGAAAATATCCTTTCTTATTCAAAATCATTTTCTTTTCACAAAATGTCATGCAATTTTAAAAGAAAAGGATTTTGTTGAAAATAGTCATGAAATATTTTGGAGGAAGCTTCATGAAAATAAGGCTTTATAAAACCGTAAAAATCCTTTCATGCCGTATACGTTAAGAAAAACATTCTTCTCGTACTTTTGTCGAAAAAGTCAAAAAGTACCTTGTAGGGTAAAAAAAGAAATATTCCTTCCATACCATGGGGTAAAAGTCAAAATGGGTAGAAAAGGAATTTAAAAATACATGAAAACACTTTTATAAAACATGGACATGGATGATAACAATAACCCTAGTAAATACTTACGTATAAGCAATCTCGGATAAAAAATGAGATTTGCAAAATTATCTCTTACCTTAGGTCTGATATGCTTCGTACGTATCTGAACCTCCTATATAATGATTTAAATAATGTCATTGACTTATTACAGAATCATATTCATTGTTATGATATCATATATGGTTCACTTATGTCTTTATATTACCCGTTCTTTTGTAAATTCCATGTTAAAGAGCGTTTTGGGTAAAATCGTTTCATTTGTCGTCCGTGTTTTGACTTGTAATTATTAATATGATTACTAAGATCATGATTACTTAATTCCAGAATATAAAACATGATTTATATATAATATATATTCATAATATACATATATATAATAGATCGATAAATGGAAAGAAATACACCGTTCATGGAGACGGTAGGTCGTACGTACGCATGAACGCTATTTTCATTTCCTTATTGAATTGAATGAAATTAAGTATATGACATACATATATATGTAAATAAATCCAGTAGAATTATTATGTCATATATTTCATTATTACTTATTATATATACTTTATAATCATTCTTGAATTGTTAACATGGAAAATTAATCTCATCGCGTTGTGGAGACGGTAATCCGTACGTACGCATGAGCGATGATATCGTTCCCATGGAATTGTATTAGAGTGTATGTATACTATTTAAGAATCAATATAACTTTAGAATAATCATATATAGTCATTATTTACACCATTATACCCATCCAAGTAAGGTGGTGGTGGAAAATAGATTACACCACGGCGTGGAGACGGTATTCCGTACGTACGCACGCGTGGTGATTTCATTTTTCGTAGGATGGATAGATGGTGAAATAGGGTTGTTTCATACATATAATAAAATATCATTATATGAGTGATACTTATGTTATTACTTCATAATGAAACAACCTAAGAAGAATAAGTGGAAGAAGAAATAAAGTTGAAAGAATCGGTAACGGACATTACCTCTTCTTTGAAGCGCCTCTTTGAGACCTCCTCTTAGGGCACTAAAATTGGTCTTTGAAGAATACCAGGACCTCTAGGATATTTCTTGGGAATTGGAGAAGAGAAATTTGTCAGGGGTTGACCGAGATTGAAGGCTCAAAGTTGTGTGAGGAAGAGAGGGAGGAGGTTCCCTTTTATAAGGGAGGAGAGGGGCACCTTTGGAATTCTTAAAAATATTAATTTATAATAAATCTAACCCCACTTAAAAACCTCCAAAAATGACTTATATTCGAATATTAGATGAGATAGGGTTGTAATATCATCAACCAATCAAATTTATACATGTTTTGATCTTATTTTAAACCTTATCATTTTGATTTATCCTTATTTAATCTATTTAAGTTTATTTGTGGTAATAAAATTATAAATTTTAAATGGTTATAAATATTCACTTATGTGTTGTTAATTTTCCATAATTGGATACTTTATGACATTTTCGACTATATAAATTTCAATTTATAATTTTTAAATATTTTTGTGATTTTTAAACAATTTAATAATATGTTATGTTTATAAAATAACAATAGTGTCAATTTTGACACTATTCAATTATTTGAATTTAAATAAAATCTCAAAATAGTATATATTCGAAATAAAATATTTAATAGATTCATAAAATGTCATATGTATCTAGAAAATTAGTGGAGAACATTAAATAGTTCATATAATATTTATTTTATTATTTTTAAAACCATTTATTTGGATAAGTAACACCAACTTCCATTTCTACCTTGATAGAACAACGCACAATTTCTTCATAGCTATTGAAGTCTCTTATAGCTAATTCCCTTAGAAGATTTGGTTTTAAGCCACTGAAGAATCAATCAACTTTACTTTCAGGTTGGATGATAAAGCCAGATGCATACCTTGCAAGCCTTGTAAAATTCACTTCGTATACACCAACAGATTCACCATCCTTTTGCTTTAGTTCAAGAAACTCCTTCTCCATCTTTGTTCGAAGAATACGAGGGAAGTACTTATTGAAAAATATGTTCTTGAACTCATCCCATTCCAAGGACTCAATTTCATCTCTTGGCCTCGTATTCTTGATAATATTTCACCATTGATCTGCTTCACCTTCCAAACGATATACTGCTAAGACGAATTTATCATGTTAAGAACATTGAAGAACTGAAAATATCTTTTCAGTGGTACTGATCCATTGTTCAGCAACAAGTGGATCAGAAGACCCACTGAAAGAAGGTGGATGTTGCCTCATGAAGGACTCAATAGAATATTGTTCCCTTCTCTTCTCATTTAGAAGTCCAGAATAATTCATATCTTGTGTAAGTATAGCAATAATATTTTTCACTCCATCTCCCATAACATTTGTTTGTTCAGGAGGACAATCATTGCACTGTCCATTGCATTGATCAACACGGTTCCTTTGGGTTCCAGCCATCGTCTAAAACCCAAAAAGAATAGTGTGAGAGGCAAAAATCATGCTAGGGAAAACAACATAATAAAGGGGGAGTACCTTCAATATCTAACATCTTAGGTTTAATTCTAAGATCATTACCGTAATTCTAGGACTATAACCTATACTTATACATAACCTTAGGGACATCCCTAGACATACCTTAGAAATATCTCTAGGGATCTCACTAAAGTTATCGCATCCTAGTTTCCAAAGGTTGACTAAACCTTTCCTCTGATACCAACTATAGAGTCCCGAAGCTTGGCGTACATAGATATTACATTACTTTTTGCGGAATACATAATACATAACAAAAACAGACACATAAGGACCGTACTAGTTTAGTGCCTTTGGAAACTTGGAACGTAATCTCCTAATCGTGGTGAGAGATCTTCAACATCTCCCATAAATATCTTCCACTTTCTGTTTCCTTACCTAAAACCTTTCTTTTAATCCTGAGGGAAAATAAAACATAAAAAGGGTGAGATCAAATGCTCAGTAAGGGTAAGCATGGATAAAATAAAACATACCATATACATTTGAACTTAAAAACATGAACATAATGTTTAAACATCAAAATCTTGAGCAACGACTTAAAACATTGAAGTAAATAAGGCATAGATCATAATGGAACATAAATCATGATAACACTGCATGGGAATAAAGCATGTAATTGTGGTATCCATTAAGCACATGTAATGATTTCCATAGTAGCCAAGTAAATGCTGCCAAGACCATCTTAGTGGAAAAATTCCCTTCCTAAATCGAGTTCACTCCTCATTCCAGTCCTGTAATACTGAACCGGATTAATTTACCGTTCCATCCATGTCTATCTCATGAGATATAAATCTTTAGCCAATGAATTGGAGGGAGATATAGGTCCCACCCATCTCATATTGAAATCATTCTTTCGTGTTCCACAATATAAACATAAATCATTCATCATAACCCAATAATAAAATGGGTTTCATAAACATCATTCCATCATAACGTAATCCATACAAAAAAATTGGATATCATTTCATCATTAGAAAAGTGAAACCATGTAAATCATAGAGACATGATACTTGAAACATACACATATGAAATAATTTCATCTTAGATGAAAAATGGTTTTGATAAAACACTTGAAATGAATTCTGGAGGAAAATATCCTTTCTTCTTTAAAATCATTTTCTTTTCACAAAATGTCATGCAATTTTAAAAGAAAAGGATTTTTCTGAAAATAGTCATGAAATATTTTGGAGGAACCTTCATGAAAATATGGCTTTATAAAACCGTAAAAATCCTTTCATGCCGTATACATTAATAAAAACATTCTTCTCGTACTTTTGTCGGAAAAGTCAAAAAAGTACCTTGTAGGGTAAATAAAAGAAAGATTCCTTCCATACCATGGGGTAAAAGTCAAAATGGGTAGAAAAGGACTTTAAACATACATGAAAACACTTTTATAAAACATGTACATGGATTATAATAATAACCCTAGTAAATACTTACGTATAAGCAATCTCGGATAAAAAATGAGATTTGCAAAATTATCCCTTACCTTAGGTCTGATATGCTTCATACGTATCTGAACCTCCTGTATAATGATTTAAATAATGTCATTTACTTATTACAGAATCATATTCATTGTTATGATATCATATATGGTTCACTTATGTCTTTATATTACCCGTTCTTTTGTAAATTCCATGTTAAAGAGCGTTTTGGGTAAAATCGTTTCATTTGTCGTCCGTGTTTTGACTTGTAATTATTCATATGATTACTTAGATCATGATTACTTAATTCCAGAATATAAAACATGATTTATATATAATATATATTTAGAATATACAGATATATAATAGATCGATAAATGGAAAGAAATACACCGTTCATGGAGACGGTAGGTCGTATGTACGCATGAACGCTGTTTTCATTTCCTTATTGAATTGAATAGAATTAAGTATATGAAATACATATATATGTGCATAAATCCAGTAGCATTATTATGTCATATATTTAATTATTACTTATTATATATACTTTATAATCATTCTTTAATGGTTAACATGGAAAATTAATCTCATCGCGTCGTGGAGACGGTAATCCGTACGTACGCACGAGCGATGATATTGTTCCCATGGAATTGTATTAGAGTGTATCTATACTATTTCAGAATCAATATCACTTTACAATAATCATATATAGTCATTATTTACACCATTATATCCATTCAAGTAAGGTGGTGGTGGAAAATATATTACACCACGGCGTGGAGACGGTATTTCGTACGTATGCACGCGTGGTGATTTCGTTTTCCGTAGGATGGATAGATGGTGAAATAGGTTTGTTTCATACATATAATAACATATCAGTATATGATTTATACTGATTTTATTACTTCATAATGAAACAACCTAAGAAGAATATGTGGAAGAAGAAATAAAGTTGAAAGAATTGGTAACGGACATTACCTCTTCTTTGAAGCGCCTCTTTGAGACCTCCTCTTAGGGCACTAAAATTGGTCTTTGAAGAAGACCAGGACCTCTAGGATATTTCTAGGGAAGTGGAGAAGAGAAATTTTAAAGGTGTTGGCCGAGCTTGAAGGGTCAAATTTGTGTGAGGAAGAGAGGGAGGAGGTGGCCTTTTATAAGGGAGGAGAGGGGCACCTTTGGAATTCTTAAAAATATTAATTTATAATAAATCTAACCCCACTTAAAAACCTCCAAAAATGACTTATATTCGAATATTATATGATATAGGGTTGTAATCTCATCAACCAATCAAATTTATACATGTTTTGATCTTATTTTAAACCTTATCATTTTGATTTATCCTTATTTAATCTATTTAAGTTTATTTGTGGTAATAAAATTATAAATTTGAAATGGTTATAAATATTCACTTATGTGTTGTTAATTTTTCATAATTGGATACTTTATGACATTTTTGACTATATAAATTTCAATTTATAATTTTTAAATATTTTTGTGATTTTTAAACAATTTAATAATATGTTATTTTTATAAAATAACAATAGTGTCAATTTTGACACTATTCATTTATTTGAATTTAAATAAAATCTCAACATATAATATATATATTCGAACTAAAATATTTAATAGATTCATAAAAGGTCATATTTATCTATAAAATTAGTGGAGAACATTAAATAGTTCATATAATATTTATTTTATTATTTTTAAAACCATTTATTTGGTTTATCTCTTAATAAAATAATTACTACAACATTTTTGTATAATAATTTAATATACTTATTTGTTGCATAAAAATTAAAAATAAAATCCTATGATAAATATAAATCTATTACCTTTCACAATAATACTTTTACTCGAATTTATCATCTTAAAATAACAATATTTAAATTGTTATATTTATTAAATTATGAAGGTGACAACTTTGGCATCATTTAAAATAAAATAATATAAGTGTCATAATCGCTTTTATAAGGCTCAAAATGGTCAAATATTCTACCATTGGATTATTATGGTTTACATTTATATGACAAAAAAGTTTTTGTCAGGGTTTTGTGCATTTTATGGTCACTATTAGTTTAATAAAAACTATATTCTTGATTTTTCACTAGATAAACAATTTCTGCATCACTATTGTGTCATAATTAATGATACTTATTTAATCCCTAAAAATTATAAATAAATTCATATGATGTAGATAAGTTTATTTTATTTCTGGAGAATATTCATGTTCAAAGTTTCATGAAATTTATCACTAAATTAAAATTATTATACTTATAAGATTTAAGAGAGTGACATGTTGTCACTTTCTTTGGTTTTAATAATAATTAAATTATTTTCATGGAAAAAAGTCCATTAAATAAATCTAATCCAACCCTTAGGTGATATGGGTCGACTTTCAGTCATCCAATAAAATTTTGGCATGTGTTAGAGTAATTTTATAATATTATATTTACCCTTAATTACCCGATTTACCTTTAACTATGGTAAATAAAATTTACCGTAGTTACTATTCATAATTCCCAAAAATAAAAAGTAGCCTATTAACATAATTTGGACCCAATGATTCCAAATATGGAATCCATTTTTCAAAATTCAATACACAAAAGTTGCATAAATTAAATTAAAATTAATCCTGTTGTCGAAAGAAAACGGATTTTTGTTTAAAACATTGCAAAAGATTGAATTGATTTAACCTATGAATTCAAGGTAAAATATATGCTAATGACATACATTATATTAAATGGTAAAAATATATTCTATTTATAATTTAAAACCATTAAATATTATAATTTAACCATATAAATTATTACGATGAAAAAAGTTGTTTTTAATTAAAATATAGCGTGTTTTTACTATTCATTAAAATATGAAAGTTATCAGAAAAATATCAAAAATTTATCCAATGTAAATTTTTATATCCTGATTCAAAAGAAGAATTTTATTTTGTAAAATTGAAATTATAAACATGTCAAAACTAGATTTAAAGTGGGTGTGCCATCAAAAGGCGGCAAAACTGCATTTTTTGAAAAATACTCATTTTACCCGAAAATTTTATTTTGTTCTTATACCATGTTCTAGAAAATGTGTAAGATGAATAATAATGTTATAAAATTCAAAATTTAGTTAATACTATTCATAAAGGCTAGTTCAAAAAAATATTATAATAATATATCGTTGTTTAGTAAAACCCGATATTGACTACAACACACGCTATCGTGGTAGGTCGCGATTGCATGTAATGCAAGCCAAGTCAGGGTTGCATGTTGTGCAAGAATCCTTTATTATTTCGTATAAAAGAATCCAACCATATTTCATTTATACATTGAATATATATATATATACACACACTCAATGTTGTGTGGAATGACTATTATAAAACGAACTTGAAATTGTGTGTAACACAATCTAAGAATAGTGTTGTGTATACTTCAAGCTAATAAATTGTGGTGTATAGAACAATATAATATTTTTGTAGCATAAAACACATGACATAAAATAAATTAAAAAGAATATTTTTCATCAAATCATGGGGTTTTACATCTGCTTCCTCTCAAGGAATATGGTGTGTCTTTCCACTATAATATTTTTTTAGGGTTTATATAGGTCATATCCCCTTATTTCCCTGGGGTATCCTATAAAGTTACACTTTGTGCCTTGGGGTGAAACTTTGTTACCTAAAGAGGCCTTAACAAATGATTCACTTCCCCACATATGTAAATTCGATTACATGATTTTTCTTCCACCCGATAATTTGTTTGGAATATCATTTATTGATTTTGTTGGTACTTGTTTTATTATGTGTTCTGCTGTTTGTAATGCATATTTCTAAAAGTATAATGGAATACTCACATGACTCATCATTGATCTCACCATTTACAACAAGGTGTGGTTCCCCCCTTCACTTATACCTTCCACTAAGGCATATAAGGAGGAGTGAGTTGGGATAGGATACCAAACTTCTATAAGTAATCAATGAAGTCTTTATTAAGATATTATTCACCAAAATCTATGTTTAGTTTCTTAATCCTATTACCAAGATGGTTATCAACTTTAGTATTTTATTCCTTGAATTTATCAAAAGAATCCGACTTATACCTCATTAAGTAATTATATCCATGTACACTAAAATCATTAGTAAAAGTTATGAAGTATGAGTACCCACCCCTTTCTTCAATAGGAAATGTTCCACACACATCGGTATGAAATAATTAAAGAATATCTTTAGAACTTTAACCTTTCCTACTAAATAGTGATTTAGTCATTTAGCCTTGTAAACATGTGTGACATACACCAAGTGGTTTTAGTTCGAAAGAATCTAAATATCCATCTTGATGTAATTTTTTCAATCATTTTTCATTTACATGAACTAGTTGGTGATGCCAAAGTTGGGTGTGATATGAGTCATGTTAAGTAACATCATTATCAATTTGTATTACTTGGTTCATGTAATCCAACACATAAAGACCGTTATGTAAATGTGCCTTATCATAAAAAATGTTATTTTTATAAAAGAAGCAACATTAATTTCCAAATTTGAAAATTAATCCATATGTATCTATTCTGAATACATAAATAATGTTTTTTTAACTGAAGTAAAATAATAACAATTCTTTAAAACCAATATAATTTTGGTCAACAATGTGAGGTGGTAGTCCCCGATAGCTAGAGCAGCAAGTTTATCTCTATTGGCTGCGTATAGATCTACCTCCCATCAGTCAATTTTTTTGAATCTACTTGGTTCTTATATTTGAATATATATGTGAGAACCAAAACCTATATCTAATACCTAATTTGTAGAAATAGATGAATTGATCTTGATAACAAATGCACATAAAGCTTCCCTTTGCTTCTTTATCTAGGTGCAGTTTTTCTTCTAGTGTCCCTCTTTTCTACATGCAAAATAGACATCATCTTGTTCATTTACTACCCCTTTGATCTTCTTCTTTTTGCAAGGGAATTAAGAATCTTTGGTCTTAAATATATTTGCTTTACCTTTCTATTTTTTCACCATAATGATAGAAGACTTTTCACGCTTCATATGTTTATCTACTTGGTGAAGGAGGATAAGAATATCTCATAGACTTCTCAATGTTGTTAATATTAAAATTCACAACAAAACTGGAGAATATTTAAGGGAGTAATGCCATAATGAAATTGGTGCCTAGTTATTCAGGGAGTTTAAACCCAAGAACCTCTAGGTGATCAATGTATCCAATGATCTTGACTACGTGAAGTATAGTTGGGGCACCCTATCTAAGATTACTCTAAAATATAACCTTGTAAATATCAAATTATTCCTATCTAGATCTCTCCTAGTAATAACTATGGAGGTTCTCAAGCATGTTATACGCATCCATGTTTTCATGAGACTTAATGAGTTTACTAGACATGGATGAAAGCATCAAACATTGAATGTTGGATGCATCATTCATATGTTTTTCTTAAACTATGAACTCTTCATCACTTTCTACTTGAGCATGTGGATCAGGCATTGAGGATTCTAGAACATAAGATTTTTTTTCATGATGTAGAACAACCTGGAGGCGTCTAAACCACTCCTTGAAGTTACTATCAATAAGGAGATTGTATTTATCCAATATTTATCACAGGGATAGTGTGGATTATGAGCTTCTCATTTTATTCTATAATTAAAAGAATAGATTATTAGTACTTTTCTTGATTACATATTTTGTGATAAATAATAAATTAATTGATTTCATTAAATCTCCAACTATTTTATCAAGTCCCAATAGCCCTCACCATTAAACTTGTAATTTATAGTTTCTAGAACATTTAAGTGTAAAGGATTATTATTCCCCTTCTCATAACCCCAAAAAGTTTTGGTCAAGATATTTTGAAGATATTTAGGTAGGTAAGTCTTTTTCAACTATGGACTTGTAGCTCCTTGATCTGTTGAGTGAACTCCCCAATCCAGAAATCATGACTTGTATTTTCTCAACACTAGCCTCCAAATTACACTAACTATAGAAAGTGATACTTCTCTTGATGTAAAATGGTTAACTCAACACAAAACCTTCATAATAACTCCCCTTATAAAAGTAAGTGTCCTAAAAAGGGTTAGTCAAACACGTAGTTCTATTGAGTTTTGTTCCCAATAAAGTAATGGAGGGATTGGTCTAACCTAATATTAGATTGAGGGATTTTATTTTATTATGAATAAATTTTTATCTTATTTTATTCTTTACATGTCTTGTTAATATTTAAGTGGATTTTTACTTAATTAATTAACCATTTTTGGATAAAACATTTATGCATAATCAATTTTATTTAAATTTCATCTTTTTATATTAATTAATTCATTTATGTGATCATGGTCTTGAATCAATAAATATAATTTTAATGCATTAGACAGAAAATAATTAATTAATTAAATGACACGATCATGAGCCTATCTAATGGTTGATTTTATGAGAGGACATTAAATCAACCTATGTCCTAAAGGAAATAACTATTTATGCTAGACTTGGTATGAGTTATATCATTCCACATGTCCACCTATGTATCACTGAGTTGGAATTATTATAGTTCCATCTTGAACCATCTCCACACTCCTTGGGATTCTCCATTAATTAAAAATATCTATTACTCACATGCAGGTAAGAGGAACCAAAGGGTTGGTTAAAGATAATTACATAAATATCCTTGGACACTCAAGTGCTATATAATAATGGAGGGAGGTATGAATCGCAGACCATCTTTTAATTTAATATTAAATAATTACAAAACCATGTAATAAATTTAATTAAATAAATACCAACACATACATGGGTCTTGGTCAAGATTGTGATAGGTCAAACATACAATAAATACACAAAAAGTAACTAGATAGCATTCATTTCTTTATTCATTTTTTATTATTAATATGAACACACGTGTATTAATTAATTAATTAATTAATTCCCTTTCATCTTAATGATCATCCAAACTTAATTGGAGATACACATCAATTTTTAATTTGTGGAAAATAAATAAAAGAACCATTAATGAAATATTTATTATAGTAATTTAATTGGGCATTTAAAATTCTTTAAAACTATTATTAAATTTTCAAACACACAACGGTGTTCCAATCAATAAAATAAGGTTTTAATGCTGCAATTTTTCAAATTTAATGTAATTTTAATTTTTTCATTAATGGGAGACTACATAGAGTGTACATCCATCTACATTCCATGTACCTTGATTTTTGTATATCCAAGTCACACGTCTAGGGATTTAACATGTTAACTTGGCCAGACTACATGATGTGTACATGCCAATTACACACCTTGTATCTACTTGCTGCATGCTAGGTTATCCTGGTCAACACACAGTGTGCAATAAAATCACCATGTGTTTTTAATTTCTTGAGCATCTAGATACAATGCACATGAGTATATGGTGTGTGCTCTGGACGCACGCCATATAAACCAGCTTTATTGGCCAAAGATGTGGAACTTCCCAATGGAATCTCTAGTCCTTCTTCATTTTTTCTTAAATCTATAATAAAATGAAACATTGAACTAACATGATTAATATATTTATAACATGTTAATTCAAATTGAATTAAATAACAAATAACATGAAATGAAAATCTAATCATTATTATGCATAGATCAAAAATCAAATAAATAATTATAAATTTAAATGTGATCGCTCAAATACCACTTATTGGTTCCAGGAATAGTAGAAGAATTGTGGTGGAGGGAGATATATTAAATTTTATTTTAACAATCATTTCCAAAAACCAAGGGTGAGGATCTTTCACATCAAATTTATAATTAATTTATTTAATATCTAAAGAAATAAATACCTAGTTTTAGTAACTTTCTTCATTGATGATTTTTGATCATCCAAAAATGACCTTCTAGATTGCCTTCATTGTGGTTGTGATGATCCAGGGTTATAATACCTCTAGGGGTGATTCACATGTGCTCCAATGGTCTTTGAGAAATGTCACTCGTTCTTTGGGTGCTAGAGTAGTGAATCAAATGCCTTGTGTTATTCATTCTTGATCACACGTTCTTCAGACTTGAAGAAATTATCTCTTAGGTTTCTCATTATTGAGGGGGATATAGAAGGAGTATTCAAGAGATAATTCTTTGTGCACAACAATTCTCTATTCCAAAACTTGGAATTAGTTTTTAATGATTTACACAATAGACATAGTCATCTATTTATATAGCTAGGATTTCAGTTATAAAATTTAATTTCATAATAGTCATTAAATATAATTATAACCATTAATGAAATCCTATGCCATATAAAAATAATATTTTTATTATTATTTTGTGGTGTGCCAACTTGTGAAAAATGGATAAATAATATTTTTCACCTCGTAAATAATTATTTTATCACCATACATGGTCTTGGTCTGTTTCAACTCCTCTTACATTTATTGAACACCTAAATAAATATTTTATTTTCTTAAATAAATATTTTATTCACAAACAAGTAAATAAATATATATTAAATATTCAATAAAATAAATAAATAGATTTTATTCATTATCGAGTTAATAAATATTTATTTAATTTATGCGATCAAGATAACTTGAATAAAATTATTCCTAATTCTTGAGAATAATATTTATTCCATTAATTAAATTCAATTATTATTTAATCGATACCAACAGAAAAAATTAGTGTGTGACCCTCTAGGATTCTTTCTCATTGGCATTAGGTAGGCTTGTTAAAATTCCAAGATTACAATTTAGCAATGGGTCAAGGCACCCAAGAGAAATAACTTAAAGTCACAATGATGAAAACCACATAAAACTGCTCACTATGTATATAAGAACCCAGTTTTTTCTATAAAATAATTTGGAATATTCTTGATGTTGTTCCAGAGAAGCGCCTTCAGACGGCGTGTGATTTCGAGCCCCGATGTGGCCAGAATTAAATTTTCAGTGCTTTCACACTGGGAATGCCAAATAAATAAGATAACTCCTAAATGGTGCTTCAGATCAGAAATATGAGTGTGCGGATGGGTTCGAAATGGCGTGTTTACCCTAGGAATGACATAAATCATGTCGGCGCGGGACGTTTGGACCCCTAGCCGGCTACCAGAACGTTAAACGGATAAATTAATTTATTTATTTATTCTTTTAATGGTTAAACTCAATTATCTCTTAAATGGTGGATCATATTGGAAAACTTAGGTCATTGTTGAGTTCGAAGCGTGCCGTTTACCCTAGGAGGGGTGTAAGTTTCACGGGCGCGGGCCGTCGGTGAAAAATGGCCCCGGGGGCATTTTCGTAATTTGGCGGCATCAGGCGTTGAGTGTAATAAATTTTGAATGGGGTATCGGATTAAAATTATGAGATCACTTTTGTTCTCAAAAGGTGGTTTTTACCCTAGGGGAGGCTTAACCTTGACCCTGCTTAGGGTTCGGGTACGGGACCGACGGGGTGAGAGTTTAAGTGTTTTCTATTTAAACACCCCCCCCCCCTTGTTTGTTGTTTTTCCCTAGCCCAAGGATCTCCCAACGAAGGAGGATCTCCTCCCTTCTCCTCCACCACTCCGGTGAGGCACGGAAACTCTGTCGGACCGTCAGTGAAGCTCCGGGCTACGCCCATCGAGGTAGGATTCGTTCTTTTACTTTTTTTTATTCCCGCACCTACTTTGATCTCGAATTATAGTGTCGAATTGTTGTCCATTCATCGGGATAAGCCTCTAGTTGCTTAGGTATTGATTTTATCTTCCCAGGGGTCCTTTAGGATCGAATTTTGGAGTTTCGGGGTGTCCAGGGTGGCCCCGAAAAGTTTTCTGGCCATTTCTTTGTTTTCCAGCAAGGCAGCGCGGCGGCGGATCGAGGCGGCGCGGCGGTGGGCTCCGGAAGCGGGCTAAGGAGGCGGTGTGGTGGCTTATACATGCGGGCGAGTGGTGGCGTTGGCTGAGGTGGGGTGACCGTGGGCGAGGGAGTGCGAGGCGGCATCGGCGCTGGCTGGCGCGACGGAGAGGCGGGGTCGTGGCGCGCGACCACGCGCAGCGATAGAGACCCGCGTTCGGCGGGTCGCCACGGAAGACCGCGACCAGCCTCGTGGCCGGTCAGTGTAGTGTGGACCCAGAGTCCACGTCCTGGCCACGCGGCTGAGCCACGGGTCGGTCCTGTCCAGGGGGAGGGGTTCGCCCCTCCAACTTCGGACACCCGTCAGTTTCGCTACGGGTGTCCGTTTTGCATGTTGTCTATGGTAGTGTGAACCTCGGCTCAAGGCGGAGTTTATGGGATGGTTTAGGGGGTTTTAAATCCCAATATTGGGGCCTCGGTGGCACGACATGTATGTTAAGTGGTTTAACATTTTTCCGGGGGTTTGTGTTTTGAGCGGTGCGGACACATCCGACGTCCATTTTGAGCGCCGTCAGTGGCATTGGGACCCCGGTGTCAAGGCAAAGATTTCCAGGGTGGCTTCAGGCATTGAAGCCAGAGTTGAGGCGTGGGCCCCACGCCCTGTCTTTCGAGCTGCGCATAGCACTTTACAACTTTTCCATTGTACGTTCATTCGGGGCATGCGAGTAATTGATCCTGGGTGTTTTTTCGAGGGCATTGCAATGGCCCAATCCACCCGCTTTAATTACGCACACTGGTGTGGGCCCCACAGGGGAAGTTTTGGGAGTTGGCGGTGATTTCTATCTTTATCATTGGGTGTCCATTTCAGACAAGTGATTAGTCTAACTTGTGTACTTTTTGAGAGGATCGCAATGGTGCGATCTGTTCGTTGTGCTTCAAGACCGAGATACGGATCCCACGTAGCACCGCTCGTGTGCGGTGCACCGGAATGCATCGTTTTCTCTGGATATCCGTTCCACTCAAGTGAGCAGTCCTTTTGACGTGTTTTCCCAAGGGTATCGCAATGGTGCGATGCGCCCGACTGTTTTTGGGGCCGAGTCTCAGGATCACAGGACGTCGTTCGGGCGTAAGGCGGTGTTGGTGACTTTTCTATCAGATATCTGTTTGAGGCGAGTAGGTATTCTATCTCGCATGTTTTTTCATGAGGATTACAAAACTGTAATCTATTCTAGCGTGCGGAGCCTCTTTCGCAATCTTATTAAATTTGGAAATATGAAAGGTGCTATGATGGCAGTTCTTCTTGCTGTGTTCGGAAGCGAACCCTGGCGTGAGATCGCGTTCACTCCCGTGTGAGTGAAGTTGATTATTAAAGATATGTGGTTGGCCATGCTAGGGCCGTGGAGGAATCATGTTGGACAAATTACGTATTCGCCCTTCACGTTGATGTTGGGTGTCGTGATCATAATAGCCTTTGGGATGGAAATGTGGTATACTCTGGGAGTATTTGGGAATCCTTGGAGGTACATGTTGTAGTACCTGAGAATGTGTGTGTTCTTGGTTTGGAGATAGGGCCACACATCGTGTGGGCCCCATGTGCGTGTCGTGTGCTGCTTTACATACCTTTTACCTCTCATGACGCAGAAGGTCCTTCTATTCATGATGGTTTAAACCAGCAGGGTTGAGTGGTTACCCCTGGTTCTGTTCTCAATGGTTTGATTGACAGAATTGTTTGGGATTTCTTTTCCCTTTAGCCCTATGGGATTTCAGTATCAAGTCCCTTCGAGTTCCCTGGTAGGTTTTGGTGGATTCAGTGTGAACAATAATTTACGCGGGCACCGATCCCCTGCTCAGGAGGTTGCTTCCAGTAGGGATGGCTAGAGCAGTTCCAAGTCTACCCTCCAGCAGAGACTGGGTAGTGGGTTGCTCATAGTCTACTTCAGTTTTACCCTCCAGTAGAGATTGGGCAGTGGGTCGCATGTCGATTTCTTCGAGGTCTACCCTCCAGTAGAGACTGGGCAGTGGGTCGCATGTCGACATATTCAAGGTCTACCCTCTATCAGAGACTGGGTAGTGGGTCACTTGTTGACGTATTTTAGGTCTACCCTCTAGCAGATATTGTCCAGTGGGTCACTTGTCGACATATTCTAGGTCTACCCTCCAGCAGAGACTGGGCAGTGGGTCACCTGTCGACGTATTTTAGGTCTACCCTTCAGCAGAGAGTGGGTATTGGGTCACCTTTCAACGTATTCAAGGTCTACCCTCTAGCAGAGACTGGTCAGTGGGTCACCTATCAACGTATTCCAGGTCTACCCTCTAGTAGAGACTAGGCAGTGGGTCACCCGATGACCTCTTAGGGTCTACCCTCCAGTAGAGACTGGGCAGTGGGTCACCCGATAACCTCTTAGGTTCTACCCTCCAGTAGAGACTGGGCAGTGGGTCGCCCGAAGACTTCTTTCTGACTCAGTCCTTTCTACTAGGCTAGTCTGTGGCTTTTCTCCATGATTGCCAGAGAAGGACCCTTGGTTGTACAGGTCAGTGATGGAACGACCTTGACTTTGAGGAGACCTCTCGGTTGTGGGGTAGTGATGAGGTGTTGTTTGACTTTCCCTAGAACTCTCAAGTATGGGGGGCGCTTTCCCCACCAAGACGTCTCCTTGTGACGTGACCTAAATACATGTGGGCGAGTCAGTGCCGCCCAAAGCGGATAATATCAAGCTGAGGTGATTTGATCCCCTTGACTTGCAGTTCAGGGAAGGCGTGTGGGATGCTGGGCATTGATGATGGTTACTTCTAAGACTGATGGCGACTCACTTTCTTGGGCTGATCTATGGGATGGAGATCCCCTTACGACCTTGTTCGGACTTCTTTTTGAGCATATGTATATGTATATACCTTGTTCTGGTACCCACTTCTTGTGTTTGGTTACTCTCCCTCCAGGAGAGGCGAAGATGCACGTGGTATTCTACGTACTTTCTGTGTCAATCTTCTCATGGTTGGACGAGTATACTCTCCGAATATAGGTAGAAAATACTCGATGAGAAGTTCATCTTCTCACCGTTTCCAGCTCCTTGTGTTTGGATGAGTCTATATACTTTCTCTTGTTGGGTTGAGCTGGAATCCCTACTGTTACTCTTTACTGCACTCTCTTTTTTACTCCTTTTCTATTTCCTGTTTGAGCTACTGATCACCCTTAGGTACCTCCTTTGTTGCTCCCTCGAGCCTTCGGGGTATCCTACTGAGTATTTTTATACTCACCCCTGCTTGGGCTTTGCCCGCACTTGGTGTACCCTTGCAGATGATGGACAGGTTGGTCGTGAATTTAGCTGATCTTAGTAGTTCGGGAGCTTGGACCGCATGCAGTGGTCGTAGTCGGGTTTCAGGTGTGGGAATCTACCGGGTGTTTTCTTTTGTTTACCTGTTGCTGGGTTGTGGCACTTTTCTGGTTGGGCGTGTGTTTTGCCCTTTTCTTTTTCAGTTTACCTTCAGCACTTGCTTTGTACTGTATAGAGGTCGATTCACTTTGTGGTTCATTTATATCAGTTGGTACTTTAATTTCCATTTTACTCTGCACTTTTTCATTGAGTGTGCTGCGTGTGTGTGTGTACTGGTACTTAGGCAAAGGCCTCCCCGAGTTATTGTGCCTTCGGCGCTGGTCGTCAGCCCCTGGCCTATGGAGGCGGGCTTGGGTAGTTGCGGCTCGAGCCCGTGTAGGGTCGGGTCATGAAAAAGTCGTATCAGAGGTGGTTTGTTCCTTTGGACATTTTTCGGACGTCCCTAAAAATGAATTGGTTGGGATTTAGGGAAACAGTGTTAACGTGTCTCGAGAGCAGATCTTAGGCCAGGGAGTCCAGTGATGGTGCGGCGACCGACGTATCCATTCAACAGGACCTTGACAACCTGCTTGTTGAATTGGCATGATGAGACACTCGTTGCAGGGAAAATTGGTTTGTGCATCACATAGGATTGATTCTTTGACTGTCCTTCTTGGGTCATCTCCCCATCGTTGTTGTTGTTGTTATATACATATATGATCATCTGACTGCAACACTCCTTGATAATATTCAGGATGTCTCTGTGAAGACAGCCATCCAGGATACCATATTTAGTTTGTAACGACGACCCTGTGAACTATGAGGCCTCATTCCAAGACCCATCATGTGATCCCCTTTCTCCGGGTGGGCTGGTAGCAGCACCCCCACCTGGTGAGCAGCAGACAGCTTCAGCAGAGTAGGCTGAGCTTGAGCGTAGGTTGATCATGCTCCGTGAGTTCCAGTGACTAAGACCGCTGAGATTAGGTGGTGAGCCAGACCCTTAGGTAGCAGAGGTTTGGCTAGAGACAGTGGTTCACCTTTTCAAGCTTGTGCAGACTCCAGCAGATCTTATGGTGGCTTTGGCTGCCAACCTTTTTTTCCGCGGAGCATCTTAGCGTTGGTGGATTCTGGTGACTCAGTTTCTTGATGAGTCTTCTCTTTCGTGGGGAGACTTTCAGTTTTTGTTTCGTGAGGAGTTTTCCCCCTCCTTATTATGCTCCGTTCGGATTCAGGAGCTCATGCAGTTCAGCAGGGAGGGATGAAGGTGGCCAAGTACGCGGCTAATTTTTCAGACCGTGCACGCTTTTATCGGACTTGGTCCATGGCGGCAACTTCCGAGCGCGGGAGTTTCAGTAGGGTCTCCATCAAGAGATTCGTGCTATCATAGTACCCTTGGGAATTCCCACATATTTGAGGGTTCTAGAGCAGGCGCTGGTGACAGAGAGATTCCTGTCACGTTCTAGAGTTGGTGGTGGTAGCAGGCACGATGGAGCCGAGACTTCTGCCACAGCTAGCGGGCGTCGGCTGACAGAACCACGACACATGTGGCTTCCCGATAACCGGACTCAGGGGCATGGTCGTACACCACAGTGGAATCGGGGGGCACCAAGGTAGCCCGAGGGGAGCTGGTGCTATGCTTGCGACGGGCAAGGTCACTTGGCACAGGATTGCCCGACCAGGCTTGCAGAGAATATCGGGCAGGCAGTAGGTGCACCACCACGGCAGAGGCAGCGCCGTGATCGGAGTAGCACCCAGAGAGGTGGTGCTTGCAGAGGAGTGGGAGGATCTAGAAGTGGATGAAGACCTTACGAGGTCTTCCCATCACCACTAGGCAGTCCATGTCAGGCTCCGGGAGCTGACAATTGGGACCACGGATAGCTGCGATCTTTGGATGTCTATGACCTGCAGAGCATGAGGTTATAAGAGGTATGCTCTACAGCTCTTCTACTTTTTGCAGTAGAATTTTTAGACTCTGTGGGTGGAATGATTTTTCTCCCTTATCCTTGCTTGAGGTGTTACCAGGGTGACGTGGGGCATCGGCGTAACCCTGTGTCGGAAAGGTAGAAGGTGTGGGACCTTTTTCTGTTAGTCGATGGTGTCGACTCCTTCGTTCCCCGAGCATGTAAGAGAGTCTAGGTCGTGAGACATCAACTGTGAAATCTTGCGTGACCATATGTCCTCGGGTGTTTCACCATATGGATATTCTGAAGGAGGGAATCATCAGGCCTTGTTCCAGGTGTGGGCAGTGTTTCTAGTCGTAGCGTTCGGCGTAGAGGCTTGATTGGGGAGGTGAGCTACCCCCGAGGTCCTTCAGACCATTTGAGAATGTGCGAAGGGGTGGCAAGGTTCCCTACTGCCTTGCCCTAACCCCAAAGTCTGGAGTGGGTGCACGGTTTCTCCCATGTGACTCACCCGAGAAGATGCGTGCATGTCCCTATGCACGTCATCGGCGAGGGCAGACCTCACATGAACCGATCAAATCCTTTGGTCTGTGTGCGGTGACGCGGGACTCTTCAAGAGTTCTTCTGGGTATGGAGGAGCCAGGTGCGGGTTTAGTACCATGTGTTGTTCCCTGGTTTTTCTTTTTGGGGATGAAAATCTTGAAGGATGGAATGATTTAAGAACCCATTTTTTTCTATAAAAGACTTTGGAATATTCTTGATGTTATTCTAGAGCAGCGCCTTCAGACAGCGTGCGATTTCGAGCCCCAGTGTGGCCGGAATTAAATTTTCAGTGCGTTCACACTGGGAACGCCAAATAAATGAGATAACTCGTAAATGGTGCTTCAAATCAGAAATCTGAGTGTGCGGATTGGTTCGAAATGGCATGTTTACCCTAGGAACGACATAAAGCATGTCGGCGCGGGACGTTTGGACCCCTCGCCCACTACTGGAATGTTAAACGGATAAATTAATTAATTAATTAATTCGTTTAATGGTTAAACTCAAGTATCTCTTAAATGGTGGCTCATATTGGAAAACTGAGAGCACCGTTGAGTTCGGAGCGTGCCATTTACCCTAGGAGGGGTGTAAGTTTCACGGGCGCGGGCCGTTAGTGAAAAATGGCCCCAGGGGCATTTTCGTAATTTGGTGGCATCGGGCGTTGAGTGTAATAAATTTTGAACAGGGTCTCAGATTAAAATTTTGAGACCTCTGTTGTGCTCGAGAGGTGGTTTTTACCCTAGGGTAGGCTTAACCTTGACCCTGTTGAGGGTTCGGGTACAGGACCGACGGGGCGGGAGTTTAAGTGTTTTCTATTTAAACACTCCCCCCCCCCTTGTTTGTTGTTTTTCACTGGCGCAAGGAGCTCCCAACGAAGTAGGAGCTCCTCCTCACTCCTCCACCACTCCGGCGAGGCGCGGCAACTCCGTTGGACCGTCGGTGAAGCTCCGGGCTACGGCCATCGAGGTAGGATTCGTGCGTTTACTTTTTTTTATTCTCGCACCTACTTTGATCTCGAATTATAGTGTCGAATTGTTTTCCATTCATCAGTCGAAGCCCCTGGTTGCTTAGGGATTGATTTTATCTTCCCAACGGTCCTTTCGGATCGAATTTTGGAGTTTCGGGGTGTCCAGGGTGGCCCCGGGAATTTTTCCATCCATTTCTTTGTTTTCCGGCAAGGCAGCGTGGCGGCAGACCGAGGCGGCGCGGCGGCGGGATCCGGTAGTGGGATAAGGCGACGGTGCGGCGGCTTCACCGTGCAGGCAATTGGTGGAATTGGATGAGGCAGGGTGGCCACGGGCGAGGGAGTGCGAGGCGGCGTCAGCGCTGGCTAGCGCGACGGCGAGGCGGGGTCGCAGTGCGCGACCCCGCGCGGCGACAGAGACCCGCGTTCGGCGGGTCTCCGCGGAAGACCGTGACTGGCCTCGTGGCCGGTCGGTGCAGTGTGGACCCGGATTCCATGGCAGGGCCACGCGGCTGAGCCGCGGGCTGGCCCAGACCGGCCGGACCCGGCCGGTCCTGTCCCGGGGGAGGGGTTCGCCCCTCCGACTTCAGACACCTGTCATTTTCGCTCCAGGTGTCTGTTTTGCATGCCGTCTACGGCAGTGCAAACCTCAGCTCGAGGTGGAGTTTATGGGATGGTTTTGGGGGTTTTAACTCCCAGGATGGGGGCCTCGGTGGCACGACGTGTACGTTAAGTGGTTTTACGTTTTTTTTGTGGGTTCGTGTTTTGAGCGGCGCGAACACATTCGACGTCCGTTTAGAGCGCCATCAGTGGAATTGGGACCCTAGTGCCGAGGTGAAGATTTCCAGGGTGGTTTCAGGCATTGAAGCCGGAGTTGAGGTGTGGTCCCCACGACCCATCTTTCGAGCTGCGCGCAACATTTTACAACTTTTCCATAGAACGTTCGTTCGGGGCGTGCGAGTTGTCGATCCTTGGCGTTTTTCTGAGGGAATTACAATGGCGCAATCGGACTACTTTAATTCCACACACTGGTGTGGGCCCCACAGGGGCAGTTTTGGGAGTTGGCGGTGATTTCTATCTTTATCACCGGGTGTCCGTTTCAGACAAGTGATTAGTCGATCTTGTGTACTTTTTAGAGAGGATCACAATGGTGTGATCCGTTCGTTGTGCTTCGGGACTAGGATGCGGTTCCCACATAGCACCGCTCATGTGCGGTGAGTCGGAATGCATCTTTTTCTCCGAATATTCATTCCACTCAAGTGAGCAGTCCTTTTGGTGTGTTTTTCCGAGGGGATCGCAATGGTGTTATTCGCCCGACTGTTTTCAGGGCCAAGGCTCGGGATCATGGGACGTCATTTAGGTGTAAGGCCGTGTTGGAAACTTTTTCGTCGGATATCCATTTGAGGCGAGTAGGTAGTCAATCTCGCATGTTTTTCTGTGTGTATTACAACGGTGTAATATGTTCAGGAGTGTGGAGCCTCTTGTGTGATCTTATTAAATGTGGAAATATGAAAGCTGCTCCGACAACAGTTCTTCTTACTGTGTTCAGAAGTGAACCTTGGCGTGAGATCGCGTTCACTTCCGTGTGAGTGAAGTTGATTCTTAAAGAGATGTGTTTGGTCGTTCTAGGGCTGTGGAGGAAGAATTTTGGCAAAATTACATATCCGCGCTTCGCGTTGATGTTGGGTGTCGTGATCACGATAACCTTTGGGATGGAAATGTGGTATACTCTGGGAGTATTTGGGAATGCTTGGAGTTGCATGTTGCAGTACCTGAGAACGTTTGTGTGCTTGGTTTAGAGATAGGGCCACACATTGTGTGGACCCCATGTGCATGTCATGTTCTGCTTTACGCGCCTTTGACCTCTCGTGACGCGGATGGTCCTTATATTCATGATGGTTTAAACCAGTAGGGTTGAGTGGTTACCCCTGGTTCTGTTTTCAACAGTTTGATTGGCAGAATTGTTTGGGATTCCTTTTCCCTTTAGTCATGTGGTATTTCAGTATCACGTCCCTTCGAGTTCCCTGATAGGGTTTGGTGGATTCGGTGTGACCAATACTTTACGCGGGCACCGATCCCCTACTCAGGAGGTTGCTTCTAGTAGGGATGACCAGAGCAGTTCCAAGTTTACCCTCCATCAGAGATTGGGCAGTGGGTTTCTCATAGTCTACTTCGGGTTTACCCTCCAGCAGAGACTGGGCAGTGGGTCGCCTGTAGATTTCTTCGAGGTCTACCCTCCAGTAGAGACTGGGTAGTGGGTCTCATGTCGACGTATTCGAAGTATTCCCTCCAGTAGAGACTGGGAAGTGGGTCACCTGTTGACGTATTTTAGGTCTACCCTCCAACAGAGACTGGGCAGTGGGTCACCTATCGACGTATTCGAGGTCTACCCTCCAGCAGAGACTGGGCAGTGGGTCACCTATCGATGTATTTTAGGTCTACCCTCCAGTAAAGACTGGGTAGTGGGTCACCTGTCGATGTATTCGAGGTCTACCCTCTAGTAGAGACTGGCCAGTGGGTCACCTGTCAACGTATTCCAGGTCTACCCTCTAGTAGATACTAGGCAGTGGGTCACCCGATGACCTCTTAGGGTCTACCCTCTAGTAGAGACTGGGTATTGGGTCACCCGATGACCTCTTAGGGTCTATCCGCCAGCAGAGACTGGGCAGTGGGTCGCCTGACGACTTCTTTCAGACTCAGTCCTTTCTACTAGGCTAGTCTGTGGATTTTCTCCGTGATTACCAGAGCGGGACCCTTGGTTGTACAATGAACGGCCTTGACTTTGAGGAGACCTCTCAACTACAGGGCAGTGATGAGGTGTGGTTTGACTTTCCCCAGAACTCTCAAGTATGGGGGTGCTTTCCCCACTGAGACGTGTCCTTGTGACGCGACCTAAAACTGTGTGGGTGAGTCAGTGCCGCCCAAAGAGGATAATATCAAGGTGTTGTGATTTGAGCCCCTTGACTTGCAGTTCAGGGTAGGCATGTGGGATGTTGGGCATCGATTATGGTTACTTCTGAGACTGATGGCGACTCACTTTCTTGGGCTGAGCTACGGGATGGAGATCCCCTTATGACCTTGTTCGGGATTCTTGTTGAGCATATGGATATGTATATACCTTGTTCCAGTACCCACTTCTTGGGCTTGGTTACTCTCCCTTTAGAAGAGGTGAAGATGCGTGGGGTATTCCACGTGCTTTCCATGTCTAGCTTCTCATGGTTGGAAGAGTCTAATCTCTGGTTATAGGTAGCGAAGACTCGACGAGAAGTTCATCTTCTCACCGTTTCCAGCTCCTTGTGTTTGGAAGAGTCTACCTCCTTTCTCTTGTTGGGTTGATATGGACTCCCTACTATTACTCTTTACTTCACTCTCGGTTGTACTCCTTTCCTATTTCCTATTCAATCTACTTCTCACCCTTCAGTACCTCTTTTTTTTCTCCCTCGAGCCTTTAGGGAATCCTGCTGAGTATTTTTATACTAACCCCTGCTTGGGCTTTGCCTGCACTTGGTGTACCCTTGTAAACGACGGACAGGTTGGCCGTGACTTCAGTGGAGCTTAGGAGTTTGGGAGCTTGGATCGCGTGTAGTGTTCATAGTCGGGTTCCAGGTGTGGGACTCTCCCAGGTGTTTGATTTTGTTTACCTGTTTCCGGGTTGTGGCACTTCTCTAGTTGGGCGCGTGTTTTGCCCTTTTCTTTTTCAGTTTACCTTCAGCACTTGCTTTGTACTGTATATAGGTCGATTCATTTTGTGGTTTATTTATAGCAGTTGGTACTTTACTTTCCCTTTTACTCTGCACTTTTTCATTGAGTGTGTTGTGTGTGTGTGTACAGGTACTTAGGCAAAGGTATCCCCAAGTTTTTGTTCCTTCAGCGCTGGTCTCCAGCCCCTGGCCTATGGAGGCGGGCTTGGGGTAGTTGCGGCTCGATCCCATATAGGGTCGGGTCATGAGAATGTAATATAATTCCTTTGTCACAATATCTCATCAAACAGGTTTCATGATGGTATCAACCTATATGCTTGATACATCATTCTTTGACTATCTTAAATAAACTCATCGTTACACCATGACCATTGAATTTAGAGTGATGGTTCTATTTCAATAAAAGGGTTGAGATATCAAATTCCATAAATATGGAAGGTAAAAATCCTTCCTT
The DNA here is from genome assembly GCA_963277665.1 of Viscum album. Classification (NCBI taxonomy): domain Eukaryota; kingdom Viridiplantae; phylum Streptophyta; class Magnoliopsida; order Santalales; family Viscaceae; genus Viscum; species Viscum album. The sequence continues at coordinate 830,853,157 of OY728156.1, forward strand.
GAATTATCCATCAATAACATGTCATTCATGATGCACCCAACATACCCTGCTTCTCTCCAACATATGGCGTGATGGTTTTCATCAAAAAAATCTAAATACATGATTTGTGACATACATTAATGATAATATTAAATTCTAAAGACCATTACACATGCTCCTAGATTATAATATTCGATGAAACCAAAACATTCAGAATTCCTACTGGAGGGTATGTTCTCATAATCTCTCTTCTTGGAAATTACCAAGTACAAAATTTGTAAGAAGAAGTCTCATCTAATTACGAGTACTCACACCTGACGGTTTATATACTATGTGTCCCATCATAGTATGTTATCAAACCGTATAACTATATTATGAATATTTTCATAACACTTCAAGATTCTCATCATAGTAGGGGACTACTATAACATTATCAATTTGAGAAATACTCTAGGACATTATTACATTAAAGTCACGCAGAACAATGAACAATATGTAATAAGATATTTAATTTAACATTTAATACATCAAATATTCATGTAATTAAAGTACAATTATTTGGTTATAAAACACCAACTCTAAAAAAACAATATATAATATTAGTTTTGGGGGGCTCATAAGACATTGATACTCCTTATCATGGTGTTCTCCCTTGATAATCTCTAAGATAGGAGGTTATGAGAATAGGCTCGCTAATAGAAAATCCACATTTTCATGTATCATTGGATGTTCCTATCTACGAATATGTGTATAAATCCTTATAATTTAATATTAACATTAATTGATATCATGAATCGATTACTTTGATGTATTAATGAAAATAATGATGACATATGTTTGTGGTAAAGTGGGATATGTTGGGTGTGTCACGAATGTTATAGCATTAATTGGTAATCCAAGAAAACATTTATCCCTTTTGTCTCTTGAAAAAAATTTATATCTCAGGCTCTATGATGGGAAGGGAAACACCTAAATAAATCCATGTGCATGGTGTTCAATGGGATCATTTCTAGAAATTAAATGATAGAGATATCTATCAAATAGGTTATGGCACTGGCATGGAACCTGTTTGATTTGAGATATTATGATAAAAGGATTATATTACACGATAAACATTCATATTAGGTTGGGTTTTTTTGCAATGTTAACTTCTTTCTATATGGATGTCTTGTCCTATTTTTACATGATAACATTGGACTTTAGGTGGTTATGCCTAATTTCACTAAGAAATATTCCTAGAGAGTCACATGCTAGTGTATCTATAATCACAATTAAATTCTAGTATTTAATTTAACAAGTTTGAATAAATAACATATATTCAAGTTTTATTGATCAGCATAATTTAATCACAATTTATTCAAAATAATAAGTGGGTTAAAAATAATAACAAATATTAGTTTTCAATTTTGGAAAATATAATATTTAATATATTTTTCTAGAATAATGTGGTGACATTTATTAAATTAAATAGCTGTCATTCGAGGATCGGTAAATGTTGATGAGGGAAAGGGAACCAATTTTAATGGTCTAAATAGTATAAATGATATTTACTTATATTCATGATGCATCACACATGTCAAGTAATTAATAATATTATTATTATTATTGGACATGGGGTTATTTAAGAATATTAAATACGTTTTGGGGCTTGTGTGTGATTTTCCAATCCTAAACTAGATATAATAAATATCTAATTATATCACTTTCCAAATTAAATTTTTGTGTGCACAATAGATAAAGAGAGACTATAGTTATATCTCACTTACTCCTCTCTCAATCCTTTGAGAGGACACCAAGGGTTCTTAATCTTTATGAAGAATACTATTGTGATCAACCATGAACAACACAAGTGATTAGGATTGGTCGGTCTAGAACCCAATAATTCTATGGCATTCATCATAGATTGTGGTACATGTGTTGATCACTTCTAGATTGATTTTTTACTTGAATACTGTGGTGTAAAAAAGTTGCAATGAATTATATTCCATCAAATCATCAATAAAAGTAGAATTTCATGTTTAGGTAATTCTGTATCTACTCATCAATTAATTATAAATTACATGTATAAATCCTCTACCACTAGTTCTAGTGTGTCAATGTAGTCTATTAAATATATTTTTTTCATTGAAAATGATGTTTTTTATGTAAATAGATGATTTCAATTTATTTAAGACTAAAATTTGAGTTGTTCATACCAGCAAAGGATGATTCCACTGCACCTGGTACCTATAAGTGGTATTAGAGTAGTCACATGATTAATTTATAATTATTTATTATTCATTGAATGATTTCATGTGTTTTTGTTTTCTTTTACTTAAAACAATTCCTTTTAATATTTTAACATCATAATTTCTTCTTTTCTTAATTCTAGATAACATAACCAGCAACTGGTTAATGATTAAAAATACTGACTCATCTAGAGAATACCATCTGGAGGTCACAAAAGTTATTCCTAGTTAAAAAAAGTACACACTGTGTGCTTCATGAGTACACACCGTGTAGTTTTTCTTCACATCGATAGATCTCATGATAAAGTTGGATAGATTCAATCTAATCAGATCTAAGATCTAAAAAATTGATCTATTTGTGGATCTAGATAGGATTGCACACATCTTGAAGAAATGCATGCCATGTAACCACTGTACATGACATGTAGTACCCCGTGTATATTCATCGAGCACACGGGGTGTCCTAAGAGAGTTTTATATTGGATACAAAACATGGGGATTTCCAGACCATGCAATCTGAGGATACATGCCATGTATTCCCAATACATGTCATATTCCTCAAACACATCCATGGAAGGAAACATATCTAGATCCAAGGTGTGTGTTACAGACATGGGCGGAACACAAGTACATGCCATGTAGTCTACTTCCGAATATGTTTTTAAATTTTCATATAAATAATAATTAAATGTATAATTAAAACATATTTATGGTTTGTTCCATGTGTTGTTAATTTGATAGTACACACCATGTCATAGGTTTAACAATTATATATTAAATTAATTTCCATGTTAAAATTTTGAATAACACGCATGGTTTCTACCAAGAACACTTGTGTACAACATTAATTTTATATGAAATTAATTATTTTTTAAAATTATAGATGATGGTGAGTTAAGGATGGTTGGATGGAATTAAGATAAATTGGATTAATTGGAATAATTCTTGGAGCATTATCTTAATTAAATAATGAATTGAAGTAATTGGTAATAATATTGAAAATGTATACTCATTGCTTGATGTGTGGATGATCATGATATTAGACCATCCCTTTTATGTGATTGGTTTATTTTGATTTATTATTGTTACATTATTATCAATGACCTATATGTCATCCCCACCTCCTTATTATGTAAGGTTCTTCATTCCTGTGGTTTATTTTATATAAAACCCCTTTATCAAAATTCATTGGATCGCCTCACTTGCATGTTAGTAAAATCTTATGTAAGGATGTATCTCCCAAGTGAGTAGAGGTATTCTAAGTCAATGAGAAAAGGTGAAACCAATCAAGATAATTCATATGAGACAAGGTGGAATAATATAACATGAACCAATCTATAACAACCCTGCTTTTTATTACACACTTAAACAAGATTTATTACATAAACTTTCACTTAATACAACCCATAAGATCGATAGGTCTAGTGTATTTGGGGATTAGGAACATTACATGAAAACTTAAGACATAAAATACAACATATTTATTAAAAACTTCTTTTACATGACCACAACATTCCTTTATACATAGAATTACATGGGACAACCTGAGTACATACATAAGAAAAGGGTGAGCTATAAATCCCGGTAAGGGAGTAAAAAAGGAATAAAATGAATAATAAGATACATGTCAGTCAATAGGAATATCAATCGATCATAAGATAAACATGAACATAAATGCATGATATAGCATGATTATCATAACATGGAAATGTGTCAACAACATACAATATGATATTAGCATGAACCAAGGATCATTTCATATGGATTAACATGAGTAAAACCTCATTTCACATTAATTAGAATGAGTAAAACCTCATTGAAAATGGTGTATGACCGCGTTGTCGTGACATGTCAAATTGATTATGTTTTTAAGGTTGATTTATAGTCTATGATAGACCCTAGTTCATCTCTCAAGGAGTGTTGGTAGGTTTAGAGTGTTTATTTTTAATAAAAATGACTAAGAGAGGGGGTGGTTTTGAAAAGAGTTTAAAATAATGACTTAGTTGAAATAGCTTAAAAGTTGAGTGACCTAGTGGATTTTGAAAAATATGAGATAAAAGGGTCGATTTGATTTCACTACACACATATAAAGTTCATTGTTCATAGATATTCATCTTAGGTTTAGAGTAATTCTTTGGTTGGAGTTAATTGGAATCCCGATTAATTCTTAAGCTTTTATTTCAATGTTTTATGGACCAAACCTTGACGTAACAATCGTGTTGTCAAGGTCCAGTACTTATAAATGGAATAAGAGCTTCCAAAGCAGATTGAAATCTCAATAAGTTGGGTATGAAAAGGATTCTTGTGATGTCCAATCGGAACAACACAAGTCACGCACTCAAAACCTCACACCGATCGGTTAGAAATTAAGAGCATAACACTCACATGCATCAAATAAAGCATTCAAATCTGAAATAAAATAAGATACATGGAATGAAATTTTTGAACACCCAAATTACTCCAAACCAGTAGCTAGTTTATGCATCATAACTCCCTTGACATGTGTGTAGCTCCCTCACAATGAACACCCAACTTTTAGCTCGACATCGGGAGGAGGAGGAAGCTCGGGTGGAACTCCTTCTTCATCCTTGATTCCCCTATGAGGATAGGGGCCTCTAGAACCTAAAATGTGATTAGGAGACTCCTATAGGACTCCAAATTGGTATCACTTCACTCCTTGGCCTAACTTTCAAATGGGGATCTCAAGGAGCCATTTTATAGGAAAATTGGAAGGTGGTTTTAGGCACACAGATTTCATCAATCCACTTGTACCACATGTTTAGGCCTTCAGAAAACCTTATCTCGATTTTGAGAAAATAGAAAGGTTATATACCTACTTCTTTAATGTCTCCACCGAAAGTTTGGCACCGTTTTTAAAACTACAGATCAAGATATTGATAAAATACAGAACACCTCATTTGACTTGGTCCAAATTTGGTGGTTTGGACAGATAAGTTAGAATGGGCCACATAGAAGCCGAATCAGGATTGGGTTCCTTAATATGAAATGTAGCCTATTAAATTTTGGACAGGTACACAAAAATACATTCCATTTTAATGAACTGATTTTTTTTACTATGAAAAACAGTGGAAATATGTCCATGGATCCATGCAATTTTGGCCCATTTTTCTTCCACTTCATCAAGGGCCCTCCAAATCACCTCCACCTACATTGAAATAATAAAAAAAAGTAACATTTCACATTATAATGTTTATTAACATTAATTAAATGATTCAAACATAAAGTTTAATTTATTATTATATTTGGAATATTCATTACAAAACTAGTTTAAAACAGCGGTGTAAGGGTGGAATAAAATAGTGAATCATGGTACGATCACACCCCCACACCTAAACATTTTCACTCCTGGGAAAAATCACATATCCAAATAAAATGATTCATATATATATATTTCCAACATATTGAAGATTTAATATTTTATTTAAAGTAATGTGATCAATGCACGAACCACACCAAGGAGTTCTTCCCAGTGAAAATGGAAAACGATGTCTCATAAATCATATCACAATAAAATTCAAAGAGATTTATGACACCAATATGAGAAAGGAATTCAAAGGTCAACCATTACACTAACTCTCCATGTGTGTGTGTGAAAATCATTTCATTCTATTCTTTCCACTTTCTATCAAATAAATATAGGTTATTTTAACATTATTCAGCTTTAAATGATTTTTCACCGAACCTGTCCTACATCCTTTGCAATCATATTTCAAGACCCACTCATTTAAGCATTCCCAGAAGTCAAACCATAAGCTCTCGACCTAGATATCCCCATATGTTGCACATTTCATCACTCCCCTCATTTATTATATTTTTTTAAAGTTGCATTTGGAAAAAATCGCACACTCATCTCTCAAACCTTGTTTGATCTCCTCACGACACTAATTGCAATAGTTATAACAAGATCAAAGGTTGAGGAGGAGTGGTTTTTGACCTTCCCAAGACACAAACAATTTTTTTTTAGGGCGTACAATAGTCGGACATTAGGTACACACGCATAGGTCAATCTGGTACAGTAATGAAACAGATTGGATAAGGAACGAACGTATGGAAATATCATTTCAAGCTGAAAAATATTAACCCAATATATATTTACCTTATATTAAGTAATAAATATTCACACTTTGTGGTTTGGTGAAAAATTTTATGGAGATATTAGTGACACAGTTTTCCCAAAACTACTCACACAAGGGTCATCAATCATCTCAAATGTTTCACAGTGATACAACCATTTATATCATTTACATAAAACCAATTCACTAAAAAAATCACTCCTTGATGGTAAACTCATACACAAATTCTTTTTAGCCTTTGTTATGGTATTTTTACTTTCCCCACTTTATGGTCGCCAAATCATGGAACTTAAAAATTGTTGATGGGGAAAAATGAAAATACCATAAAGAAGGCCAAAAAGAGAAAAAAAAAAGGAGAAAACGATGAAAATTCCTAAATAACCCAGGAATGTATCCACCCCCCCCCCCCCCACACACACCCAGAGTATGAAGTTTCCTCGCTATATTAAAATAGAATGTGGGAAGGAAGGATAAAACCTAGTGGATGTCATTCATAGTTTGCTTCTTGAACTTGGAGTTCCTCCATCAGGGACTCCAGAATGGGTTCATGAAAGTGCTTCAACCGCTGCCCATTGACAGTGAAGGTTTGCTTGGTTTCTTCATTTTGAACCTGAACAACACCAAATGGAGAGACATTAGTAATAATGTATGGTCCAAACTAGCGGGAACGAAGCATACCGGGATGTAATTTCAGCCTTGCATTGTAGAGGAGGACCTTCTTCCCAATATGGAACTGACGATGAAGGATAAGATGGTCATGGGTAGCCTTGGTTCTCTCCTTATAAATCCTGGAGTTTTCATATGCATCTCTTCTCATTTCCTCTAGCTCCTGAATCTGAAACTTCCTTTGAGAACCTGCACCAAAATGATTAGAATTTCATTATTTGATGGCCCAGTAGGCCCGGTGCTCAATCTCAACAGGGAGGTGATAACTCTTTCAAAAAACTAGCCTATAAGGTGACATTCTAATGGGATTTTTAAAAGAAATACGGTAAGCCCATAATGAATCATCGAGTCTAAGAATCCAATATTTCCTATTGGGTTGGACCATTTTTTCAAGAATTTGTTTTACCTCTCTATTTGACACCTCGGCTTGACCATTAGTCTGTGGGTGATACGTAGTAGATACTCGATGACTGACCCCATACCGAAACAAAAGTGATTGCATTTTTCGGTTGCAGAAATGAGAACCCTGGTCACTGATGATGAACCTAGGTAATCCAAACCTACAAAAGATCTGAGTTCTCAAAAATTATACAACTGTTGTGGAATCATTTTTCCTTGTGTCCCATGCCTCTACCCATTTTGATACATAATCAACGGCCAAAAGAATGTACAAGTTGCCAAAAGAATTGGGAAATGGCCCCATAAAGTCAATTCCCCAAACATAAAAAATGTCATGAAAGAACAAGGGTTGTTGTGGCATTTCATTCCTTTTAGATAGATTTCCCATTCTTTGACAATGAGGAAAAGATTTACAAAATTCATGGGCATCCTGAAAAAGTGTTGGCAAAAAGAGACCAGAATCAATAACTTTGCGAGCAGTCCATTGGGGACCAAAGTGTCCCCCACAATCAAGAGTGTGGCAGAATCTAAGGACAGATTGAAACTCGCTATCGGGAACACAACACCTAAGGACCTGATTGCTACATGTGCGCCAAAGGTAGGGGTCATCCCAAATGTACCAATGAGACTCATGTTTTAGACAACTGGCTTGGTTTTTGTTGAAATCAGTAGGAATGCAAGATACTACCAAATAATTTACAATTTCAGCATACCAGGGAATAACATCTTGCACTTTGTACAATTTCTCATCAGGAAACATGTCATTAATGGGAATACAGGGGGATGAGACAATGTCTGAGGCTGGGAGGATCCTACTGATATGGTCTTCCACCACATTCTCTACTCCTTTTTTATCTCTAATTTCTAGATTGAATTCCTGAAGGAGGAGCATCCAACGAATGAGACGTGGTTTGGCTTCCGGTTTCTTTAGGACATACCGGAGGGCTGCATGGAAAGAAATTCTTTTTCATTGGTGGTGTAGTTTGCTTGGTCAGGGTCCAAAGTACATGAGGCATAGGCAATGACATGTGGAGCTCGATCGACCCTTTGTGATAAGACTGCCCCAACTGCATAGTTAGAGGCGTCACACATGATCTCAAATGGTAAATCCCACCGAGGTGTTTGGATTACCGGGGATGATGTGATACTCCATTTTAATTTATTAAAAGCTTCTTCACATTCTTTATCAAAAACAAAATATTTTTCTTTTTGGAGTAATCGGGAGAGGGGAAGTGCAATCTTACTAAAATCACAAATGAAACGACGGTAAAATCCAGCATGACCTAGGAAATACCACACATCATGTACATTTTTAGGGAATGGTAGGGAAGAAATGACATCCACTTTCGATTTATCTACTTGGATACCATCCCCAAAAATGACATGTCCCAAAACTATACCTTATTGAACCATGAAATGGCATTTCCAATAATTTAATACAAGATTATTTTCAATACAGTGAGGTAGGACGGAACCAAGACTACTTAAACATTCATCAAAATAGGATTCATAAACAGTAAAATCATCTATGAAAACTTCCATGAAATTCTCTAGGTAATCCAAAAAAAATACTAACCATACATCGCTGGAAAGTACCTGGAGCATTGCACAGGCCAAATGGCATCCTTCTATAGGCAAATGTGCCAAAGGGGCAAGTGAAGGTTGTCTTTTCCCGATCCTCGCAGGCAATATGGATCTGAAAGTATCCAGAATACCCATCAAGAAAACAGTAATGGGACTTCTCCTCTAGCCTCTCTAGCATTTGGTCAATGAATGGAAATAGGAAATGGTCCTTCCTAGTGTGTTGGTTTTTTCAGAGATAATCTATATAGACACACCAACTATTCTGCACACGAGTTGGAACCAATTCATTGTTTTCATTTTCAATTACCGTTAGGCTAGTTTTTTTAGGAACTACTTGAATGGGATTGACCCATTGGCTGTCAGAGATGGGGTAAATGATTCCAGCATCCAATAATTTTGTTACTTCCTTTTTAACTACTTCTAATAGGTTTGGTTTCAGTCGACATTGTGCCTACCTCACTGGTTTATCCTCATCAGTTAATAAAATATAATGTGTAAAAATTGATGGGATAATACCAGGAATGTCTGCAAGTGTCCATCCCAATGCTTGTTTATACTCCCTCAAAAGTTCAAGCAGTCACAATTCATGCTCAGGAGGGAGTGAACTAGCAATGATGACGGGAAACTTGTTTCCATTCTCAAGATATGAATATTTTAAATCTTGAGGTAGTTTCTTTAGTTCCAATTTAGGTGGATTTTGGATTGATGGGATTGTGTGTGAAAGTGAGAGGTCACTAATCTCATCTAACTGCTCAATGGTATCATCCTCAGATGAGGAATTAGCTTTTACAATCGTAGCAGTATCATCGATGGTCATGTGATCCTCCGTGTTCAAGAAATTATCAATTAATAAACATGCATGACACTTTTATAGACTACTACAACAATCAACACATGATTCATTTCCAAGAATTTCAATCAAAGAGGAAAATTCAGAAAGGGGATCAGGGGAAACAAATGAAGTGAATTTAGGGGAAGGGAGTACATCAATTGAATTTACCGAGAGAGAGGAATGTTCTTCTGAGGGGTGCTTCATGGCATCAAGGATATTGAAATGGACTGTGTCACCACCAAATTCCATAGATAATGTACCATTATAAACATTAATTATGGATTTGGTAGTTTTCAAGAAAGGTCTCCCCAATATAATTGGGGCGTGTCCATTCATCCTAACATCTTCTACTTTTAGCACATAAAAATCAGAAAGAAATATTAAATTTTGAACCCTCACAAGAACATCCTCTAACACACCAGAAGGGTGTGCCGTACTCCGATTTTCTAGTTGAACAACTATTCATGTGGGCTTTAGTTCACCAACCTGCAAAGAAGAGTATATGGATTGAGGCATAACATTAATAGAAGCACCCAAATCAAGCATAGCATTAGAAAAATAATACTCCCATATGGTACATGGAATTGAGAATGTTTCAAGATCATAGCACTTGGTGGGAAGCGATGGTTGTATCAATGCTGAGACATTCCTCCCCAAACTTACCTTCTCATCACCATGAAGTCTCCTTCGATGTGTACACATATCCTTTAGAAACTTAGCATAACGTGGAATTTGCTTCACGGCATCAATCAATGGGATGTTAACCTGTACTTTTTTTAAAGTCTCCGAGATTTCTTTATCAAGTTCATTTTCCTTTTGTTTCCTTGGTTGGGTGGATCTTCGGGGAAATGGAAGAGGAATGCTTGGGCTTGGTAACTCATCAATAGACACACTCTTTCCTTTGGTAGGACTTCTCTCAAGACAAGGTTCCATCTCATTTGAACCTTTTTCAGTGGTTAGGATGGTGGTTCCCTTAGGAGAGGATGACTCTAATGGAGGGTTCATTTGGCTTTTAAGTTTAGTTCCACTCCTAAGGGTGATGGCACTAACATTTCCCTTGACCCTAGGGTTGACAAGTGGTTGAGATGGTAGTTTACCTGACCCATGGCTTTGGATTTCACCCACTGAGTTAGCTAGTTGGCCTAATTGGGTTTTGAGGTCTTGTATGGATGCTTGGGTGGTTTATTGGAACTGGATATTATTGGAAGCCATTTGTTTCATCATATCTTCTAGGCTAGGCTCGGGTTTTGGAGGGGGTTGTTGGAAAGGCCTTTGGGTGGTTGAAATTTTCTGGGTGGTGGTGGTTGATGACTACTTTTCCCTGGTTGGTTCCATGGTTGATGAGGCTGGTTTGAATACCCCCCTTTCCTATAGGCTTGGTTGTCTTTCCACCCAGGGTTGGATGGATAGTAAGGTTCTTGCCTAATGGGTTGGTTATAGGGGCGTCCTGGGAATATTGCCTCACAACTCTCAGAAGTTTCTCTCAATTGGGGGCATTGGTCAGAATAGTGGGTATCAGAAGAGCATATACCACAATGTATGGGAGGAGGATATTGGAATTTCCCTTGGTAAAGAGAAAGTTTTCATAGAAGGGTACTCACCTCTTCAAACTTTGTGTCCACCTTATTCTCTAATTCGGTACTTTGCACCTCATGGACACCTCGAATGGGTACACTAGACCTTGAACTAAATTGTTGAGTATTCTGTGCCATGGTCTCAATTAGGTTCCTTGCAGCGATTGGGGTTTTATCCACTATTGCACCAACTTCAGCAGCATCAATCATGTTACGATCTATTGGAATTAAACCTTCATAAAAATATTGTATTAAAAGTTGATCGCTTATTTGGTGGTGTGGAAAACTTGAACATAATATTTTAAATCGTTCCTAATATTCATGAAGGGTTTCTCCTTGATATTGTCTTATCCCACATATTTCTTTCCTTATTGTTGCAGTTCGAGAGGCTGGGAAGTATTTTTCAAGAAAAAGTTGTTTCATGTCTGCCCAACCTCTAATAGGTGAATTAACATAATACAACCAATCTTTAGCCGTGTATTCTAATGAAAATGGAAATGCCCTAAGTTTTACTTGTTCTTCATCCACAATAGCAGGTTTTAATGTTGAACACAAAGTATGAAATTCTTTTAAATGCTTATGTGGATCTTCTCCAGGCAGTCCATGAAATCTTGGTAATAAATGAATTAAACCAGATTTTAGTTCAAAACTGGGTGCCTCGCCTTGTAATTGAATGTAAGTGGGTCAGATATCAACATCAGGTGAGGTTAGTTATTTTAGTGTTCTATTATTTTCAGCCATGTTATACAAGTTATGTTCAGTTTTAACTTTGGTTTTAGAAGAAGAAGAAGGATCAAGAAGAATTTTAAGATGTGATGTCTCCTCCTTCAAAGTGTTGTCTTGTGTGTCTCGGTTTCGTTGATGTAAGATCCTCTCTGGTTTGGGTTCGAAAGTTTGTAGGTCTCCTGAAGTAGAACGCGTCATACACAGAACCTATACAATAAATAAATTAGAACACAAAAATAAATGCAAAGGTAGAAGATAAAACAAACAAATATTCACAAAAATTACAAAAAAAATATCAAAAACACGCACAAAAAACCAAAGCGCTCCCCAGAAATGGCGCCAAAATTTGACCGAGTTGTCATGACACGTCAAAATGATTATGTTTTTAAGGTTGATTTATATTCTAGGGTATACCCTAGGTCATCTCTCAAGGAGTGTTGGTAGGTTTAGAGTGTGTATTTTTAATAAAAATGACTAAGAGAGGGGGTGGTTTTGAAAAGAGTTTAAAACAATGACTTAGTTGAAATAGCTTAAAAGTTGAGTGACCTAATGGATTTTGAAAAATATGAGATAAAAGGGTCGATGTAATTTCACTACACACATATAAAGTTCATTTTTCATAGAGATTCATCTTAGGTTTAGAGTAATTCTTTGGTTGGAGTTAATTGGAATCCCGATTAATTCCTAAGCTTTTATTTCAATGCTTTAAGGACCAAACCTTGACGTAACAATCGTATTGTCAAGGTCCAGTACTTATGCATGGAATAAGAGCTTCCAAAATATATTGAAATATCAATAAGGTGGGTATGAAAAGGATTCTTGTGATGTCCAATCGGAACAACACAAGTCACGCACTCAAAACCTCACACCGATCGGTTAGAAATTAAGAGCATAACACTCACATGCATCATATCAAGCATTAAAATCTGAAATAAAATAAGATACATGGAATGAAATGTTTAAACACTCAAATTACTCCAAACCAGTAGCTATTGTATTCATCAGAACTCCCTTGACATGTGTGTATCTCCCTCACAACGAACACTCAACTTTTAGCTCGACATCGGGAGGAGGAGGAAGCTCGGGTGGAACTCCTTCTTCATCCTTGATTCCCCTATGAGTATAGGGGCCTCCAGAACCTACAAGGTGATTAAGAGACTCCTATAGGACTCCAAATTGGCAGCACTTCACTCCTTGGCCGAACTAGCAAATGGGGAGCCCAAGGTGCCATTTTATAGGAAAATTGGAAGGTGGTTTTAGGCACACAGATTTCATCAATCCACTTGTACCATGAGTTTTTGCATTTAGATATCCTTATCTCACTTTGGAGAAAATATAAAGGTTGTATCCATACTTCTTTACTGTCTCCACCGAAGGTTTGGCAGCTTTTGGAAAACTACAGCTCAAGATATTGATAAAATACAGAACACCGCATTTGACTTGGTCCAAATTCGGTGTCTTGAATAGATCAGTTCGAATGGGCCCCATAGAAGCCGAATCAGGATTGGGTTCCTTAATATTAAATGTATAATATTAAATTCTGGACAGGCCCACAAAATTTCAGCCCATTTGTATGAATGGATTTTGGTTACTATTAAAAACAGTGGACAGATGTCCATGGATCCATGCAATTTTGGCCCATTTTTCTTCCACTTCATCAAGGGCCCTCCAAATCACCTCTACCTACATTGAAAAAATAAAAACAAGTAACATTTCCCATTATAATGTTGATTAAAATTGATTAAATTATTCAAACATAAATTGCAATTTATTATTATATTTGGAATATTCATTACAAAACTAGTTTAAAACAGCGGTGTAAGGGTGGAATAAAACAGTGAATCGTGGTACAATTAGTGTATCATGATACTAAACATTACCCAATGCATTGGAGTGCTATCAGGGTGCACCCTTCATAAATATTTCATCTCATGCATAAGTGCGCCACATGGATCATATAACATGGAATCATTCAACATAATAATTTATTCCACAATTAAGTAATGTGGAATAAATAAATTTAAGTACAATTCAATAAGTATATGTTCATAAAGGTGAATACCCTTAATAGAGAAATGGGTATGGTATTCACTACATGATGATTTTTGGTTTGGAAAATCGCGGTGCAATTTCGGCAGCATAACGCTGTCATATGGAAATTCATAAGTTGATTTGATGAGAGATAAATGGGTCCCTAATAATATATACATTAAATAGATAGTAAGTGGATCATGTAGCATAATTTCTCAACATATGAAATGGAATTTATATGCATAATATGGGAGAAATACTTGAATGGAAATAAGAAGAGAGAAATCCATCACGGAATTTCAGCATGGTAACGGGTGTACACTAAAAGAATTAATGAGAGAAAAAGGGGTATATAATCATTAAAACATAAGGAGGGAAGTATGGGTGATGTTATAAATCATACCACAACATTTTTAATTGAAAATAAAATAGTATAACAACATAAATAAACTTGGAAAAAATGAGAAAAGAAGGAAAGTAAGGATCCCTTGCTTGAGTGTGTGACTTCAAAATATTGAAGAGTGGATTATTGAGAGATTTTGGTGCCTTGGGAGGATTATAGAGAGAGGAGGTAAAATTAGGGACTTGATACAAGAATTTTTTGGTGAAGATAAGTGGAATCTTGGGTGGGTTTATATAGGAAATGAGAGGGGAAATCTTTAATATTCCACAAACTTAGGTTTTTGAATCTATATAATTAATTATTAAAAACCACAAACATTACCATGGTTTTTCCCATTGTTTTTTCCAAAGTGGAGTTTAAAACATTATTTTATAATTAAAATTGTATAACATAATAAAATATTTCCCTTTCTTATGTGGAGGTGAGTCACACTCTCAAGGAAATGAATTTAAAATCATAAAATATATTATACATTTTGGAGGATTCACTAAGACTTTATAAAATAATTAAAAAAATCTAAAATCACATTATTTTAATTTTAAAACATATATTAGGCCAATAATATCCATTATAGTATTTATTACATCATTTTGGGGTCATTATGATACCATAAAACACTTATTTTATTTATACGGTATTTAATTTTTACCCAAAAATTCAACTGTTGAAAAATTCACCATTAGATAAGTTATACATCCTCATTCTAAAAATAATATTCATTTTATCTAAATAATTTTCTAAATATGTGAATTTTCACTTTTTAAATGAAAATCAACATTTATTAAAAATTCACGGGTTTTGAAAAAAACAGTTTTCAAACCTTAATAAAAATTATATTTGACTTCATAAAAATTATATACTCATTTATATTCATAAAAGTAATTTGATAATAATATTTTATTAAAATATTAATTATTTCAAAAATTCATTAATTCCTTAAAATAAATTCTTTAAAAATACATTTTTTGTTTTTTCATATAAAAAATATAACTCTAATCAAACTGATTACCAAATAATTTAAAGATAAGGAAATGATATAATAATAATTTATAAGAATTGTTTTTATAATATTATTAATAAAATACATATTTTAATATAATGTATATATTTCTCAAAATTTCCATTTTTACCCGAAAAGACAATTTATCAAATTCGTCACTTTTTAAAAAAGGCTATTTTCATAAAGAAATTGATGGAATAAAACTTTTATTTATAAATAGATATTACATAATATGTAACTAATACCTTATTACATAACCCCTTATAAAACATACATAAGACCTAAGGATAAGGTGTGTGATGGTGACAGACTCTTAGGTCGGTTCGGATAACTCACTCAAGTAGTAATCTCTATTAACTTGTACTTCTCCCATAGGTGATTCCATTCAAGCTTAACGAGTTGAAGCTCGGATTGGGCTTGGTCAATAGAAAAGACCAGTGATGATACCTCATTCTCAAGCTTCTACAAATGAGCTTCATATAGTCCAAGTCTAATGGATGAGGTCATCACCTCCTTTGTCTGTGTCAAAAGGATTTGTTAAAACCTTATATTTGTACTAGTCATGTGATTATTGTTCAACGGATACATTATCAATGATAATGATAATTAACTATCATTTAAACCCAATAATAATAATAATAGTGCATGTTTTTTCTATAAGACATTAAAAGAAATGTAATTTTATTTATAAAATATCAGTTCGTTACAACATTCCCCCATTAAGAAAATTTTCCCTCGAAATTTCCTTTTCCCTCACTAAAATAGATGAGGGTAACTATGCCTCATCACTTCCTCCGGTTCCCACATTTCTTCTTCAAACTTGTGGTTTCTCCACAACACTTTGATGAGGGGAATTATCTTATTTCTTAGAACTTTTTCCCTATGATCTAAATCTTCATTGGATTCTCTTCATAGGAGAGGTCATTATCCAATGGTAACACCTCTGGATTGAGTACATGTGATGGGTCAAATATGTACTTCTTCAAGATTGATACATGGAATACATCATGTACTTGAGATAGGTTTGGTGGGAGTTTTATTCGATAGGCTACTACTCTAATGCGATCAAGGGTCTCAAAAGGGCTGATGTACCTTGGACTAAGATTTACCTTCTTCCCAAATCTCATAACTCTCTTCCATGTTGATATGTAGAGGAATACCATGTCTTTGACATCAAATTCTAGGTATCATCGACAATTTTTAGTATGGATATTTTTTTTTACTCTGAGTAGCTTTAATGTGTTGTTGTATGTTCTTAACCTTCACCACAATTTCTTAAACCATTTCTAGACCTAGAATTTTTCTCTCCCCAACTTCATCCCAACATACCGGTGTTCTACACCTTTTCCCATAAAGGGCTTCATAAGGAGCCATTTGGATGCTTGAGTGGAAACTATTATTGTAAGAGAACTCAACCAAAGGAAGATGTTGATCCCATACTACTTTTAATTCCATTGAGCATGTTCTCAAAATTTCCTTAAGTGTTTGGATAGTCAACTCATATTGGCCATCATTTTGAGGATGATAAGACATACTGAAGTTCATCTCAGTGTTCAGATCATGTCGTAGACTCTTCCAAAACTTAGAGGTGAATCTTGGATCTTGATTGGATACAGTCGATATTGGTACTCCATGCAGCCTTACCACTTCTCTGGTGTATATCCATGCCATTTTATCCAATGAGAAATCCTCTCAAATTTCAACTAATTGTATAGTCTTTGTAATACAATCCGCAACAACTCAGATAGCATTTTTTCCTTTGGATGTCTTCAGAATTCTGGTGAAAAGGTCCATAGTGATGTTCTTCCATTTTTATGTTGGTATGGTTAGTGGTTGCATTATCCCCTTAGACTTTTTCCTATCATCCTTCACTTACTGACATACCAGGTACTTTGATTTATACTTAGAGATCTCCTTCTTCATTTATCCCACTAATAATGCTCTTGGATATCTTAATACATCTTTGTGTTTTTTTAAGTTAATGGAGAAATTTGAACTATGTGAATCATCCAAATGTTATTTCTTTAACTATGGATTTGATGGAACACATAGTCTTGACCCAAATCTCACAATTCCTTCTTTATTAACATTGAACTCTGAGGATTTCCCTTTTCTGATAGTTTCCACTTTCTTCTAAATTCCCACATCATCCTTCTAAGCATCCTTTAACCTTTCCAAAAGAGATGGTTGAGCAATCATTTTTGAAAGGATTAATTATGTTCCATTTTTTATGATTCCCATGTCCATATTCATCAAATATAAGAAGATTGGATCCTTTTCAATTCTCATAAATGAAATATTTATTGGATCCTTTATACTTAGAGAATCTACTACTTTATTCGCTTTTCCTGGATGGAAGTGAATTGAGTAGTCATAGTCTTTGATCAGATCTAACCATCTTTGTTGGTACATATTCAAATATTTCTATGTGAATATATACTTGAGGCTTTTGTGATCCGTATATATTTAACACTTCTCCCCAAAGAGGTAATTTTTCTAAATTTTCAAAGAGAAGATCACCGCAGCCAACTCCAGATCATGTGTTGGATAATTATACTCATAAAATTTCAATTGCCTTAAATCATAGGTAATGACTTTATCATTTTTCATAAACACACATCTCAGGCCCTTCTTCAAAGCATCACTGAATACTGAAAAATGTTCTACACTTGTAGGTAGTGTGAGCACGGTCATAGTGATAAGCCTCCTTTTTAACTCCTTGAATCTCTCTTCGCATTCATAATTCAAAACAAACTTGACTCCCTTCTGAGTTAACTTGGTCAGAAGGTTTTACAATCGTGATAAATTTCTCACAAATCGGTGATAATATCCAGCTAACCCAAGGAATCTACAGATATCTGTCACAGATTTTGTCCTTGACCATACCTCAATTGTATTTGTCTTGTAGGGATCCACAGATATCCCATTGCTTGTTATGATATACCCCAAGAATGAGACTTTATTCAACCAGAACTCACACTTGTTGTACTTTTCATAGAGATTATCCTTTCTCAAGGTCTCTAGTACAGTGCTTAGATGCTCCTCATGCTCCTCCTTGGTTTTGAATTATATTAGAATATCATTTATAAAGACTACCACAAACTTGTCGAGGTAATTTCTAAAGACTATATTCATCAAGTCTGAGAGTATTTCTAGAGAATTGGTGAGTCTGAAAGGCATTAATATGAATTCATAGTGCCCGTACCTTGTATAAAAAGTAGTCTTGGGGATATCCTCCTTATTTAACCTTACTTGGTAATATCCTGACCACAGATCCACCTTAGATAAGTATTTTGCTCCATGTAGCTGGTCAAAAAAGTAATAAATTAATGATAGAGGATACTTGTTCTTTATCACAATTTTATTGAGCTCACGATAATCAATGTAAAGGCGCATTGACACATCCTTCTTTTTGACAAAGAGGACTAGTGTAGCCCATGGTGAAGCACTTGGGCGTATAAACCTTTTATCCAGATTCTCCTGTAGTTTTTTCTTTATCTCCTCAAGCTCCACAACATCCATTCTATACAAAGTCTTGGATATTGGAAATTCCCCAGGTATAAGATCAATTGATAATTCAAAATATCTTTTGGGAGGAAGACCAGAAAATTCCTCAGGAAACACATCATTTAATTCCCTCACAATAGGCATGTCTTTTAGAATGGTTCTTTCCTTAGACTCAATCATATGAGCAAGATACATGTTCTCATAGGGTAGTGATATTAGTGCTTGCGATGATGGTTCTAAAGAAGATTCATCCTCATACTTTCACTTGTACAGAATTGGGGGGTCAATTTTCCATATAGAGAGTGATTTCCCTCTCATGGAAATTTATGTTGGCTCTATATAGGGAAAGCCAATGCATGCCAAGAATTGCAAAAAATTCCACCATATGGAGTATGAAAATATTTTCTGGGAATTTCAATCCACAAATTGTGATAGGGGAGAAGTTATATTCATGGGATGCAATAATTGCCCCATTTTCTGTTCTCACTGACATCCCTACTTCTATGATTTGTGGTGGTGTTTGGATTTCTCTACTAAACTTTCAGGATTTAAAATAATGTGTAGAACCATAATAAAAAATTATGTTCACTATTCTTGAATGAATAACTATCGTACCTATCACCACTTCATTTTTAGGATTCTATTTAGTGGTAGTGATGGGAAAAGATCACCCTTGCTGCCTTGGAGGTTGTTGGTTTCTACCAAAAACCTTTGGATTAGGGAACTGGTTCACAAAGTGTCTTGGTTCTTTGCATTTGTATCAATTAACACTACATTGAGGGTCTAACAGAGAATTCCTATCCTCTATCATAGCAGTGGATTTTTCTTGTCAGAAATTAATGGCTAGGTTCTCTTATCTTACACACCTAAATCATTTCCTCATACCCTTTAGGCAATTTCTGGGGTGCTTCTTTCCACACATTTGGCAAGTGGTGTGCTAGAATTTCTTAGTACTGTTGGGTTTATCCATCGGACCACCAGACTTAAATTCTACTTTCCACTTCTTATCCCTATGATACCCCTGAGATTCAATGATATCCATTTTGACTTTGAGGGAACATCAGATAATTTCTTCACAGCTATCGAAGTCACAGATCGTTATGGATTTCTATAGGCTAGGTTTTATCCCACCAAAGAAGCGGTCAACCTTGCATTCAGGTGTAACATCAAAGTCAGAGTCATATCATGCAAGCCTTATGAAGTTTTCCTCATATGCTCTGATGGAATCATCATTTTTTTCTAGAGGTCAAGGAAGTACCTTTCCATCTTAATTCATAGGGTGCGAGGAAAATATTTATCAAAAAAAATTTCAGGAAATCCTTCCATTCCAATGCATTGATCTCAAAATCAAGCTTCATATTTTTTATCAATGTCCACCATTGATCAGATTCACCCTCTATACAATAAGTAGCCAGAAGAACCATATCTTGTTTAGAAAATTGAAGTATGGAGAAGATCTTCTCAATGGAGTTAATCCATTGTTCGATGATTGAGGGATCGGATAATCCATTGAAAGTAGGAGGCCTTTGTCTCATAAAGCTCTCAATTGTGACTTGTTATTTCTTAGGGGTGGTTGGAAATTCTTTTTGACCCATGTTTCTATTCAAAACTTGAGTTAACTAAGAGAATATTATGACAAAGTTTGCAATTCCTTCTCCCATCAAATTGGGAATCTCATTAGAACAGTCATTACATTGATCTTCGCATATGTTGTTATCCTGATTCCTCTTATTACCGGCCATTGGCTAGAATATAAGGAAAATTAAGGGTAAGTATTTTAAACTATTAAACACATAAGGGTAATCCAATGAAAAAAATGGATAACTTATAATTTAAATTGTTTTCCTTAACTTATTAATTTATAGGATTCAATCTAAGTTATCCATGATCTAATTCCCAACATATATTCTTAGGGGTGTTTTTTTATTCCCTTAATAATGGTTCATACTGAGCTTATGAATTTACCAAAGCATATCCCTCGGGAGTGTTGAACCAAGAGTACAGAAAGGCCTATTGTCATGCACCAGTTCTCATTCAAGTCTAGCTCAAAGTGGTGTTTTCAGGTTTTTCCCCTAGATACATATGTGCTAGAGCCACCTCTACTTGTTCGTATCTAGACAGGGATGTATTTTCTTGATAAACCACTTAATCTATAATAATCAAACTTTAGGGATTATTTTCTTATACTCAGTATTATACCTAAATCTTTCACTAGAGTTTTATAACCTTAATCCCAAAAATAACTAAACCTATCCTCTGATACCAACTATAACAACCCTACTTTTTATTACACACTTAAGCATGATTTATTACATAAACTTGCACTTAATACAACCCAGAAGATCGATAGGTCTAGTGTATTTAGGGATTAGGAACATTACATGACAACTTAAGACATAAAATACAACATCTTTATTGAAAAAATTTTTACATGACAGCAAATTCCTTCATACTTACCATTTCATGGGATAACCTGAGGACATACATAAGAAAAGGGTGATCTATAAAGCCCAGTAAGGGATTAAACAAGTCATAACATGAATAATAAGATGCATGTAAGGAAATAGGAATATCAATGTAGAACAAGAGAAACATGAGCATAAAGGTATTATATAGCATGATTATCATAACATGGAAATGTGGAAACAACATACAACATCATATTATCATGATCCAAGGATCATTGCACATAGATTATCATGAGTAAACCCTCATTGCACATAAATTAGTATGATTAAAACATCATTTCAAATTAATTATCATTATTAAACCCTCATTTAACATGAATTATCATCATTAAACCCTCATTTCACTTAGATTATCATGATACTAAACATTACCCAATGCATTGGGACGCTATCAGGGTGCACTGTTCCTAAACATTTCATTTCATGCATAAGTGTGCCACATAGATAATATAACATGGTATCATTCAACATCATAAATTATTCCATGATTAAGAAATGTGGAATAAATAAATTTAATTACCGTTCAATAAGTATATGTTTATAAAGGTGAATACCCTTGATAGAAAAATGGGTATGGTATTCACTACATGATGATTTTGGCTTGGAAAATCGCGGAGCAATTTCGGTAGCATAACGTTGTCATATGGAAACTCATAAGTTGGTTTTATGAGAGAGAAAGGGGTACCACATAATTTATACATGAAATATATAGTAAGTGTGTCATAGGAAATAATATCCCAACATATGAAATAGAATTTAGATGCATAATATGGGAGAAATACTTGAATGGGAATAAGAAGAGAGAAATCCCTCACGGAATTTCAACATGGTAACGGGTCTACACAGAAGGAGTTAATGAGAGAGAAATGGGTATCTAATCATTAAAAATTTAGGAGGGAAGTATGGGGGAGGTTTTAAATTATACCCCAACATTTTTAATTGAAACTAAAAGAGTATAATAATATAAAGAAACTTGGACAAAAATGAGAAAGGAAGGAAAGTAAGGATCCCTTACTTGAGTGTGTGACTTTAAAATCTTGAAGAGGGGATTCTTGAGAGCTTGGGGTTCATTGGGAGGATTATAGAGATAGTATGGTAGAGTAGGGACGTTATCAAATTATTTTTAGTGAAGATAAGTGGGATATTGAGGGTTTTATATAGGAAATGAGAGGGGAATTCTTTAATATTCCACAAACTTATGTTTTGGAATCTATATAATTAATTATTCAAAACCACAAACCTTCCAATGGTTTTTGAAAAATTGGATTGGAAAAAATTATTTTATAATGAAAATGTCCAAACATAATAAAATATCTCCCTTGATTATGTGGAGGTGAGTCACACTCTCAAGGAAATGAATTTAAAATCATAAAATATATTATACATTTTGGAGGATTCACTAAGGCTTTATAAAATAAGTAAAACAAATATAAAATTAAATTATTTTAATTTGAAAACACATATTGGTCATATAATACCCATTATAGTATTTATTACATTATTTTGAGGTCATTATGATGTCATAAAACACATATTTTATTTATATGGTATTTAATTTTTACCCAAAAATTTGACTGTCTTATAAAATTATAAAAAATTCACTGTTGGATAATTTTGATATCATGATTCCAAAAATAATACTCATTTTATCTAAATAATTTTATAAATATGTGAATTTTCAATTTTAAAATGAAAATTTACATTTATGGAAAATTCACAGGTTTTGACAAAAACAGTTTTCAAACCTTAATAAAAATTATATACTAATTTATTATTCATAAAATTAATTTGATAATAATATTTTATTAAAATATTAATTATTTCTAAAATTCATTAATTCCTTAAAATAAATTCTTTAAAAATATATTTTCTATTTTATCGTATAAAAAATATAACTCTTATTAAACTAATTACCTAATCATTTACAGATAAGGAATTGATATAATCATCATTTATAAGAATTGTTTTTATAATATTATTAATAAAAAACATAGTTTAATATAATGTATATATTTCTAAAAAGTACCATTTTTACCTGAAAAGGCAATTTATCAAACTCGTTGCTTTTTAAGAAAGACTATTTTCATATAGGAATTGATGGAATAATACTTTTATTTATAAATAGGTATTATGAAATAATTAGTTAATATCTTATTACATAACCCCTTATAACACTCACATAATACCTTAGGGTAAGTTGTGCGATAGTGAATTACTCTTGGGGTGGCTCGGATAACATCACTCGGGTGGTAATCTCTATTAACCTGTACTTCTCCAGTAGGCGGTTCTATTAATGATTAACATGTTGAAGATTGGTTTGGGCTTGGTCAAGATCAAATCCAAATGATGCTACCTCCTTCCTGAGCTCCTACAAATTCTCTTCGTACGGCTCGAGTCTACTGTATGAGGTCATCACCTCCTTTGTATGTGTTGAAAGGATTTGTTAAAACCTTGTATTTGTACTAGTCATGTGATCATTTATCAATTGCTATATTATCAATGGTAATGATACTTAACAGTCATTTAAACCCAATAATAATAAAAAAATATTGCGTGTGTTTTCTATAAAACATTAAAATAAAGGCAATTTTATTCATAAAAGATCGGGTCGTTACACAAGCTATGAATCAAGGTGTTTTACCCTAGGGTAGAGGGTTAGTTTATCATCCTCTATATAAACTAAACACTAGGAAAACATCATGATCATGACACTTATATTTTATTTCTGTTAGTTTTATAGTTTATTATTTATTTTTGTGTATACTGTGTGATCACCAAGATAAATTATTTACACGCATGGAATATGGAATAAAATATAATTAGATTATATATAATTTTTTATCTTTCATGGTTAACCATGTAAATAAAATTTACTTAATATTAACAAGAAATGTAAAAGGCTAAAATGGGATTTACACATAAGGATAATAATCCCTCAAATAAAATATTAAATTGGCTTATCCTTCCACTACTTAAGTTAGAATTGACCTCATAGTTCAAAGTACTTGAACAACCCAAGTTGGGGTACTTTCAATTATCTTGAAAATTTTATCTTGAAGTTTTGGGTTGAATTAACTTAGTTTACATCAAGGGTTGGATATACAAGTAAGAATTTATGTAACTAAGAGTAAAAGGTTGAAAAAAAACTTAAAACAATATTTCAGGATTGGGTAGTCCACTCAACATATCAAGGAACTATGAGTTAATGTAGTTAGAAATTTAAACCTACTTAAAACCATTTAAATAGCTTGTTTGGACAAGGTATGGGTTATTAGAAGGGAATATGTATCCTTGACACTAGAATATATAAGTGAAAATATATTCCAAAACTTATGGTGAGGGTTATTAGGTTTTGAAAAATGGTGGGAGATTAATAATAATTTAATTAATTTTAAATTTATTAATCTTTTTGGAATCAAAACTAGTACTAATTATCTGGTCTAAAATTTTAGAAATAGAAAATCAAACGAAATCGAAAATATCACTATGATCCATACTAGATAAGGATAACCTTCTCACCATCATGAATTTCTAAGAATGGTATAGTCACTTGTTTATTATACTATTCCAAGAATAGAAAATATACACATTGGAAGGTGCACTTCCTTAGTTCATTTAAAAAGAGGATAATGAGGAAGAAGTATATATCTATTTGAAGTGTGTGGATAATGCTATGGATATCCAATGTTTCATGTTATCCCCCATATCCAATGTGATTATAAAGAAATATTAGAATATGTATTTTTATAACATTATTTCTCACCTTAAGGATATTTATCAAGAGAATATGAGATCATAGATATATAAGATCTCCATTTCACTATTCACGTGTAAGCTGGAAGATTCGGTGCTAGTTGGGGAACATGTAGTCAAGATGATTAGATATATTGAGCTCTTGGAAATCTTGGGTTTTAAGATCCCTAGTAAGATTTTAAAGATCTCATTATGTCCTCATTACCCAAAAACTTCTCAAGTTTTATTATGAATTATAATATGAGAAATAGTGACAAGACATTATTGAAACTTCTTACACTTATTCACCAAGTTGATAAAGATGTGGGGTGTGACAAACCCATTATCCTTATGGTGAATAAGAAGAGTAATAACAAGGAAAAGTAACCAAATACTTATTCTAAGTCTAAGGATCTGGAAAACCATCCTTCCAAGAAGAGGAAGATCCATATGCAAGGAAAGTAATAGGATGCGGTATGTTTTTCATGATTAAATAAGGGTCACTGGAAGAGGAATTTCACCCATCAAAAGAAGTATGGGGAAGTTTCAAGTGCATTTTTTATCGATTGTAATATTTATATATCTACAAATTATGTATTTGATACTATATTTAGTGATCACATTTGTATAGAAATATTGGAACCAAGTAGATTTCTAAATGTGGAAAGAGGTGAGGTGGATCTTCTAGCTTCTAGTGAATCAAGGATGGCTGATCTACCTATTAGAGACTACCATATCACATTATTGACAGGATTTATTTTCATTTTAGAGAACTATTATTATGTTCCTAGTGTTACCAAGATCATTATTTTCATTTGTTTCTTAGATATGGACCGATATATTTTTAATCTTTATAAATAAATATTTCTACTTTTATAAAGATAGTATATATTATGGAATGGAATATTTAAATAATGGTCTTTATTTATTAAATTATGAAAATAAAATATAGAAAATTGATATTGAAACTAATATGGATGACTCATATAACACCCAGTTGTGGCATCATCGTCTTAGTCACATAAATGAGAAAACTTTGACAAAGATCTATCAAGATGGTTATTTAGACTCTTTTTATCTAAATCCATTTGAAATATGTCATGCTTGTTTACAAGGAAAAATGACTAAACCATAATTCAGTGGTCAAGTTTAAAGGACCATATATCATTTAGAATTAGTACACAATTATGTGTGTTGACCTTTTCAAGTAGAATCTAGAGGTGGATACACATACTTTATTATTTTTACCAATGACTTGAGCATGTATGGTTATATCTACTTGATGAGGTATGAGTCTGATTCCTTTGATAAGTTAAAAGAGTTCAAGAATGAGGTTTAAAATCATCTTGGAAATAATATAAAGAAACTTTGATCAGATCTAGGTGATGAATATCTTAACCAAGACTTTATTGAATTTCTATGGGAGTATGGGATTTTATCTCAAATCACTCCACCTTATACACCACAGTGGAATGGTGTTAGTAAAAGGAGGAATCATGCCTTGTTGGACATGGTAAAGTCACTGGTGAGTCACACAAGTCTTCCATTATCCTTTTGGGGATATTCATTACAGAAATCATTATAATTATTCAACCAAGTACTGACTAAAGTAGAAAATAGTATTACCTTTAATTTATGGAGAGGAAAGAAACCCAATTTATCACATGTTTGTGCATGAGGTTATGAGTTGTTTGTTAAGGATATATCAAGAAAAAACTTTTACCCAGATGCATAAAGTGTATCATTATAGGGTGTCCTAAGGAAACAAGTGGATACTATATATACAACCCTTCAGACAATAAATTAATTATCATAAGATATACCATCTTTCTTGAAAGGTAGAATATCCTCAAGGAGGATAGTGGGAGCATGATTGACTTCGAGGAAGTTGATGCTCAATATACAAAAGAGTTGGTATAGGAACCAATTCCATAGGTACCTATGGAATATGTTGTTCTTAAAACACAAGTAATTCATAGGAGTGAAAGATTGGTAAGAGAACCAGAGAGATATGGTTTTCTGGTCACTAATTATGGTGACTCATTATTGGTTGAAAATGATTATCATCTCTCCTATAAGGAGGAAGTATAGAGCTCAAATTCTATAAGATGGAAAGAATACATGAATTCTAAGATGAATTCAATGTATCAAAACAATGTTTGGGTTTTTATTAATCCACCTGTTGATGCAAAACCTTTTTCTTGTTAATGGTAATTCAAGATAAAGCTGGACATATATGGTAAATTGAATACCTATAAATTAGATATCGTGGCTAAAGGGTTTAGACAACATCAAGGCATTGACTACAATGAAATATTTTCTCCAGTTTCTATGTTTAAATCCATCATAATACTACTTTCCATAGCATATTACCATGAATATGAAATTAAGAAAATGGATTTAAAAAATGAATTCCTTAATGGGGACCTTCAAGAGGATGTGTATATGACACAACCAGAAGGGTTTTTGAATCCAAGAAATTCTAAAAAGGTATGAAAGTTATAGATATCCATATATGTATTAAATCAAGAATTCAGGACGTAGAACATTTGATTTTATGAACCCATAAATGAATTTGGTTTCATTAATAATGAATATGATCCATGTGTTTACAAATGGTTTAGTGGGAGCACAGATTTTTTCCTAGTAGTATATGTTGATGAAATATTACTAATTAGAAATTATATACCAGCATTACAAGAGGTTATGTTATGGATGATCATGTGATTCTATATGAATTACTTAGGTTAATAAGCCTATATTCTATGGATCAAGATCATACATGATAGATCCAAGAGGATAATTGGACTAAGTCAAAGTATATATATTGACTAGATACTGAAGAGGTTCAGTATGGAATAATCCAAGAGGGGGTTGGTTCTAATTTCATATGGTATATATCCAAGAAAATGTGCCCTCAAACACAATAATAAAGAGAGATAATAAGTAATATATCACATTCTTTTGCGATAGGATCTATCATGTATGTTATGTTATGTATGAGTCTTGATGATGCTTCTTCTTTGAGCATGGTGGGAAGATATCAAGAAGATTCATGTGAATAGAATTGTAATACTATTAATATTATCCCTAAGTATCTAAGGTGATATAATGATATGTTCCTATTGTATGGAGGAGATGAAGGGATGGCTATTAGGGGTTATATAGATTCTATATTTTAGTCGAATCATAATTATCAGAAGTTGCAGTCTGGATATATCTTTTGTCACAACTAAGGATCTCTGAGCTATAAGAGTTCAAAGAAGCCAGTTTTTGATAATTCTACAATAGATTTAATGTATATTTTAGATTCTGATTTATCTAAGGAATCATTTTTTATTATTAAATTTGTCTAAGAGCTTGATTTGGTGCCTAGAATTAAATATCCAATCACAATTTATTGTGATAACACTATAGTGGTGGCTCTCTTCAAAGAGACAAGGTCACACTAAAGGAAAAAAAGAACATACTTCAAAAGTTTCATCTCTTGAAGGATTTTTATCAATGAGGTGAAGTTGTAGTGAGAAAATTATCCATAGAGAAAAATGTGATGGAGCCCTTAATTAAGGCTTTATCTCAACAGAATCATGAGTATCATGTGAGAGCTAGTGGACTAAAATCCATTTTTAGTTGGCTCTAGTGAAAGTGGGATTATGTTGGGGTTGGTTTCCTAAAACCAACTTGTTTAGTACTTAATTACATGTTTTTAGTAATAAAATAATTTTAATTATCACATATTTATTATTATTCTTTGTGATATTTATATGTGATATTTTCCTTAGAATATATGTTGTGCTAAAAGGTCATAGCAGTTCCCCACTCTGATGAGAACCTAGAGGTTCCATGACATTGTTATTCAACCTAGTTCTATGGTTGGATGATATTGCTTGATGTGATAGAGAAAATATAGGATATTAGGGGTATGAGACTCATAATACATTGAAACACCTTATCATGGTGTTTTACCTTGGTAATCTCTATGATATAAGGTTATGAGAACAATCTTGTTAATATGAAATTCATATTTCCATGTGTCATTATATGCTCCTATCTTTGAACGTCTATATTGATCATTAGACTTTAATATTATCATTAATGGATATCATAAGTCATGTACTTCTATGTATTTATGAAAACCATGATGACATATGTTCGTAGTGAAGTAGGATACGTTGGGTATATCGTGAATGATATAGCATTAATGGATAATTTGAGAAAGAATTTATCCCTTTTGTCTCTTAAAAAAATTTAATATCTAAAACCCTTTGATGGGAATGGAATAACCTGAATAAATCCATGGCCATTGTGTTTTATGGGAAATTTCATTTCCAAAAACTCAAATAAAGAGTCATCGAGCTTATAGGTTGATGAAATCGGCATGCAACCTTCTTGATTTGAGATATTGTGATAAAATGATTATATTACATGGTAAAATTTCATAGTAGGTTTGACATCGTTGCAACATTAAATTCTTTATCAATGGAATCCTGGGTGTGTTTCTAGATTCTAAGCTTGGACTATATATGGTTATTTTTAATGCCACTAAGAAAGAGGCCTAGAGGGTCACATGCTGAGTGTATCCACAAACTTAGTTAAATTCTAGTATTAAATTTAACAAGTTGAAATAAATGATATTTATTCAGGTTTGGTTGATGTCCATAATTTATTCACAAGTTATTAAAAAGAATAATTGATTTAAATAATAATAGTAAATATTATTTTATGAGTCTTTAAAATATAATATTTATTATATTTATCGTATAATAATGCAGTGAAATTTATTTAACTAAATATCCATTATTTTACCATCGATAAATGTTGATGAGGGAAGGCATATCGAGTTTGATGGTCTAAATAGTATAAATGATATTTATTTATATTCTTGATGTTTCACACATGTTAAGAAATTAATAATACTATTATTATTATTATTATTTTACATGGGGTCATTTAAGAATATTAAAGATGGTTGGGGTCTTGTGTGTGATTTTCCAACCCTAAACCAAATGTAATAAATATTTATTTATATCACTTTCCTAATTCACTTTTGTTGTTCACAATGAATAAACAGATATTGGATCAATCCCTAGAGTGTACTCTCCCTTCCTCCCATCTTAAGACTTTAAGAGAACACCAAGGGTTCTTCATCTTCATAAATAATATTGCTACGATCAATCACAAACAATTCAAGCAATCGGGATCATTTGTGCTATCACTCGGAGATTCTATGGCATTAATCAAAGATTATGGTGCATGTGTGGATCACCCATAAAGGGATTATACACTTTAATCCTATAGAATAATGATGGTGTGTTGAATTATATTCCATCGCATCATCAATAAAATTGGAATTACAAGTTGAGATAATTATATATATGCTCATAAATTAATTATAAATTACATGTAAAGATCCTCTTCCTCTAGTTCCAGAGTATTAATGTCATCTATTAAATATATTTTTTATGGGATATGAATTTTTGATCATGTAAATTAACTATTACACCTAATTTAAGACTAAAATAAAATTTTTTCATACTATAAAAGGATGGTTACGTTGTGACTATAACCTACAATATCTACCATTCACAACCTCTTTAATCAATCTCCCATCTCCTACATCATTATTTAGTGGATTTTATAGTAGCGATCCCTCATTATTTTGGATTCTGTATAATTTTTATAGAAGATTCAAATAAAACGTCATCATTTAGGTCTACCAATTTCTCATCTCTTCTTTGAAGAAAACATCATTCTATTCAATGCCACTACTCCATAATAAATCACCCCCATATGATCCATGTTAGACTCCTCTTATAGTGGTTCTGATAATAAAATCAATAAATCTAAAACACACATATTATATTCTTGTAATTTTCATATGGATAAAGTGGAAAAAATATGTTTCATGATGGATTTTCAATACAAATATGATATTGAGAAATAATTGAGTGTTATATTGCTCCATGGTTAGGTTTCTTCTTCATTCACTTATATTGATGGTCATATTAAACATAATATTTTATATTATAAAGAAAAATGTTTTCCTCTAAAAGTATTCTTGAATATTATTAAGTTAATTTTTTTTTCCAAAATTATGAAGGGTTTTAAATGAGTCTAATAAGAATTAATAGAACATGTTAAAGCAATTTAAAACCCTATTTATATGATCTCCATGCAAAAAATATGCAACCTATGTAAAAACTGAAAAGAAGAAATACTGAAAACTAGTGTACCTTACACTGAAGAAGCCACTGCATCATCTTAATCTTTATTTTCATCTTCATCAATATCCATAGGATAATATTAAAAACTCGATGTGAAAGCAGGATACACCTTTTCTCCCTAGTATTCAAGTACATCTAATGCAAAGGATGAAGGTGAAGAAAGCATTTGGATACAGGAGTCATTGGATGAATATCCACAAAATTTCTATTTCATATTAGAATACTATATAAATCCATTGAGGAATCACTTTGATGGTGCGTGCATTAACTCATGTGTTTAAATGCATGAGTTAATGATTCAGCCACTTCATGTATCATATATAAAAATAAAACTCCCAAAAGTTTCATCTAAATATGAAATGATCTCATTAATGATAGATTATGTGGATGAAACATAAAATGATATCTATTTATCATTTTTTTGTAATCATATATTGTAGAATAATATTCCATATTCATGAAAATAATTATTTACATGAAATATATATATCCCATATATATATATATATGTGTGTGTGTGTGTGTGTGTGTTTATATATAAGACTTTAGAGCATATCTCCATTAATCTCTCACTTGCACTAAATCCTAAAAAATGTATTTACATTTCACTTTATATCATATCTTATATAATAACTTGGGAAACTATATACAAAAAAAACCTTATGGATATCTTCAAAAAATCATTTTGGAAATTTTTCATTAACTTTTCCTTGTATCACATCACTTGAAATACTTGTAAACACTTATCCAAAACACTTTTAGACTAACTCAAAAACTTTTTTTAGAGTATATCTCTTAGTCAGAATTGATCCTAATTTAGTCAAACACAAAGTGTGACCCCACAGTCATTTATAAAATTTATAAAAAATATGAATCTCAAGATCCATAAATGTAGGCAAAGAGAAGCCTCTGGAAAAGCATCATTGTTACTCGAGCTATAAATGGATCTGGCATGATCTCCATCAAACACATGTATCGTAATAAGTATTTTCACCTATCTATATCATATAAAAACATGAATTATCATATTTTCCATTTTTCAAAGACATCAAGTGACATGGTACATGGAACATGTCAATCCCATATAACCAACTCATATATTCTTGATTCTAAGATTATAGACTAAATTGATCAATGAATACAGCACATGTCATTCATCCTTATAGATTAGAATGTCACATGTCCTTTATCCGGATAGATATATAATATCTAGTTGTGACCAAAAACTCCCACAATATATCTCAATTAGGGGCTCAGATTTCATACTCTTTATACAATAGAAAAAATCTCATCTTGGTTAATCTTCAACTAATGACATGATCATCAATACACCCAACCACATCTGTATTAGCTAAGTTAATATATCAACTTGCATAAGTAGGGTATCAAATTATGAAGGTTATCATGTTAGATATATTTCCAACCTTCACCCATATTATACCAAATACATATGTATGAAACTCCATGTGGTATACTTAGTGGTTCATCCAACACATATAGTGAATTTCTTATTCTTTGTCTTGTGCCTCATGAGCATATTTGTTATCTCTATACAATAATCCTACTCATGATAACCTTAACATTTCATCACATCCTATAATAATCCATGATGAAAATTGGTTAGGGATAAAATCAAATTTTTATTTTTCGAGTTTAGTTATCATTATACTTTACGAAATGTATATCTATATATACATTTATGCAGTTAGTGTGAAAGAATGATGAAATAGAATTTTCCTTTACTATGATGAATTTTAATATTCTTAAACTCTTTAATAATATTTAATATACCCAACATGATAATTGGTTGATCATATCATATATGATAAAATACTAGATCAGCTTTATCTTTGATACACTTTCTAGGTTTTTTTAACACATTACATCATAGGTAGTCCCTATCACATATCTATGTGATCATATGATAAAACACTCCCACTAACACTTTAATGGGAAAACTTTATAAAGAAATTTAGTTTGAATAATGGTGGGATTTAGGAACCATGTTTCTAAATGTTCAACTTTTGAACATATTCAAACTTCTTAACTTTAAAACATCAAATGTTACATTGTTAACTTCTATTGTCTATTAAGAACTCATTCCAAGTTCATCATCATCATCCTTATAATTCTATTCCATCAATATTTTTCCTCAAAATAATGTAACTACTTACATTATTATTTATTTTCATCCTAAACTATTTTAGGATAAAGTAATAATCACTTTAATACAGTAACTAAATGTAACTCTTTACATTTCCCTTTACTGCCATACCCTAAACTCTTTTAGGATATCAATTATAATTCACTTATCATTTTTATTGGTATAATCCTTCAAGAAATAGTTTCTTTCAATTTTCATGATAACTAAATATAACTCTTTACATTTTTATTTATCGTCACATATCCTAAACTCTTTTAGGATATTGATTAAAACCCTTTAATATTAGATTGGTATAATGGTGATATTCACTTTATAAATGGTAACTAAATGTAACACTTTACATTTTTCTTTACCATAACATATTCTAAACATTTTTGAATATTAATTGGAAGTCACTTTAACTTAAGATTGGTGAAATAATTTATTTATTAATTTTGAACATATTTAAGTTCAAACATACTCCCCTAGCCTCTTAGACATTATATTCTTTTTAGAATACCTTGCTAAGGAACAAAAATTATTTTGTGTTAGGAAATAATATTTATTTACTTTTTGTTGGAACATTTAACAAATAAACTATAGTTTACATATCATATATGTTTTTTTATGTGTTTATTACCTTTCCTTTTTGAAAATAAGATTTTATTAAAATATATCACATATGATTGTCGGGAACACATTCCCCGATATTTTAATAACATATGGATAAACATTTTATCTTGGATGAACACTTTTATCCAAATATTCTTATCAAAAAATTTATATAAATTGATGAATCATAGACCATGTGTATAAAATTAATCATCACATGTTTTTTCATAATAACTCTTTGTAATCAAAAAAATTCTATTATCACATAAGATAAATGATATAAAGATACACATATTTTATTTAGATTCATTTGATATTGATAAAATCATCTACATTCAAATCCATGCGGTTGTAAATATTTATAAGATCTTGTGAATATAAACTACTAGCTCAACAAATTCTTCCCTTGATCTTGAACTCCTATATATTTACAATACATTGTAAAATATACATTCAGTATCACATGTAATGACCCTAACCCAAGTATCCTAGAGCCATTTGTTACTTTATTAAATTGAAATAAAATACAATTAATCACATCCCAAAGGACCAAATTGTTTAGTAGTCTTTAAAAACTAGATACATACTTGAATCTCATATTACATTTTAAAACATAAAAATACAATATAGTGAAAGTAAATATTCTACATCCTTAAAATCATTCAAAGATTCCTTCTTCATGTCCTGGGGAAAGGGAAAAAATAAAGGGTTCACTCAAATTCTTAGTAAGGGATATGTACAATGGAATATATCATGATAAAATAAGAAATAATCAATATGGAAAGGTAGATGACTGAAAACACATGTCATTTAATCAATAAGTTGAGCAAAAATAATAATATAGAAGTTATAAATCATGATCAAATAATGTCATATAAATAATCACATTATCTATAAACTTATATGTGGATATCATAACTATTTAAATAATCACATTGTCATTAATAACTAATATCATAATGATGGAATGAATAATTTGAAACATCATAAACATACCGTCAAGGACTTGTGACAAGATATATTATATAAATGGGAAAGGCCCAGAAAAATACTCATACTATTTTGTCTCATGAGACCTACCGATGCATTGAGGTGCTATATCAGGCCCTTTCCATTACTTACTAAGTTAAATTTATTCATTATATGAAAGGGGTGAGCAATAATTCAATATATAATCAACATAAACATTCATATTGGAAGACTAGCATATGAAATGTTAATATTTCCTTAGTTAAACAAATCATAAACCATCCATGGAGAGAATAAGGATAGTAACATTACAACATATCCCTGGTGGATCACAAGTAAAAAAATGGTCGTTGTCTTTGATGAATAGAAATACCATAAAATTTCATTAAAACATTCTTTGAGAAAATACCTTTTTCACTTTGAAATTCACTTTTAAAAACTAAATATTTTCAGAATATTTTTAAAAAAAATTCTTTAAAAATAATCGTGGAAACTTTTAAATGAATCTTCAAATCAATTAGTGGTCATAACAGTGGTAAATTCTATTCATGGTGAGTATGTTAAAACAAAGATTCCTTCCATATTTTAGGTAAAAAGTCAAAAAAGTGTCTTATTTGGAAAATGACAAGAAGATTAATTTTAAACCATTTAAAAAAATATTTAATAAATAATTGTATAATATTAAATATATTCTTTAAAACATTTTTAGAAAAATATGGATATGGAAGAAAAATATTCTCAACTGAGTAGAAAAACAATTCAGTTTTCCTTAAAAACATGATTTTCGTATCTTAAGTACTTAAAGAATAAAAAATGAAAGGAAAACTTTTAATTTATTTAAATAACCATAGGAGAAGAAAATATTTTGGTTTTAAGATAAAATAATCAAATAATTCCCCCATTAGAGGCTTAAGCATAAATAATCCCAAATAATGATGAGATTGTGAAATAAACCCTTACTACTCTGGTAACTTTTGAATCATAAGTCATGTGAAATAAATAACTTCAAATTAAATGTTAAATACCATGAATATAAATATATCAATGATATAAAATATCAAAGGTATGGTAGATACACCTCATAAAAATAAATAGGTGCATAGTATAAAATATGTCCCAATAGAGTGGAAATTGAGACGAAATCTATTACAAAGATCATACCATTGAAATGAGAATTAATAAATTATTTGATTGCATATATCACATATAAATCAACATAAAATAATTATAAATAAAAGAAAAAATAATCAAAATTCATTACACATATAAACTTAAAATATCAAAGATGATGAAGAAGTAATATGACCCAATGAATAGAAATTGAGATATGAAACCCCTTACCACTCAGTAACTTTCAATTCAAATCCCCTCAGATGAAAAAATTTGAATAGAAACTTAAAATGCCATTAATTGTTAATTATTCATGATAAAACATGAAAAAATTGTATTATATACACCATA
Source organism: Viscum album (assembly GCA_963277665.1). NCBI lineage: Eukaryota > Viridiplantae > Streptophyta > Magnoliopsida > Santalales > Viscaceae > Viscum > Viscum album. Next base: position 830,889,789 of record OY728156.1, read on the forward strand.
TAAAATAAATTGGTGCATAATATTAATATATGACTCAATGAAGAGAAATCTAGGGGAAATCCTTACATGGGTCTAACTCATAGGGTACATTCTTTATCTTCCAAAATAATAAAATTACATTAATTATTTACTTTATTAAGAAACATGTTGGACTCACCTATTTTGATAATCCAAAATCATGTTGTGATAATCCCAAATCATGTTTTGATAATCCTAAATCACATTTTGATAATCCCAAATCATGTTTCATTTATGTGATAATTATGTTTCTCTTAAAGGATAATCATTTATGTGAAAATCATGTTTATATCAAAGTAACATCTATGTACTTTTAATCTCACTACTCTCTTGTTTAAACTTACAATGCAAAATTAATCTATGTATCCAAGGTCACTGATGCAATGTCATTGATGCAAGGTTACCGATGCAAGGTCATCGATGCAAGGTCACTGATGCAAGGTCACCGATGCAAGGTCACCGATGCAAGGTCACAGATGCAAGGTCACTGATGCAAGGTCACCGATGCAAGGTCACCAATTCAAGTTCATTGATGTAAGGTCACCAATGAAAGGTCATCGATGTAAGGTCATCGATACAAGGACACCGATGTAAGGTCACCGATGCTAGGTCACCGATGCAAGGCCACTGCTGAAGGTTACCGTTGAGAATGTCACCGATGAAAGCTAATGATGCACACCTACTGTTGAAGCCTACCATTGTGAAGGCTACTATTACCAGTCTACCGATGCATACCCTTCCATACTTTTTCAAATTATTAAAATTATTATAACGGTCATATTTGGTAACTTTAATGTTTCTAACATTAATTAATGATGATTGTAGACATATCAAGAAACCATATCTAGGGACATTACAAGGTACGTGGAGGACCACACGTGATTTACTCATTCCTATTGTCGGACCTCAAATATAAAAAGGAGAAAACCAAGGAAGAAGCTGGATATATATGGAGATAACAGAAGAATGTGGTGTTGCAGATGCATACATGTGCAAAGAATAAAAATATACAAGAAAGAACGTATGCATGAGATCAAAAAAGAACCATCCAGGATTCATACTGTGAACTCAATAGCATCTCAAAGATCATTTGGGAGATCAATTTATATCTTCTGTCCTTCTTAAACTCTATGTCCAATCAAGAAGCATAACACCTAGAACTTGGAGTTTTGACAATCTATTTCAAGGACAACTTTCATAGAAAGACTCGAACTACAATTTCTTCACTCCAAGGAGTCAAGATCTGAAATGTAAACACATAGAGCCTTATAAACTCAATCTTATACTATTTTCTCTACTGTGTTCTTTTATTTTACACCTCTGAGAAGTGTGTTTTTGTGTTACACACATTGTCTCTTGTGCTTGGACTGGAGGATACTAAAAATCCTCACATCAAACTTCTATTACATTTTGTTTCCCATATATAACTATAGAAGAGACTACGTGTTCCGTATTGTTTTTTTTTCATGAAGAACTATGGTAGAGGTTGTGAACCCTGGGAAGTTTTTACAAACTATTGTAAATCCCGATACAGGCTATGTATCAATTTTATTGTTAATATAAATTGCTTGGTGGTAGGCGACCACCAAGTGAAGAGGATTAAGTCTTGGATTGAGATTGAACCTCTTATTTTACTCTATTGTGTATTATATTTTGTGATACTCTGTTTTATCTAGTTTTCACTGGTCATTAATTTCTAAAACAAAAAAAATTGTTTTGCATTGACTTTGATAGTTAATTCTGGTTAGTGTGTGTATGTATTTAATTCAGTAAACTTGTTTCAAAAGTTGAAGAAGTGTTTTACACTGATTTAACTGAGGACTAATCACCCTTTGAGAAACATGTTTACCAACTAAACATTTATAACTCTACTACCTTAATTAACTGGGTCATTTTCATATTTGGGGGTATTTATAAGAAATTTTTTAATAGAAATTTTAATTAGGACCTCAATTCACCCCCCTCTTGAGATTCTACTCTAACCAGTATTTGGTATCAGAGGACTTTTTTTTATTGTTACTATTTGAACTGTTGTGCAAGTTGTCAAATTATTTTCAACTGTGATTTTAGCTATATCTTAAAGATCTTAAAATTTCTGTCATATCTAAATTTTCAGTTCTATAAAATTCTAATTAACAATGGATAACAGAGTTGAGGGTGATGCTACTAAAAATACATCTTTCTTTAATGGAAATAACTATGCTTAGTGGAAATTAAAAATAAAAATTTATCTAAAGAGCATGGGTCCTGAAATTTGGGAAACAATTGAAGAACAACATGCATTGGCTCTTACTACTAGAGACACATGGTCTCAGTTGACTAAAGCTACATATAAAAATAACTGTAAATAAATGAATGCATTGTACTATTCCTTAGGTGATGAAGAACTCAATATAATATCTTCCTGTAAAACTGCTTATGAAATTTGGGATACTTTGGTTATTTATCACGAGGGAACAACCAATGTTAAAGAAATGATATTAAATACTTATACTATTAAATATGATAATTTTAAAATGAATCCTGATGAACTTATATCTGAAATGTATCTCAGGTTCAATGAAATAGTAAATACCATGAGTCTTCTTGGGAAACCAGTGGATAACAAGGATCATATTATGAGGTTTCTTCGATGCCTACCTGACATATGGAGAGGAACTTCTGCTTCCATCAGAGAATCATGTGACATAGGCAAGTTTCCAGTGAAGGAACTAATTGGAAAGCTTATAATGTATGAAGAAGAGATCAAGGTAAATCAATAAGTAGATGAAGAACCAAGAAATAAATCTGTAGCATTCAAGACTGCTACATCAAAGAACAAGTACAAAGAAAAAGTTCAAGCTCCTGTAGACACTTCCGCCAGTGAAGACTCAGACTTTGACAGTGATGATGAGATAGATCATCTTGCTAAGAGATTCAAAAAGTTATATCGTAAAAAGAAGTTCTTTATAAAGTCAAACTATAAGGGAAATTATGATAATAAAGGATAGTGGAAAAAGGACAGAAAATGAAATCACAACACAAATGAGATAGTCTGCTATGAGTGTAAACAAAAAAGGTCATGTGAAAGCTGATTGCCCAAAGATGAAATTTAAAAATAAATATGAAGACAAGGTCAAGGGATATAAAAAGGATATGAAAACTAATTGGAGTGCTTCAAAATATATCTCCAGTGGATCTGGAACTTCTAATATTGAGAAGAATAAACACGCAAACATGTGTTTCATAACAGAAACATCTGAGGTAACACTCAATTCCCATATACCTAATTCTTATTATTCTAGGAATGAAATTGAATCAAATAATGATGAGAATATGACTATGGATGAACTATATGAATATTTTGGAATACTTGAGGATACATTTAATGAACTTAAGGATAAATATAAATTATTAAAAAGATAACATTCTTTGAATGCTAATTATAATTCTGATCTAGATATTGAGAAAGAAAAATGTGCTCAGCAATTAAAAGAGAATACTGAACTTAAATTATCAAATGAGAAATTAAAAATAAATCTTGAGAAATTTATTGAAGGTAGAGATACCTTGACTCAGTTGCTAGGAAAACAGATTTCTCAAAAATACACAACTGGTCTAGGATATCAATTAGGACAGAGAAGGATTATTAAAAATAAATTGGTTCCAAAAACTAGACAGTTCACTGGTAGTTCAAGTTCTGGACCATCTTTTGAATTGTCTAAAAGACCTAACAAAGTGTTCATGTCTCAAAACTTATCTATTTATTTTAGGAAACCTGTGAGACAAGTATGGGTTCCAAAAGTTTTACTTTTTAACCTCTCTGGACCCAAGAAAATATGGGTACCAAATTTTCCCTACACTTAATCTATTTTGTAGTAAAATTAACTGAAGAGTTCTTGTAGAACTCTATGGTACTTGGATAGTGTATCTTCAAGACATATGACAGGATATTATTCATTCTTCAAGAGATTAATTAAATTTTATGGTGGACATGTCACATTTGGTGATAATGCCAATGGGAAGATCATCAGCTTAGGCCATATCGGTAACCCTAACACTATATTAATTTCAAAATTAATTTTTATTGATGGATTAAAATAAAATCTTCTAATTATTTCTCATTTTTGTTATGATGGTTTCAATGTTAAGTTTGAAAATGATGCACGCAATGTTTTTAATTCTAAAAATGATTTAATATTCACTTCTCTTATAAATGAAAATGTATATGTTGTTGATTTAAATTATTTAGCTAAGAAAAATGTTACTTTTTTAAATGTGTTTCATAAGAAATCCTGGCTATGGCACAGAAGATTAGGACACTATAATGGGAACTCACTTAGGAAACTAACTAGGAAATTTTTAGTTAGAGACTTACCTAAATTATAATTCCCATATAACAAAGTCTATAATCCTTTTCAAAAGGGAAAACAACACAAAGTTTCTTTCAAATCAAAGAAATAAGTTTCTACTTCTCAACCGCTTGAGCTGGTTCACATGGATTTTGTTTGGACCATCTAGAGTTTCAAGTCTAAATGAAAAGTACTATTTTTATGTTCTTGTAGATTATTTTTATAGATATACTTGGGTATACTTTCTATCTCACAAAATTAAATCATGTTCTTACTTAATTAAATATTCCAAGTCTGTAGAAAATCTTAGTGGACTCAGAATTAAGACCTTGAGAAGTGATCATGGTCGTGAGTTTAAAAATCATGAATTTGAATATTTTTTCTCACATAATGGCTATACTCACAATTTCTCTGCTCCTATAACACCTCAACAAAATGGAGTTTTAGAAAGAATAAATAGGACACTTCAAGATATTTTTCGTACTATGCTTAATAAGTATAATCTACCTATCTATTTTTAGGGTGAATATATTAATAAATCTTGTTACATTATCAATAGAGTATTAATTAGACCAATTCTTAAGAGAACACCTTATAAGCTCTTGAATAATAGGAAGCCTAAGGTAAATCACTTTAGAGTTTTTGGTTTCAAAGTCTTTATCCTTAACACTAAGGATAACCTTGACAAGTTTTCTTCCAAGAGTGATGAAGGAATTTTCTTAGGTTACTCAATCTCTAGTAAATATTATAGAGTATTTAATAAGAGAACCAAATGTGTGGAAGAATCAGTTCATGTAAAATTTGATTATACTGATCCACATGAACCCAAAAACCCAATTTAACAACTTGAGAAATATATGTCAATTCTGGACCTTAATGATAAAGACAGTGAAACCTTAGTGAAAACAACCAGTTCTGGAAATTTTCCAGAATATGGGAATAATGAATCTGAACCTATAGACAACCCTGAGGAGTCTAATTCAACTCTTTCTAGAGGTATTAAAACTCTCAAGAATCATCCTTTAGATGTTGTAGTAGGTGATCTAAATAGAGGAACACAAACTAGAGCTTCTCTGAGAAACCAGGTAGAACATCAAGCCTTTATTTCATAGCTTGAACCTAAAAATATTGATAATGAAATCAATGATGAATTTTGGGTGATATCTATGCAAGAAGAATTAAATCATTTTGAAAGAAACAAAGTTTGGGAATTGTTAGAAAGACCTAAATACACCTTGACTATAGGCACTAAATGGGTGTTTAGAAATAAAATAGATGAATCTGGAAACATAGTTAGAAATAAGGCTAGACTATTTGCACAAGGATATAGTCAAGATGAATGAATAGACTGTAAGGAAACCTTTGAACCTGTATCCAGACTAGAAGCCATTAGGATACTACATGCTTATACAGCTCATCTAAATTTCAAAAGTTATCAAATGTATGTCAAAAGTTCATTTCTAAATGGTTATATAGTTGAAGATGCATTTGTTGAACAACCCCCTGGTTTTACAAATCCCCATTTTTCAAATCATGTTTTTAAACTCTCTAAATCCCTATATGGTCTAAAATGATCTCCAAGAGCTTGGTATGATAGACTTAGTTCTTTTATTATTTCAAAAGGTTTTACTAAAGGAATAGCTGATCCTACTCTTTTTATTAAAAGGATTTCCAAAGATGTTTTAATAGTAAAAATTTATGTAGATGATATTGTTTTTGGATCTTCTAAAAATTCTTTATGTACTGATTTTTCAAAAATGATGCAAGATGAATTTTAAATGATTTTAATGGGGGAACTTAAATTTTTCCTTGGATTTCAAATTTTTCAAAATAAAAATTGTATTGTTTTAAATAGAAGTAAATATACTAAGGATATTTTGAAACATTTTGGTTTGGACAGTAATAAAGATAGTGATACTCCTATGAGTACCACTTGTAAGTTGGATGCCGATGAAACTGGTAAACCAATTGATCAAACCAATTATAGAGGTATGATTGGGAGTCTGCTCTATCTTACTTCTAGTATACCTGATATTATGTTCAGTGTATGCATTTGTGCTTATTTTCAATCCAATCCCAAAGAGTCTCATTTAACTACTGTTAAAAAGATTTTTAAATGTCTCAAATTTACTAAAAACTTAGGACTATTTTATCCAAGAGGATAATCATTTAGTTTGATGAGTTATTCGGATTTTGACTTTTCTGGTTGCAAGTTAGATATAAAGAGAACCTCTGGAACATGTCACATTTTGGGCAATTCACTAGTATCATGGTGTAGTAAGAAATATAATTTTGTTGCATTATCTACTACTAAAGATGAATATATAGTTGTTGGTAGTTGTTGTTCTCAAATTCTATGTTACTAGACTATGTATATCAATTCAAACATGTCTCTATAAAGTTTGATAATACAAGTGCTATAAACATTTCTAAAAATCCAATATCTCGTGCTAGGACAAAGCACATTAATGTGAGACATCACTTCTTGAGAGATCATTATCAAAGAGGTGATATCACTCTTGAATTAATTGGAACCGAACATCAATTGGATGATATATTCACAAAGCCTTTGAATTCTAAGAGGTTAAATTACATCAAACGTGAGTTAGGTATGATAAATCATTAAGGTTGGGCCTCAATTAGAAACCTCACCGTTGGACCTCACCGTCAGAAACCTCACCATTAGACATCAGTTAGAAACCTCACTAATAGACCTCACCATTAGAACCTCACCAATAGACTTCACCATTGGACCTCACAATTAGAACCTCATCGATGTACCTCACCGTTAGAACCTCACCGATAGACCTCACCATTTTTACCTTACCGATAGTCGATGTTATCGGGACTTAGCGTTTTCTCTGCCAGAATCTGAAACATTTTCTATATTACTTATTTCTTTTACTTGATTTTTTTTATTCTTAAATGATAAAATTAAAGAACACACCACATTTAATCTCTCCCAAACCTCTTTCACTCTAACCTAAGAACCTCACCTTCTTCTAAAACCCTCGAACCACTCCAGATTGAAATGGAAAGGTTGAAGCAACCACTGGTCAGTGATGAAGGAGATGCACCAAATCCAAAAAGACCTTGAGTTGAGTCAAGTAGTGGAAGCCAAGCAGTGGCAAAGCTAATAAACCCTCATTTGTCAAAGAGTTAAATCATGGTTGAGAAGGATTTGAGCTCGGAATGGCTAATGTCAAGCAGGTCTTTAGTGCTGAAGGCACTTGAAACTCAAGTTTGGGTCGAGTTCTTTGCAAACAAAAATGGACCCTATTACCTGAAGCTATTGAAGGAGTTATACAAGTCTCTAAAGTTTGAGTAGACTGAGGTTGAGAACATAATGTCTTCAAAGGTAAATGGAGTAAGTATAAGCTTCTCCTCTATTTAATGGGCTGAGTGTTTGAGAGTACCACATGAAGGGATTTTTGACTACTAGTCAATAGTGGTGCCTCCCACTAGTGAGTTCTTCTATTATGAAGAAGCTCTAGCTGAACTGATAGGGAATGGGATCCCTAGGAAAGTCATTTCCACTGAAATGGAAGGATAAGACAAGTTTCTATTTAAATTCTTTCAGCATGTCTTTAGTCCTAGGATAGGGGACTTTTCTACCTTGAAATATCAAGATGTATTTATCTTGTATCTATTGAAGCATAGACAGAAGATAAATTTCTGTAGTTTGCTGATGATTTAATTAGAGTATATGAAAAAGCCTAGTTCTAAGTCCAATTCATTGTTTCATTCTAGATTGATATCCTTAATGTTGAAGGTGAAAGGATTTGTTGGAAACAAGGAGGAAATAGTTGTATTGATGGACAACTTCTGCATTACTAAGATGATTTTCAATTTGATGAAGATAAACTGGAACCCTTGGAAAAGAAGATGGGTGCATGATGAGGCTAAGTTATATGATAAATTCCACCCTATTACCCGTTCTACTAGGCTTAAGGATAAGAGAGACCCTGGTCTAAATCCTAAGAAAGTGGAGCATGTATATTCAGATGAAGAAGAAGAGGCAGGTGGTGTGCAAGAAAGAGAGGATTCTCCTATAGATGGCAGGAGTGATCCTGACTTTACCTCAAATCCTTGTGCTAAAATTGTATATTTTGGTGAGCCACTAGCCCACCAAAAAGACTACCTAGAAGAGAGACTATCCTAAGGGACAGTGATGATGAATAAACCATTGAAGAAGAAGGGGTAGAAAATGTCTTAAGAGACATTAAAGAGACCTCAGATGAGGATGAGGACACTGAATCTAGTCATGATGACTTTGAGACAACTACTGATGCAAGTGAAGAGGAATTTCTAAGTCTCAATACTCTGATAGGACATACATAAATGTTATAAAGTGTAGATGAAGAGGTTTCTAATTCAGTTGAAGCTAGAATTGCCTTGGCTATGGTTGAAGATTCTGTAGAGGAAGTGGCAGTAGACCCTCCTATTGATGAAGTTGCTCAAGGAGGTATGGCAGAGATGGATGTGGTTGCTCAGAAGAATTATCCAAGTGAGGGAGAGGAACCTGTTTCCAAAGGTTCAGTTGTTGTCGCTCATGGGATAGAAGACTGGTCAAAAGACCCTATATTTGTGGTCTTAGGCTTAGACTATGGAGATTCTGATGATGACCAACCTATCAGAAGTCCTCCTATTACTTATGTTACAGATACTACTATTGTACATCCAGTAGTGCTTTTTCCTTGATACTATGTAAAGAATGATGATTTGGATTTATTAAAGTCAGATCTAAAGAGGCACTTTGATGAGAAAACTACTGAGATAGAGATAACAGTAGCTCACAATCAAGGACTTGTGGCATCTACAGTAGAAAGGCTAGTTTCTACCTCTCACTCATCCATGTTGCATGAAGTCAAGGAATGTCATAATTAGGTCTGAGCATTGGCAGAGTCTATGGAATCTATAAATCATTCTATTTCTAGTTTAGAATCCTATATGGCTTCAAGAGTTCAGGTGGATAGAGATCTTAGATATGTTAAAAGTGTGGTACAGTAAATGGTCACTATGTTTGAGGACTTTAATAATTCTATGGAGACACATGTGAGTGGCCAGGATAATGATGTGAAGAATTTGATCAGTGGTCTAACCGAATCCTTTAAGAATATAGTGGTTTTCACTATGGAACCTCTGTGTGAATCTGCTTCATCTTTAGCTGCTCCTCTGGTTGATCTAGAAGCTTTCAGGTCAGTTGTCAGAGAAGAAGTGGAGAAGTTATCTGGTGCAAGTACCTTAGACCCTCAGTCTATGACTCAGGTCATTTCTATTACTAGAGAAATTCATAACCTTGTGGGAAATTATTTAAGGTAAGCTTATAAAGATCAAAAGGTCATCAAAGAGAAAGTTTAATTCTACTACAAAAGGGTTTATACCAAGCATCATACGGATGGTCACTTTAAGCTACTATTGGAAAACTTGAGGATTCCACCTGTAACTCAAGCCTTTAAGGATCAGGGTAGCAAGCTTAGAGAGTTGACTCCTGGCTTAGAGAGATTTATGGAGAATAAGGATGATTTTATCTCAGCTATAGAGAGAGGAGGAAGTATCATTATAGATTTCAAAAATCTTCTTTTCCCTTCCTCCATGTGGACTGCACTCCTATCATTGTTCCTCCATCTTTACCTTCTTCCTATGATGCATCAGGATCTACTAGTGTTGCTCCATTGATGACTCCTACACAAGCCATCAGAAGCTTGACCCCCACCATTACTCAGAGACCTCCTCACTATAGGTCTACCGATGCTTCTGTTGCAGCTCCTCCAACCATGTTGACTGTTATCCCTCGGTTTATCCCTCCATCTTCAGACCCTGACTCCTCAGCTTCAAAATCCAAATCTTCCTTGGACATATCTGATATGGATTGAATGTGGGATGTCTTAGTTGATAGGGATCTTTTGTACACTTTTTTTTATACTTTACTCTTTCTTCTTGGTTAATAAAATTCTCTTTTGACATCTATTTGGTTTTCCTGTCTTTTTGTTAATCACAAAGGGGGTGAAAAGTTATAGGTTACCTGAAAAAGGAATAAGTTTTTTACTTGAAAGGGGAATAATTTTTTCAGTTAACTAGAATCATTGCTTCTATATACTATCTATAGTAACTATGGTTCAATTTTACTTATACACACCTCTGAAGATATTTAGCAAATGTTCTTAACCCTGACTCAAAAATACTAACATAATTTGTGATTATAAAAAAGGGGGAGATTGTTGGACTCACCTGTTTTGATAATCCCAAATAATGTTTTGATAATCCCAAATCATGTTTTGATAATCCCAAATAATGTTTTGATAATCCCAAATCATGTTTCATTTATGTGATAATTATGTTTCTCTTACAGGATAATCATTTATTTGAAAATCATGTTTATATAAAAGTAACATTTTTTTACTTTTAATCTCACTGCTCTCTTGTTTAAGCTTGCACTGAAAAATTTGTCTAAGTATCAAAGGTCACTGATGCAAGGTCACTGATGTAAGGTCACTGATGCAAGGTCACCGATGCAAGGTCACCGATTCAAGGTCACCGATACAAGGTCACCGATGCAAGGCCACTGCTGAAGGTTACCATTGAGTAGGTCACTGATTAAGGCTACTGATGCACACCTACTATTGAAGCCTACCATTGTGAAGGCTAACATTACCAGTCTATTGATGCCTACCCTTCCATACTTTTTCAAATTCTTAAAATTATTATAACGGTCATATTTGGTAACTTTAATTTTTCTGACATTAACTAATGTTTATTGTAGACATATCAAGAAACCATATCTAGGGACAGTACAAGGTACAAGGAGGACCACACGTGATTGACTCATTCCTATTGTCGGACCTCAAATATAAAAAGGAGAAGACCGAGGAAGAAGTCAGATATATATGGAGATAACAGAAGAAGGTGGTGGTGCAGATGCATACCTGTGCGAACAAGAAAAATATACAAGAAAGAACTTATGCGTGAGATCAATGAAGAAACATCCATCATTCATACTGTGAACTCAGGATCATCTCAAAGATCATTTGGGAGATCAAATTTACATCTTATGTCCTTCTTTAACTCTTTGTCCAATCAAGAAGAAAAACACCTAGAACCCGGAGTTGTGACACTCTATTTCGGGGACAACTTTTAGAGAAAGACTCAAACTGCAATTTCTTCACTCCAAGGAGTCAAGAGCTAAACTAAAAACACATAGAGCTTTCTAAACTTAATCTTATACTATTTTCTCTACTGTGTTCTTTTATTTTACTCCTCTGAGAAGTGTGTGTTTGTGTTACACATATTGTCTCATGTTCTTGAACTGGAGGATACTGAAAATCCTCACATCAACTTCTCTTACATTTTGTATCCCACGTATAACTGTGGAAGAGACTATGTGTGGTCTTTATTGTTTGTTTTTCCCACGAAGAACTGTGGTAGAGGGTGTGAACCCTGGACAGTTTGTGCAAATTGTTGTAAATCCCGATACAGGTTGTGTATCAAGTTTATTGTTAATATAAAATACTTGGTGGTAGGAGATCACCATGTGGAGAGGATTAATTCTTGTATTGAGACTGAACATATTGTTTTACTCTACTGTGTATTATATTTTTTGATACTATGTTTCATCTATTTTTCATTGTTCATTAATTGCTAAAACAAAAAAAATTGCATTGACTTTGATAGTTAGTTCTGGTTAGTGTGTGTATGTGTTTAATTTAGTAAACTTGTTTCAAAAGTTGAAGAAGTGTTTTACACTGATCCAACTGAGGAATAATCACCCTTTGAGAAATCTATTGACCAACTAAACATTTATATCTATACTGCCTTAATTAACTGGGTCGTTTTCATATTTGGGGGATCTTTATAAGAAAGTTTATAACAGAAATTTTAAGTAGGAACTCAATTAACCCCCATCTTGAGATTCCACTCCAACCAAAAAAACATTTTCATTTTTATTATTCCTTTTATTTTATTTAATACCATGTTATATTTAATTACTTAATCAATTAAGTTCACATCAGATGTTTTGATGATATTTGGTTCATATGTCCAAAATGACTTCTGTAGTTTGATAATGGTAAAAGTGGGAATTATTACATCATATCTAAAATAATAATAATGAAATAATTATCATTTTTTTACATCAATTACAATTTTTAAACCAACCATGAAATATGGTTATGAAGAATGAACTATGTTGTAATTATGGAGATGGTAAGTTGTACGTACGCATGAGTAACATTTCCATTTTTCAAAGATCATGATGTAAAGAACATAAGTATTATGTTATAATTAAATAATGATAATTATAACATAAATATCATATTATTTATTCAAATACACTTATATTTATCAGTTATGTTATGTGGTTATGAAAAACAAAGTACACTGCTTCATGGAGGTGGTAATATACATGTATGCACGAGCGACGTTTCCATTTTTTAATGAATGGAAAAGTAATAATTTATTTGATATATTATATTTAAAAAATTATAAATATTTCATGAATTTAATATATATATATATAGTAAGTCCATCATTAAACTCATCTGTGAGTAGTGGTGAAGGAAAACAAATCACAATGGTTCGCAAGGTTGCAGTCTGTCGTACACACAAATGACGAATCCATTTACCATTTGATGGAAGAGGAGATGGATATAGGGTAATACAATAACATAAAAACAAATAATTATATTATAGATACTAATTTTTTTATATTATCATGGTTTAATAAGATTTGATGGAATAAGAGATAAAAAATGCTCGGTTAAGAGCGATACCTCTTCTTCGGATAGCCTCTTTAGGTTTACACTAAAAGCCTTCCTAGATTGGATTTATGATCAAAATAAGTCCTATAGGATGTGTTAAGGGAAGTAATTCATTTGGGTAGGTATTGGATGAAAAAAATGGTTATTTAAGTTTGGAGAGGAGAGGAGAGAGGGTTCTCTTTTATAAGTGAGAGGAGGGCACTTTGGAATTTCTTAAAGTATTAAATTATAATAAGGTCATATTTAATTAAAATACTTAAAAATGTAAAGGAATTAAAATTTTAGATATAATAATATTAAAATATGACTAAACAATATTATTTATACAATTTTAATTAGAAAACTAACACTTATCTCTTGGTTTAACCCCCTAGTAAGCCTGTTTTAAACTTAACTGTGGTAACAAATTTTTCAAACTTAAAGGGTTATAATTTTATTTATATGATAAAAATTGGATAATAAATGTAAAAGGGATGAAATTTTAAACCATTTATCATCCTAATTTTCCTATTTCATGATTTTTAGTATATTTAAATAATTTAATAAAATATTATTTAACATAAAATATCATTAATATCATTTTGGACTCTATTCATTTAATTTGACTTTAAATACACAGAGATAATAATGAATTTAGAATATAATCCATTTAACTATAAATAATTCATAATTATTAACTATAAAATTATTTTTTAACCATAACTCATCCCAAATACATTTCTTTTAATGTTTTTAAAATTATTTACCTTGATTTTTCTACTATTTGCACAAGCATTGTATAATAATTTAAGGAAACTATATAATAAATAAAAATTAAAAAAATACCATAATGAAAATAATTTCATTATACTCAAAATAACATTTAATATTTTTTCACCACTTATTTTTTTCCCATGTGAACATATAATAGATATTTAAAGTAATGAGAGTGACATTTTGTCTTTTTCTTTACTAAATTATTGTATAGGTCACTTTCATGGATAAGTGTCCCATAAATAGTTCAATATTTATCAAAAGGTGATAACAATCTAAATACATTCATCCAATAAAAATTAAGATAAAAAATAGTGGTCTTATCACTAATTTTAAACCTAAGTTAACCCGATTTACCCTTTTACTATGGTGACAAATTTTTACTGTTTTTACTATTCATTATGATCAAAATTTATGTTGAACTTATTACCTAATATTAATTATGATTATTCTAAATATGGAATCCATTTTATAAAATTCAATTCATATAAGTGGTATAATTTAATTTAAAAATGAACCTGTAAAACATGTTGAAAAATGATTTTTCATGAAATGTATTTTTTAAGAATAAGATTGTCTTAAATTAATCTTGTGACTAGTAATAATCATTATATGAATTTAAAATATTATATATAGATATATAATATATAAATTTCATTTCAATCATTCCTCATTAGGGGTTATTTTAATTAATTAAAATGAAGAAATAATATGCACTTAAAAATAGTTTTTAGAAAAATGTGTTTTAAGCTTAAAAATAAACTTATACCAAAATATGGTATAAACATTATTCAAATGTGATTAAATAGATTACATATAAATAAATAATACTTATGTTACTTCAATATAGGATTTGTAATCAACACCAGATCAATCATAAACTCTACCTCCCTTTATGAAGGAAGACTGGAGAAGTCATCTAAGAAGAAATCAGGCAGGTCCTTGGTAACCAAGGGAAGATTACCAATAGAAGAAACAAAATCTATCTCAACTGAAACATTAGATAAAAAATCTCCTAAGCTCTGGTCATAAACGTCATATGTGACCAGGCCTCAGATCCCACTCTTCCTGAAACACCTGATATCTCCTATCAGTAGCAAGGAATGAGACACACCAATGATAGCAATCAACATCAGTATGATGAGAAACAAGCCAATCCATATTGATAATGACATAAAACATATCCAGATCAATAAATAAGAAATCCCAGACCAAATATTCATTAGTTATCATTATCGAACAAGAATGAAATCAAAACCCCTATCATTTCCTGATTCTAATATGTGTCTCTAACTCTATAACAAAGAAAATTAGATCCATTAGAAGTTTAATCATATAAAAAATTCAAATATAAACTAGTGGGAGGCATTGGTATCAAATAAATTAGTTGTTATAGAGGATTCAACAAAGATAGTACCTATCACAGTCATTATACCTATATCAAGCTCCAATATAAACTCATCCACTACATGAAGGTTCTTCACTCATGAAGCCTATGTCTAGATCCCTATAGACTCTGAAGCATATGACTGCACTATAGTGGTTATTAGAGCTAACAATCTTTGATCGTAACGTGGCATAGACACAGCCTGAAAGAATCATTATAAATGGCCTTAATGGATAAAAAATGCACATCTTCATACGTAAGGAACAAGAACACTGAGTGTTTCTGACCTTACTACACTGATAGAAATTCAAGGGCGCACCATTGGCTATAAATAATGGTGTAGAGGGGGCCCTCTACTGAAAACCACCTCCACCACTCCCACGATGCTCATAAAACTTCCTTTTCTTTCCCTTCCCACCACTAAAGCTGACACTAGGTAGAAGAGAAGGGGAAGAATTTTAAATCTTGCTTACCCTATCCACTTATGCCATCATAGAGCTATCTACCCTCTCCATATATATAGAAATATTTAGATTAAATACCCGCAATATGATATCTAGTCTCAAACCCTATAGATACTTTTGAGACTTCATCTGGTCATTATTCACTACCACCAAAGAAAAACGAACCAGCTTCACAAATCGATTGATGTATGTCAACACTGAATTATCTTCCTATTACAAAGACAGGATCTCCAGATAATTTTCCATCATCAGAGACTCTGGAAAGAACTACTAAAAATGAGGGTCTCAAAACCCTTCCAGTACAAGCCCACATACTTATCTTCCAACACCATGTAATCTCACTATCAGTTTCTAGGACCCTAGAGTTTGAAAACCACACACTTTACTTTGATATTATTAGGTTTATTCAGGAATTTAAATATATAATCAATCTTTCATAGTCAATCATTCTCCTCTTGGTGATCATTCATACACTTAAAGGATGGGGGATTCTTGAGTAAGAACTCTAGAGATTGATCCATTTATCCTATAGCTCCTAAATGTACCTAAATAACTATGTTTTGGAATTACGGTACATTTTGTTCCATGTAATGAACTTCTTGCTTGATAGCCTCTATAAGATTATAGTCTAGATGTGGATTACCTTGAGGTTCATTTACAACACCCTCATGTAGAACCCATGGAAGATGTATTGGAGGCATATCAATGCACACTGAAAACATAATAAATGATCATAAAATAGGATAATATTAGTTAAAACTAAAAAAATCAAAAACTGATATTAAGGTCAATAACTCAACATAGGAGACACACATCCCAACATCCCATGGTAACTTGAGTCTCATCACATAAAGAGTTGTTCAAGCACTCATCGTAACCTACCTATAGTGTCTTTAAAATCCTATATCTAGTTTAATATAAATCCCAATAATCATTCTTTGATACTAATTTTGTCACAAACTGACCCAGGATACCTTTAAAAACTGGCACTTGACCTGATCTAACACATACCCGAAGAGCATTCTTGATCCCCATGGGTTGACAACTAGCACACAAGCATCAAAAAAAACCAAAGGTAATAATTTATACCAACCTAAAATTTATGTCATAGAATATATATATATATACATAATATAAGGAAACAATGGAATATAAAATATGAAATATATTCCATAACTAAAAGAAAATAATATAAGCTATATAACTAAAAAGCAGCTAAAAAACTCTAATGTACGAGTCCAAAAGAAAAGGAAAAAACACAAAATTTGAAAGAGATACTCCATGTGATAAGTGGATGATGTTCCACTATCTCACCACCATTTACCCAAGACCAATTGACTAAATCATCACCACTTGACTACAACACCTTTCCTTTACCTACATCAAAATACATAACTAGTTTTACACACTACCAAAGGGGTGTGTAGGGTGTGATCTAAAGAGGATCAGTAGGATCTCACCCAAATGTTCCATAACAAGTATCTATATAATAATCCAAACATGTTAAACTTTAAATAAAATAAGGCATGATAATCAGTTAAATAATTTTTATATCAAAATCATGGTAAAATATTCACCATTTTCCATAGTTCTAAATAATCTAGGAAAAATAATTTCAAAGTATATCACGTATATAAAAACCAGTAATCAAAACAAAAAAATAAAAAACAATGAAAAGGTACATCACAACAAGGATCACTACAGGTCAGGCTAGCTAGAACAGTCATACCCAAACATAGACAATCACACACATCAATCCCATGGACATATTCATTAAATCTAGGGAGCATAGGAACACCCCAAAAAGTGAAACTCCAAACAGTTTCTAACAATTCCCTAATACATTTAGATTGGGGATAAGAGGAAACCACATAATTGAACCCCCTGACAGTAACAATGGACGATGGTTATTGCTACACCTTCCACCTAAGTACCCAAGGCTTCCAATGTGCTAAATTTTCCAAATCATTTCATCAAAACCATGCTTTGAAAACCATTTCATAAATCTATTTCACAATTCTTTGAAAATACCTTTTCTTTTACAAAAATAGGGGAAAATAAAATTTTCTCAAAAAAATAATTTACACGCACACAAATTAGTAAATCATGTCAATTAATTTATAAAACTATTTATAAAACTATATCATTCAAGGTTCATCCAACATAGGCTAGAGGTAGAACCACCTACCTTAAACTTGGGTCACACACACCCACAATGGAATCTACCAACACAGGAAGGAATGAAAATAAAACCATGGTGGACCTAGAACTAATTATCACATTTTAGTATCAAATTACACAAAAAATAGATATTTTAGAGGATAGGTAACAACATACCTCAAAGTACTCGCACCCCCTACACCGCAACCAAAAAAGGATCGGACCCCAAAAAAAATTATACCATGGATCTAGAAGAATCGCGTGAGAATCAATATATGATCAATGGATTATATAAATGAGTTCTAACACCATTTACATAAACAATGGAAATAAATAAGTAGAAAGTTTTCTTACCAGTAAGAAGTGACACAACTACCATAGAGATTGAACATTGAACAGAGGAAATCAGAAGGATAAGAGACACCCAAATTGCACCTGGAATCACCTAGGGATGAGACTAGGAGGAATAAACTAAATGAGAGGAGGAATATGTGTGCATTGAGATTAAAACTTTCTAGGCCAAAGGATTTATATTTTAAACACCAGATTTACAGCGTAAATATCCTAAAATTCATATAAGCTGAGAAACATGTCGCCTCGAGTTAAATATATTGATCGATGATTTTATTATGTAAAAGTGGATCTTATGGCATAAAAGGAATTTATGGTGTAAAAATGATTTTTTGGTTTGTAAGATTATTATACCATAAACTATTCACATCTTATTCCTAATGATATATTTACACTGTAAACTACACATTTACAACATAAAATGGTCTTAAAGGTAGTACCTAGCCTAGTATCCATAGAAACTCTCAAAAATAGCTCATAATCCCTCTAAACCTAGAAAAAAAAATTAAAAATTAAAAATATTTTTCCTTTTATCCAAGATGTTACAATCTACCCATCATAATACTTTTCATACCTAGGAATTCATGTGGAAGAAGGGTGGTCTAAAAATAGGTGAGGCCACTACTCCCTCACTAAAATTTTATGCTCCCAAGTCTCGTGAGAATCCGATCCATATCACAATAAAAATTTGACCAATAGAATAGAATTCCCACACAATACTTTCACCTGGGAATAAATAATCTCCATTAGATACTCTACAATTAAAATTTTTGGCTCTAACTTGATCTCTTCCCAACTTAAAAAGTGAGAAGTATCGGGATGGTACTTTCTAAGCTAAGATATGTGAAAAACATCATTAATTCCCATAAAATGGTTCATTAATGCTCACCAATACACAACCTTCCCAAACTACTCAGTGGCCTCAAATGGTCCAAATATCTTAGAGCTAACTTTACCTATTTCCCAAGACAATAATGACTCAACCGAGGAGAAATGTTCAAGAAAACATGGTCACTGATGAAAAACTTCAAAGGAAGGCTTTGATGATCCACATATGATTTATTCCAACTCTATACTACAACCAGATTCCAATGTATATCCGAAATCCTCACTGATTTCTCCTGAATGAGACTTGATCCCATAAGAGAGTCCTTATCCACCTATTCCCAAAAAATAGGTGATCTGCATGGGTGACCATACAAAGCCTCAAATAGATCCATTCTAATCAATGACTGGTAGCTATTTTTATACAAAAACTTAACCATTCCTGTATGATTAACCCATTATCCACCAAAATCCAAGACACAAGCATCGATAATATCCTCCAAGATTTGAATAACACACTTTGTTTAACCATTAGTTTGTGGATGGTAATCTATACTAAACCTGACCTAAGTCCCCATCAGTTCTTGGATACTTTTCCATAACCAAGAGGTAAACTTGGGATACCTATCCAAGATGATAGTAGAAGGAACCCCATTTAACCTCATGAACTCTTGTATATATGGCTTACCATGATATTTAAATTTAGTGGTGTCCCTAATTAGAATAAAATGATCAGAATTTGTTAACTGATAAATCACCACATATATAGAATTCTTACCTTAGGGAGTCCATGGTAATCCAACAATAATGTCCATGGACACATCATCCCATTTTCAAACTGGAACCGGGAGAGTCTATAGAAAACTAAAAGGTTACACGTGCTATTAATTTATCTGTTGGAAGGTGTAATAGTGGGACACATAATCTATAATGTCAGAATTCATACTCGGCCACTAAAAATGTTGTATCATGTCATAATACATCTTTGTAGTGCCTGGATGAACAGACCACGAAGAACTATGATAGTCAAACAAAAATGAACTCCTCACAAATTTTGGGATGACAAACTAATCCTCAATGTAGTTAATACCATTATAAGAGAGTAACCAGACAGAAATAGACTCTCTACCATATAGGGTTTCTCAAATTCCCCTAAACTCATCATCCTGTAGCTAACCCTGCAAAAGATAATCAAAGAGAGAGGGTGATAACTGACCACTGGTCATAACCATACCTAAAACATCCTTCTATGCATGTATATGCAACTGAATAAATATATTCATAAGGTTCCACTCTTCCTTTGATTCCAAAACAACCTGTGATGACACATTCCTATTGAGAGTGTCTTCAATGAATTTCCTCTTCCCCGAGGTGTAGGTGATGTTTAATTCAAACATCTAATGGTATTAAAAACATATCCTATGTTTGAGATTCAAGTATTTATAATAAAATATATATCTCAGACTCATATATTTAGAAACAACTATGAACCTATCCCCAAAGAGATAGTGATTCCAACATTTAAGTTCTTTCATAACTACTGAAATCTCTAAATCATGAGTGGGGTAATTATTCTAATGAGGTCGAAGATGATGATAATTATAGGCTACAACATGATCATCCTACATAATCATGAAACCTATAACAACACTAAAATCATCATAGTATACCACATACCCCTTACTAAGCTCAGGTAAGATGAAAATAGGATTAGATGTTAGAATTTGTTTCAGTTCATCAAAAGAAGATTGACATTTCACATTTGATATTAACCTCACCCCCTTCTTGGTAAGAGTAGTCATGGGTGATGCCTTATTTTATAAATACTTGGAAACCCACCTATAGTATCTAGAAATACCAATGAATCTTCAAATCTTGAAGACATTTTGTAGATCCTCCCATGAAAAGATAGCCTTCACCTTCTTAGGATCAAATTATAATCCATGTTTAGAAATCATGTGCCCCAATAAATCACTTCTTAAATCCTAAAATTACATTTCTAAATATTTACATACAAATAGTGAATCCACAAGATTTCCAAAAACAAACTCATATGGTGCTTGTTCTCATGATCAAACCTTGAATAATCCAAAATATCATCCATGAATACTGCCACAAAATTGTTGAGATACTGATGGAATATCTTATTCATAAAATTAATAAATACTATAGGAGCATTAATCAGACCAAATTGCATCACAAGATATTCATAATGTACATTCCTAGTCATGGAATTTATCTTCAGTATATCAGACTCTTGAAACCTGAGCTGATGATAACCTGGCCAAAGATCGATCTTAGAATACAAATTTTCCCCCTTTAATTGATTAAAGAGATCATCCATATGGGGAAAAGGATACTTATTATTAACCCTCACCTAGTTCAAATTATGATATTCCATGCACAATCGAAGTGAACCATTAGCGTTCTTGGAAAATATTATTGGGGATGCCTAAGGTGAAACACTAGGGAAAACAAAACATTTCACCTCAGATCATCCAAATGAGTCTTGAACTCTTCCATCTATGTTGGTTCCATACGATAAGAGAGTATTGATAATGGATATTTACCTGGAACTAAATAAATCATAAACTCTACCTCCCTATCTAGAGGAAGATCGAATAATTCATGTGGGAAGACATCAGAAAAATCCTTAAAAATTAAGGTAAGATTAATAATAGAATAAATGTCATCAGGCTTAATTACAACATCAAATAAAAAACTCATGAGATATGGGTAGAAAGGTCCTACATGACCAGACCTCATATCCCACTCTCCCTAAAACACCCAAGATATCTCATTGGAAGAAAGGAAAGAGGCATGATAACTATAACAATCAACCTTAAAATGATGAGCAACTAGACAATCCATCCCAATGATGACATCAAAAAGATCCAGATTGAGAATGAAGAAATCCCACATAAAATCCATGTCATCTATCAATAGAAAACATGAAGGACACTGAAACCCATGCTCTTTCCTCTTTCCAAGAGGTTTCACTAACTCCATAACAAAGGAAATGAGCTCCAATATAAGTTTAATCATATCAAAAAAATAGGTATATATAAACGATTTGAAGGAATAAGTATCAAATAAAGTAGTCACTATAGAGGATTTAATAAATACAATACCTCTCACTTTCATCAGACCCACATAAACCTCCATCAGAAAATCTTCCACTATATGAAAGTGCTTTAATCATGAGGTTTTTGGCTAGATCTCTATAAACTTTGAAGCAACTAACTACACCACAGTGGCCTTTGGAGTCGATGATCCCTGACCATAATGATGTGTAGGCATAGACTAACAAAATCATTGTAAATTGTCATAGCATCCATAAACATTGCATATATTTATAGGGGAGTAATAAGAACGTTAGGTGTACCCAAACTTTTTGAACTTATATTAAGTCAGGGGAACACTGTTATCTATAACTTATGGTGTATAGGAGACCCACTTCTATAAACCACCTCAATCACTCCTTTAATTCTCATGCCACTTCCTATTCTTTCCATGCATGCCATTAAATTTTCCATTGGGTAGAAGCGAAGGGTTAGAATAACCAATCTTGTATGTTGTGTCCATTTATAACATCATATCCCTATATACCATCTCGTCATAGGTAGATATATTCACTATAAATACCTACGCTATGATACCCTATCGCAAACCCTGTAGGTACTTCCGAGCCTTCAGCTGATCATTCTCTACTACCTCTAGAGAGAAAAAAAACCACTCCACAAATCAATTGGTGTATGCCAACACCAAATTCTCTCTCTACTGAAAATATAGAAACTCAATAAACTTTTCTATCATTAGATACTCTGTACTAAACTTCTAAAAGGATAGTATGACAACCCTGATCTTTTATTACACCATTAAACATAATTTATTACATGAAATTCACATGATACAACATAGAAGATTGAGAGGTCTAGTGTCTTTAGGGATTAGGATCATTAGATAACAACTTAAAACATGAAACATGCAACATCTTTATTGAAAAATTCCTTTACATGACCACTACATTCCCTCGTACTTAGCATTTCATGGGATAATTTGAGGACATGAATAAGAAAAGGGTGAGCTACAAATCCCAGTAAGGGAATAAACATGGAATAACATGAGGAATACAATACATGTTAAACAATAGGCATATCAATAGATCACAAGAGAAGAATAAACATAAAGGCGTGATAAAGCATGATAATCGTAACATGGAAATTTGGAAACAACTCTTAACATGGAATTAGCATGAGCCAAGGCTCATTGCACATAAAGCATGAGTAAACCCTCATTGCACATGAAGCACGAGTAAACCCTCGTTGCCCTTGAATTATAATGAGTCAACACCCATTGCACATAACATATCATGATACTATACTTTACCCAATGCATTGGAGCGCTATCAGGGCACACCCTTCTTAAACATTTCATTTCATGCATAAGTGTGCCACATGGATCATAAAACATTGAATCATTTAACATAATCATTTATTCCATGATAAACGAATATAGAATACATACATGAAACTCTTTAAAAAATAAGTAAATGTGCATAAAGGTGAATACCCTTGATAGAGAAAAGGGCATGGTATTCACGACACAATGACTTTGGCTTGGAAAAACGTGGTGCAATTTTGGCAGCATAACGGCATGACATGAGAACTCATAAAAATGGTTGATGAGAGAGAAAGGGGTGTCTCATAATATTTACATGACATGGATATTAAGGGTTTCATAGAGATACATATCCCAACAAATGTAATGGAATTTAGATTCATGATACAAAAGAATTTCTTGAATGTAAATGAGGAGAGGGAAATTCCTTTCAGAATTTCAGCATAGTAATAGGTGTACATGGGAGGCATTTAATAAGAGAAAAAGGGGTATCCCATCATTCAAACATAAAGAGGGAAGTATGGGGGAGGTGAAAAACCATAACCCAACATTTATAATTGAAATTAAAAGGGCATAACAACATTAAGAAAATTGGAAAAAAATGAGAAAGGAAGAAAACCCCTTACTTGGAAGTGTTCTTCCAAAGGCTTGAGCCAACGAGTACGTACCCGAGTGGTAAGGGCTCATACTTGGCATCCAAGAAACCCAGGTTCAAAACTGGGTGGAGGAGAATTTTTGGGGGGTACTATAGCAGACTGTAGCAGTACTCTAGCAGGGACTATAGCAGTACTGTAGCAGGGACTATAGTAGGACTATAGCAGTACTGTAGTAGGCACTATAGCAGGAACTGTAGCAGTATTGTAGCAGGTATTGTTCAGTACTGTAGAATCCAGAACTATTAACTTGATTTGGGCTTTCAGGACACCGGTTTGGGCCTATAGGTCTCAAGGGCCTTCGTTCCATCAAAGGCCTTCAGGCCATAGGGCCTTCGGGCCATTGAAGACCATGAAGTAGCCCAGTTCACACAGAGCAGGCCCTAGAAGAGGATCAGAGCACTAGTAGAAATCACTAGAAGCAGAGATAACCAGATTGGAAGAATGAGAGGGTATGTAAATTTCCATCGGGACCAGGAACCATGTAGCTTTGTATGGGGAAATGCTAGTCGATCAGTAATGCAGGTGGGGAGCTAAAGGAGATCAATGATGTAGAAGCTGGGGAGGGGAAGTTCTAGTAGGTTGGGCCTACGAATCATGTTATGGGCATGGTATGCCTCTGGGCCTTTGGGTAATGTATAATGGGTCATGTCGGGCCTTGGGCCTTGGGCCTACAGGTCATGTATGGGTTCCCCTTCAACCCTTAAAAGGTGGATTATCTATAATAAAAATAAAAAAG
The DNA here is from genome assembly GCA_963277665.1 of Viscum album. Classification (NCBI taxonomy): domain Eukaryota; kingdom Viridiplantae; phylum Streptophyta; class Magnoliopsida; order Santalales; family Viscaceae; genus Viscum; species Viscum album. The sequence goes on from OY728156.1 coordinate 830,914,627, forward strand.
AAGGCCTTCGGGCCATTCGGAGTGCTTCCAAAGGCTTGAGAGAGGATTGAGAGAGGCTTCTTGGGAGCTTGGGGCACCTTGGGAGGATTTTAGAGAGATGAGGGCAGAGTTTGGAAGAATTCCAAAGGCTTTGAGTGAGGATAAAGTGGGAGATTGGGTGGGTTTATATAGGAAAGGTGAGGGAATTATTTATTATTTAGGTTTGGGACACCTCACATTAAACTAATCCAAACCACAAACCAGCCCATGGTTTTTACCCATGTTTTTTGGAAAAGGGAAGTGGAAAAAAATATTTTATAAGTCCAAATTCCTAAATTCTTAAAATAATTGGGTTGCTTATGTGGAGGTGAGTCACACTCCCAAGGAAAACAATTTAAAAAGACAAGATGTTTAATAACTCTTAAAGGGTTCATTAATGATTTGTAAAATAAGTCAAACACACCCAAAATCACATTAATCTATTGGTAAAACATATATTGGCCAAACATAAAGCTTATAGTATTTTATTACATCACTATTGGGTCATTATGATGTCATAAAACACATTATATATTTAAACTGTATTTAATTTTTACCCAAAAATTTGACTGTCTCAGAAAATTATGAAAAATCCACCATTGGATAATTTCGACATCCTAATTCCAAAAATAATATTTATTTTATCTAAATAATTTTCTAAATATGTTAATTTTTACTTTTAAAATAAAAATCGGCATTTATCGAAAATTCACGGGTTTTGACAAAAATGGCTTTCGAACCTTAATAAAAATTAAAATTGCATTCATAAAATTATACGATCATTTATATTTAATAAAAATTAATTTAATAATAATAATAATAATTTTTTATTAAAATATTATTTAATACAAAAAAAAATCCATTAATTCATCAAAATTGTTTTCTTAGTTGTATATTAACTAAAAATATTATTTGTGCTTTAAAAAATATTTACGAGGTTAAAATAATAAAATGAAAGTATATTCATTATTAAATAACAAAAGTAATTTACATAGCCATAGTACTAGGTTATTGTTAAATAAACCCTTAAAACACCTGCATAAGACCGAAGGGTGAGGTGTGTGATGGTGACAGACTCTTGGGGTGGCTCGGATAACATTCCTCGCGTGTGATCTCTAACAACTTCCACTTCTCTCCTAGGTGGTTTCGTTCGAACTTAACCTGTTGAAGCTCGGCTTGGTCTTGGTCAAGATCAAAGCCCAATGATGCCACCTCTTTTTTGAGCTTCAAAAAATGGGCTTCGTATGGAGCAATTCTACTAGATGAGGTCATCGCTTCCTTTGTCTGAGTAAATTGTATTTGTTAAAGCCCATATTTATACTAATCATGTGATCACTATTCAACGGCTACAAAAGCAATGGTCACAATTCTTAATGGTATTTTAAAATCCAAAAACAAAATAAGTGCATATGTTGTATAACCATTTCACATATTAAGAAATTTTATTAGATCAAGAGGGATTTTCATTAACAAAGGTTTGGGTCATTACAATCTTCCCCCATTAAGAAAGTTTTCCCTCAAAATTTCCTTATCCCACACTAAAACAAATGCGGGTAACTCTGCTTCATCACTTCCTCTGATTCCCATGTCACTTCTTCAAACTTTTGGTTTCACCACAACACCTTGATGAGGGGAATTTTCTTATTTCATAGAACTTTTTCTCTACGATCTAAGATCTTAACTGGTTTCTCCTCATAAAAAATATCATCCTCTAACTATACCACCTCTGAAGAGAGTACATGTGAAGGGTTTGTTATGTACTTCCTTAAGAGGGATACATGAAAGACATCGTGCACTTTGGCCATGGTAGGTGGAAGTGCTAGTCGATAGGCCACAGCCCCGACACGATCAAGAATCTCGAAGGGGAAAATGTACCTTGGACTTAACTTCCCTTTCTTTCCAAACCTCATTACCTTCTTCCACGGTGATATGTGTAGAAATACCATGTCTTAAATTTTAAACTCAAGGTATTATCGATGGTTATCTGCATAACTCTTCTGTCGACTCTGGGCTGCCTTGATATGTTGTTGAATGGTTTTCACCTTCTCCACCATTTCTTCGACCATTTCTGGTTCAAGTAACTTACGCTCACCGACCTCATCCCAACACACCGGTGTTCTGCACCTTTTCTCATAAAGGGATTCATATGGTTCCATTTGGATGCTCGAGTGGAAACTGTTATTATAAGTGAACTCAACCAAAGGAATATGTTGATCCCATCCTCCTTTAAAGTCCATTGAGAACGCTCTCAATATGTCCTCAAGTGTTTGGATAGTCCGCTCAGATTGGCCATTAGTTTGAGGATTATAGGCCGTACTGAAGTTATGTTCAGTATTCAGATCATGTTGAAGACTCTTCCAAAACTTAGAGGTAAATCTTGGATCTCGATCGGACACAATAGATAGTGGTACTTCATGCAGCCTTACCACTTCCCTGATATATATCTGTGTCAGTTGATCCAATGAGAAGTCCTCCCGAATTTCAATGAAGTGTGCAGACTTTGTAAGACAATCCACAACAAACCATATGCAATTGTTGCCTTTGGATGTTTTCGGAAGTCCAGTGACAAAGTCCATGGTGATGTTCTCCCACTTCCATACTGGTATGGGTAGTGGTTGCATCATCTCCTTAGACTTTTGTCTGTCATCCTTCACTTGTTTACATACCAGACACTTTTATGTATATTCGGCAATCTCCCTTTTCATATTGTCCCACCAAAAGTTTTCTTGGAGATCTTGATACATCTTTGTGCTCCCTGGGTGGATAGAGAAGGTCGAGTTATGTGCATCATTCAATAGATCCTTCTTTATCTCTGGATTGGATGGTACACATATTCGCATCCCAAATATTACAACTCCTTACTCATCAACCTTGAAATCAGAGGATTTCCCATTTCTAACAGCTTCCACCCTTTTTTGAATTTCCACATCTTTTCTTTGATCATCCTTTATTCTCTCCAAGAGGGATGGTTGATCAATCATTTGAGAAAGGATTGATGATGTTCCTCCCTTAATGATTCCCATGTCCATCCTTTGAAAATCTAAGAAGATCGGATCCTTTTTAATTCTCATCATTGAAAAAGATGCATGATCCTTTCTACTTAGAGCATCGCCACCTTGTTTACTTTCTCAGGGTGGTAATGGATTGAGCAATCATAGTCTTTGATCAGATCTAACCATCTTCATTGGCGCATATTCAAATCTTTATATGTGAATATATACTTTAGGCTTTTGTGGTCCGTATATATTTCACACTTCTCCCCAAAGAGATAATGCATCCAAATTTTCAAAGAGAAGATCACTGCAGCCAGCTCGAGGTCATGTGTTGGATAGTTCTGTTCATAAAATTTTAATTTCCTTAAAGCATAGGCAATGAATTTTTCATTTTGCATCAACACACATCCCAGGCCCTTCTTCGAAGCATCACTGAATACCAAAAAAAGTTCTCCACTTATGGGTAAAGTGAGAACGGGCACAGTGATAAGCCTCCTTTTCAACTCCTTGAAGCTTTCTTCACATTCATAACTCCAAGAAAACTTTACTCCCTTCTGAGTTAGCTTGGTAAGAGGGCTGGACAATCGTGAGAAATTTCTCAAGAATCGTTGATAATATCCAGGTAACCCCAAGAAGCTACGGATATCTTTTACTGATGTTGGCCTTGTCCATCCCTCAATTGCATATATTTTGGAGGTATCCACAAATATCCCATTGCTTGTGATGATATATCCTAATAGTGAAACCTCCTTCAACCAGAACTCACACTTTCTGTACTTGTCATAGAGCTTCTCCTTCTGCAAGGTATCTAGTACAGTTCTTAGATGCTCTTCATGATCATCCTTGGTTTTGAAGTATATAAGAATATCATCTATAAAGACAACCACAAATTTGTCGAGGTAATCTCTAAAGACTCTATTCATCAAGTCCATGAATATTTATGGATCATTAGTGAGTCTGAAAGGCATTACTATGAATTCATAGTGCCTGTATCTTGTACGAAAAGCAGTCTTGGGGATATCTTCCTTCTTCACCCTTACTTGATAATATCCCGACCGCAAATCCACCTTGGAGAAGTATTGTGCTCCACACAGCTGATCAAACAAGTCATCAATTCATGGGAGAGGATACTTGTTCTTTATTGTGATTTTGTTGAGATCATGATAATTGATGCAAAGGTGCATTAATCCATCCTTCTTCTTAACGAATAGGACTGGTGCACCCCATGGTGAAGCACTTGGGTGTATAAACCATTTCTACAGATTCTCCTGTAGTTGTTTCTTCAGCTCTTCAAGCTCTACAATAGCCATTCTATACGGAGTTTTGGATATTGGCAACCCCCCCGGTATAAGTTCAATTTAGAACTCAACATCTCTTCTAGGAGGAAGACCAGGCAATTCCTTGGGAAACACTTCTATGAATTCCCTCACAATAGGCATGTCTTCAAGGATGGTTTCTTCCTTAAACTCAATCATCTGAGCCAGATACGCGTGCCCATAGGGCATTAATATCCACGCTTGAGATGATGGAGCTAAAGAAGATTCATATTCCTCCTTGCACTTGTAAAGAATCTAGGGTTGATTCTCCACATGGATAGTGATTTCCCTCTCATGGAAATTTATGTTGGCTCTATATAAGGAAATCCAATACATGCCAATAATTGCATTAAATTCCACCAGAGGGAGTATGATGAGGTTCTCTGGTAAGTTCAATCCATAGATTAAGACAGGGGAGGAGTTATATTCATGGGATGCAATGATTTCCCCATTTTCTGTACTCACCGACATCTTTAATTCCATGATTTTTGGTGGTGTTGGGATTGTTCTACAAAACTTTCGAGATATAAAATAATGCATATAACCTCAATCAAAAAGTATGTTCTCTATTATTGAATGAATAACTAGAATACCTGTCACCACTTCATTGTCAGGGTTCACTTTAGCGGTAGTGATAGCATAATTTCTTCCTTGTTGCCTTGGAGGTTGTTGTTTATTGCCTCCGATAACCCTCGACTTAAGGAAATTGTTTGCATAATGCCCAAGATCCTTGCAGTTGTAACACTATACTGTAGGCTAAGTGTTGATCTGAACATTCCTTTCTTCTTCAAAATTAGTGGGATTTCTCATATCCCTTCGGTAGTTCTTGGCCATATGACCAAACTTTATGCATTTGAAACAATTCCTGGTTCCCTTAAGACAGTTACCATGATGTTTCTTCCCACAATTTTTGCAAGTGGGAAAGTCAAAATTATTTCCATCATGGGATTTGTTTGATGGACCACCCATGTTGTTCTCCATTTTCCGTTTCTTGTCATTGGGTCCGTGAGACCACTGAGAGTCTCCAATCTCTATGTTATCCTTGAGGGCACAACAGACAATATCCTCATAACTGTCAAAGTCTTGAATCGCCAACACTTTTTGTAGACTCTGCTTTAGTCCACTAAAGAAGTGATCCACCTTGCTTTCGGTGTTCATGACAAAGCCAAAGGAGTACCTTGAAATCCTTGTAAAGTTTGCTTCATATGCACCAATGGACTCATCTTCCTTCTGCTTGAGTCTAAGGGACTCTCTTTCCATATTGAGATGGAGGGTTTGAGGAAAATATTTGTTGAAAAACATCCTCTTTAATTCCTCCCAATTCATGGAATCAATTTTCTCTTGGGACTTTGTATTATTAATCAGTTCCCACCACTGATCAGCTTCTCCATCAAAACAATATACTGCCAGTACAAATTTTTCCTCTTCCTAACACTGGAGGACGGAGAATATCTTCTCAATGGAGTTAATCCATTGTTCCGTGAGGAGGGGATCGGAATATCCACTAAACATGGGAGGCCTTTGACGCATGAAGGATTCTATGGAAACTTGCTCTTTCCGTGGAGGAGGAAGAAATTCCGCCTGATTCAATTTATTATTCATAACTTGGGCCAGTTGAGAAAGTATTGTCATGAAGTTTTGGTAACCCTCTCCCATCATATCATGCATATCATTAGGGAAATCTTCACATTTCCTATCACATTGGTTGTTAGAATGAGTTATTCTATTTCACGCCATTAACTAAGAAAAATAACGTATAATTAGAGGTCTTAAATACTTATCCATTGAGTCTAAAAAGGAAACTTTGAAAATAAAAGTATAAACTTATAAAGAAGAAGTATATCCTAACTTGTGATTTCTTAGGTTTAAATCTAGCTTATCCTAGATCTATTTCTTAAATTATATTCTTATGGACCTTTTTTTACCCTTAATAATGGTTTGTACTAAGCTCATGAATCTACCAAAGCATATCCCCCAGGAGTGTCGTAACAAAGATTGTAGCAAGGCCCATTGTCATGCACCAGTTCATGTTCGAGTCTATCTCAAAGCGGTGTTTTTAGGTTTTACTCCTAGGATACATCTGTGCCAGAGCCGCCTCTACCTGCTCGTATCCAGACAGGGATGTATTTTCTTGATAAACCACTTGATCCATACTCACAAAAGCATAGTGATGTTTTTATTATACTTATTCTTGTCTCTAAGGCTTCACTAGGGTTTTCTAATCCTAATACCAAAAATAACTAAACCTATCCTATGATACCAACTATAACAACCCTGGTCTTTTATTACACCATTAAACATAATTTATTACATGAAATTCACTTTATAAAACATATAAGATCGAGAGGTCTACTGTATTTGGGGCTTAGGATCATTACATAACAACTTAAAACATGAAACATGCAACATATTTATTGAAAACTTCCTTTACATGACCAATACATTCCCTCATACTTAGCATTGCATGGGATAACCTGAAGACATGCATAAGAAAAGGGTGAGCTACAAAGCCCAGTAAGGGAATAAACATGGAATAACATGAGGAATACAATACATTTTAGACAATATGAATATCAATAGAGCACAAGAGAATCATAAACATAAAGGAATGATAAATTATGATAATCATAACATGGAAATGTGGCAACAACTCTTAACATGGAATTATCATGAGCCAAGGCTCATTGCACATAAAGCATGAGTAAACCCTCATTACACATGAAGCACGATTAAACCCTTGTTGCACTTGAATTATCATGATTCAACACCCATTTCACATAATGTATCATGAAACTATACTTTACCCAATGCATTGGGGCGCTATTAGAGCACACCCTTCTTAAACATTTCATTTCATGCATAAGTGTGCCACATGGATCATAACACATTGAATCATTCACATAATCATTTATTCTATGATAAAAGAATGTGTAATAAATACATGAAACTCTTTAAACAATAATTAAATGTTCATAAAGGTGAATACCCTTGATAGATAAATGGGCATGGTATTCACTACACAATGACTTTGGCTTGGAAAAACGCAGTGCAATTTTGGCAGCCTAACGGCATAACATAAGAACACATAAAAATGGATGATGAGAGATAAATGGGTGTCTCATAATATTTACATGAAATGGATATTAAGGGGTTAATATAGATACATGTCCCAATAAATGTAATATAATTTATATTCATGATACAAAAGAATTTCTTGAATGTAAATGAGGAGAGGGAAATTCCTTTCAGAATTTTAGCATAGTAATGGGTGTACATGAGAGGAATTTAATGAGAGAGGAAGGTGTATCCCATCATTAAAACATAAATAGGGAATTATGAGGGAGGTTAAAAATCATACCCCAACATTTATAATTGAAATTAAAAGTGCATAACAGCATTAAGAAAATTGGACAAAAATGAGAAAGGAAGAAAAATCCTTACTTGGAAGTGTGCTTACAAAGGCTTGAGAGAGGCTTGAGGGAGGCTTCTTGGGAGCTTGGGGAACCTTAGGAGGATTATAGAGATATGAGGTAAGAGGTTTGACTAACTTTAAAGTATTTGAGTGAGGAGAAAGTGGGATATTGGGTGGGTTTATATAGGAAAGGTGAGGGAATTCTTTATTATTTAGGTTTGAGACACCTCACATTAAACTAATCCAAACCACAAACCATCCCATGGTTTTTGGAAAAGGGAACTGGAAAAAAATATTTTATAAGGACAAAGTATGAACTTCTTAAAATAATGGGGTTGCTCATGTGGAGGTGAGTCACACTCCCAAGGAAAACAATTTAAAAAGACAAGATGTTTAATAAGTCTTAAAGGGTTCATTAATGATTTGTAAAATAATTCAAACACACCCAAGATCACATTAATTTATTTTTAAAACATATATTATCTGAAAATAAATCTTATAGTATTTTATTACATCACTATTGGGTCATTATGATGTCATAAAACACATTATATATTTAAACGGTATTTAATTTTTACCCTAAAATTTGACTGTCTCAGAAAATTATGAAAAAATCACCATTGGAAAATTTCGACATCCTGATTCCAGAAATAATATTTATTTTATCTAAATAATTTTCTAAATATTTTAATTTTCACTTTTAAAATAAAAATTGACATTTATTGAAAATTCATGGGTTTTGACAAAAATGGATTTCGAACCTTAATAAAAATTACAATTTCATTCATAAAATTATACGATCATTTATATTTAATAAAAATTAATTTAATAATAATAATAATAATATTTTATTAAAATATTATTTAATACAAAAAAAAATCCATTAATTCGTTAAAAAAAATTTCTTAGTTGTATATTAACTAAAAATACTATTTGTGCTTTAAAAACTATTTAGGAGGTAAAAATAATAAAATGAAAGTATATTAATTATTACATAAAAAAATTAATGTACATAGCCATAGTACTGGGGTCTTGTTAAATAACCCCTTAAAACACCCACATAAGACCGAAGGGTGAGGTGTGCGATGGTGACAGACTCTTGGGGTGGCTCGGATAACATTGCTCGTGTGGTGATCTCTAAAAACTTCCACTTCTCTCATAGGCGGTTATGTTCGAGCTTAACCTGTTGAAGCTCGGCTTGGGCTTGGTCAAGAGCGAAGCCCAATTACGCCTCCTCTTTTCTGAGCTCCGACATATGGGCTTCATATGGAGCAATTCTACTAGATGAGGCCATTGTTTCCTTTGTCTAAATAAATTGGATTTGTTAAAGCCCATATTTATACTAATCATGTGATCACTGTTCAACAGCTACAAAAGCAATGGTCACATTTATTAATGGTATTTTAAAATCCAAAAACAAAAGAAGCGCATATGTTGTATAAAAATTTCACATATTAAGAAATTTAATTAGATCAAGAGGTATTTTCATTAACAAAGGTTTGGGTCATTAGAAATAGGGTCTTGAAACCCTTCCAATAAAATCTGACATACCTATTTTCTTGTACCATGGAATACCACCATTTCATGTTGGGACCCTCGATTCTGAACATCGTGCACTTCACCTTGATATTCTCATGTGTATCTAATAATTTTAAGATCTAATAAATCTTTTACATACATTCCTCCTCCTATTTGGGATCATTTGTACCCTTAAATAATGGGGTCTTATCACATAAGAACTCTCGAGATTGATCCATTTCTCCTACATCTCTTGGATGTACCTCAAAAACTATGTTCTGGACTTGTGGTACATTTTGGTCCACAATAAAAACTTCATGCATGATAGCCTCTATAATAGTCCAATCCAAAAGCATATTCTCTTGAGGAGCATCCACTACACCCTTGTATGGAACCTGTGGAAGATGTCTTGGAGGCATATCACTGCACATCAAAAATAGAAGAAATGATTATACAATAGGATAATCTTATCTCAAACCTGAAAACTGAAGAAAAAACTAAGACTAAGATCAAGAACTCAATACATGATACACACATCCCAAAATCCCATGGAAACTTGAGTCTCGTCATGGAAAGAGATGGTTAGTCTCTCACCACAACCTGACTCTCAAATCTAAACAATCATATCTCTAGTCTAATAGACATCCTAATACTAAGAATAACCATGCTTTTATTTGAGTTTTTTCATGAACCAATCAAATATACCCTCACAAAATTGTGCCCAACCTAATATTCCACTTACCCAAAGGGAATTTATAATCCCCATGGGCTGGAGACTAGCACACGAACATCAATAACAACCAAAGGAAACAATTTCACCCAACCTGAAACCGACGACATGGAATATATATACATAATAGAAGTAAACGGTGGAAGAAAAAATAGGAAATATACTCCATAACTAAAAGAAAACAACATATGATGTACAACTCAAAATCAATTAAACAAACTCCAAGGTATGAGTCCAATAGAAAATGAAAATACCCAAAATGAGAAATAGATGCTCCATGTGATAAGCGAATGAAATCCCACTATCTCACCACCATCTAACCAATACTAGCTAACTAAAACCTCACCGCCTCAATGCGGCGCATTTCCATTCCCTGTATCAAAAGAAAAAACCAGGTCTACACACCACTAAAGGGGTGTGTGGGGTGTGAGATAAACAATCTCAGCAGGATCCCACCTAGGTGTTCCATAACAAATCTTTATATAATAATCCAAACATTCTAAACTTTAAAGAAAACAAGGAGTGATAATTATTTAAAAAAAATTATATCAAAATCATGGTAAAACATTCCCCTTTTCTACATCTCTAAATAATCTAGGTAAAATAGTTTCAAATCATATCACATATATCAAAATAGGTAATCAAAGCCAAGCAATACAAACCAAATCATAGGTACATCACACCAAGGATCACTATAGGTCAGGATAGATAGAATACTTGTAACCAAACATATACAATCACTTGCATCAATCCTCTAGACATATGCATCAAATCTAGGTGTAGAGGCACACCACAAAAATTGAACCTCCCAATAGTGTCTAAAATGTCCCTAGAAAACTTTTCCTAGGGAGAAGAGGAACACCCCATGAGTAAACCCCCTGAAAGTAAAAATGGATGATGAATTTTGTTACACCTTCCACCTAAGTACCTAAGGCTTACCATGTGCTACATTTTCCAAATCATTTCATCAAAACCATTATTTTAAAACCATTTCATAAATCCATTTCACAATGCTTTGAAAATACCTTTTCTTTTACCAAAATAGGGTGAAAATGCCTTTTCTCAAAAACCCATTTACACATACATAAATCAATAAATCATGATAATTAATTTATAAAAAAAATTATAAAATTATAGCATTCTAGGTTAATCCAACATAGTCTAGAGACTGAATCATCTACCTCAAACTCAAGTCACACATGACGGAAATAGAATCCACCAATATAGGAAGGAACATAAAGACAACCATGGAGGTCCTAGAACATATTTCCATGTCTTATAATAAAATTCCATAAAAAATAGATGGTAGATAGGATAGGTCACAACATACCTCAACGGACTCACACCCGTCACACTACAACCAGAAAAGGACCATCCCCCAAAATATGATCACACAATGGATCTAGAAGAATCTCATGAGAATCAATCTGTGATCAAACAATTCTATAAATGGGGTCTAACATCGTTGTCGTGACCAATGGAAACAAAGAAGAAGAAAGTTATTTTACTAGGAAGAAGTGATGCAACCTCCATGGAGATTGAACATTTAATAGAGGAACTAGAAAGGATAGAAGACCCCCAAATCACACCTGGAATTGCCTAGGGTTCAAGGTATGGAGGAATAAACCAAATGAGAGAAGGGTTATGCATGTATCATGATTAAAACTTATTGGTCTAAAGGATTTATAGCATAAACATCTGATTTACAGCATAAATATCCCATAAATCATAAACATAAAAAAAATACATTACCTAGAGTTAAATATCCTGATTAATGATTTTATGATATAAAAGTGGATCTTATAGCATAAAATAAATTTATGGTGTAAAAATAATTTTATGGATTGAAATATTCTTGTTTTGTAAACCATTTAACAACTTGTTCCTAGTGACATATTTATGTCCTAATCTACACATTTATGATATAAAATGGTCTTGTAGGAAGTACATAGCCCAGGTTTCGTAGAAACTCTCAAAAAATATCATAATCCCTTTAAACCCAAAAGAACATTCTTAAAAATTAAAAAGAGCATACCTTTGTATCCAAGATGTTACACCTTATTTACTAATTTGTTTTATTTATCTAAAATATTTGTATATAATTTTAAAAAATTAGTTATTCCAATTCATACTACCAATTTTTATAGGTATGTTATAACAATCACATTTAAATAGTATATCGTAATTTTTTTAGGCTCGGTGTTTTGTATCGTGTATTCTATCAAACATGATGTTATTTTAGAATCTTTGGGTGTTACATTGCATAACTTTTAAAATAAAAAGATTTTTTTCTATAAAATTTATACCTGACATGGACATTCTATGGAGTTTCACAAACTCCTTCAGGTATTCAAAATAATCCAATCATATTGAATTATTACTACTTTTTCCTGATAATGCTATATTTCAATGATCTTGATTGGATAATTGAAGAAAAAATTTGTTGAACTTTTCTGCAAACTTTTATTCTTCCTATTTGAAATTTTACCCACTTTTATTATCTATATAGTACCAGAATCCATGTACAGTTCATTCATTCTCAACACTGTGAGAATATTGGATAAACATTTCTTGAATTCGATCATATTTTTAGAACATTTTCATAAATTAAAATAGGATAAATTCCCTAACTATAATAAGAAATTTTCATATAATTTTTTTAAAACTATGAATGAATCACTTTATGTTTCCATAATCATCTAGATTCACTTATTGAATAATTTTAACACTTGGTTACTGGGGAAGAAGTTGTTCTGACACATTGAACTTTCCTTAAGAATTTTTATTAAATCACCAATCTTTCTTAAGAAATTTTCTTAAGTTACTAGTCTTAAGAGCCTCTTACATTAAGTTTCTCATTTTCAAAGATTAATTAAAAAGTTAAACTTGATGATGATGATGATATTATCTACAACATAAAATTTTATCAGATGAGTACCATGTTTTATAACCAATTAATATGGAATTTTATTAAATGATCTTCCACAAAAATGATGGTCCCTTTTAAAGATAAATCATATCCATTAGCAGGAAAAGATCCATTTTTTCACTATGAAATGAGTCTTATTTGATGTTTCACTCACCACTTAGTTATTTAGTTAGGGAATCATCCCAATCATATCATATATGACTCTTGTATAGTTGATTGGACAACCCTTTCTCAAATCCATCATATGGATGAACTCAACTCTATTCCTCTGGTAACATGATCCTATTAGGGTCTCCCGTCTAGTGTAACCCAAAACAAACACCAATAAATGGATAATAAAGGACAATCCAAGGTTACCCATATTTGGAATAACCTGCCCAAGGATGTTTCAGTGCCACATATCCTTTCTTACCTTACACATGATAATCCAGGGAACCCAACTTTGGAAATGACCTGCCCAGTTGGATGATCAAGGTCTTGATAAGTGCCATTTTATAAGGAATATCATGCTTAGTATTTGAAGGGTATTTTAATCTCCCCATCTTATATCATATTATTCTATTTTATGAATTCATGATTCTAGTAATTTAGTATGGAATCATATTACCTCCATAAAATCAATATGTTCAATCCATATTGATGTTTAACTCTTTATACAACCTAAAAATTTGTGTTACTTACCCAAAAATAGAAGTCAAATGTTTTCATACATATCTAGATGTATAATATGCATAAGGTATATGAACACTTCATGTAAAGTTTTATAATTATATAATATTAACAATATACACATGATCAAGCTTGGATAAATAGATAGCCAACCCCATTCATCAATTTAGACAAGGAATAATCATCTAGGTTAGTAGGTAGTTCATCCCTAAGTCCCTTTACCCGGGGATACTTTACTCATGAGAGAATATAATTCATCATAAATATAACACCTAATATACATAAACTATATTCAACATGTCACACCCCCCCCCCCCACAAAGATACTTCAATGAGGGGGGGAGATGGTGACTGCTCGATTCCCACCTCCAGTAGGCCCCTGGTTGGTGACTAGCACCAAGAGTATAAAAAACATGCATATGGGAGGAATTACCCTTTAATAGAACTTGAAAAAGAGAGAGATAATATCGATATGCCAATTAAAACCTGATCAAACATATATATAAATAAATACCAAGTGAAAACATGCAATTTTATACAGTACCAAAACAACTTAAAGGAGAACTACAAGTACCCAAAAAGGTAATGACACCAGCGACCATGAATCCCAAACAACTCCTACAAAACCACGAGCTAGTAATATAAAGATCGATCAAAAACCTCCTCTGGATGACCTTAAAAAATTTTATATATACGTAGGGTGATCATAACATTATACATAGTAGTATCCTCCTTGGAGCCTCTCGTGTAAAAGTTAAAGGAAACATGATGAATCATAGTGAACAACAGTGAAACTAAATCATCAACTAAATAAATATACTAAGTTATCAGCCTCAAAATGGATAACTTTCACCAAGTATCACATAAAAATATCATATAATATAATAATGAAACATCAAGGGTACCCCACTCCCACATCTCCACTGGTTTTCTGCTCTGCCCCAACATTGCATATCCCGGTCCATATCCCTCCAAAAGTAAGATAGCCTGAAGACACCTGGGTGAGGTTTTATATACACCTCATGCATCAAATCATCACATAATCCCATACACATATCCATATATAGTAACCAAGTAGTTTCCTAGAGAAACCATATCCCGTATGATGTGTATCATACATTGATTATTATACCTCAATTCGTTACAGCCCATACACCGAGTAAGTGCCTCAAGCCATCATAGCCTATACACGTCATACCTATAATAATCCTTTAGATACTATATCTAGGTATACATGTGTGTTAATAACAATAATACATCACATCCCTCTATACACATATATGGGAAAACTAACTGTCATTCATACCAACAAAAGTAACTAGCAAGTGAAGAGACCAAGGCTAGAGGGGGTAGTCATTCATCCATCCTCCCACTATGATGTTGGGTAAAACACCCTCCTAGAGTCCACTAGGTGTTATTTTCCCTAACCGACATGGGTGGGGCAGTGTATGAAATCATATAATATACATGATATAATATAGATCACAATCACACTATGAAGATAACCTAGTCTTAGACTCAACTGAAACTAACATCGCTCAGACTCCCAGCTACCACTAATAAGACTATATATCCTATAAGAAATCAATAATTTAAAAGAGCTATATTAATTACTTCTTTTTTATCATTTATTTATATTAATTAATTAATTAACCATTAATTATCTATTTAGATCATGTCAAGATACATTACATTAATCATCAGAGTAAATTCCATTCTCTTCAGACATAATCTAAACCAAGTACATGGTTTATCGAGATTATCATCTTTCAGCATTTGCATTCCATCAACACCAACCCCATTGGTTAATAATTATTTATTCATTATTAGAATTGTTCTATAATGTAGATACTCTAGTAAAACCCCCATAAATTACCACCAAGAGTAAACATGAAACCAAACACATCCAAACACCTCAAGCAGTAGGGAAAGGAATTCAAATAAAATGAGCAACCCGTACATCATCCATTAAACAAATTCATAAATGAGCATCCCAACTCTCAGAATCACATCAATGGTTATTTATAGCTTTAAATTCTTCCATCATCTTTGATTTCATCCTCAACACCCACATTCATATCCCAAGTAATCTCACAATCATAGGCGTCAACTGAAACCACATCATTTGGGACTCCCCGTCCACATCCCATCAGCTATCCCAGGATCTGCCATTCTAGGATCACATCACATCCAAGTCTCCCCACCCCATATCACATCATTAATTATGGTATCATATCACATTTGATCCTCCCCACCCCATATCACATCATAGAGAGAATATCACATCCATAGCACATCCGAAAAGCAGTGGGAACAAACAAGTGTATCCAATAGGGAAATATAGGCCCTAAAAATATAGAATACATCCTTAGAACATAAATGAGCTCTCATAGCTCCAAAATCAAGGCACTTGGAATTCACAATCATATAGGAAACTGATGCCCTAGAAAATATATTTATCATACAACCGATTCTTATTCCATCTTGAATTAACTAATTTATTATTCATAGGTACCAACTATCGGCAACCTAAGGCATAAAGCTATTACAAGCTATCAAAAACTAAATATTCCCTTAGCATTAAACTAGTTTCAAAAAACTGTGAGAAGAAACATTCTAAATTAACATAACTTTTTATTATTATCAACAATAATAAACATTTTTCACATTATTTTTCAATTCCATTAATTACATGGAAGATCATTCCAAATTAAACATGTGCATTGCATCAATTTGATTATCATCAAATTACATCAACCACTAGATTACAAACATGTCTCTTCTTTAATTATTAAGAAAATTAATTATCAATTTATTCTAGTTTTATGTTCTTTACCAATTTCCACATGCTACTCTATGAATAATAACATGCTAAAAAAGTATATCATAGATATCACACTATCTAGAAAATCAAGAGGCAATCTACTACCATGATATAAAACACATCAACATGTGATTGCTAACCAATTATTTTTTAATCTAGATAAATAATTATTAGGTTAATTTCATTACCATTTAGAGGGATAAACCATTATCAATTTATGATTGAATGTAAATAAATATAGAAGAAATAAATATACTACCTCAAAAGAATCAACATTCTCCGCATAAATCACATCTCACAAGAGGACACTACGATCACCTAAATGTGTCATAACAAAAATTCACTAAAAAAAATAAACCTCATTAGAATAGTGTAGATCAAGTTTCATATCATGGTGTGAAGAACCAGGAGGAAACAAGACCGGTCAGGGAGAACCCACTAGAAAACAATGAAGGAATGCAGCTTGGATCACTATAGATCGAAGGTGGAATCCAGGGGTCAATCCCTATCGAAGGAATCCTCAAATGCCTAGGGAGAGGTTTTTTTGATGCCTATAAATTGAAATAAGGTCGTAGGTTTTGATAAATCTTGAGTCATTGTAGCATTTATAGGCATGTTGCACAGGGAATTTATATGGTGTGAAACCCCTTTTCACATCGTGTAAATATCAGGCTTCATATCTCACTAAAAAATGTGTTGCCTCAAAGGATTTATTCCCAAAAAAATTACACATTTTTTAACACCCCATGAACCAACCTTAACAAGAAATGAACTTCAAATACAAGATGTGGAACACTTAAACACCATGTATTCTCCCTTTTTCCATCATTTAGCAGCCACACACCTCCAGACTCATTCCAAACCTCCTCCGAGCACCACGAGCTTTGGAAAAATGAAAAAGATCAGTCTACATGGATCTGGACCCTTACATTAGATGTATTATCATCCTTGAGAATATAAAACCAAACCCAAATAGAAAATTAAAAGAGAAAGGGATTGTATGATTAGCCACCCCATGAGATACCTCTCAAAGATCTCGCCATCACAGGAGCTTAACCACCTCATCATAGGAATAGCATGAAACCATGAAACAACAAAAACCTGTTTCTAAACACTCTATTGGTGGATATATTTAACACCCTATAATGATAAAGGGTTAAATGACTAAATGATATGACTCATGTCAACAAGGTACACCTTTATTTTCAAGATTCTACCTGATTAGAACTACATAGTTAAGCATACATGACATGGAGTAGTGATCAATATGGGTACCCATGTTGAGAAGTTTCAAAGGATGTGTGTGAGTGAGGAAAAATCACACTGGAAAAAACATGTGTTGGATTTTGGGGACAGTTATTAGTTTGATTACTCATTCAGGCACATAGGTAAGCCCCAGGGAGGGAACCATATGACTGCGAGGCAACTGGTGGTACCTAGAAGTCCAGGACCCGACATCCATGTTAAGGTGGGGTTGTTGTGCTGTTAGTGGGTCCCAGTTGTTATATTTGGTATCAGAGCCAACACCCAACCGGAAGTGTAGAGGCACTACCTGTGTCACGAACCGAATCGGGTCGCCATTCGAACCGATGCCCGACCCGGCCCGCGGCAAGGCCCGAAGGGCGTTCCCGATCCCCACGGGCTGGCACAAGTGCCCGGGTATCAAAATAAACTTTGGGAACGATTTACCCAAGTGAATAAATATAAAGCAGCCAACCAAAGTAAACCAAACAGAAGTAAAGGTTACAGTCAAACATGTAGTTGACCAAACAGGTTTTTGGTTCACAAGTATTCAAAACCCAAATAACACTAAAACAAGATGACCAAAAACCAACCTAAGGACTGTCGCCCGGTGTGAGGACACCGCCTCTAAGCCACCACCAAAACGCCACGTGGATAGTCCTGCTAACAACCTGAACCACTGCTCCCAAAAGCTGGACCCCTACCTGTATCAGAAGTAAACAAGTCTACTTACACCCAAGGGTGTAAGTAGGGTGTGAGCAATCTCCCAGAAGGATATCACCAATAAAAGATTACACGCACAACTATCAAAAGACAAAACATTTGCAATGCTAAAATAAAGAGAGAAAGGAGTGCAAAAGGAAATGGTTTTCATAAAACAATTTAAAAGAAAGGCAGTTCAAGATAAACACATTAGGATAGCAGTTCAAGGGACATATCACGTATCAGCATGCACGCAAAGTAACTGGTGGCACCAAAGGATGGGTAAGGCCCTATGGGTACTAGAACAAGTGGGATCCTAGAACGTCGTGTCTCGGTGAAACGTGGCTTAGGCGGCCACGGCCCTCAGATAACGTGGCTTAGAAGGCCATGACCCTCAGAACATGTGGCTTAGAAGTCCATGACCCTCAGATATCATTTGTTTAGTTAGTGTTGCAATCATCAAACCTTCCAGTGAAACTGGGTCGGGTCATCTCCGGAACACTAGCTCACTAGTCCCAGTCTCCCCGCCTAATACCCCGGCTTCCCTCCTTGTGCTCACCCAAAGATCAAAGTTAACATAGCATGTCACATTATCACTTAGAGCCAAACGTTTCACCTGCACACTGATATCCTGTCACAACCCGCCCTCGGGGTCCGTGCCGTGACTACCCCAAGCCCGCCTTCCATAGGCCAGGGGCTGGCGACTAGCACCAAGGCGTAAATCCGGTAAAAAAGGGAAGGCATTGCCTTTGTAAAGTAAACAAACACCACAGAGTTAGCAAGCGGAAAGTAAACACTAAACAAAAGCAAAGTACAACTGAAAGTGTGGAAAAGTAAATGGGCCAGAATACAAACCCAAAACTGAAAGTAAAGTACAACTCGAAAGGGAAAACAGCAACTGAAAAGTAAATGCCGCTACACCGAGCTGTCCACTGGAAATCCCACCTGAAGGGTGAGTACAGATAGCTCCTCTGCACCACGGGTCCCGCCGTCCGCTCCGAGCACGTCCCGCCCAGTGGTCCACCTTCGGGTACCGTCCCGCTCTGCAAGCCTCAGCTAAGGTCAACGCTGTCCGTCGTCTGCAACCAACACAACGTAGTGCGGGCAAAGCCCGTGCAGGGGTGAGTATAAGCTACTCAGTAGGGACCCCGAGACCCCTTAAGGTCTCTCAAATCCACAAAGGATAAACCACGAAGAAAGGTACAATCACAAAGTAATAACCGACACTGCTTAGATATATGCCCATACATATACCTAAGTCAACAATTCAAATACGCTCCAACCTCCGAGCCCAAGTACAACTCAGTCCACACAGGAAAGTAAACGTATTCCAGACAGGAAAGCAAAACGTAATCCACACAGGATTTCACAACACAATCCACACAGGAAAACAACAGGATTCAGCTCACACAGGTATACTTCTTCAAGGACGATAAAGATGATCACTGATCCATCTAAGTCGTCGGACCCACGAAGGATCGATAGGTAACTAACCCCCGCAATGACCCACACAGGATCGGGCCCACACAGGACCTGTAGGCGCTGGCTCACACAGAACCGCTGAGCGCAAGGACCCACACAGGATCGGGCCCACACAGGACCTGTAGCACTGATCCACGTAGGATCGCTGAGTGCTGAAGTCGTCGTCGTCGAATCCACACAGGATCTCTGTACTGTCGTCGTCGCAGTCACAGTAGCAGTAGCAGCAGTAGTAGCAGTAGAACAGTCGCAGCCAGCACTAGGGTTCCCGCACACAGCAAGCTCGTTCGGAGGGTCCGCTCCACGAGCCGAGAGGCTGATACATCAACTGTCATGAAGACCAGAGTTGATGTATCCAAAAGTTCCGTATCGTCAACAGGAACTCAACGCAACAGACGGCGCGTCGATCGGACGCTCGGTCTGAGAGTTATTGGCATTTTCGTCTCCGGGGCCCGGTTGGTTTTTAAGGCAAAACCAACCCGACCGTACTCCACCTGCGTCCAAACCTCAGGCGGAGTATGCCAAAAGATCCGTCTCATAAAGAGGAACACAACACGGCTGACGGCACGTCAATCGGACGTCCGTAGCTCAAGATATGAGCGTTTCCGCTCCGAAGGCCCGGTTGGTTTCGTGAACGAACCAACCCGGTCGAACTCAAAGTAATCCAAAACCTTGAGTGCGATATACCGAAACGACCGTCTCGATCCAAGGATCGGGTTGCCGCAGACGGTTCGTTAAACGGAGGTCTGAGGCTCAAGTTATGGCCAAAAGACCGAAAAAGATTCGAAACGGGGGGGTCCGGGTCCGGGCCGACCCGGCCCGACCCCCCCTGGGGCGGCCCGGCCGGCCGGCAGGCCGGCGGCGCGGCGGTGCGGCGGCGCGGGGAGCCGCGACGGCTTGTCGCCGCGAGGTGGCTGCACGCGGGGGCTAAGCCCCCGCTTCCTGGAATGGCGGCGCGGCCTTTGTGCCACGCCATTTGCAAGAAACGGCCCCCGCACGTGGGGGCCGGCTGGAGATAAAACCGGGGGGATGCTGCCCCCCCCCCTTTATAAGAAAACTGCCCCCTTTAAGAGGGGGGTTTTTATGCGCTGGCCGGGGGATTAATTCCCCCGGTTTAACGTTATCCGGCCGGCCAGCTGGCCGGCCGGTTTTCTCCAACGGGACCGGAAATTCCGGTCCCCTCTTCGGCTTCCGACGCCGGCGGCCCGGCCGCCGGTCTTCTCTTCCCGCCGCGGCCCGGAACCGGCCGCGGTCTCCTCGTCCCGCCGCGGCCCAGAACCGGCCGCGGTGTTCGTCGTCCGACGCGGTGCGACGGCACCGCGCCCCTTCGCCGTGCCTTGATTCCTTTCAACGCGGCGCGACGGCGTCGCGTTCTTGAAGATTCTTCCTCGGCGTGGCGCGACAGCGCCGCGTAAAATAATTGTACGATTATCCGCGTTGTGCGACGGCACCACGCCACTTTGCTTCCACCCGCAAGAATAAACAACAAGAACGATGGAGGGGGTTTGGCCGTGTTCATGCGGTCCGGCCCCCTCACGTTAAGCAATAACGCATCTTTAAATAATCCAAAGCCACACGTTAGACTTTCTAAAATTCATGATCAAAAATAGAATAATTAAACAATAATCAACAACCCCTACCTCGGGTATAAGGTTCGAAGATTGTCAACGTTCCGCGGAAGACGACGTCGCGGAGGTCGGGCGTCGCGGTAGCCGTTCGTCAAATCCGATGACGAAGGGATGCGTTCGAAGAGACACGTCGTTGGCGAAACTTGTACGCCGACGAAGGTTGTCCGAGGAAGAAGTGGCGTCCCCTTTCGTTGACACGGTAAACGAAGAATGGAGGTGCGGCGTTCTTCGTCGGAGCTTGAGCGTTCTTCGTCAAGATGAACGTTCTTCGAGTTCTTCGTCAGAGTTGAAGAAGAAGAAGGAAAAGCTCTCCACCTCTCAAGAAGACAAACAAATAACCCAAAATAAAATAAGACAACATCTTATTTTATTAACACATAACACACTAGAATTTCAAATGTTTGAAATTCAAAAGGATTAACTCCCATAATTAAATAAGTAACTCAAGTCATTTAATTGAGGCGTTAAGGGAGTTGAGAGAATATGAAAGGTTTAGGGGTTCGTGTGGGCCCCACCACACTTAATCCTCCCAAGGGAGGTTAAGTGGGTGTGGGTCCCACTTCCAACCCCCCTTTGGTAGGTTTTATCAAGTTATAATAAAATTTGTTCTACACAAATTTTATTTAACTCAAACTAAAAACCCCAAAACTAACTTTCAACCTGCAACAAACGCAACTTCCGAAAAGGTCTCTTTAAGCGAATATCGGTGCTGCGAGTTCATCGGTGCCCTCGGATTTCAATTCCGAGCACCGGATCAAAAGTTAGGAAATCCCGCTCGTTCGTTCACTGAACGTACCTGAGCCAAACTTCGGAAATTGATTCCGGGCACTCCGGGCCTCGGAATCAGGTGCCGTCTGAAACCGCGCTCTTGTAAAATTCTAAAGAAAATTAAGAAAAAATTTTCCTTGAATTTTACGGGTCTTTACATTACTCCCACCTCAGGGATTTACGTCCCCGTAAAGATACATCAAAAACTAGGGAAACAAATGAGGGTACTGAGCACGCATCTGAGCCTCCTGCTCCCATGTGCTCTCCTGGAGATTCCCATGCTGCCATCTGATGCGCACAAGAGGAATCGATCACCCACGCAGGACCCGCTCCTGTCGATCCTCTATCTCCACCGGAACCTCCGTGAAAGTCGCCCCATCGTCAACGTCAAGCTCCCCATGGTCAATGATGTGCGTTGGGTCGTGCACGTATCTCCTCAGCTGGGATACGTGGAAGACGTCGTGCACCCGGTGCAACTGAGGTGGTAGAGCCAGGTGATAAGCCACCTCACCAATCCTACTGAGAATCTGGAAGGGTCCGATGAAGCGCGGAGATAACTTGCCGCCTCGGCCAAATCTCCGAATACCACGTCGAGGTGAGACCCGCAAGAAGACGTGGTCGCCATCCTCGAACTCTAGTGGCCTCCGCCTCCTGTCAGCATAAGACTTCTGCCGGCTCTGAGCTGTCCTCATCCGCTCCTGGATGACCTGGACCTTCTCTGTCGTGGCCTGGACCATCTCTGGTCCCACGAGTGCTGACTCTCCAGGGTCTGTCCAGCACAAAGGAGATCTACAAGGTCGGCCGTACAATGCCTCGTACGGTGCCATCCCGATGGTGGAGTGGTAGCTGTTGTTGTACGCAAACTCCACCAAGGGTATGTGGTCCTCCCAGCTATGACCAAAGTCGAGGACACATGCGCGGAGCATGTCCTCGAGAGTCTGAATGGTCCTCTCCGTCTGACCATCCGTCTGAGGGTGGAAGGCTGTGCTCAGACGTAGCTGCGTCCCGAACGCCTCCTGTAACCCCTTCCAAAGCCGGGAAGTAAAGCGGGCATCTCGATCGGAGACGATAGATGATGGCACGCCGTGGAGCCGCACAATCTCCTGAACATAGAGACGTCCCAAGCTCTCTACTGAGCCCTGCTCTCTGATGGGTAAGAAGTGTGCCGACTTGGTGAGTCGGTCAACAATCACCCAGATGGAGTCGTGACCTCTGGATGTGCGTGGAAGTCCAGTCACGAAGTCCATAGATATGCCGTCCCACTTCCACTCCGGAACCTCCAAGGGCTGTACCAAGCCCGCTGGTACCTGATGCTCAGCCTTCACCTGCTGGCAGGTGAGGCATCGAGAAACGAACTCTGCTACTGCCTTCTTCATGCCCGGCCACCAGTGCTGTCGTCTGAGGTCCTGGTACATCTTCGCCACTCCAGGATGTACCGCCAAAGGAGAAGTGTGAAACTCTCTCAGCACTTCCTCTCGCAAAGCAACTGGTACCATGGTACGTCCTCTGAAAAGGATGTCGTGCTCTGCTCCAAGGAAGAAACCATCAGGTGCCTGTCCCGAGGATATCTGTGCACGCCGTGTCTCACAGTCAGCGTCCTCACGTTGTGCCTCCTTGACCCGCTGTAGTAGTGGAGGAGTGACTGTGAGAGACTGAAGAAAGGCCGCTCCATCTCTATCCACGAAGGATATCTGCAAAGAGGCTAGCTGCTCCGTCGCCTCCTCAAGTAGCTGAATGCCCGTCCTCCTGCTGAGGGCATCGGCTACTACGTTCCCCTTCCCAGGAGTATAGACTATCTCAAAGTCATAGTCCTGGAGGAACTCGAGCCATCGTCGCTGTCTCAGGTTTAGGTCCTTCTGCGAGAAGATATACCTGAGACTCTGATGATCGGAAAAGACTGTAAAGCGCTCGCCCATCAGATAGTGTGGCCATGTCTTCAGATCGAAGACCACTACTGCTAACTCCAGGTCATGGGTAGCGTAGTTCTGCTCATGCGGCCTCAACTGACGTGATCCATAGGCGATCACGGCCCGCTCCTGCATCAGAACACATCCGAGTCTGGTCCCTGATGCATCGCAGTAGACTACGTACCCTACTCCCTCTTCAGGCAACCTCAAGATAGGTGCACTAGTCAATCTCTGTCTCAGCTCCTGGAAGCTCTGCTGACATCTGTCTGACCACACAAAGGGTTTCCCCTTCTTCGTCAAAGCTGTGAGTGATGCCGCAACTCTAGAGAAGTCTGGCACGAATCTCCGATAGTATCCAGCTAGTCCCAAGAAACTCCGAACCTCAGTCACGCTCCTGGGTGGCTCCCAAGCTAACACAGCCTCAATCTTCGCGGGATCCACTGCAACTCCCGCCTCAGAGATAACGTGTCCCAAAAAGTGGACCTCACGTATCCAGAACTGGCACTTCGAGAGCTTACCGTAAATCTGGTGCTCTCGGAGTGTGTCAAGAACAACTCGCAAGTGATAGGCGTGCTCCTCCTCTGTCGTAGAGTAAATCAGAATGTCGTCGATGAAGACCACAACAAACTGATCGAGGTATGGCTGAAATATCCTGTTCATGAGAGCCATGAACACTGCTGGAGCATTGGTTACACCGAAAGGCATAACCAAGAACTCATAGTGGCCATACCGACATCTGAAGGCCGTCTTCTGCACATCCTCGTCTCTGACTCTGAGCTGATGATAGCCTGACCTGAGGTCTATCTTTGAGAACCACCGTGCTCCCTTGAGCTGATCAAAGAGGTCATCAATCCTCGGTAGCGGATACTTGTTCCTCACTGTCACCTGGTTCAGGCGACGATAGTCAACACAAAGCCGCAAGCTCCCGTCCGCCTTCTTGGCGAACAATATCGGGGAAGCCCAGGGTGAAACACTGGGTCGGATGAACCCCTTGCCCTGCAAGTCCTCCAACTGTACTCGTAGCTCTCGAAGCTCGGCGGGGGCCATCCGATATGCTGGAGTAGATATTGGGGCTGTCCCGGGGTACAAGTCAATATAAAAGTCTACCTCTCTGCGAGGAGGTAGCCCTGGGACGTCGTCGGGAAAAACGTCCGTAAACTGATCCACCACTGCAGGAAAACCAGGACTCCGCACATCAACTGCACCAAGGATAAGGCTAGCCAACTGATGAGTAATGGGATGTCCTCTCCTCCGCGGAAGTCCATCCTATGCTGCAAAGGCTCCCTTCTCGCCGGTGAAGGTGAACCTGCTCCCGTCGGTGCGTACACATCGCACCTTGCGCCTAAAACAGTCAATCTGTGCATGGACCGTAGATAGCCAATCCATGCCCAAGATGACGTCGTAAGGCCTCGACGCTGCTACAAGAAGATCCCAGCCGAAGCTCTCGCCTCCTAGAGTAAGCTCACACTGCCGGCACTAGTGCGTAATCGTCGAGTCTGCTTCCGTAGGAGTCTCTAGCCGTAAGGATCGAGCCAACGGCTCTGTCGGAATCTCCGAGCTCCGAACAAGGGCAGCGGCTATGAAAGAGTGACTCGCTCCTGTGTCTATAAGAACTGCAGCAAGGGTGGAATAGACACAGATAGTACCTCGAATCATCTCGGGTGCGCCGTGGTCGTAGGCCTCTGCTGCCTGGAGCTGTGCATGTCGCTGCCCGCCAGCTCCCTGTGGTCGGGGTGGACCTCCTGGTGGTGGTGGTGGTAGAGCCTCAAAGCGTCGGCCACCACCGGCTGCTCGTACAGCTCCTCTGCCTCGTCCGCCTCCTCCCTGCGGACCGCCACGGTCGACCCTCTACCTCTGTCTCGGTGGTCCCTCAACCGTCTACTGCTCCTCGGCACGGCGGGTCGGGCAGTCACGAGCCATGTGGCCCTGCCCGCCGCACGAGTAGCACTGTCTGCCTCTCATAAGACTGGCTCCGCGCTGTGTGCCCCGCACTGCTGAGCCAGTGTCCTGAGGTCGTCTGCCCGAAGGTCTGGTCTGTCTAGACCCCTGAGTCATCCGTCGACTGCCTGCTGCAGATGACTCTGCCACGTGCCGCCCTGCGGTGGGTCTCTGTGCTGGTGTAGACTCAGCAAGGAAGCTCTCGATCAAAAGGGCCCGCTCCAGTACTCCTGTCTGAGTCGGTATGCTGAGAGAGATCAGCGATGCCCTGATCTCGTGTCTCAAACCCTGCTCGAAGGTCCGGGCCCGGAAGAATGGGTCCCGTACCATGTCGGTCGAGTAGCGCGAGAGATCAGTAAATCTCGCCGAGTACTGAGCGACCGTCATGCTGCCCTGTCGCAGCTGTAGAAGCTCCTGGATACGCACCGCACGAAGGGTGGCTGGGACGAACTCCGAGCGGAAGAGGCTCTCAAAGTCCGTCCAAAGTAGGGATGCCTCATCGTGCACCTGGAGCATCAAGCTCCACCATCGTCCTGCTGCTGCGTGTAGTAGGCTCGCAGCGAGGATCACCATGAGGTCTGCTGGTGTCCTCACTAGCCTAAACACTCGAACCACTGCCTCCAGCCAGTCCTCTGCTGCCTGGGGATCCGTCTCCCCGCGAAACCTGGGCAGTCGCTGGCGCTGAAACTCATGCAGTGCGCTGAGGCGACGTGCATCGTCAGCGGATGCTGCTGGAAGCATCGGGGGATCGGCGGGTAAAGCTACCGCCGGTGCCACTACTGGCAAAGGGCCCTGCACGGAGGCCTCGTCGCTCGGTGGGCTGTCGTCTCGCTCGACTCTCGGAACCCTAGCTGGCTGTCGCCGTGGGGCCATCCTGAAAAGGAAACAGGTGCGCCACAGTTAGAACAGTATACCTGGTGAGCTGATATAAGTAATCACAAAGAAAACTTTGAAACACACACGCAATCAATGTTTTCGTGCATTAAGTCGAAAATCAGAAGTCAGGGTCCTGGTGTACGGATACGTCGGCCACCGCACCAACACTAGACTCCCTGGACTGATAACCACACTCAATACGCTAAACATTATTGCTTTACATAGAAAGATCAGAGTTCGCGGTAGAACCGAACTCCTCTGATACCAATTTGTCACAACCCGCCCTCGGGGTCCGTGCCGTGACTACCCCAAGCCCGCCTTCCATAGGCCAGGGGCTGGCGACTAGCACCAAGGCGTAAATCCGGTAAAAAAGGGAAGGCATTGCCTTTGTAAAGTAAACAAACACCACAGAGTCAGCAAGCGGAAAGTAAACACTAAACAAAAGCAGAGTACAACTGAAAGTGCGGAAAAGTAAATGGGCCAGAATACAAACCCAAAACTGAAAGTAAAGTACAACTCGAAAGGGAAAACAGCAACTGAAAAGTAAATGCCGCTACACCGAGCTGTCCACTGGAAATCCCACCTGAAGGGTGAGTACAGATAGCTCCTCTGCACCACGGGTCCCGCCGTCCGCTCCGAGCACGTCCCGCCCAGTGGTCCACCTCCGGGTACCGTCCCGCTCTGCAAGCCTCAGCTAAGGTCAACGCTGTCCGTCGTCTGCAACCAACACAACGTAGTGCGGGCAAAGCCCGTGCAGGGGTGAGTATAAGCTACTCAGTAGGGACCCCGAGACCCCTTAAGGTCTCTCAAATCCACAAAGGATAAACCACGAAGAAAGGTACAATCACAAAGTAATAACCGACACTGCTTAGATATATGCCCATTCATATACCTAAGTCAACAATTCAAATACGCTCCAACCTCCGAGCCCAAGTACAACTCAGTCCACACAGGAAAGTAAACGTATTCCAGACAGGAAAGAAAAACGTAATCCACACAGGATTGCACAACACAATCCACACAGGAAAACAACAGGATTCAGCTCACACAGGTATACTTCTTCAAGGACGATAAAGATGATCACTGATCCATCTAAGTCGTCGGACCCACGAAGGATCGATAGGTAACTAACCCCCGCAATGACCCACACAGGATCGGGCCCACACAGGACCTGTAGGCGCTGGCTCACACAGAACCGCTGAGCGCAAAGACCCACACAGGATCGGGCCCACACAGGACCTGTAGCACTGATCCACGTAGGATCGCTGAGTGCTGAAGTCGTCGTCGTCGAATCCACACAGGATCTCTGTACTGTCGTCGTCGCAGTCACAGTAGCAGTAGCAGCAGTAGTAGCAGTAGAACAGTCGCAGCCAGCACTAGGGTTCCCGCACACAGCAAGCTCGTTCGGAGGGTCCGCTCCACGAGCCGAGAGGCTGATACATCAACTGTCACGAAGACCAGAGTTGATGTATCCAAAAGTTCCGTATCGTCAACAGGAACTCAACGCAACAGACGGCGCGTCGATCGGACGCCCGGTCTGAGAGTTATTGGCATTTTCGTCTCCGGGGCCAGGTTGGTTTTTAAGGGAAAACCAACCCGACCGTACTCCACCTGCGTCCAAACCTCGGGCGGAGTATGCCAAAAGATCCGTCTCATAAAGAGGAACACAACACGGCTGACGGCACGTCAATCGGACGTCCGTAGCTCAAGATATGAGCGTTTCCGCTCCGAAGGCCCGGTTGGTTTCGTGAACGAACCAACCCGGCCGAACCCAAGTAATCCTAAACCTTGAGTGCGATATACCGAAACGACCGTCTCGATACAAGGATCGCGTTGCCGTAGACGGCTCGTCAAACGGAGGTCCGAGGCTCAAGTTATGGCCAAAAGACCGAAAAAGATTCGAAACGGGGGGGTCCGGGTCCGGGCCGACCCGGCCCGACCCCCCCCCCCCCCCCTGGGGCGGCGCGGCGGCGCGGGGAGCCGCGGCGGCTTGTCGCCGCAAGGTGGCTGCACGCGGGGGCTAAGCCCCCGCTTCCTGGAATGGCGGCGCGGCCTTTGTGCCGCGCCATTTGCAAGAAACGGCCCCCGCACGTGGGGGTCGGCTGGAGATAAAACCGGGGGGCTGCTGCCCCCCCCCCCCTTTATAAGAAAACCGCCCCCCTTTAAGAGGGGGGTTTTTATGCGCTGGCTGGGGGATTAATTCCCCCGGTTTAACGTTATCCGGCCGGTTTTCTCCAACGGGACCGGAAATTCCGGTCCCCTCTTCGGCTTCCGACGCCGGCGGCCCGGCCGCCGGTCTTCTCTTCCCGCCGCGGCCCGGAACCGGCCGCGGTCTCCTCGTCCCGCCGCGGCCCGGAACCGGCCGCGGTGTTCGTCGTCCGACGCGGTGTGACGGCACCGCGCCCCTTCGTCGTGCCTTGATTCCTTTCAACGCGGCACGACGGCGTCGCGTTCTTGAAGATTCTTCCTCGGCGTGGCGCGACGGCGCCGCGTAAAATAATTGTACGATTATCCGCGTTGTGCGACGGCACCACGCCACTTTGCTTCCACCCGCAAGAATAAACAACAAGAACGATGGAGGGGGTTCGGCCGTGTTCATGCGGTCCGGCCCCCTCACGTTAAGCAATAACGCATCTTTAAATAATCCAAAGCCACACGTTAGACTTTCTAAAATTCATGATCAAAAATAGAATAACTAAACAATAATCAACAACCCCTACCTCGGGTATAAGGTTCGAAGATTGTCAACGTTCCGCGGAAGACGACGTCGCAGAGGTCGGGCGTCGCGGTAGCCGTTCGTCAAATCCGATGACGAAGGGATGCGTTCGAAGAGACACGTCGTTGGCGAAACTTGTACGCCGACGAAGGTTGTCCGAGGAAGAAGTGGCGTCCCCTTTCGTTGACACGGTAAACGAAGAATGGAGGTGCGGCGTTCTTCGTCGGAGCTTGAGCGTTCTTCGTCAAGATGAACGTTCTTCGAGTTCTTCGTCAGAGTTGAAGAAGAAGAAGGAAAAGCTCTCCACCTCTCAAGAAGACAAACAAATAACCCAAAATAAAATAAGACAACATCTTATTTTATTAACACATAACACACTATAATTTCAAATGTTTGAAATTCAAAAGGATTAACTCCCATAATTAAATAAGTAACTCAAGTCATTTAATTGAGGCGTTAAGGGAGTTGAGAGAATATGAAAGGTTTAGGGGTTCGTGTGGGCCCCACCACACTTAATCCTCCCAAGGGAGGTTAAGTGGGTGTGGGTCCCACTTCCAACCCCCCTTTGGTAGGTTTTATCAAGTTATAATAAAATTTGTTCTACACAAATTTTATTTAACTCAAACTAAAAACCCCAAAACTAACTTTCAACCTGCAACAAACGCAACTTCCGAAAAGGTCTCTTTAAGCGAATATCGGTGCTGCGAGTTCATCGGTGCCCTCGGATTTCAATTCCGAGCACCGGATCAAAAGTTAGGAAATCCCGCTCGTTCGTTCACTGAACGTACCCGAGCCAAACTTCGGAAATTGATTCCGGGCACTCCGGGCCTCGGAATCAGGTGCCGTCTGAAACCGCGCTCTTGTAAAATTCTAAAGAAAATTAAGAAAAAAATTTCCTTGAATTTTACGGGTCTTTACATATCCTCTTTGGAAACCACACACACACACCAAAACTTCCTTTTTCTTTTTCCTCTTTTTGAAAAAAAACTTAAACCACACTGCACAGTTTGCAAATAATAATAAACAGCCAAAGTGAGTTTCCGCAATAAAAGAAATGAACTTGCACCACATAAATATACCATTGGAAAATTAGATGCACATTTAAAAAAAAGTAATCAAAACTAATTTTTTTCAATATGGAAACTAATTAGCTGGGTGCTGAAAAATTAAACCAACACGCAAAAGATCGCCAGATGATAATTGAGTACAGAATCACCTACCTCAAATAGGCGGCAAAAGACACAGCGCAAGACTCCAGTTGCGCCGCGGTCGCACCGTCTTGAGCCGTCAACCAGGTCCTAAAAACAGCAGATCGCTCAACGGGTTCAGTGAAAAAGTTAACACAATAATAATAATGATAATAATAATAACGTAAAAATAATAATAGTGAAAACAAAATAATAATAACAATAATAATATAATAATAACAACAATAATAATATTAATATTAATAATAATAATTAATAATAATCGTAATAATAATAATAACATAATCATAATAATAACATAATAATAATAAAAATAGTAATATAATAATGATAATAAGAGCATAATCTTAATACTAATGATAATAACATAATAATGATAAAATAGTAATGTAATAATATTAACTTAATAGTGATAATAATAAATATAATAATAATGATAACATAATAATAATAAGATTAATAATAACATAATAATAATAATAATAACATTAGAATAATAACAACAATATCATTATTAGCTTAATAATAATAATTACAAAAGAGAACATTAATACATTATTAGATAATTCAAAATAATAGAATAAAGTAATAAAATAATATAATATAATAAAAAAAAGAGAAAAAACCAGTAGGTTTGTTGGAAGGGGATGGTCGAATAGGGGCGCAGGAGCGGGGAGGCACGGGACGGAGAGATGCGGCTGAGCGGGGAGGTGGCGCGCCGGCTGGGCGGAGAAGGAAGGAGAGCGGTAGGGGTGCGACTTGGCGGTCCGACGCGGGTGCAAGTGGCTAGTGCGACGGGATGGAGCCAAGCTGGTCCGGCGGGAGGGGTGCAGGAACGGCGCAACAGAGGAGAGGGAGAGAGCGGCTGAGCGGGGAGGTGGCGCGCCAGTGAGCAGGAGGGTGGCCGAGCGGGAGTAGCAGCAGGGGTCCGGTGCGGTTTCGAAGATCCAGCGAGAGGAGGGTGCGTCGGTGTGGGTGCAGGTGGCTGGTGCAACCTGGGCTTGGGAGCGTGGCGGTGATGAGGGAGGCCCGGCGAGGCGTTGCGCAGGACGGGCGAAGGGAGTGCTCCGGCCGGCGGAGGAGGCTCGGGTAGCAGGAGCGGAACGTGACGACGCTGCCCAGCGGGGCAGAGGAGGAGGAAGAAAAAGAAGAAGAAGAAGAGAAGAAGAAGAAGAAGAGAAGAAGAAGAGGCAGGGGGCGTGGTCCGGCGGGAGGTGCCGGTGCAGGGGGAAGGAGAAGAAAGAAAAAGAAAAACGGGGAGAGGGAAACGTGGGGAGGAAGACAAGTGAAAAAAATAAAATGAAATGAAAAAGAAAAAAGGGAAAAGTGGCGGCTAGGGTTTCGGGATGGGGAAAAGTTAAACAAACAATGTAAAATAAATTAATAATAATAACATCAAACAATAATAATATGATAATACAAATAACATAATAATCAATAAGAATAATAACACTATTTGCATTAATAATAATAACAATAACACCATAATAATTATAAAAATAATAATAAAAATATTAATAATATAATAATAACAATAATATATTAATCATAATACAATAATAACCAATAAAACCATAATAAAAATTTATCCAGTTATTTAACGTTCGAGCATCGGCACCACGTGCCGAGCGACGTGATGCCAACGTGAACTTATCAACGTGCGCTTATCAGTACGCACTTATCAGCACACTTAAAAATAAATTTTATCTAGCTTGCTCGTGCCTTGCGCGCACGCCAAGCGATGTAAGGCCAACGCGCATTTATCAGCGCGCTGCGGAAGCCCCTTGTCGATTCAGTCCACGATTCAACCAAGCAATTAAATAAACCGTCAATTTAAACTCATGAAATAAAAATTTAAAAATTAAAGTCGTACCTCTAAATGATGACCGGGCGTGACAATTCTCCCCACCATTAAAACTTTCCGCCCTCGGAAAGTCAGCTCAAAGCCTGATCAGAGAATAGAAATGGGTACTCCTGCTCAACCCATGACTTCCGCTCCCAAGTCTCGTGTTCATCATTCTCGTGCTGCCAAAGAACACGGACCAGAGGAATGGACTTTCCACGCAACACCTTCTCCTGGGAATCCACTATACGCACTGGTCGCTCGACCACAGACAAGTCGGACTCTATCTCCAGCTCCTCCCAATTCAGCACATGCGACGGGTCGGGGTTGTATTTCTTTAGTTGGGAGACATGAAATACGTCGTGAATCGACGTCAACTGCGAGGGCAAAGCTAACCTGTATGCCACCTTTACAATCCTCTCAAGAATCTCGAAAGGTCCGACATATCTCGGTGTCAGCTTCCCCTGTTTCCCCAAACGACGGTGACCCAAGCGAGGGGCCACTTTCAGGAACACTTTGTCCCCCACTGAAAACTCGAGATCCCGCCACCTCTGATCTGCATAAGACTTGTGGAGACTCTGAGCTATCAACAACCGCTGCCTAATCAGCTTGACCTTCTCAGACGTCTCCTGAACAAGACTCGGTCCCAAGAGCGAGGCTTCTCCTACCTCAGCCCAACACAAAGGAGACCGACATGGACGGCCATAAAGCGCCTCAAAGGGTGCCATTCTGATGGAATACTGGTAACTGTTATTATAAGAAAACTCGACCAGTCCCAAATGGCTATCCCATGAGTCTCCAAAATCTAACACACAGGCTCGGAGCATGTCTTCCAGAATCTGATTCGCCCGCTCCGTCTGGCCATCGGTCTGAGGATGGTATGTCGTGCTCATCTTAATCTGCGACCCCAAGGCCTTCTGGAGGCCTCCCCAAAACCATGATGTAAAGCGGGTTTCCCTTTCAGAAACAACTGCCGACGGCACACCATGAAGTATGACCACCTCCTGAACATACAAGCGGCCCAGTTCCTCTACCTTCGATGTATCTCTGATCGGAATAAAGTGAGATGACTTGGTCAAGCGGTCAATCACCTCCCAGATAGCATTCCTCCCTTGAGGTGTATGAGGAAATCCAATGATGAAGTCCATGGCGACCTAATCCCACTTCCAGGTAGGAATGGGTAATGGATGGAGTAGGCCAGATGGTCTCTGATGCTCTGTTTTCACTTGCTGGCAGGTGTAACATCTGGATACGAAGTCGGCTATGTCCCGTCTCATACCTGGCCACCAGAACTGACGGCGAACATCGTAATACATCTTGGTGGTACCAGGATGGACGGCCCACTGAGATTGGTGGCTATCCTGCATCACCACCTTTCGCAGAGTCAACGGTACTACAGCACGACCCTTGAAGCATAGGACCCTCTGGGAAGACAAAGACCAATCAGAAGGGGTCTCCCCACCATGAAGAAACTGCATAGATCGCTGACAAAACTCATCACCAGGCTGCTCCTGCTGAATCAACTCTAGAAGGGCAGGAGTCAACTGGATGCTAGCCAAGAAAATACCTCCACTGTGCTCTCTTCTCTCCAAATGCATCTGGGCGAAGAGCCCCATCAAAGCCCACTCATCGCTGGACTTCCTCAACGCCTGCACTGGTACTTTTCTGCTCAAAGCGTCAGCTACCACATTACCCTTTCCAGGGGTATATACAATATCAAAATCAAAACCCTGCAGGTACTCGACCCAGCGGCGCTGCCTCAAATTGAGATCCTTCTGAGAGAAAATGTAGGCCAGGATCTTATGGTCAGAGTAGACCACAAACTTCTCCCCAAAAAGATAGTGGCGCCACGTCTTCAAATCATGCATCACTGCTGTCAACTCTAAGTCGTGAGTCGGATAGTTCTTCTCATGCGGCCGGAGTTGGAAAGAACCATAAGCTACAACATGGTCATCCTGCATGAGCACACATCCAAGGCCCGTACCTGACGCATCACAGTACACCACATAGCCCTTTCCTAACTCCGGTAAGGTCAACACAGGTGCGGTGGTCAACCGCCGCTTCAACTCCTCAAAAGATGTCCGGCACTGTGGGCTCCACTCAAACTTCACCCCTTTCCGGGTGAGTGCGGTCATGGGAGAGGCAAGCCGCGAGAAGTCCCGGACAAAACGCCTGTAATAACCAGCCAAACCCAGAAAACTCCTGATCTCAAACACATTTCTCAGCTGCTCCCAAGACATAACTGCTCTGATCTTTTTGGGATCCACTGAGACCCCTTGTTCTGAGACGACATGCCCTAGAAACTTCACTTCCCTGATCCAGAAGGTACACTTCAAGAGTTTGGCGTACAGGCGGTGATCCTGCAAAGTGCCCAAAACAACGCGCAGGTGATGCTCATGATCCTCCTCAGATCCAGAGTAGACCAGGATGTCATCCATGAATACCACGACAAATGAGTCGAGATATTGGTGGAACACCCTATTCATGAGCGCCATGAAAACTGCAGGAGCATTCGTCAGTCCGAAAGGCATGACCAAGTACTCTAAGTGACCGTACCTGCTTCGGAAAGCCGTCTTCGGGATATCTGCTTCTCTCACCCTGAGCTAGTGGTTCCCGAACTCAAATCAATCTTGGAGAACCACTTTTCCCCCTTCAGCTGGTCAAACAAATCGTCAATCCAAGGCAAAGGGTATTTATTCTTGATGGTTACCTTGTTCAACTTCTGGTAATCAATGCACAACCGAAGGGTTCCATCGGCCTTCTTCGCGAATAAAACCGGTGCGGCCCAAGGAGAGACGCTCGGGCGAATGAATCCTTTGGATTCCAAATCGTCCAGCTGTATCTTTAATTCCCTCAATTTGGTGGGGGCCATGCGATATGAGGGAAGAGATATAGGCAGTGTTCCCGGCACCAACTCAATCGAGAACTCCACGTCTTGTTCTGGGGGTAAGCCAGAAAAATCATCTGGGAAAACCTCTGGGAACCCATCCACTACACGAGGTAACCCGCCCTATGAAATACCACCATCATCCTCTAGTGCGAGCGATGACAACTGATAAGCAAGATTTACAAGATCAGGGAGTGGAGGTCCCGCACGTCCCGACCGAGGATCCCATTCTCTGTGAAATAACTGAGGAGTCACATCTGGTGTTGTAAAGCTGACTCGGCGTTGATAGCAATCAATGTGCGCCTGGAAGCACACCATCCAATCCATACCGAGGATCACATCAAATAGGTCTATGTCAAGGACCAAGAAATCCCATTCCATCTCGACTCCCGATACAGAGAGTGCACACGATCGGCACTTAAGGCCTTGCTCCCTCTTTTTCCCCAACGGTGTTACCAACTCCATAGAAAACGATAACAGCTCGGTTGGTAGGTTCATCAGATTCACAAAACGAGCAGATATGAAAGAAACTGAAGCACCAGTATCAAATAAAACTGCAACTATAGAATATGCAACCAGAATAGTACCTCGAACCGTCGAAGGCCCTGCATCAGATCCTGCTGGTGCCTGATCCACAGCATGCAGTTGCTTGGTCCCTGCCTGAGAACGACCGCTCGCCTGAGGCTCTGCCCTGATATGGCTCTGCCCTGAAGATGATCCGTTCCTACCACCACGCCCACCAAACCGATATCCTGTCGTCCTGATCAGCTCTGACTGAACTGATACCCCTCTAGAAGCCACTGATCCAGCCCTACTCTGATAAGGGCGTGCAGTCCTGCAGAAGCGCTCTAGATGTCCCACAACTCCACATCCATGGCATGGTCTGGGAGGGTATGGACAAATAGGTCGGATGTGCCCTGCCCATCCGCACTGGTGGCACACAACAGACCCTGCACCAGAAGCCCCAGATGAAAATTTCCTGGGAGGATGACCTGAGCTGACATCACCCTTCTTCCATTGCTCATCACGCTTCCTCTTCTTTTCAGATGAACTGCCACTGCCAAGCCCTGAAACTGATCCAGAAAACCCCGACTTTCCCTTCTGGTCAATCTCGGCCATGAAAGCACGATCGATCACCTCATCATAAGTCTTCAGTTTGAACAAGAAAACCTGGGAGTGAATTTCTGGTCGAAGGCCCTTCTCAAACTTCCGAGCTTTCAAGAATTCACTCGAAACTATCTCAGGTGCGTACCGTACCAGTTCAGAAAAGCGATTCGCATACTCCATCACTGTCTGATTCCCCTGCGAAAGCTCCATGAAATCTCGAGATCTAGCATAGGCTACGAACTCTGGACAATACTGCTCGTTGAAGATACCCTTGAAATCCTTCCAGCTCATGTGCTCATGTTTCCCAGCCTGGACCACTGATTCCCACCATTTGCGAATGGAACCCTCTAGTTGGAACGAGGCGCACTTCACCCTGACTTCCTCAGGCGTGTCAAGGAAATCAAACATGCGTTCTATCTTCTCAAGCCACTCCTCTTCCTCCTAAGGTTCTGAACCACCTCGGAAAGAAGGAGGTTTGCTCCTCAGAAACTCCTGAGATCTATCCTTCCTAGAGCCGAATTCTTCCCCTCTAGCTGGAACAGGGGTGGGGGTAGGAGTCACCCCTTGTCCTAAAGCCTGAACGGATCGGACCATCGCCTCAACCAATCTCTGATCAAGCAGCACGGGAGAACTCTCTCCGGCTTCCTCCCGTGGATGCATGGGAACTCTCCGGGGAGGCATCTTACTGAAAAAGGGCAGCAATCAAGAAAGAAAACCATCAATATTTTTTTTTCAACAAGATAAACATTCATCAATAAACCCAACATGAAAAAAAATGAATCCATATAAAAGTTTTACTTTTCTTGCCTGGTGTCCACGTACAGTCTGCAGCCTGCACGTCCCACCCAGAAAATAAGTGAAACAAGCACCCTGACATCCCATGGTGACTCAGTATCTGTCACGAGGCGCGCTAGCCAGGCACCCTACTCGCAACATGAATTCTGAGCCCCGACAGACCCAACTCATGTATAACCCAACTCATCCCAAATAACATAAACCACCAACAAAACCCGCCTTTGATACCATTTTTTCACGAACCAAATCGGGTCGCCATCCGAACCGACGCCCGACCCGGCCCGCGGCAAGGCCCGAAGGGCGTTCCCGATCCCCACGGGCTGGCACAAGTGCCCGGGTATCAAAATAAACTTTGGGAACGATTTACCCAAGTGAATAAATATAAAGCAGCCAACCAAAGTAAACCAAACAGAAGTAAAGGTTACAGTCAAACATGTAGTTGACCAAACAGGTTTTTGGTTCACAAGTATTCAAAACCCAAATAACACTAAAACAAGATGACCAAAAACCAACCTAAGGACTGTCGCCCAGTGTGAGGACACCGCCTCTAAGCCACCACCAAAACGCCACGTGGATAGTCCTGCTAACAACCTGAACCACTGCTCCCAAAAGCTGGACCCCTACCTATATCAGAAGTAAACAAGTCTACTTACACCCAAGGGTGTAAGTAGGGTGTGAGCAATCGCCCATCAGGATATCACCAATAAAAGATTCCACGCACAACTATCAAAAGAAAAACCATTTGCAATGCTAAAATAAAGAGAGAAAGAAGTGAAAAAGGAAATGGTTTTCATAAAACGATTTAAAAGAAAGGCAGTTCAATATAAACACATTAGGATAGAAGTTCAAGTGACATATCACGTATCAGCATGCACGCAAAGTAACTGGTGGCACCAAAGGATGGGTAAGGCCCTATGGGTACTAGAACAAGTGGGATCCTAGAACGTCGTGTCTCGGTGAAACGTGTCTTAGGCGGCCACGACCCTCAGATAACGTGTCTTAGAAGGCCACAACCCTCAGAACACATGGCTTAGAAGGCCACGACCCTCAGATGTCATTTGTTTAGTTAGTGTTGCAATCGTCAAACCTTCCAGTGAAACCGGGTCGGGTCATCTCCGAAACACTAGCTCACTAGTCCCAGTCTCCCCGCCTAATACCCCGGCTTCCCTCCTTGTGCTCACCCAAAGATCAAAGTTCACATAGCATGTAACATTATCACTTAGAGCCAAACGTGTCACCTGCACACTGATATCTTCTTTGGAAACCACACACACACCAAAACTTCCTTTTTCTTTTTCCTCTTTTTAAAAAAAAACTTAAACCACACTGCACAGTTTGCAAATAATAATAAACAGCCAAAGTGAGTTTCCTCAATAAAATAAATGAACTTGCACCACATAAATATACCATTGGCAAATTAGATGCACATTTAAAAAAAAGTAA
Source organism: Viscum album (assembly GCA_963277665.1). Taxonomy (NCBI): domain Eukaryota; kingdom Viridiplantae; phylum Streptophyta; class Magnoliopsida; order Santalales; family Viscaceae; genus Viscum; species Viscum album. The sequence continues at coordinate 830,953,575 of OY728156.1, forward strand.
TCAAAACTAATTTTTTTCAATATGGAAACTAATTAGCAGGGTGCTGAAAAATTAAACCAACACGCAAAAGATCACCAGATGATAATTGAGTGCGGAATCACCTACCTCAAACAGGCGGCAAAAGACACAGCGCAAGACTCCAGTTGCGCCGTGGTCGCACCGTCTTGAGCCGTCAACCAGTTCCTAAAAACAGCAGATCGCTCAACGGGTTCAGTGAAAAAGTTAACACAATAATAATAATGATAATAATAATAACGTAAAAATAATAATAGTGAAAACAAAATAATAATAACAATAATAATATAATAATAACAACAATAATAATATTAATAATAATAATAATAATTAATAATAATCGTAATAATAATAATAACATAATCATAATAATAACATAATAATAATAATAATAGTAATATAATAATGATAATAAGAGCATAATCTTAATACTAATGATAATAACATAATAATGATAAAATAGTAATATAATAATATTAACTTAATAATGATAATAATAAATATAATAATAATGATAACATAATAATAATAAGATTAATAATAACATAATAATAATAATAATAACATTAGAATAATAACAACAATATCATTATTAGCTTAATAATAATAATTACAAAAGAGAACATTAATACATTATTAGATAATTCAAAATAATAGAATAAAGTAATAAAATAATATAATATAATAATAAAAAGAGAACAAACCAGCAGGTTTGTTGGAAGGGGATGGCCGAACAGGGGCGTAGGAGCGGGGAGGCGCGGGACGGAGAGATGCGGCTGAGCGGGGAGGTGGCGCGCCGGCTGGGCGGAGAAGGAAGGAGAGCGGCAGGGGTGTGTCTTGGCGGTCCGACGCAGGTGAAAGTGGCTGGTGCGACGGGACGGAGCCAAGCTGGTCCGGCGGGAGGGGTGCAGGAACGACGCAACAGAGGAGAGGGAGAGAGCGGCTGAGCGGGGAGGTGGCGCGCCGGTGAGCAGAAGGGTGGCCGAGTGGGAGTAGCAGCAGGGGTCCGATGCGGTTTCGAAGATCCGGTGAGAGGAGGGTGCGTCGGTGTGGGTGCAGGTGGCTGGTGCGACCTGGGCTTGGGAGCGTGGCGGTGATGAGGGAGGCCCGGCGAGTCGTTGCGCAGGACGGGCGAAGGGAGTGCTCCGGCCGGCGGAGGAGGCTCGGGCAGTAGGAGCGGAACGTGACGACGCTGCCCAGCGGGGCAGAGGAGGAGGAAGAAAAAGAAGAAGAAGAAGAGAAAAAGAAGAAGAGAAGAAGAAGAGGCAGGGGGCGTGGTCCGGCGGGAGGTGCGGGTGAAGGGGGAAGGAGAAGAAAGAAAAAGAAAAACGGGGAGAGGGAAACGTGGGGAGGAAGACAAGTGAAAAAAAGGAAATGAAATGAAAAAGAAAAAAGGGAAAAGTGGCGACTAGGGTTTCGGGATGGGGAAAAGTTAAACAAACAATGTAAAATAAATTAATAATAATAACATCAAACAATAATAATATAATAATACAAATAACATAATAATCAATAAGAATAATAACACTATTTGCATTAATAATAATAACAATAACACCATAAAAATTATAAAAATAATAATAACAATATGAATAATATAATAATAACAATAATATATTAATCATAATACAATAATAACCAATAAAACCATAATAAAAATTTATCCGGTTATTTAACGTTCGAGCATCGGCACCACGTGCCGAGCGACGTGAAGCCAACGTGCACTTATCAACGCGCGCTTATCAGCGCGCACTTATCAGTGCACTTAAAAATAAATTTTATCCAGCTTGCTCATGCCTTGCACGCATGCCAAGCGATGTAAGGCCAACACGCATTTATCAGTGCGCTACGGAAGCCCCTTGTCGATTCAGTCCATGATTCAACCAAGCAATTAAATAAACCGGCAATTTAAACTCATGAAATAAAAATTTAAAAATTAAAGTCGTACCTCTAAATGACGACCGGGCGTGACAACCTGGGTTTGAGGCTTGGGGTTCACAATATGGACATTGTGCTTTAAAGGGGGTTAATGTAACACCCCTAAATGATAAATAGTTAAATGACTAAATGATATGACTCATGTCAATAAGGTGTGCCTTTCTTTTAAGGATCCTACCTGATTAGAAATTCAAAGTTAAGCATGTTTGTCCTGGAGTAGTGATCAGGGTGGGTGACCTACTAGGAAATTTCCTAGAATGTGTGTGATTAAGGACAAAGAAAGATGGAAAGAACAAGTATTGGAATGTGGGGATAGTCATTAGTTTAATGCAATGTTTGGGAACATGGTTGGGCCTTAGGGTGGGGACCACATGTCTATAGGATAATTGGTGGTACCTATCAGGTCAGGACCTAATGTCCAGGTTAAGGTGGGGTGTGTATGTTGTCAGTAGGGCCCATTTGTTACAAGATGCCTCTCAAAAAAGTTTAAATCCACAAAAATCAATAAGATGAAACCATGTCATAACCTATAAAGGTAAACATCCATAAGGTAAAAACTTTACAAGTGAAGAGATAAACATAAAATAGTTTGGGGTACTGAGTGTGCATCTGCAAATCGCATTCCTAGGTACTCTCCTCCACGCCATTATACTGTCACAAGACACAAACCAAAGGAATATCATGCCCACCAAACACCTTCTCCTGGAAGTCCTACATCTCCACATGCCACTCCTCAAATGTTGAATCATCATCAACATTGATCTCATCCCAATCGATGAAATTAGAGTTGTCATAAAGATAATGATAGGTCTTCGAGATGTGAAAAGCATCGTATATCTAGATCATCTTTAGAAGAAGTGTTATCTAATACACCATGCCTCCAAAATGATCCAACACCTTGTAAGGCCCAAAAAACTGGGGAGAAAGATTACTCCTCTAGCCAAATATTTACTACCCATGATGAGGATTCACCTTTAAGAACACATGATCTCCAACGTCGAACTCTAGAGGTATCCTCCTTTGATTGGTATAGTATTTTTTATGATATTTCACTTACTTCATCCTCTCATGAATTAACTAAATCATCTCTATTGTATTCTGTACTATTTTTTCTTAATAATTGCTTCCTCTTCGACCCCAGTCTAGCATAATGGAGAACAGAAAGTTCATTTGTACAAATATTCAAATGGTGTCATACCGATGGTGGAGTGGAAACTATTATTGTAAGAAAACTCAAACAAGGGCATGTGCCTTATCCAAAAACCTCCAAAATATAGGACATAAGAGCACAACATGTCTTCATTATTTTGGATGGTTCACTCTATCTAACTATCTATCTGTGGATGAAAAGTAGTTTTAAGGAATAACTGAGAACCAAAAACATGATAGACCTCTCTACACCCTAGAGGTAAAACAAGGATCCCAATCAGATATGTTCATAATCAAGAATCCATGGAGTCTCACCACCTTGTCTAAATAATGCCTCGATAATACCTACATTGAGCTCAACTTCCTGATCACTATAAAGTGATATGATTTCATTAAATGATCTAATATCTCCCATATATAATCATAGCCTCCCTGAGATCAAATTAAACTAGTAATGAATTCCATCAAGATGTCATCCCACTTCCATTGGGGAACATCTAAAATCTAGAGAAAACCATCAGGAACATGGTGCTCAGCCTTCACCTTATGTCCAACCAAACATCAAGAAACAAACTCTGCAACTTCACGCTTCAACCTAGGACACCAAAAATGACCTCTCAAAGCTCATTGCATCTTTTTCATGCTAGGATGTATCGCCAAAGGAGATATATGGAACTCATTGAGATCCATCTCACACATCATCAAAGGAACAAAAATATTTCACTGGAACAACACCTGGTGTTTTTCATCCTCATACCAACCATCGGGGGCATTGTCAAAAACAACTCAGTCCCTCTAGACCTCCACCTCAGAGTCCCCTAGTTGGGACTCCTCCACCTGCTACACCAATGATGACTTCATTATCATTTGGAAAAGGAAACCCCTAACTCTAACCTCTACAATATCTGGATACATCATTGAGAGTTCTTTGATCACTCTCCAAAAATCTCTAGATTCACACTCAACATCACTACATGACTTCCTGATTAGCGCATCGACTAAAAAATTTCCCTTTATTGGCCTATATGAAATCTAAAAGTCATAATATTTTAATAATTCTATCCACAATCGCTGACACAAGTTCAAGTCACACTAGTAGAAGACATAACTTAGGCTCTTATAGTCAGTAAAAACTATAAAATTCTCATCAATGATGTAATATCACCACAACTAAAAAGAAAACATGGCTTAATCTAACATAAGATCATGGGTGGTATAGTTACTCTCATGGAGAAAAAATTGTCAAAACCCATAATAAATAACTGATCTTTGTTGCATAATAATATAGCCCATGCCAAGATGCGAAGCGTTACAATAAACCTCAAACTGAACTCCCTCTGTTGGAAAACATAGGACTATAGAAATGACCAAATTCTATTTTAGGTACTCAAAAGCTACCTAACACTGGTCATTCCATAAGAATTCTTGATACTTTTGGGTCAAGGCTATTAGAGGAGCCATAACCTGAGATAAATCATCTACGAACCTTCTGTAATAGCCTATAAGACCAAGGAAACTTTTCACCTATGCACTATCTTGGGGACTTCCCAAGACACAACTGCCTCTATATTTGAAGGATCCACATCTACTCTCTATCGGTACATAAAATTTCCCAAGAAAAATACTTTATAAGACCAAAAATCACACTTCTACAGCTTTCCAAATAGATTCTCGGGATGAATAACTCCCAAAATGGTACCCATATGCTCTGCACTCCCCTCCTCAGATGCAGAGTACATAAGGATTTCATCGATGAAAACCACCATTAACTTATCCAATAACTCTCTAAGCACTACATTTATCAACCCCATAAACATGACTGAATCATTCATAACATCGAACAACATTACCACAAACTCATAATTTCCATGATGAAAATGGAAAATATGTCTTCAGGATACCCTCATTCTTCACCCGCATCTGATGATATCCTAACCGAAAATTGATTTTTGAGAACCAAATTTCTCCCTTCAACTGATTGAATAAATCATCAATTTGTAGAAGATGATAGTAGTTCTTCACCATCACTTGATTCAAGTGAGGATAATTGATACAAATCCACAAAATCCCATTATCCTTTTTCATGAAAAAAATCGGTGCACCCCAAGTTGACACACTTGGTCAAAAAAACCACACTGCAGTAGATCATCGAACCATACTTTCATCTCCTACAACTCAGACGGCTCATCCTATATAGATACATTGATATTGGAGGCACACTTAGCTATAACTCTATCCCAAACTCGATCTCCTGTCGAGGGGGTAACACTACAACCTCCTCTGGAAATAAATTAGGGTACTCTTCCACAACCCTAGGAAACACTGAATTTTGAACCTATGATGAGCTCATCATCAACTCATTCATCAAATGAAATAAGGATGGAACATTCCTCTGACCCATCTGAGGGTCTCACTCTCTAAAAAAACACTAATAGATCTCCATCAGCATCATAAAATACAACCTTACTCCTAAAGTAACCCAAAATATCATACACCAAATACAAATAATCCATGTAAAAGATGATTTCATATGTTTGTATCTGTAAACATAGAAAATATCCCCAAGAGAGGTGTTTCCCCAACACTAGCTCAAAGTACTTTCATACTTCATACAAGTCAGATCAACTTCTAACTGGCATAGTTAATGATAAGGGCACTGGAAGTCTCTCTACCTCAAGTCCAAAAGCATGGACAAGGGCAGTTGATATAAAGGAGTATGTCACTCCTAAATTAAACAAAGAATGTACCCATGTAGAAAATAAGTAAAGGGTACCTCGAATGATGTCTGGCTCACCTAGCACTGGTAATGCTAAAGCATAAAGCTTACCACGACCTATTCCATGGCCTCTCTAATCCTACTAAAGACCACCTCCATGGTCACACTTTGATCTCTAAGGATGGGAATCATCTAGGGGTTTTACTCTCCTTTCCCTATCTCTTCTCTGTTGATCCCAAACTGGAACACCATGTTATTGTTTCCTCAGCTAAAACTGTCTCAATGGAGGAACCTGAAGAGAAACACCTGACACATGTTGACTTCTCAGAAAGTCTAGACACTCTCATCACTGATGACCCCAACCTCTATGAGAAAAACATGTGTTTGATCCCTTTTTATAGGTATGAGAGCCACTGACCCTGGAGAAACGAGATGATGAGGGTTGGGACCTACCCTAATCTAATTGAAAATTTTTCTATCCTAAGAACTGGAAACCCTATACCATAGCTCTACTTTATGAGGAATATTTAAAACTCCCCTCTCAAGACGATATGATTCTAGTCAGTGTTCTATCAATAACCTCTACTCTCTCCAACACGTCAATATAAGTCTTCAGCATAAATGAGGTGACTTTTTGTTGAATATCTGAATATGAAGCCTCATAAAAATTCCTAACCCTAGTCTCCTCATATGGAAACATTTCTGAAGCATATCGCAAAAGGTTCTTGAAACAAATCTTGAACTCTTGTATGGTGGAACTCCCTTATCAGAGGGTAAGAAGCTCCTGGTGACTGATTTCCTTCATGGTAAAAGAAAGAAACTCTTCTCATAAATGGTCTCATAACTTCTCCCATGAGACTTTTGACTCCTTGTGATCCATGAGGAACAAGAACTGCCACTGTCTTGTTACTCCATGAAACATTGTCACAGCCAATGAAACTTAGTGCTCCTTCCAATCATGGATCGAATAGAAATATATCTCAATATCCTCTAAATATTATTATGAAACTAAATCTAAAATGTATCCCTCATACTTAGGCATACTCTAATGCTAAAACACTTGGAGTGTCCTCCTCCGAGTGTCTTCGTCGTTGACCTCTAATCTATAGCGATCTACTGGAACATCCTGTTGAACATATTTGGTTTGAACCTGACAAGGAGGTTGAACTAGAGCCATTCCTATAAAATAAAAAATTGTTAGAGCTCCTAAACCTAGAATATGGAATATTTAACATTAATTAATTAATAGTTTTATTATCTTGTTAAGGTTTTAACCTATCCTAGGATCTACCCATTTCAAACACAGATGCAAAAAATAATGATGCATGATCCTTTCCTAGGTCTCTACCATACAACCAGTATCACTTAATTTATTAGGCTTGATAAACTTAAAGGTCTGTGCATCAGATCATAGGGGTCCCTAAATACCCATGTCTCGACCGATCTCTCATGTTTATATCATTGACTAAACTTAGCTTACATCATTTCCCTACCAACCCATGCAACCTCACTTGTGCCTAACTCTAAAATCCAACATATACCTCAACCCAAACCTCCCTTTGATACCAATCTGTCATGACCCCCTCCCCACAAATATATCGCAATGAGGGGGGAGAGATAGTTACTACCCTAGTCCCGCCTCCAATAGGTCCTAAGTTAGCAACTAGCATCGAGGGTATAATAAACTTACATATGGGAGGCATTACCCTCAAAGAGAACTTTCGGAAGAGAGAGATAAGATAGAGACACCAATCAACACCTTCTCAAATATATATATAAATAAATCCCAAGTGTGAACATGAAATTCCATATAGTACCAAAACAACTGAAAGGAAAACTACAAGTACCCAAAAAGGTAAAGATACCAGTGACCACGAAGATCAAATAACTCCTACAAAACCACAAGTTATTAATATCCATCCCGATCTATAACCTTCTTCAATTGACCTGAAAAATAGTTTATATATACATAGAGTGAGTATAATAGTATGCTCAGTAGTATCCTCCCCAGATCCTCTCATGAAAAAGATAAAGAAATCGTGCTAAAGCACGGTGAACAATGATGAAACTAACTTGTCACCTAAACAAGTATACTAAGTTTCCAGCCTCACCATGGCTAACTCTCGTCATGTATCAGATACAAGAGGTAATATAATATAATAATGAAACATCAAGGGTAACCTGCTCTGACTTCCCCACTGGTTTGTTGCTCTGCCCTAATGTGGCACATCCTAAGTCATCTCTCTCCAAAAGTAATCCATCCCGGAGACACCTGGGTGAGTAATCACATGCACCATGTGCATCATATGATCTCATAATCCCATCCACATATCCATATATAGTAACCAAGTAGTTTTGGGGATCCACCATAGCCAGTATGACATGTATCATACATCGGGTATTATACCTCAAGCCATTACATCCTATACACCAAGTAAGTACCTCAATCCATTATATTATAACATGTCATACCTATAATAATCCTTTGGATACTATATCTAGGGATACATGTGTGTGAATAACCACAATCCATCATAGACCTCTACACACATATATGAGAAAACTAACAGTCGTTAATACTATCACAAGTAACTACCAATAGAAGAGAGTGAGGCCAGATGGGGTAGTAATTTATCCATCCTCCCACAGGGATGTTGGGGAAAACACCCTCCCAGAGTCCAATGGGTGTTAGTTTCCCTAACTGATATGGGTGGGTAAGTGTATGAAATCATAGAATATATAGGATATAATATACCTCACAACCACACTATGGGAATAACCTAGTCTTAGACTCAACTGTAGCTAATTTCACTCAGACTCATGGTTGCCACTACTAAGAATAGATATCCTATAAGCAATTAGGCATTTAAAAGAGCAACAATAATTAATTATTTTATTTTTATAATTTCTATTAATTAATTCATTAACCAATAATTAACCATCAACATTAATTCAAGATAAATTATATTAATCATTAGAATAAATTCCATGACCTCCATGCATAATCCAAACTAAGTCCACGGTTTATCAAGATTATCATCTTTTAGAATTTTCATTTCATTAACACCAACCCCATGGGTTAAGAATTATTTATTCATTATTAGAATAATTCCATATTTCAGGTACTCTAAGAAAACCATCATAAGCCACCGCCAAGAGGAAACATGAAACCAATCACATATAATTGGCTCAAGAAATGGGAAAAGGAATGAAAAAAAACAAGAAACCTGGCCACCAGCCATTAAACAAATTCATAAGAGAACATACCATCTCTTAGCATCATATCAATGGGTAAGCCCAGATTCAACCCATTCCATCATCTCTGATTTCATCCCTGGCACCCACATGCATATCTTGATGCATCTCACCATCACAAGCATCAAATGTTTCCACATCATCCTCGTAAAGACCCGTAAAATTCAAGGGAAATTTTTTTTTCTAAATTTTCTTTGGGATTTTACAAGAACACAGTTTCTGACGGCACCTGATTCCGAGGTCCAGTGAGCCCGGAATAAATTTCTGAAGTTTAGCTCGAGTACGTTCAGTGAACGAATGAGCGGGATTTCCTAACTTTTGAACCGGTGCTCGAAATCAAAATCTGAGGACACCGATGGAATCGCAGTGCCGGTAATTGCTTAGGAACACCTTTTCCGGAGTTGCGTTTTCTCGGGTGTGGTTATTAAATTTTTGGGTTAAGTAAAGAATAAAATAAAATGGTGCAACCAATTTTATTGTTATTTAAAGTAGTTTAACCTAAGCTAAGTGGTTGGAGTGGGACCCACTATATCCTACTCCACTAGGTAGGATATTAGTGGGGTGGGGCCCACGAGCCCCACCCTTTAAACTTCCTCAACCCCTATTAATTATGTAACCCACCTGCACCCCTTTTAAATGAAAGTCAACTCTTAATTAATTAATTGAGTAGGTTATTCAATTTAATTAATTCTTGGTTTCATTTTGAATTTCAAATGAATTTTTGGCTTGTGTGTTAATTAAATAAGACTAAGTCTTATTTCGTGAGAGGTTAGTTCGTGGTGTGAGTTGATTTGGAGAGGAAAGCTCTAAGTTCCGAAGGACGTTCTTCCTCCTTGAAGAACGTGAAGAACGCATCGTCGCCGATGAAGAACGCCGACCTCCGACGAAGGACGACGGTGAGAGACGCCTTCCTCGGAGATCGACGACGCGACGTCATGTACCGCGACGCCAACGACCGTCTCCTTCCGCGAGGCCTTCTTCCGCGACATTCAATTCCGCGACGAACCTTTGTTCAACGTTTTCATCGAGGTAAGGGATTATTTGTTTCGGTTTGTGAATACTTTCATCACTGATCATCATCTCTAATTGAGCCGCCTATTATCGCAATAACGGGAGGCGGTCGGACCGCACGAACACGGAAGACCCTCCTCCCCCCTAGATTGTTTGAATTTGTTGTGGCTCGAGCAAAGGCAGCGTGGTGTCGTTGCACCGCGCGGAAACAACAAGAATGGGTGAAGAAGCACGGTGTCATTGCACCGCGCAGTTGAAGTCGAACAAAGCCGCGGTGTTGTCACGCCGCGCTGAAGAACCTCAAAGAGGCCGCGACCGGAGCGGGGCTGCGGTGGAGGGGCACGGCGTCGTCGCGCCGCGCCGATCGGACAAGGCTGCGGCCTATGGCTGCGGTGGTGCGGGGGAACGGCGGCCGGCTTCCGGCCACCGGAGCAGGAGGGCGGGATCGCGGCGGTCCCGCGGCAGCAGCAACCGGTCGGTCGGACCGGGCTGACCGGTCACCGAGAACGTCGGGGGTCGTAACCCCTGGTTGGCTGAAGGAGCGGCCCCCACGTGGGGGTTGTGGTTTCACAAACAGGGGGCAGTGCCCCCCCCCCCCCTATTCCGCTTGGCTGTTTCGGCCGAGCCGCCTGGCCACACGAGCGCGCCAGGTCGGGCCGCCCAGGCCGGGCCGGGCCGCGCAAGCCGGGTCGGGCCGGGCCACGCCCAAACGGGCCGGACCCAGACCCGGTTCGGGTCGAACCGGTTCGGTCCGACCCATGGGGTCTCGGGCCGGGTCGGTCCGGGCCCAAAACCCCCATTTCCGGACCTCTTTCGGTCTTTTGCCCATAACTTGGGATACGGACCTCCGATCGATGCACCTTTAGCTGAGATGCGATTCTTGGATCAAGACGGTCGTTTTGGTATATTACACTCAAGGTTTTGAAGAACTTTGGGTTCATCCGGGTTGGTTCGAACACGAAACCAACCAGGCCCTCGGAGCGGAAACGCTTATAACTTGAGCTCTGGACGTCCGTTTGACGTGCCGTCGACTTTGTTGGATTCCTCTTAGTGAGACGGACCTTTTGGATTACTTCGCTCGAGGTTTGGACACAGTTGGAGTATGGTCAGGTTGGTTTTTACTTAAAAACCAACCAGGCCCCTGGGACGAAAACGCCAATAACTCTCAGATCGGGCGTCTGATTGACGCGCCGTCTGTGACGTTTAGTTCCTGTTGACGATACGAAACTTTTGGATACATCAAATCTAGACTTCATGTTAGTTTATGTATCATCTCCTCAGCTCGTGGAGCGGACCCTCCCTGAACGAGCTTGCTGTGTGCGGGAACCCTAGAGTTGGCTGCGACTGCGACGACGATGAAGACAGTATGGGAATCCTCCGTGGGTTTGACAGCAACGACTACAGCACTCAACGATACTCTTTGGATCATTGCTTACTGATCCTGTGTGGATCAGATCCTGTGTGGGTCAGCGCTCAGCAGTCCTGTGTGGGCCAACGCATATCGATCATATGTGGGTCAGATCCTGTGTGGGTCATTGCGGGGGTTAGTTACCTATCGATCCTGTGTGGTTCATTGTGGGGGTTAGTTACTTATCGATCCTTTGTGGTTCATTGCGGGGGTTAGTACCTATCGATCATGTGTGGGTCCGACGGCTTAGATGAATCAGTGGCTACATCTGATCATCTCTATCGTCTTACGAAGAAGTATTCTTGTGTGAGCTAATTCTTGACTTTCAATATTTATCTTCGATAAGATTGACTTGATATCCTGTGTGGATTATGTTATGCTTCCTGTGTGGATTGAGTTATGTTTTCCTATGTGGACTGGGTTGTACTTGGGCTCGGATGCTGGAGCCGAACCGGAATTGATGACTTAGGTATATGTATGGGCATATACCTAAGTAGTGTCGGATGTTACTTCATGATTGTATCTTTCCTTTGTGGATTATCCTTTGTGGATTATGGGATACCTTCATGGATCTCGGGTCCCTACTGAGTATCTTATACTCACCCCTGCACGGGCTATGCCTGCACTACATTGTGTTGGATGCAGACGACGGATAGTGCTGATCGTGATTGAGGCTTGTGGAGCAAGATGGTACTTGGAGGTGGACCACTGGGCGGGACGTACACGGAGCGGATGACTGGACCCGTGGAGCTGTGGAGACTATCTGTACCCACCCTTCAGGTGGGACCTCCAGTGGACGGCTCGACGTTGCGGCTTAATTTTCAGTTGTTGTACTTCCTTTCCAGTTGTACTTTACTTTCAGTTTGGGTTTGTATTCTGGCCCACTTACTTTTCCGCACTCACTATTGTACCCAGTTTTACTTAGTGTTTACTTCTACTTGTTTACTTTGTGTGTTTGTTTACTTTATAAAGGAAATGCCTTCCCTTTTTATCAATAATTATGCCTTGGTGCTAGTCGCCAGCCCCTGGCCTATGGAAGGCGGGCTTGGGGTAGTCACGGCATGGGCCCCGAGGACGGGTCGTGACAAATTGGTATCAAAGGAGTTCGGTTCTACCGCAGAACTCAAGACTCTGATCTTTTTCTATGTGAAGCAATAATGTTAAGAGTATTGAGTGTGGTTATCAGTCCAGGGATTCCAGTGTTGGTGTGGCGGCCGACGTATCCGTACACCAGGACCCTGACTTCTGATTTCTGACTTAGTGCACGAAAACATTGATTGCATGTGTGTTTCAAGTTTTCTTTGTGATTACTTTGTGTCAGCTCACCAGGTATACTATATTAACCGTGGCGCACTTGTCACTTTTCAGGATGGCCCCATGATGGCAGCCGGCTAGGGTTCCGAGTTTTGTGCTAGCCGAAAGCCCACCGAGCGACGAGGCCTCGATGCAGGGCCCTTTTATTGCGGAGGCACCGATGGTACCACTACCCGCCGAGCCACTGATGCTACCAGCCCCAACCACTGAGAGTGCATGTTGCCTTGGTGCACTGCATGAGTTTCAGTGTCAAAGACCGCCCAGGTTTCGTGGGGAGATGGACCCTCAGGCATCCGAGGATTGGTTGGAGGCGGTTGTGTGAGTTTTCAGGTTAGTGGGGACACCAGCTGACCTCATGGTGATCCTCGCAGTGAGCCTCCTGCACGCTGCAGCAGGCAGATAGTGGATCTTGATGCTCTAGGTTTATGACGAGGCATCTCTTCTCTGGACGGACTTTGAGAGCCTCTTCTACTCGGAGTTCGTCCCAGCCACCCTCCGTGCGGTGCGCATATAGGAGCTTCTATAGCTGCAGCAGGGCAGCATGACGGTCACCCAGTACTCGGCGAGATTTACCGATCTCTTGTACTATTCGACGGACATGGTACGAGACCCATTCTTCCGGGCCCGGACCTTCGAGCAGGGACTGAGGCATGAGATCAGGGCATTGCTGATCTCCCTCAGTATTCCGACACAGGCAGGGGTACTAGAGCGAGCCCTTATCATTGAGAGCTTTCTTGTTGAGCCTACACCAACAGCGAGACCTACCGCAGGGCAGCACGTAGCAGAGTCTTCTGTAGCCGGCAGTAGACAGATGTCACAGAGGTCCAAGCGGACCAGGCCATCAGGAGGACGACCATAGGATACTGGCTCGGAGGTGCGGGGCATATGCAGCAGAACCAGTCTTATGAGTGGCAGACAGTGCTATGCATGCGGCGGGTAGGGCTACATGGCTCGTGACTGCCAGACCCGTCATGCAGAGGGGCAGCAGACGGTTGAGGGACCACCCAGGCAGAGGCAGAGGTTCGACCGTGGGGGTCCGTAGGGAGTAGGTGGATGAGGCTGAGGAGCTGGTCGAGCGGAAAGTGGTGGATGATGTTTTGAGGCTCTACCACCACCACCACCAGGAGGTCCACCCTGACCACAGGGGAGAGCACAGCTTCAGGCAGCTGAAGCTTACGATCATGGAGCTCCAGAAGTGGGTGGACAAGTGCGGGACTAGCTCCAGGCATGGAGGCCTTTTCCCTTAATGCCTCTAGCTTCATTGTTTGTGTTTATTTGTGTCCCTGTACTTTGAGTTGCAGTAATAAAAGACACTTGAAATAGTGATGTTTTCTTTCTTGTCTTTTGTATGTTAATGCTAAGAAGTTCCGGTTAAAAACTGTTGACTTGAACCTCACATACGAGATTCCTACTAAAAGAGACCCAATGACCACACACTGATGCCAAAAGTGTGACTCAACCCTTGGAGGCGAGAGTAACGGTTGGATCTCTTAGTAGTATCGTTGAGGCCTTACGACGTCATCCATGGCATGAATTAACTGATCATGACGGGATTGACTGTATTACGAAAGGAACGTGGTTCATCCAGGGGATGAGACCGGATTTCTATTTTCGGCAAAGGAGAAATCTATACAGCTTTGCAGAACGTTAAGGAGGAAGGGGCAACCCTTCATGTGGTCAGACAGATGTCATCAGAGCTTCCAGGAGCTGAGACAGAGATTTACCAGCGCACCTATCTTGAGGCTACCGAAGGAGGGAGTAGGGTACGTAGTCTACTGCGATGCATCAGGGACTAGACTCGGATGTGTCCTGATGTAGGAGCGGGCCGTGATCGCCTATGGATCACGTTAGTTGAGGCATCATGAGAAGAACTATGCTACCCATGACCTGGAGTTAGCAGCAGTGTTCTTCGCTCTGAAAATGTGGCGACACTATCTGATGGGTGAGCGCTTTACAGTCTACTCTGACCACCAGAGTCTCAGGTACATCTTCTCGCAGAAGGACCTGAACCTGAGACAGCGGCGATGGATCGAGTTTCTCCAGGACTATGACTTTGAGATAGTCTATACTCCTGGAAAGGGGAACATAGTAGCCGATGCTCTCAGTAGGAGGACAGGCATTCAGCTACTTGGGGAGGTGATAGAGCAGCTAGCCGCTTTGCAGATATCCTTTGTGGATAGTGATGGAGCAGACTTTATACAGTCACTCACAGTCACTCCACCACGTCTATAGAGAGTCAGAGAGGCACAGCGTGGGGACGTTGACTGTGAGACGCGGCGTGCACAGATATCCTAAGGATAGGCACCTGATGGATTCTCTGTTGGAGGAGAGAATGTCATCCTTTTCAGAGGACGTTCCATGGTACCAGCTGCTTTATGGGAGGAGGTACTAAGGGAGTTCCACACTTCCCTTTTAGCGGTACATCCAGGAGTGGAGAAGATGTACCAGTACCTCAGACGACAGCACTGGTGGCCGGGTATGAAGAAGGTTGTATCAGAGTTCGTTTCTCGATGCCTCACCTGCCAGTAGGTGAAGGCGGAGCACCAGGTACCAGCAGGCTTGGTATAGCCCTTGGAGGTCCCAGAGAGGAAGTGGGATGGGATATCTACGAACTTTGTGACTGGACTTCCACGCACTTCCAGAGGTCATGACTCCATTTGGGTGATTGTCGACCGACTCACCAAGTCGGATCACTTCTTACCCATCAGAGAGCAGGGCTCAGTGGAGAGATTGGGGCGCCTCTACATTCAGGAGACTGTACGGCTTCATGGTGTTCCATCATCTATCGTCTCTGATCGAGATGCTCTCTTTACTTCCTGTCTTTGGAAGGGGTTGCAGGAGGCATTCGGGACGCAGCTATGTCTGAGCATCACCTTTCACCCTCAGACAGATGGTCAGACAGAGAGGGCCATTCAGACTCTCGAGGATATGCTTCATGCATGTGTCCTCGACTTTGGTCACAGCTGGGAGGATCACCTACCCTTGGTGGAGTTCGCGTACAACAACAGCTACCACTCCACCATCGGGATGGCACCATACGAGGCGTTGTATGGCCGACCTTGCAGATCACCGTTGTGTTGGACAAACCCTGGGGAGTCAGCACTTGTGGGACCGAAGATGGTCTAGACCACGACGGAGAAGGTCCGGGTCATCCAGGAGCGGATGAGGACAACTCAGAGCCGGCATAAGTCTTATGCTGATAGGAGGCGGAGGCCACTAGAGTTCGAGGATGGCGACCACGTCTTCTTGCAGGTCTCACCTCGACATGGATTACGGAGATTTGGATGAGGCGGAAAGTTGTCTCCACGCTTCATCGGACCATTCTAGGTCCTCAGCAGGATAGGCGAGGTGGCTTATCGCCTGGCTCTACCACCTCAGTTGCACCGGGTTCACGACGTCTTTTACGTATCTCAGCTGAGGAGATACGTGCACGACCCGGCGCATATCATCAACCATGGGGAGATGGACATTGATGATGGGGCGACTGTTGCGGAGGTCTCGGTGGAGATTGAGGATCGATAGGAGTGGGTCCTACGTGGATGGTCGATTCTTTTAGTGCGCATCAGATGGCATCATGGGAACCTCCAGGAGAGCACTTGGGAGCGGGAGGCTCAGATACGTGCTCAGTACCCACATTTGTTTCCCTAGTTTATGACGTATCTTTACGGGGACGTAAAGCCCTGAGGTGGGAGTAATGTAAAGACCCGTAAAATTCAAGGGAAATTTTTTTCCTTAATTTTCTTTGGTATTTTACAAGAACGCAGTTTCTGACAGCACCTGATTCCGAGGCCCGGTGAGCCCGGAATAAATTTTCGAAGTTTAGCTTAGGTATGTTCAGTGAACGAACGAGTGGGATTTCCTAACTTTTGAACCGGTGCTCGAAATCGAAATCTGAGGACACCGATGGAATCGCAGTGCCGGTAATTTCTTAGGAACACCTTTTCTGGAGTTGCGTTTGGTCGGGTGTGGTTATTAAATTTTTGGTTTAAGTAAAGAATAAAATAAAATGGTGCAACCAATTTTATTTTTATTTAAAGTAGTTTAACCTAAGCTAAGTGGTTGGAGTGGGACCCACTATATCCTACTCCACTAGGTAGGATATTAGTGGGGTGGGGCCCACGACCCCACCCTTTCAACTTCCTCAACCCCTATTAAATATGTAACCCACCCGCACCCCTTTTAAATGAAAGTCAACTCTTAATTAATTAATTGAGTAGGTTATTCAATTTAATTAATTCTTGGTTTCATTTTGAATTTCAAATGAATTTTTGGCTTGTGTGTTAATTAAATAAGACTAAGTCTTATTTCGTGAGAGGTTAGTTCATGGTGTGAGAGGATTTGGAGAGGAAAGCTCTAAGTTTCGAAGGACGTTCTTCCTCCTTGAAGAACGCGAAGAACGCACCGTCGCCGACGAAGAACGCCAACCTCCGACGAAGGACGACGGTGAGAGACGCCTTCCTCAGATATCGACGACGCGATGCCATGAACCGCGACGCCAACGACCCTCTCCTTCCGCGACGCCTTCTTCCGCGATGTTCAATTCCGCGACGAACCTTCGTTCAACATTTTCATCGAGGTAGGGGATTATTTGTTTATGTTCGTGAATACTTTAATCTCCGATCATCGTCTCTAATTGAGCCGCCTGTTATCGCAATAACGGGGGGAGGTTGGACCACATGAACACGGACGACCCTCCTCCCCCTTGATTGTTTGAATTTGTTGCGGCTCGAGCAAAGGCAGCGCGGTGCCGTTTCACCACGCGGAAACAATGAGAATGGGCGAAGAAGCGTGGCGCCGTCGCGCCACGCCGAAGAACCTCAAAGAGGCCATGGCCAGAGCGGGGCCGCGGCGGAGGGGCACGGCGCCGTCGCACCGCGCTGATCGAACAAGGCCGCGGTGGTGCGGGGGAACGGCGGCCGGCTTCCGGCCGCCGGAGCAAGAGGGCAGGACCACGGAGGTCCCGCAGCAGCAGCAACCGGTCGGTCGGACCGGGCCGACTGGTCACTGAGAAGGTCGGGGGTCGTAACCCCCAGCTGGCCGAAGGAGCGGCCCCCACGTGGGGGTCGCGGTTTCACAACCAGGGGGCAGACCCCCCCCCCCCCCCCATTCCGCTTGGCTGTTTCGGCCGAGCTGCCTGGCCACGCTGGCCACGCGAGCGCGCCAGGCCGGACCCGAACCCTGTTCGGGTTGAACCGATTCGGGCCGACCCAGGGGGGTCTCGGTCCGGGTCGGACCGGGCCCAAAACCCCCATTTCCGGATCTCTTTCGGTATTTTTCCCATAACTTGGGCTACGGACCTCCGATCGATGTACCATCAGCTGCGATATGATCCTTGGATCGAGACGGTTGTTTAGGTATATTAAACTCAAGGTTTCAGAGAACTTTGGGTTCGGCCGGGTTGGTTCGAACACGAAACCAACTAGGGCCTCGGAGCGGAAATGCTTATAACTTGATCTCCGGACGTCCGTTTGATGTGTCGTCGACTTTGTTGGATTCCTCTTAGTGAGACGGACCTTTTGGATTACTCCACTTGAGGTTTGGACGCAGTTGGAGTACGTTCAGGTTGGTTTTGACTTAAAAATCAACCGGGCCCCTGGGACGAAAAAGCCAATAACTCTCAGACCGGGCGTCTGATTGACGCGCCATCTGTGACGTTGAGTTCCTGTTGACGATATGGAACTTTTGGATACATCAACTCCGTAATTCGTGTTAGTTGATGTATCATCCCCTCGGCTCGTGGAGCGGACCCTCCCCGAATGATCTTGTTGTGTGTGGGAACCCTAGAGCTGGCTGCGACTGCGATGACGATGAAGACAGTACGGGAATCCTCCGTGGGTTCGACAGCGACGACTACAGCACTCAGCGATCCTCTATGGATCAGTGCTTACTGATCCTATGTGAATCAGATCTTGTGTGGGTCAGCGCTCAGCGGTCCTGTGTGGGCCAGTGCATACCGATCCTGTGTGGGTTAGATCTTGTGTGGGTCATTGTGGGGGTTAGTTACCTATCGATCTTGTGTGGGTCCGACGGCTTAGATGAATCAGTGGCTACATCTGGTCATCTCTATCGTCTTACGAATAAGTATTCCTGTGTGAGATGAGTCTTGACTTTCAATCTTTATCTTTGATAAGATTGACTTGATATCCTGTGTGGATTATGTTATGCTTCCTGTGTGGATTGAGTTATGTTTTCCTATGTGGACTGGGTTGTACTTGGGCTCGGATGTTGGAGCCGAACCGGAATTGATGACTTAGGTATATGTATGGGCATATACCTAAGTAGTGTCAGATGTTACTTCGTGATTGTATCTTTACTTTGTGGATTATCCTTTGTGGATTCTGGGAGACCTTCGGGGGTCTTGGGGTCCCTACTGAGTAGCTTATACTCACTCATGCACGGGCTATGCCCGCACTACGTTGTGTTGGATGCAGACGACGGACAGCGCTAGCTGTGATTGAGGCTTGTGGAGCGAGACGGTACCTAGAGGTAGACCACTGGGTGGGACGTACACGGAGTGGATGACTGGACCCGTGGAGCTGTGGAGACTATCTGTACCCACCCTTCAGGTGGGACCTCCAATGGATGGCTCGACGTTGTGGCTTACTTTTCAGTTGTTGTACTTCCTTTCCAGTTGTACTTTACTTTCAGTTTGGGTTTGTATTCTGGCCCACTTACTTTTCCGCACTCACTATTGTACCTAGTTTTAATTAGTGTTTACTTCTGCTTGCTTACTCTGTGTGTTTGTTTACTTTATAAAGGCAATGCCTTCCCTTTTTATCGGGAATTATGCCTTGGTGCTAGTCGCCAGCCCCTGGCCTATGGAAGGTGGGCTTGGGGTAGTCATGGCACGGGCCCCGAGGACGGGTCGTGACAATCCTGGCCTCCCCACCCACATCACATTAGCCATCCCAGGATCACATCACATCCAGGTCTCCCCACCCCATATCACGTTAGCCATCTTAGGCTCATATCACATCCGGGCCTCCCCACCCCATATCACATCAGATGGCAAAGCTCATATCCAGAGAACATCACAAAAGTAGTATGAACATAAAATCATAGACAATAGGGAAATCTAGACCCAAAAAACAAGGCATCCAGCTTTCACACATAAATGATCTCTCAGAGATCCAAACTCAAGGCACTCAGCCTTCACAAGCAGATGGGAAACTCAGGCCCTAGAAATTATCTTTATCAAAAAAATAGTTCTTATTCCATCTTAAATTCACCAATTCATTATTCACAGGTTCCAACTAAGTACAATCTAAGGCATCAAGTTATCACAAGATTTCAAAATCTTAACATGCTCTTAGCATTAAACTAATTTCAACAAACTGTGAGAAGGTCCATTCTCAATTAACATGTATTTTTATTATTATCAACAATAATAAACATGCTTCACATTATTTATCAATTCCATTAACCACATGGACGATCATTTCCAATTAAACATGTTCATTGCATAATTTTTATTATCATCAAATTGCATCAACCACTGGATTACAACCACGCATCTTCCTTAATTTTTAATCCAATTAATTATCAATTAATTTCAGATTTATGTTATTTACCAATTTCCACATGATAATCCAAGAATAATAAAATGATAGAATATCATATCATAGATATCACAATATCTAGAAAATCAAGTGTCAACCTTCTACCATGGTATAAATCACATCAACATGTGATCTCCATCCAATTCTTTATTAATCCTATTAAATCATTATTAGGTCAATTTCATTATCATAAAAAGGGATAAACCATTCTCAATTTATGATTTCATGTAAATAAATTGAGGAGAAAAGAATACCCTACCTCAAAAGAATCAACATACTTTGCATGAGAACGAACCAGCATTACGGATCTCCGATCACCTTGCCTGTGAGGAAACTGCAATCTTCTAAATACGTAATCCCACAAATGTATCGACAACATCAAAGAAAGTTCATTAGAATAGCAGAGATCAATATTCATAGTATGGTGAGAAGAAACATAATGAATTGAGACCGATTAGGGAAAACCTACTAGAAAACGAAGAAGGAATGCACCTTGGATCGCCACGGATCGAAGGTGGAAGCCAATGATCGATTCCCATCGAAGGAATCCCCAAAGGCCTAGGAAGAGGGTCTTTGGACGCCTGTAAATCGAGAGAAGGTCATAGGTTTGGAGAAATACCAAGCTGTTGCAACATTTATAGGGGCACTACATAGGGAATTTACATGGCATGACACCCCTTTTCACATCATGTGAATGTCGGGGTTCAAATCTCACTAAAAAACACGTCTAACAGAGAAAATTTATGTGTAGATTTTTATTCTAATAATGAGGATTTTCTAATGTTTTTAAATAATAAAACCTATTTATTTAATTGTTTTATAAAAATAATAGATAATTTGAATTTTATAATAAAAATGGTCTAAATTGTTAAAAGTGCTTAATTTTGGATTTTTAACAGATTTTTACATCAAGGGTATTTTGGTCATTTATTAAAAACTATAATTCCAAATTGAGTGATTATTTTTTTAGAATCCTTATTTTAGTTCCTTTAACTTTGTCTTATGAACCAGGGGTTGATTCTACCATCTAGAGGCCTTAAAAATCAATGAAGTTGAAGATTTTTCTGGGCGAATAGTGTGGACCCCACCACCATAATGGAACCACATCTCGGCCTATGCACCATCAATGAAAGTGATTTCACTTGGGATGAAATGAGGACACCAAGGAGCACCTCTTTAAATAATTTAAGGGAGTTTTGAAGTCATTAAGGGTGAAATTGGATGTTATAATGTTGGAGGAAGCTTCTTGGAACCTTCGTCCATAAAATGAAACCTCCAATGAAAAAATAATAACTCATACATCTCGTGAAAAAATAAACTTTCATGAAGGTATCCATGCGTGAATTGGCCAATTAATGGGTCAACAACACACCAAATTTTGGAGGATGAATTCTGCCTATAAAAGGAGGATCTTGCCTCCCTCCCAAATCATTAGCTTGACACCCACAACCAAGGATGGATCCCACCAGGGCATAGGGCAATGTTGCTCCTCTCTTCCCCCCTCATTTATTTTTTTTTATTTTATTTTCATTTTATTTTTATCTCATTTTTCAATTGTAATTTAAACTTTAGTTTTATTAATCCATGCATTTGTGTTTCTCCATCCATCCCACAATTCTTTTTCTCAGTTATCTTATTTTAATAATAAGTATTATTATCATTAATATTAATAATAATATTATTATTATTATTATTATTATTGTAATTATCATTATTATAATTATCACATTCTTATTTTAAAGCTATTTTATTTTCTCCCTCTCCTTTTTCAAAAACTATTTTCTTAATTATAACAATAATAATAATAAATAAATATTATTATTATTATTTTAACAACCATAATAAATTATTTCTTCTTCTTCTCTCTCTCCTCTCTCTCTCTCCTCTCATCCATCCACAATTGTGATCTCTTACTCTTGGAAATGAGAGGCTAACCCTGAGACTTGGGTTGGGGGGAGGTCAAGGTGTTCTTAAATTTTCTTTAAAATTCATTTTAAGTTTGTGGTAGATTTGAGTAGCATGAATTGGTGAGGCCAATGTCCCCTATGTGGTGATGGATCCCAATTACATGTTACTTAAACTATTTCTATTCTGGAAAAGAATAGTGATTCAAACATGATATTTCATGTTTGGATTATCAAACTGAAATCAATATATAAAGGAGAATAATGATTGAACCTAAGACTAAACCCCAAAACCAAGTTCTTTCTTTATTAACTCATTTTGTTTACATTTCATGAAAGTTTATATTTTTAAATAATCAAAACCCCAAAAACATTGCCATTGTTTTCATTAGATAATAAAAAACAAAAAGATATAGTTTAGGTGATATAGAAGAAGTAAGTTAACCAAACTGAAAGGCTCCTCAAGAGAGACAACCCTAGTCAGCCACTATGTTGCACTAGGAAAAATATAATTGTTTTTTTTCATGCCCCGTGATAGGAATGAGTCAAAATCAGCATCATTTTTGGGGATTAAATCAATAGTCCATTTAATTTTTCTATTTTCACATACTATATTGATTTAATTTCTTTAAAAAATAAAAAAAAATATTTCCATGATCATTCAAATTCAGATTATTATGTATGGAAAAATTACTCACAGGTACAGCAACAAGAAGAAGATGAGGATGGAGGGTATAATAGAGCTCAGGTACAAGAACTTAGAGAAAGCATTGAAGGGCTAATGAGAAAATCTGAAAGAGAATTTGATTATGTTCGTGCATTAATGGAGCAACCCAACCCTGAGCTGGAGGAAGAACCTGAAAAAGTGGTGGATGAAATTTCACCACTTATCTTTGAAATTAAAGAACTTGAGGAGGCAAGGGAGGAAGACTTACCTACTGAGATACAATTGGGATATCAACAAAGATTTCATAAATTCTTGATTAAATGTGAGGAACTACCTAATCTCCCCATACAATACAAAGAATAAGAGCCAAAACCACTGAAGGAAGAAACCACCCAAGTGGTGGAATTTGAAATCGGGATGGAGGAGTTCGACTACCTGCCTATATCCTCATAGAGTCTACTCCAAGAGGCACTTACCACTGAGGCAGATATTGAAGCTGAACCAACTTAGGGGGTTGAAAAATTCTTTGAACCTATCTCTTATAATTTTATTAAATATGAATTTTACATCACTCCTTATGGTTTTGATTATACATAATCATACAATCTCAGTTATGAATTGGAGGATGAAGAAGGACATGTATGTGCACCTGCTGAAAAACATATGGAGCTCCCTAGACATGTTGAATATTTATTGAAGGAAGTTCATGAAGAGATGATTCTGGATTTCCCTAAGAAAACCATGACAAAATATGCTTACTTTGGTGGTGAATAATTTGATCTAGATACTTCATGTTTTAATTTTATTCAAATAGAATTACACTCTAACTTTCCCATTAACTATTCTTTTGATGCATCATACCTTGAGAAACCACTGGACAGAGAAGAAGATGTTGCACAAGTAGTAACCAAGAAGGAGGATGATTCATACTTCATCTTACCCCCACCATGCAAGTTATACGTCATTGTGAAGGGGTGGGATATGGTTTACTCTATCCATGGATCATCCCTCAAGGACAAGGATGAAGCGCAAGCTAGGAACAGCCACATATGTTCGTTCAAATCAAAGAAGATTCATCTTCCATTAGACTTTGGATAATAGTTGTTACTGTCCTCTGGAGGCAGTAAAAATTCAGGGCCCACTTGGGATATCATACCAAGATTTATCTTTACTTTATTTCTAGTGATTTAGATGTCAATTTCTTTTCTTAGAAGTAGTGTAGCATGCATCCCACACCCTCTATATTTTTTGAGCTTAAATGGCATGATCCTTATGCTTAATTGAGTTGTTTTCTTTTATAGGTTCATAATAGTAGAAGGTATCCCTATACAATGAAGGGGAAGGATTAAGTTTCATAGAAAAAGAGATTTCACTTTTAGTGTTTTATCTTTTAAACTCTCCATATTTTTTTCCACAACATTTTTTGAGCTTTAAAGATAAAATTGCATGCCCATGCTTGAATTATGCTTTACTTGATTAATCTAGGAGACATGAGTTTCTTAGGAACCCAGTGATTTCATGTCTTAGATTTCAATGTTTATATGATTAAATGATTGAAATAAATAATTGAATTTTTAAATATGAAGCATATATATTCAAATTATAACATGTGATTTTAAGGAATTAATTGATTCATATAAATTAAATTCCCTAACCATCTTTCATGATTTAAATTTATGAAAATCATGTGAATTGATTTATTATTGTTAATCATGTCTTGAGTGATTTTCCCAAATCATATGTCTTGAGACCAAGTACTTCCTATTTAATATTCAACATATTTCTTGAGTGATCTTGGGACATGTAACTAACCAGAACTTGTATTAAAACTTGTCAAAGCTATGACTGTGTAAAAACACATTTAAAATGATTGAGGCATCCTTTTAAAAGCTATTTTTCCTTAAAATATCACCTTTAAATCAATCCTTCTTTTATCCCATAGAGACCATGAATGACCTTTATAGGGATGAGTCATGTTTCAATCCATTTTTATCCATTACTACCCTCCTCTTAGTATTTTCATGATATTTTAAAGTTGAAGTGTGGGGGTAAAGGGAATCATGGTGGATGGGATGATATACATTGTAAGGAAGAAGTGTGGGGGTGATATTTTGGGAATTGTAGAAGTTTTTGGAATCATTCATTATATTTTATTATTTTTCCCTCTTGAATAAAAAAATGAAAATGACAAAAAAATGAAAAAAAAATATAAAAATGGGTTGTGATTTGGGAGAAGAAAAAAACACCATTTTCCATACTGACGATATTCTAATCGTATGTGGTTAGGTAATGGATGTGAGGTTTTATCTTATCATAAATTTCGAAAAAAGTAAAAAAAATCAAGAGGGTGCACAAATCATTTATTATGTATAATTTAATCATGACCTTAATTTGAGTTTTGGGGAAGTGGATGTCGCTACTTTTAAGGTGAGAATTTCATTACACTTTTTGATATCATGCATTATACTTAAGAGATAAACCTCCTAATTGAGCCTTAATTTTTAAAGCATAAAATCCTACCAACCTTAAGCCTTAGAGATATTTGAACCTTTATTTCAAAAGTGATGTAAATCATAACGGAACCACATATCGGCCTACACACCTTCAATGAAGGTGATTATACCTGGGATAGAATGAGGACACATAGGATCACCTTTAAAAATAATTTGAGAGAGTTTTGAAGTCATTAAGGGTTCCATTGGATGTTATGATGTTGTAGGAAGATTCTTAGAACCTTCATCCATAAAATGAAACCTCCAATGAAAAAATAATAACTCATACATCCTATGGAAAAATGAGATTAAATTTGGAGGTTGAATGGCCAACACATTTATGAAAAACTTTCATGAAGGTATATATGTGTGAATATTCCAATTAATGGGTCAACAATGTGCCAACTTTTGGAGGATTAATTCTGCCTATAAAAGGAGGCCCTTGCCTCCTTCCCAAATCATTAGCTCAACACCCACAGCCAAGGAGGGATCCCACCGAGGCACGGGCCACTGCTGCTCCTCTCTTCCCCCTCATTTTTTATTTTTTATTTTATTTTCATTTTATTTTTATCTTATTTTTAAATTGTAATTTAAATTTTAGTTTTATTAATCCATGCATTTGTGTTTCTCCATCCATCCCAGAATTCTTTTTCTAAATTATATTATTTTAATAATAAGTATTATTATCATTAATATTAATAATATTATTAACAATATTAATATTATTTTAATTATCATTATTATAATTATCACATTCTTATTTTAAAGCTATTTTATTTTCTCCCTCTCCTTTTTCAAAAACTATTTTCTTAATTATAATAATATTATTATTATTGTTTTAACAA